>QXEO01000382.1:2510166-3110166 GCA_007115705.1 Dactylis glomerata
GGAACGAGCTAAAAAGCACGACAGAAAGGAACACAGATCTACCCAGGTTCGGGGCTCTCGTAAGGAGATAACACCCCTACTCCTGCTCTACTAGTTTTATATTTGGATCGATGGAGTACACAACAATGGTGCTTCCAAGCTCTCTGCTACTAGAGGAGGAAGAAGAACTGCTAAGTGTAGGAAATACTGAGAGTCCAACCCTTTACCTGGGCTCCCTGTGCCACCTTATATAGTGGTGGCCAGGGTTACAACGGTCACACGAGACCAAAGACACCAACTACACTCCAAATTTGATAACCTGACGACACCCTTGACTTTCTCCTGATTGCTCTCGATGGGACTTCATATCCCTGTACCTTGTACTTCCTGCACTGTGACCTTGCTTCTGTGATGTAAGGGCTATACTTGTGCATAGTGAGGGTAGGTAAACCTCCACTGTGCACCCTGTCAGCATGATCCCTCTCCATACTTCTCTGGGACTCTCCTTGATTGTAGGGATATGACCCCTCAGTTGACTTCTGTGTCCCGGATATGACCGTTGGCCACATCCCGGACCTATATGCCGGACCAACGCCCTACCAAGGTCGGGTAATCCGGCCTCCACTGTTCCTGCACAACACATCAAATAGATAAGCCGGCATATCCAAGTATATGCCGGCACTCCTTAGTTAGTATCCGGGTTAATCCGGCATATCCGCCTATCAGCCGGGATACACATATAAGCCGGCCAGGCCGATACTCATATATCCCGGCCAGGCCCTTCCTTGGTCAACCGGCATAAAGTCAACCACAGTCCTTGCATCTTTCTAGTCTCTTGACCCTACCGGGGGTCATCCCCCCGACAGTCAGCAAGATGAGAGAAGGAGAAGGATACCAATTCGGGTTTTAATCCCGGGTGGGCCGTGGGCTGCTTCAACTTCTAGGCCGAAAGGTTTCCCCCGAGGCCCTTCTCTATTTTTTCTTATTTTCTCTTTTCTATATTCCTGTTTTCTTATTTCTTTTATACCTTTTGCAAAAATGCTTCAAATCAAGCCAAACTATTTTCATAGATTTTGCAGAATTCACAGCAAGGTTTGAAACCAACCTCAAACATTTTTTCAGAACCAAAACAAGATTTTTAATAAAAGATCTTTATTGAGCCTAATGGTTTTGCTTGCATAAAATAATAGAAATAGAGTTTGAACTCGATTCTTTCTAATAAAATAGTAAAATAATAGTTTCTAAAATAATGATTGAGAAACACACTCAATTATGGTTTGACAAAGCAACCCATATTGAATAAAGCAATTTTTTGTAAAACAAACTTTTGCAAGCAGGCTTGCATAAAGTTGAATAAAAATAAGAAAATAATATTTTGGTTTTTGGTTTTTCTCATAGGAGTTCCATGAAAGATAGGGAGTTTGAAAAGGTTTTTGAAGTAAAACTTATAAATAAACTCAAAAGTTTTAAATCCTTGTGAATTTCCAATCATCTCAAGCAAAACAAAAACAAAAAATTTCCCCCAAAATTTGATAAAATATTGGGATGTTACATATGCCTTATGGCTAGGTCTTCAAATCATAATGATGTTGAGGACAATGGTGAGGATGAGGAAAATGAAGAAGACTATATTGAGTATTTAAACAAGAAGGGTGAGGTGGTCTTTGATGCTTTGCATAACCATAAAAATGTTTTGCCCAACTTCTTTGAAATCATGAGTTGTGCTATTGAGAGCACGAAACTCATTGAGATGAAGGAAGAATAAATGGATAAAATATTTTCTCTTGAGCGTGAGTATGCCAATGATATCCATGATTTAAAAAATGCTCTAGAGGAAGAGCAAGACCTTTGGGTTTCTCTTGAGGAGAAACTTGAATCCATTGAGGAGTCATGTAATGAAATTATTTCTAAACTCACTAAAGAACGTGACCTCACTCTTGCCAAGTTGTCTTCTCCTATTGGTAATAATAATGATGCATGTGCTACTAAATCTACTCCTTGTGAAGCATCTATTTTGAAGGAGAATGTTGAGCTAAGGGCTCAACTTGAGTTGCTAACTAGCAAGTGTGGGAAATTGGAAGAAAGTTATGAAAAGCTATCTAGCTCTAATGAGGATCTTCTTGTGTCACATGCTCTCCTAAAGTTAGCTCATGAGGCTATATCTATAAAGGTAACATCTTGTGAGCCTCATGTGGACACTAGCACTATTTCTCAAAATGCTATATTGCCATGTGCTAGTCCTAGTAATTCATCCACTCATAATATTGCTACATCTTGTGATGAATTACTTTCATTTCCTTGTTGCTCTAACAATGAAGCCTCTACTTCCACTAGTACTTGTGTTGTCACTAACCATGTAGAGGAAATCAAATAGCTCAAGGCCCAAGTTACTTCATTAAAGAAAGACTTGGAAAATTGTCATGAAGGGAAGTCCACACTCAACAAGATCTTGAGTGTACAAAAATCCCCCAATGACAAGAGTGCACTTGGATTCAAATCCAATAACAAGAACAAGTCCAAGATAAACAAGAAGAAGGGCCAAGAACAAGTCAAGAATTTGGCCAAGATTGTTTCCTTCAAGTGCAAAATAGAAGGGCACCATGTTAGATCTTGCCCTTTGAAAATAAAGGCACTTAGTGGGAAGCAACAAGGGAAGCAGCCTCAAGTTCAAGGCCATGCTCAACCTCGAGTTGAAGAAAGGTCACTTCCCAAGAAAAATCAAGCTAATGCTCCCCTTGTGGAGAAATAAAGTGAGAAGAAGGTGAATGAAATAACTTGCTATGTATGCCATGAGAAGGGTCACCTCTCTTCTTCATGCACTAGTGGTAACTCATCCAACCCTATCATAATTGAAGATGCTTATTCACTTTGCAATGATAAGGTTGGCAATGTGTTTGCCAAATTTGTTGGTGCTCAATGTGGTGTCAAGAAAAGAACCATTTGGATTGCCAAACCTATTGTTTCTAACTTCTTAGACCCCACTTGGTTGGGGACCAACAAGCCATTACTTGAACAATAGGTGTTGGTGGAGGGCATTGGAGACTTGGCCATATCATGAAGAATTAAGGGATCTTCATCAATTATATTTTCTCAAGTCAAGTCAATTGGATTATCTTGTGTCTATCATATATCCAATGTTCCTCCTTGTGGTAACATGTATCAACTTATCTACATTGAAAGTTACTCGCCCATTTACATATGTTGGGTTTTGTATCTTGCATGTGTTTGTATATGGTGTGCTTTATTTTGAGTAATCAAGTATGTGGATGTTGGTTTGCACACCATGTACGGTTGTTCTTGTTGAGCCCTATTGCATCTCTTTTTATCTTACTTGGCTCTTGTGGGAGATTACTGGACCATCCCATTTTGGGGGAGTGATATGCTTTGCACTTCACAATCCTAAAAATGTGTGTACATGAGGAATACCACTTAGTGTTGATATTTAAAGTTTATCTAGTCTCTATGTGGTATGTCATTCTCATGAGAAATTCAAATTCTATAATGTCCATTAATCATCTCGCATTGGATTTTTTTGCCTCTTGTGAAAATAAATGCTTTATCACATTATGGGGGAGTAATATGCTTTGTGCATACTACAAACCAATAAAATTTGTATTTTTGAGGTTGTGTCACATAGTGTTGATATTGTAAATTATCTTTCTTCTATGTGGCATGTTTTCTCAAACAAGTTCCAATTTGCAAAATTGTTGTATTCCTCTTGTTTGGATCTTGTTGTGAGATACTTTCTTGATTGGGTTTTCCTAAAATGTGGAATGCTACGTCAAAGTTGGAAAACCATTTGCTTCAAGTTATCCTAATCATTGCTTTGCATGATTGTTTAACTATTTGAGTCTATCAAGAATATCTTCTTTAGCATGGTGCTTAATTCTTATCCTTTTCATATGCTTCTTTGCTGTGAAGATGATCTTGGATTTATATGTAAACTACCATTTGGGAAATAAATCCAAATACCTCTTGTTCTTGGACAATTGGTACTCTATCATGTGGCACATATATATTGATCATCTTTACATTGGCTATTGCTTTTAATTGCCTTATCTCTAGTCAAAAATGTATTTGTTTTAACTCCCATTGTCTTCCGTGACATCTGTTATTCCATTTGATTTTGTTAGACTTGTTTTGTGTTATTTCTATTTAGGTAGATGTGATGATCCCACTTGTGTGCATTTTGTATTCAAATACAAAATCATAAATAATGCACTAATCTTGGGGGAGCTCTTCTATATTTGTTATAACACACTCTTTGTGCTTATTTTAATTGGTATTGGTTTATGTTGGAAGAAAAATCTTTTATTTTGGTACTTAGTGTGGCATCATAAAAAGTGTGGAGAGTTTGGTTTGTTTGTTTGAACCTTGCTCTCTTTGGGAGTTGGTGATCTCATTCCTTGTTATTTGTTTCTTACTCTTAAAATGAGATATGTCTTTGAGCATGTGTGTTTTAGTTATGCTTTATGCTCATTGGATTTTGCTTGGTTCACTAGTTGAACTTTGGAGTCAATCTTGTGTTGATTTGATTCTTTGATATATTTTGGACAACCTTTTGTTGCTTCACAATTTTATGTGCTCGCTTGTCCTTCTTGGTATTTTGTTCAAATTATATCTCCTTTTGTCTAGAAAGTCTTGTGCATGCACATTTACTAAATGTATACTTTATGGCATGCTTTGCTTTCTTTGATCAAATATATAGGAGAAGCTCCATCAAATCCTAAATCGGCTAAGATGTGCATGAAATTCAATTTCATATATATATGCACATATTTCTGTGGAGTTTGTCCTATATGTTGTAGTCTCTAACTACTTTGGACCCAATGAGTTTGGGGACTATATTGTACTTGAACTTTGTTTTAGGTACATGGAGATATATTGGTGCTTGTCTCAATAATAAGGATGAAGTGGTGACTAAATGATAATTTGAGACAAGCTAGGATTATTGAAGAACTCCTATCTACTACATCCTACCATTAATATCTCGGTAACAAGTATCTTTTTATGCATACTTTTCTAGCGTCCAACCTTATGTAGGTTATTTCTTGGCATGGATATCTTTATTTGAAAATCATGTGGTTCTTGCAAGGATTCTAATGAAACCTCTATATTGCAAATGTGAGCAAGTTGAGATGAGGACATATTATTGGGAATATATAAAAATCAAGCTCATGATTCTCCTATCTTATATATGTCAACTTCACAATCTTTTTGCATATCAATTCCTCAATAAGCTCACATGTGCAGTATTGATGAAATTGCAAATTTATTTCTTCCATTTGGTATCCTTCGTTATGATATTTGTTGTTTTTATCAAGCACCCCAACTATCTTCTTTCCCTTGTTGATATTTGTGATGTCTTTGACATGTTGGTGGTTGAAGTTCATCAATATACAATAAGATAAATTGAGCCTTTGGCCATGCTTTAAAAGCAAAAATCCCATTGGTATATTGCATGACTTCATTTTGGATATCATGTTCTATTCTTAGTATCTATTTTGTGTGTATATGTTTCTTTGTGATAATTATCTTTGTGATGTTGTCTACTTAGAAACTTATACACATGAGAGATGATATCTTATTATTTAATATCTTATTTGAACCTTATGTGTTGGGATGGAATGCTAAGAAATTTCATTCATTGACGACTTTGTGGATGCTCTATTCTTATCCTTGTATTAGTCTTATAATATGCTTTGTCATTCCTCCCATACATTCCTTCGGTTGAGCCTTTTAATATGCCATCTCTTACTTGTTGCTCAACCATTTCTTTGATGCAAGAGTTAAGCTTAATTTATTTTCTATGATCTCTTGCAAATGGTTGTGTTTTAAATGTTATTGAGGGAGTGAGGATTCCATGTTGTGCAAATTGTATTCAAATGCAAACATTCCAATTTTTGCACATACCTTGGGGAGCTTCCTCATTTCATTTAAAGCACCATTTTGCGGTTAGCATAGTATCTAATTTCACTTGGTATCATTTTGTTTTGAATAATATTGAGGGAGTGATGAGTCCATGTTTGTGCACCTTATACTTCAACTCAAATAGAATATTTTGTGCACACACCTTGGGGAGCTTCCTCATATTATTTAGAGAACCTTTTCGATCTTATCATAATATCTTTATTCAATTTGTTATTTGGATCAATTGATTGCTCTCTTCATTTGATGAAGTTTATCCATCGTGTTATCTTATTTTGTTTGCAATCTTTGATCCTCAATATAGTTTAATTTCCTTCAAAAATTTGCCTTTGTAATATGTGCATGTGTTTTCACTCATTTATTTTGGATATGCACACCGTTTTGGAGGAACTCTCACTATATTGGCCTTCTAAGCTTTCTTTCACCCATTTTGGCAATGGATGCCAATGGGGGAGATGTTTTGAGGGTTTAAAGGGAATTGGGTTTTATGCTTTTGTTTTGTTCTTAAGCAGTTTCCTTGCATGCTTTGCATCGTGTGTGCTCCTTCACATGGTTGAGTATATAGTGGAAACTCCACCAACAACCTTGGTTGGCAATATATGCAATGAAATTAAGTTCATTCACACATGCATAGATTGTGGGGGAGTTTGCTCTATATATGGTGGTTCTACTAACATCACATACTTTTGTAGAATTTATGTTATTACAACCATTGTGGTTCTTTGAATTCATTATATAAACCCTCTCAAAGAGATTGTCATCAATTACCAAAATGGGGAGATTGAAAGATCATATCGAGACCCATGTGTGGTTTTGGTAATTAATGACAATCCCTATGGACTAATGGTTGTATTGAGTTATATGTGTAGGACTTGTCCATAGACAATGCTTGTACCATTTGTTGGATTCAAGGTTGTAAGAAGAAGAATATGTGTTGACCATGATGTTATTCAAGGAGTGATCCAAAGATTGGTCTTAAGGGAGTTGAGCTTATGTCAAGTGTGTCTTGAAGAATAATATTGATCAAAGCGCAAGTTCAAGATGAGCAACTAGAAGAGAACATATGCTTAAAGCTTGCCATCTATATTGTGATCATGGATTTGTGAAGATATTCTTAAAGAGAGTCTCTCCCATAGTGGAGTATGGGGGAGCAATCCACAAGACTTCACCGAGCAAGCCTAATCAAGAAAGGTGGTCCAACTTGAGAAGATCAAGATCGTCATTATCCGCCTCAAGTGGGATGCTCAAGGCAAAGGTATGATATTGATAGGGTTTCTTTCTTATCGGTCTCATGGTGTTAGTTGTGAGACCGGGTTATAGGATTGGTAGCCGTACTATCAAGAGGGGATCTCAAGTGAGTAACTTAATCATATCGTTTGGAGAAAGCTCAAACCTTTGCATACTTGGCATCATCTTTATTGGTTCTTATTTGGATTATAACTATGTGAGGTTCTAGAGCTTGTGGTTATTTCCATGACAAGCTCTAGCTCATCAAAAACGGATTTCGCATGAAACTCTTATTGTGTTTTTGGTATTTGGAGGTTTTACCGGTTTGTCTTTTATAGGTAGGTTAAACCTTTATTCATTTGGTTTTATCTTCCTTTGCTGGACTATGATGTTTCTCTGCATAAAGTTATAGAGCTCTTTTTGTTAGCTTTAAAATGAGCCCAAGATCATCAAAAATGGAGTCCAGATGCTCAAGTTATTGCCATTTTTGTTTTGGTGTTTCTGTCAGTTTCGGAGGGCCGAAAAAAGCTGGTCCCTGGCACATTCGAGTGGTGCTACCTGCCAGTAGGGGGCCGGATTTTTGGCCAGAAAAAGCCAGTCCGTGCCGGAAAAAGCTGGTTTGAGGCCGGAAAAAGCCAGTCTAAGTTGTCCCAACAGTCACATTTTCGGAGGGGGGTATAAATACCCCTTCTTCCTCCTTAGGCTGTGCACAAAATGGGCTTCTCTCTCCTCCATTGTTGACTTTGCAAGCTTGCCCTCCCTTCTCCATTCCTCCCATGATTCTTGCATATTTTTTAGGGAAAAGAGAGAGGAGATCTAGATCTATATTTCCACCAATCCATCTCTCCTCTACATGAGGGGAACATAGAGGATCTAGATCTTGGAGTTCTTTGTAGATTTCCTTTGTTCTTCCTTTCATATATCTCCATAGCATTAGTTGCTTTGGTGAAATTTGGGTGAGAAGGATTTGAGCACTTTGTGTGCCCTTGCCATTGAATAGGTTGCATCGGTTTGAGTTCTCCCCGGAGATTTGAGTAAGTGAAAGTTTGTGAGCTTATTACTCTTGGGTTCTTGGAACCCTAGACAGCTTTGTGGCTTTGTGGAGCCTTGGTGGCTATCCTTGGAGCCTCCAATTAAGTTGTGGATGCGTGCCCCAAGATTTGTGTAAAGGCCCGGTTCTGCCTTGAGGAACCCCTTAGTGGAAGAGTGAGCTAGGCCTTTCTGGCGCAAGCTCACATCGGAGAATAGGGTGAGGCCTTTGTGGCATTGGTTAGGCCTTTGTGGCGATACCACACCCCTCCAACGAGATGTACTCCCTTTCAAGGGAGGAACTCAGGAATACATCATCATCTCCGCGTACCTCGGTTATTCCTATACCCGAGCTCTTTACTTATGCACTTTACATTGTGGTAGCCTTCGTGCTTGAAGTCATATATCTTGCTATCACATTGTTACTTGTATTGCTTAGCATAAGTTGTTGGTGCACATAGTTGAGCCTAGTTTATTTAGGTTTTGTGTGCTTGACAAAATAAATGCTAGTTTAATTCCGCTTTTGTTCAAGCCATTCGTAAAATTTGATATCGCCTATTCACCCCCCTCTAGGTGACATCTGTGTACTTTTAGATGCCACAGTGCCAGTTCCCTGTTTTTTGCTGTTTTTGTGTTTCAGAAAAGCTACACAGGAAATATTCTCGGAATTGGACGAAATAAGTTCTAGAACTCCTATTTTCCCCGGAAGCTTCCCAAAGACCGAAAGAGAGCCGGAGGGGGGCCAGAGGCCGCCCTCACACGTAGGGGGCGCGGCCCAGCCCGCCGCACCCACCTGGTGTGAGGAGCCCCTGGCTGCCCCCTGACGATGCCCCTTCGCCTATATAAAGCCTCGGGATGGAAAACCCTAAAGGACTCGACAATTTTCCAGAAAGAGTTCCGCAGCTCCGCTGCCGCCACCGACGAATTTTGGGGGACAGAAGTCTCTGTTCCGGCACCATGCCGGGATGGGGAAGTGCCCCTGGAGCCATCTCCATTGGTCTCCATCACTGTCTCTGCCATCTCCATCGACCTCACCGCCATCTCCATCAACCTTGCTGTCTCCTATGATGAGGAGGGAGTAGTTCACCCCCGGGGCTGAGGGCTCTACCGGTAGCTATGTGGTTCACCTCTCTCTCCCATGATGTGATCTTTATGTGATCATGAGCTTTGTATCTAGTTGAATTGGTAGATATTATTATTCAGATATTATGCTACTCCTATGCTTTATTATTGTACTCTCCGGAGATACCTCGTATCATGGTGTAAAGGTGACTAGTGTGTGCATCATGTGTATCTTTTTGGTTAATTTCTCTATGAATGTGGTGTTTGTTGGAACCATCTAGTGCGTTCATGGTGATAGTGTGGGACAATCTAGTTTGGGTACATACAGACTTTGAGGAGTGCTTTGTAGCCCTATGCATGATTATTGTATGTTTTCCATTGGAGAATTGTTTGAGTTGCATATTGATGATAGCATCTATTGGTTCAATTATGTTATATTTGTTGGGAGTGTGTCCACTAGTGAAAGTATGATCCCTAGGCCTTGTTTCCAAGCTTTTCACACCGTTTACTTGCTATTTTGTTACAAGTTTGCTTGCTGCCATTTTTATTCCAGATTGCATTTACTACTTATAATCATCTATACCACTTGTATTTCACTATCTCTTCGCCGAACTAGTGCACCTATACATCTGATAAGTGTATTGGGTGTGTTGGGGACACAAGAGACTTTCTGTATCGTAATTGCAGGGTTGCTTGAGAGGGATAGCTTTGACCTCTTCCTCCCTGAGTTCGATAAACCTTGGGTGATCCACTTAAGGGAAACTTACTGCTGCTCTACAAACCTCTGCACTTGGAGGCCCAACACTATCTACAAGAACATACGTGTGCGTAGACATCAAGCTCTTTTCTGGCGCCGTTGCCGGGGAGGTAAGGTAAAAGGTACTCACATCCTTTAGCTACTAATTCTTTTAGTTGCTGGTGAGTGCTCAAAGTTATTTACTTTATATTCTGCAATTACATCTTTTTGTTTCTTGTTTTTATTTTCACTAGTTAGGCTTAATGGAAAACAAAGAGTTCTTTAGTCTTTTTCCTGAGTTTAGATTTGATGAGAAAATTGAAAATCCTTTGGAGCTTATTTCGCATAGCAATGTTATGAGTACGAATGCTTTGAATACTGTTAATGCTAATGCTATAGAAAAGTCTAAGCTTGAGGAAGCTAGTTTTGTTAAGTATGATATTTTTAGTCCCCCAACTTTAGTGGAGAAAGTTCGCTCTGATGATATTTTATCTCCCATATGTGATGTTTCTAATGATGCTTGTGCTCCTCATCCTTTTAAAATACCTATGAAAATTGTTGAATGTGTGAATAATAACTGCTATTTAGGAGATGGAACTATCCACCCTGGTGATCATTTGCTCTTTATACATGAATTATGAGAGTTGATCCAGTGTGCAGGTATTTCAATAAACCAAGTTAAGAAGAAGCTATTCTCTTTGTCACTGAAAGGCAGAGCTGAGGAATGGTATCGGTTGCTTGAAGATGGTCCATCTATTGCATGGGAGGAAATTGTGTCTCTCTTTTATTCCAAGTTTTATCCTCCAAGTGAAATTCATAAAGATCGTAATCAGATATATAAATTTTGGCCTCATGAGGGAGAAAGCATTGCCCAAGCGTGGGGAAGACTGAAGTTACTAATGCACAAATGTCCTATTCATGATCTTCCCAGAAATATTGTTATTAATAATTTTTATGCAAGGCTTTCAGGATATTACAAGGACTATCTAGATGCATGCTTTGATGAGTCTTTCACAAGCAAGGATGTTGACACCAAGTGGGGTCTGCTTGAAACAATTCAAAACAATATTGAAGGTTGGGATAGCGACAAAGGAAAAGGATCAGGTATGAATTACGAGTTTGATTGCATTAAGTCTTTCGTTGAAAGTGCTAATTTTCAAGAGCTTAGTGCTAAATATGGTCTTGATCCTCAAATTATGGTTGATTGCTTTGAAGCCTTTGCTTCCCATATGAATGTTCCTAAAGGAAATGGGGGCGTATATCATGAACCTTTTAAGGACACTTGCATAGAAAGCGATATTGTTGTTGATGATTGCAATAAACATGCTCAAACTTCTAAAAGTCCTATTTCTTATAAGCAAGTTAATTTTTGTGGAGTACATAGACCTTGTTAACAGAGTTACAACAAGGAAGATTATTGCATCACCCACTGACAAGGGTATAGTTAATAGAGCCCGTTAGTTGAGTACCCCTGAGGCCCGTTAAGCTAGGCCCAATTGTAATGATAGTCGAGATACGAGTTCTTACCGTATGTCGATATTGTAATCTGTATCAGACCCTACCCACTCCTCAAGACCTGGCCACCTATATATAGGGGCCAGGAGGGGACGGCGGAGGGCAGATTGAAAGCAAGCCAGGTTGAACACCCAAGTTCACTTTCGATATACACTTATTTCAACTAACCTTACCTTCGAGTTCATCTGATGCCCTGTCTCCCCGATCCTAAGTCCTTCATCTAGGACATGTGTCGAGTTAACCCTCGTCAATTGGCGCCGACCGTGGGGACTCTGGGCGTTGGAATCATGAATTCGACAGCTTTTTCGCTTTTAGCCAACAACAGTGCAGAGTTCGATGAAAATCAAGAGATGGAGTTAACAATCGGAAGTTTGAACATCCTCATCGGGCCATCGGGTTCATCCTGCCTCTCGGATCCGATGAAACCAGATCCGTCGGCAAGTAAACCTAAAGTAGAAGTAATGTTGGAATCATCAGAAGGCTCTTCCTGCGAGGTAAACTCGTCGGTCAGGTTAGGAAAAGCACCAATCGCAGAAGGTGACAAAATTCAGGAAAAATTCGACTTAGAAGAAAGAGCGTGTAAAATGCACAACAGCGCAAGGGACTTTGCTGTTGGAAGCAGTGGCATCTCCAAAGTACACCAGCTATGCATTATTATCACCGAGGCAGAAGAAGAAAATAACAATGAAGGAAGTAAAAGGGTCGACAGGCAAGTCGACAGAGTAAAAGAACACAACAAGAGAGAGAAGGAGAAAGTCCATGTTTTAGCCGGAGAGTGGAAGATGATCACATCAGCAATCAATCATGGTACAGAAGTACCCAAAGGATCGAGAAGAGAAGTTCTAATGGGATATCAGTATGAATTATACCAATACAGGAAGAAACTAAGGGAGTAAAAAGACATGGTTTTTCAAGACAACAACAGTATATCAAGGGAAGAATACTGGGATGACTATAGTGATGACTCCGAGTACAGTAGAGAAAGGCACGGAGACCCAAAGCACAACAGAGGGGAAGCAGCACACAGAAGAGAGGAAAGGTACTCTAGGAGCCTTACTGCATAGCTAGAAGAGGAGGAAGAAGACTTCATCCAAGGAACACCAGAAGCAGCATTGATAGCAGCACATACATATTTACTAACCACAAGGCTAGAACCCGGAGATCCGTGAGAAGATATGCACCAGGCCGCAATATGAAGCCTCGGGATAGTGGAGAACAAGATCAGGGGTAGAGGACCAGAGAAAAAGTCGACAAGCTACAAGGAAAAGCAAAAAGAGAGGTTAAAATACAATTTCACACAAAACGAGTATAGCGAGTCATCAGAAGAAGAAAGGCAACAAAAGAGGAAGGAGGATGCAAGAAATATAATAGCGCAGGCTCGAGTAAATAAATCGCGCCATGACTGGAAGGAAGAAAATTATGAAGACAACAAAAAAGAGATGGGTGCGTTATGCTTTACCCGTAGGGTTCGCAAAACACGGGTACCCAAAGGATTCAAGTTATCGCACGACCAGCAAAATACGACGGGTCGCAAGAACCTACCCTATGGTTATCAGGTTATTTGCAGGTAGTACAGATATTAGGGGGAACAAAAGCAACTGCAATGCAAAGTTTACAACTACACCTCACCGGCGCAGCACGGTCCTGGTTAAATACCCTACCCAATGAATCCATTGGAAGCTGGGGAGAACTCGAGTACCAATTTGCAAGAAATTTCCGTTCAACATACAAGCGTCCAACGTCGCTGGAGGAGGTCAAGGCATGTATGCAAAGGAAAGGCAAAACTCTACGTTCTTATATACAACGATGGAGTGTAATCAAAAATTCAGCAGAAGACGTCTCTGACGAATGAGCAATAGACGCTTTTTCGGCCGGCCTTTGTCGCTCAGATCTCGTGGAAGAGATAGGAAGAACAAGGCCAACGACAGTAGCTGAACTAATGGAAGAAGCCAACAAATTCATTGATGGAGAGGATGCATATAATAACAAAAGAGGACGGTCACTAGAAGTCGACAGAACGAGCAGACAGAGGAGACGGCACCGTAGTAGGGATAATCAAGGAAGGCAAAACCAGGTAGCTGCGGGTTACGGAGCAAGGGAAGAGGAAGAAGATGAAGGCAGGAGGTTTCAAACAAGGGGAGCAGAAAAATCAAGATACTCCAGCCCTTCGGCCGAAGACATGCTGTACGGGCCTTGTCGAATCCACTATGCATATCTCGATGGAAAAAGAGTGTGAAATCATCAGATGAAGGATTGTAGAACTTTCTTGAGATTACAAGGTGCCATGGGTTCAAGCCAAGGAAGGTGGCAAGGAGAGAAGCACATAAGTCAAGGATACCAAGTGCAATGGCTAGCAAGGCACCTAGAATCAAAAGTTTACATATCAGCAATGATTCAACCGGTACCTAAGTCAAAAAAGGAGCGAAAAAGCATATCCAGGCAAGTAAACCTAGCAATATCATCACCACTAGCCACCACAGAATATTTGCGGTGGTCAGATCAACTAGTTAAGTTCAGCAGAGTAGATCACCCAAGAAAAGTTCCTAGGCTGGGCCACTCGCCAATGATCTTAAAGGCGCAAATAGGAGGGTACGACATCGGGAGAGTATTCATGGATGCATGGAGTGGCATAAACCTAATATATCCTAGAACCCTGAAGGCAATGTGTATCTCACTGTCGAGTCTGAAACCAACAAATTGCTCCTTCCATGGAATAGTACCAGGAGCCGCAAATTACCCTTTGGGAAGAATAGAACTCGACGTCTGCTTTGGCAGTAGCAACAACTATCGCAGAGAGAAGTTGTAGTTTGAAGTTATGGACTGGCCATCATAGTACCACGCAATTCTAGGGCACCAATCATTTGTAAAGTTTATGGCAGTACCTCACTACGCGTATCTTACGCTAAAAATCCTAGGACCCAAAGGAACGATCACAGTACAAGGGAGCTTCAAAGTAGCCAACACTTGCGATAGAGAATTCAATAGAATGGCACAAACCTTCGGCATGACTGCAAAATATGAGAGGCTAAAAGGATAAACAGATCATAATGTACTACCCGACGTTGGATGATCCCTGCCAGATCAGGCTTTTGACACAACTCAGGTCTCAAAGAAAATTCAGGTCCACCCCACGGACCCAAACAAGACGAAATCAATCACAGTAAATTTGTATCCCACATAGGAAAGCGCGCTCATCGAGTTACTCTGTGAGCGCTGGGAAATCTTTGCCTGGTATCCTTCGGACATGCCAGGGGTTCCCAGGGAACTCGTTGAGCACGCACTAAATGTGGATCCTAAAGCAAAGCCAGTCAAGCAACCATTATGAAGATTCGATGAACCCAAAAGGAAGGCGATAGCATCAGAATTGCACAGGCTAGAAAGCGCCAGGTTTATCAGAGAAATAAAACCTTCGAGTTGGGTATCCAATCCAGTTATCGTACCCAAGAAAAACATAGGCGTGTAAAGAGTATGTGTCAACTACACATCTCTCAATAAGCATTGTCCAAAGGATCCCTTCTCTCTACCCCACATCGATCAGATAATTGATTCAACAGTGGGATGCACAATGCTTTCCTTTTTGGATGCATATTCTGGTTACAATCAGATCAAGTTGAAAAAAGAAGACGAAGAAAAGACAGCCTTTATCACACCATACGGGGTGTTTTGCTATCAAGTAATACCATTCGGCCTAAAAAATGCAGGAGCAACTTATCAACGGATGATGCAAAATTGCCTTGGAAGCCAAATAGGATGCAACATCCAAGTCTACATTGACGACATAGTCATCACTACAAGAAAGGAGGAATCCCTTATCAGCGACTTGGTAGAAACATTTGACAACCTGAGTAGGTACAAACTTAAGCTTAACCCAACAAAGTGTTCCTTTGGCGTATCAGCAGGACAACTACTAGGGTTCTTGGTGTTAGCATGGGGAATAGAGGCAAAACCAGAGAAGATACAAGCAATTTTAACAATGGGGAAACCCACGAAACTACACGACATACAGAAGCTCGGAGTGCGCATTCCGGCACTAAGTCGTTTTGTTGCTCGATTGAAAGAAAAGGCGCTCCCGTTCTATGCACGTATAAAAAAATCAGATGATAAGTTCGAATGGACAGCAGAAGCAGACGCAGCTTTTGCCATTGAAAAAATTGCTTTCCATGCCGCCAGTGCTGGTCGCACCAAAAGAAAAGGAGACGCTACTACTTTACATCACTACAACCCATCAGGTGGTGAGTATAGTACTAGTAGTCGAAAGAAGTGAAGAAGGCAAAGCCCATGGCTTCCAGAGGCCGGTATATTTCATCAGTGAAGTACTATCTCTGACAAAACAGAAGTACCCGCATTATCAAAAGCTTGCATATAGTGTTTTTACAATAGCACGAAAATTGCGACAATACTTTGTGGTGCACCCAATTATAGTGGTCAATGAAGCACCACTATCGAACATATTAAACAATCCTTCAGCAACGGGACGTGTCTCTTTGTGGGGAATCAAGTTATCTCCCATGGACATCACGTACGAGAAAAGGAAGGCGATCAAATCGCAAGTCTTGCCAGATTTTAAAGCAAAGTGGCTGGAGCTGCAGAGTACAGGACCGCCAGACTTATCCAGTGTTTGGACAATGTACTTCGACTGTTCTAAATGAGTACAAGGCGCAGGCACAGGAGTAGTCTTGATATCACCGCATGGCAACAAATTGAAGTATGTTTTAAGGATGAGTTTTCCACAGGTTTCTAATAATGAAGCAGAATACGAGGCTCTATTGCATGAATGAAGATGGCTAAGGCTTGTGGAGCAACTTGCCTAAAAATATTTGAAGATTCTAACCTTGTCGTCTAGCAAGTTATGAACAGGTGTGACACAATCAATGACAACATGATGGCCTACAAGAACTTATATCACTATCTCAGAGGAACATTCGATGGATGTGAAGTTTCGCACATCAATAGAAATAGCAATGAAGAAGCTGATAACTTGGCAAATATTGAATCACAGTGTTTACCCATACCATCTGGAGTATTCTGGGAGGAAATAGTGGAAAGGTCAATAAAAAGTGTTAAAAACTCGACTACTGTAGCAGGCTCGGGGGCAACGCCGGAACCCGAAGAAGTCATGATTATAGAAGAAACCTGGATGCAGCCATATCTTGCATACATGATAAATAAACAGTTACCAGAAGATGCAGTGGAAGCCAAGAGGATAACTCGATGATCAAAAGCATTTATCGTGTTGCAGGGGAAATTGTACAAGAAGAGTATAACTATCATTTTGCAGCATTGTGTAACACCTCAGGAAGGACAGATAATATTAAAAGATATACACGGCGGAGTGTGTGGCCATCATGCTAGCAGCAGGGCGATAGCAGCAAAAGCATTTTGAGCAGGATTTTATTGGCTAACAGCCATTAAAGATGCGAAAGATATAGTCCAGAAGTGTGAAGCATGTCAAAGATTCGCATCTCGACCGCACGCGCCAATAGCAGAGTTGCAGCCAATACCATTGTCCTGGCCCTTTGCACAATGGGGCCTCGATATGGTGGGAAAGTTGCACAAATCTTGGCAAGGAGGACATGTTTACATGCTAGTGGTAGTCGATAAATTTACTAAGTGGGTGGAAGTGGCTCCGGTAACAACCCAAGATTCGACAGTAGCAATCAACTTCATCAAGTCAATAGTATTCTGTTTCGGTGTACCATATAGCATAATCATGGACAATGGGACAAACTTCAGCTCGAAGGAATCCAAGAGTTACTGCGAAGGACTAGGAATCAAGCTAAAATTTGCATCTGTAGCACACCCGAAGACAAATGGGCAAGTCAAAAAAGCAAATGGGCTAATATGCAGTGGGATAAAGAAGAGGCTCTTAGCACCTCTCGAGAAAGCCAAGAGCGCTTGGGTAGAGGAATTTCCCTCCGTTCTTTGGAGTGTAAGAACCACGCCTAACGCAGCAACTCAAGAAACTCCCTTTTTTCTGGTCCATGGCGCAGAAGCCGTGCTTCCAGTTGAAGTTACGCACGAAGCTCCAAGAGTAACGACATATGACAAAGTAACATCAACGGAAGCGTTGCAGGATGACATCGATGCACTAGATGAAGCAAGAGATAAAGCATTAGAAAGAGCCACGTAGTATCAACAGAGCTTGCGGAACTACCACAGTAGTCGAGTTTGTCCACGATCTTTTGTGGTGGGAGATCTAGTCTTACGACTCAGACAAGACAGCCACGACAAATTGGAGTCCCCTTGGGTGGGACCTTACATCGTCATAGAAGTGATACCAGGAGGAGCTTATCGATTACAATATAAGAAGATAGGAAAAGATGAGAGCAACCCATGGAAAGCGGAGCAGTTACGACATTTTTATGCGTAGAAGAAACTTAGTGATATCAGTAAACTCGAGTTAGCCCTCTGAACCTAGAACACGAGGCCACATGCCGGGTTCCTTGGGTTGAACTCGACAAATTGTACAAATATTTCTACTTTTTCGCTCGGGGGCTTCAGCCCTCGGGTCATACGAAAGAAAATTTTGTCACGATATGGAGATCCTTTACACTACTAGTTTGAACAGACAACCCAATATTCTTCAAAGTAATATAATTGGTTCGCAAAGAACCCGATATATATAAAGCATACCTCAGAACAATGATTTGTTCTCATGGTACTATTAAAAACATAAAAGCAACATACGAATATTCATTACAGATAGTACGGTAGCAAGTAAACTATAAAAAGAAGATTACATATAGCAGATTCTAATGAAAGTGAACTTCTTCTTCATACTCCTTCTGGCACTGGGTGCCATCATAGATTTTCACGTCAAACTTTGACGTACCGATGTGGAAGTCGAAAGTCATGAAGAAGCCTTGGTGGAGGTCATGGTCTTCTGCAAACAGTGAACAGCCACCCTTGAAGTATTGCTTGCCATCACCGTCGTACAAAACCTCCACTTCATATGGAGTTCCCCCACCAGATTGTTCATGAAAAACCGCTTCTCGCAGTTCTCGCCCATCCATGAAGTTGGTGAAATTCAGCGGCAAGCGCTGAATCTCGTGGCGTTGCGCATTGGCGATGCAAAAGAAAGAGAATATCTAGGGAGAAGCAGGTGAAGTAACAGGAGGAGGAGCGCTTGGACCCAGGGCCGCGCCAGTCACCTTTGGATTATTCTTGCTACCAGGTGGGCGGCCGAGACGACGCTTCACTATAGCGGCCGATGACGATCCTGCAGCGGCCGGAGCTATTTTGTTTTTGCTTCCACGAGGTTGGCCACGACCCCACGGTGCCACCGGAGAGCCAAGGTTCAAGCGAGAACCATCAGAATCAGCCATATGGAAAAGTGGGGAGAATAGAAACCCTAGATGAAAAAGGAAGACGATGCAGCAGAGGAGGAATCTGATTAGGGTTTTTACCCTTACCAAAGATGCTTTATTTATAAGCACATATTATCGGGCCCCCATGATAGCAAGGCCCATAATCATATTTACAAGGGAGTTAAATTCTGCACATAGTAGACGATAATAACAAAGAGAAAAAAGGAAAGTATGATCGAAAGTTTTTAAAAAAACCCCGCCTTGGGCTCGGGGGCTTACAAACAAGAAAAAGCAGAAGGAAGAAGAAGAAGTCAATTTGAGCCTATGATTGACTACAAGTATCCAACCATAGCCTCGGGGGCTACTCCCATCGGGAACACTGAGCGCGCACCCAATAAAAAATAAGGCAATCAACAATGAAGATGAAGAAAATCTACCATGTAAACTTCGACTACGTAGTCGACAAAATATAGAGCGACTACTCCCATCGGGAGGTACTAGAGAGAAGTTGAATATGAATTCAACATTCTTTGATTTTATCAGTCAAAAGGAACCGCAATATGAGATTCTCAAGTTGCGTTATCGCAACAAAACTCAAATGCCATGATTAATCATGAAGGTAAGACCCCGATATTCGTCCTATGTGGCCTGGTATACGCACATGGATGCGCTCTGCTGGTATGTATCCATGTCTATAACATGAAGAAAATCCTGGTGGATGCACTGGATACCCTGAGAATCACTGGGATTCATTCTTTTTTAGTCCTAAATGCGGCAAAAGAGTGGGATTGACCGGTATCCCAAATTCAAATCCAAGGGGATTGAATTTGAAGTAGGTGACGAGTATCTGTTCTGGCAGTTAACTGACCTCTTGATCCATCAGAGTTGTCAGGCTTGTTCATCAAAACCCCTTGCAAAATGTTATCATAAAAATAAGTCAAAAGACCAAGTCAAAGATTTGAAGATATGAAGAAGTCAAAGAATTGATCAAGTCGAAGATTTAAAGATTATAGATTCAACCCGAATCTGCAATTCTGGTAGAATCTCAGGGGCTACTGACAAGGGTATAGTTAATAGAGCCCGTTAGTTGAGTACCCCTGAGGCCCGTTAAGCTAGGCCCAATTGTAATGATAGTCGAGATACGAGTTCTTACCGTATGTCGATATTGTAATCTGTATCGGACCCTACCCGCTCCTCGAGACCTGGCCACCTATATATAGGGGGCCAGGAGGGGACGGTGGAGGGTAGATTGAAAGCAAGCCAGGTTGAACACCCAAGTTCACTTTCGATATACACTTATTTCGACTAACCTTACCTTCGAGTTCATCCGACGCCCTGTCTTCCCGATCCTAAGTCCTTCATCTAGGAAATTTGTCGAGTTAACCCTCATCACCCACGCAAATGAAGAAACCAGTATGTGGCTCAAGGATCTAGATGTGCTTGGTGAAAGGGTTTGTAAGCTTTATCCTTTTCTTTGTGAATTTTGCGGTGAAAAGGGGCACTTTAATTTTCAATGCCCAATTAATTGAACGAGTACCGCAGATTTGTATTGTGATGATAAGATTACTTTCAATTAGTATGATGAGCTTACTTTGTTTTTGAATTGTGAAGAGATATCTAGAAAGATTTCTTTGGTAAACATGAATGATGTTGATATTAATAGCACCCTTCGTGGTTGTCATCTCTATTGTGCTAAAGATTGCCTCGCAAATACTTAGTTACAAGATCTTATAAAACATGATGTTTTGCCAAGCTATGACAGGACTAATAGATGTTTCGATATTATTAATAGAGAGGAGGAATCCTCCAAAGTTTCTTCTGTTGTTTCTGTCAGCAAACCAGATTATGTGGAGAAGATGCCTTTCCCTCCTAAAGAATATGTGGAGAAGATGCCCTTCAAGTCTCTCCCTCCTAAAGGAGAGAGTAAGAAGAGTATGAAGAAGAAGAAGAATAGGAGGAGTAAAAGGCAAGAGGACACGGTATCTTCCCCTAAGCGTTATGATCCTACTATTGATTATGACAATTCTGATTGGAATGATGTTCCTATGCCTATTACCTATGTTAGTGATCATGATTGGGAAAAGCACTCTACTTTTGATATTGAAAATCTTTTTGGTACAAACTCTAAGATTAATAATTGTTGTACCATTAGTGCTATCCATGCTCCTTCTTATGATGATATGTTTGATGAGTATGCCTTGCGAAATAGTTGCTCTCTAGCTTGTGATGATACTAAACCTCTAGTTTATGATGGTTATGATGATGGGTATAATATTTCCAGTTCACCTAATTTTGAGGAGAAAATTAGTTATGATTACAATATGCCTCCTGTTTTTTATGATTATGGTGATGAGAATAATTATTCTGTTGAATCTGCTCCTACTACGATTGTTCATGTGGGGAGTATTAATTCTTTTATGCATGTAGCTCATGATAGGGATGCTTTATATGATAGTTATATTGTTAATTCTATTCATGATGCTACAGAAAGTTATTATGAGAGAGGGAAACATGGTTCGATGGATCTCAACAATATTGAGTTTCCCCTCTTTATGTTGCAATTCTTGAAGTTGTACTTGTTTTGCCTTCCTATGCTTTTTGCTTTGCGCTTTCATGACTTGTCTCTTTACAAGACAATTTTTCATAGGAAGTGGTTCAGATTTAAATGTGTTCCATACTTGCTTTTTGATGTTCTCTTTTGCTTTAAGTTTTTGTATAGCGCCTTTGCTTCAAGCTCTTATATGGCACCCACATGAGCATCTTTGCAAATTACTGTGCCTAGCTCAAAGGCGTTAAAGAAAAGCACTCTTGGGAGATAACCCATTGTTTATTTTCAGTAATTTTTCTTTTATTTGAGTCTTGGAAGTTATTACTACTGTAATAACCGCTCCTTATCCTTTTTTATTTCATTGTTGTGCCAAGAGAAGCCTTTAATTTGAGTAAGGTAAGATTTGGGGATGTTGCTGTCCTAAAACTATATTCGGTGCTGCACCATAAAATTTGTGAAAATTCTCTATATATCTTTTGGACCTGCGATTTCTTGTGCATATGCCCCAGGTTATATCCAAACTTTCATTAGTTGAACACTTTTTTATTTGAGCAACAGAAAACCCCTTAAAATATCGGCCTTTATCAGTTGTTTTGTTTTAACAGATTTCTGCCACTATTTTTTTTACTGCTTTATTGCTTTCTTTTTTAGTTCTTTTGATCACGGAACTTTTGGGGAAGTTGCTACAATAGTATATACTTTATATGTGGTGGTTTTGCATGGAAACCTGAAGCAAAAAGGGTTGATTCATTATTATGCTTACACTAATGTTGCTAATAGAATTGTATTTAGTTTTGTATGAAGGAAGTTTTCAAGTGTAGGGATTGGTGAATGATGAGATGAGATGAAGAATGGACAAAACCTCAAGCTTGGGGATGCCCATGTCACCCCAAGAAATATCCAAGAGGTACAAGCGTCAAAGCTTGGGGATTCCCCCGAGGCACCCCTTTCTTCATCGCCAAAAATCAGGTCACCTTTCAAGACACTATTTTTATTGCTTCATGCACTATGCATTTTTCTTGGAGCATCAGTTGCTTTTGTTATCAGTTTTCTTTTGCTTTGTTTGTTGCAATAAATGGTTAGACCACATCATGTTTCTTTTGGAGAAGATGAACTCGCTTTTCATTTTCCAAGAACACTCCATTTTTCATTCTATTTGTTTCAACGAGTGTTCTCTTTTTCTGCTACTACTTTTGGTTTTTGATTTTCACCTTGATATGCATTCAGATATTGTTATATCTTTTCATCAAGGTGTATTTTTGCCTCTGATATTTATTGGTTTTCATCAAAAGACGTGTTTATAAAAAGTTTGAATGGTGTTGGAAAGAGAAAAGTTTCATGCAAAAAAGTGGTACAAGAAGGAGCTTGTGTAGACTGCAGCTTAGGCTGTTGCATGTCATGCTTGATGTCTTTTTGATAGTATGCTTAGTGGTTTTTATGTAGCATGACTTGTCTCAAATAACTAAGATTGCTTAATGAGCCTTTCAAAAAATCATGCGTTGTTTTAATTGTTTGGAAGCATTATTTTGGTTTTCTCCTTGATGCTTTATTTGGGTTGACTTGGCGCATGCTCACACATGTTAGACTTTTACAAAGTCGCCAATAGTGTCAATGGATTTCGTGTCGCAAGAACACGGGGTACCACGCGACGGACCCAAGGATTCGAACGCAGGGGGCTGAACGTGGGAGATCTTGGATCGCAACGAAACACGGTGACGGAAGCCTCGAGTGTCGAATGCACAACGCACTACAGAAAGGGAGACCGAGCTTTACCTAGGTTCAGGGCCCTCGTGGTGAGGTAAAACTCCTACTTCCTGCCTTCTTGTATTGCAACGCGACACCTCGCGAGGAGTACAAGGCCTTGGTTACAAAGCTCTAGTTGGCCAGAGGTTGAAGAACCTGCGTGCCCAACTAGCAGCCTGAAGAAGATGAAGATCCGATCCCCTCTAAGGGGCGGCCTCCCCCTCCTTTTATAGCGCCAAGGTCCTCCTTCCCCTTATCTTCTTGGGGAAGGGGTTGCCACACACGGCCAAGGAGGGAGGACAGCTGTAGACTACACTCTTCTGTAGACTTGGTCTTCGTAGGGTAGTGGCGCCGGTCCACGGGAGTGGGTGGAGGAAGCTGATGTCTTCCTCTGGCGCCCTGCACCGTCCATGCTATTTTTAGGGGGGTGGCCAACAACCACTGTGCCGCTTTGGGCAGGCACAGCAAAAGTTGGTCTCCTCCCTGTCGGGGGTAGCATGGGCGGTATGCAGTCTTCCGCCTGTTATCTTCTTGCTCTGCACGCAAACGTGCTGAGCTGACGTGGGCGTTCCTCCTCTCCTCACCAGCAGGGGCTCGCGAGGAGGTCTTCTGGTCCTTAGCAGTTTCTGTCGTCATTCTCCTCACGAGGCGCCTCCTCGTGAGGGTCTTCTCCATAGCTTGGGTCGTTGATTCTCCCCTGGGCTGAAGATGGGCCGATGACGGGGCCCAGCAGTAGGTGGACCAGGATACCCCGGTATCTAGAACACCGACAGTAGCCCCCGGGAGCCCGGCCCAAGAACGCGCCCTCTTGAGGAAGCGAAGGGACGGGGGACCCCAAAGCTGCTGGGCCCTCCAACGGCATGCGTCAACCGCGCGGTCAGAGGACCATGTGAAGAAGCAGAGACTCTGGACGCGTGGCGCGTCTGTAGCTGGTGAGACGAAACGGTGGGCGACGCTACGGTCTCCGAGGCGTCAACCCGTCATAATGATGCGTCGCTTGACTGCAGAGCGCCGCGCCAATGCTTCGATTCCCGCACAGGGATTTGACGCATCGATGCTGGACGCCCCCCTTAAATAGGTCCTCCTCGAGACCTCCGGCACTTCACCTCCTTCCTCCAGTGCCATTCCTGCTTCCACCTCCCCGAGCTCATGGATCCCTCCAACTCCTCCGCCGCCGCTGGATCGAGCTCCGGGGTGAAGCATCGCAGACGTCCCCTGGGCAGCGGGAAGAGGACGAAGGTCCCTGCCCAGTGGATGCCAGGGGCCGGCAGCCCCCTCCGCATTGGCGCGCTGAGGTAGGGCGAGGCGAGCCGCGCTGCCGTGGGGACCTCCGGCGCCCTGATCCTCAGGGGCCCCATGCGTGGAGGCGCCCTGAACTCGCCTTCACCGCTGATGGTGGCGCCTGCTCCCCGCGCCTCGGGGAGCATCGATCGAGTCCTCCGGGAGGTGGAGGCCACCCTGGGCCCCCCTCCTCCTGCTGCAGATCCTCCAGCCCCACCGGTGAACGGAGTGGTTGCCACTCCGCGCCACCTGGCGGCGGCGATGCTGGGACCCCTCATCACCCCGGGGTCCTGTTTTCTGGAACTCCTCATCATCGTCGACGCCCCGGGCCTCGACTCCCTCCGGCTGCCTGATGCCGTCCGGAGGGTGATTTACGCTCCCGGTGCGGCCGCCAGGGAGATCGCCCTGGGAGAGCAGAGCAGGCCAGACCTCTTCTGGCCTGTGGACATCCTCCTCGGGGACGGTGGCAACGCCGTCCTCTCTGGCCGCTGGAGGGCCTTCGCCCTTGGCCATCGCCTTCGCGTCGGTGACCACCTTGTCTTCCGCTTCAAGCTGGGGACGCTGGAGGCTATGGTGCGGGTCTTCACCGCCGGTGGCGTCCGGCGCACTTACCCCCAGCCCGCGGCGCGGTGAAGAGGAAGCCCTGGCGCAGTAGTCTTCTGGGGAGGGGAGCTAGTCTCCTCCCCTGTTTTGTTGTGTAGTCCTTGCCGGTGGGGTATGCCCCGCCGTGCTCCGCTCCTTCCCCCACTGGGGGCACTTTAATGAAATCCGCTTGTTAATTATCTTGCTGCTCTTCATTGTCCTGGTCATTTGCTTGCTTGAGAGCCCTGGTGAGCTGCTGGCATCGATGGGAAGCCTCCCTCCACCTCAAAGCTCGAGATGGGTTCGGCGTCGATGACACATTGTACGATTCCTGAGACAAGAAGTTGAAGAAAGAGTTGGAAAAGAAAAAACCCCAAATCCCCGAAAACAGAAAAACAAGTCGGTAAAACAAACGAAAAAAGAAGGCAAATAAGATGCCCCTGTGACCGGCACAGGGACCTTCTCCATCGTGGAGGAGCACGGCACTATCTATGCCAGCAGCTAAGAGCAAATTGTCGTGCGTGGCGATTCACGGGGCCTTCCTCGTCGTTGAGGGAAGCTGGACCCTCACGGACGTGAAAACATCGACGCTTAAGAGAGCCCAGAGACTGTCGACACCTCACAAGGATTGCTCATGAGGTGAAGGGCCTGGCGCGGACCTCTAGATCTGCGTCTCCTTTGCAAGATGATCGGAGCGGCCTTAGTCTTCAATAATCCTGCCACATTAGGCCTTCCTCGTCAGAGGGAATCTTCCCGTGGATGCTGGTGCATCGACATGTCCTTGCTCCCTCGTGAGGGTTGCTCACGAGGGGTAGGTCCTTAACGGGTGCCTTGGGCACACCTTGGACTTTCCTCGAAGATTTTTTATTTTCCGGAGTACTTCGCGAGGAACTAAGCACCATGGGCATCCAGAGGTGATCGTTAACGGGGCCGTCGCCCCCGACCAGAGCTCGCTCCCTTTGGGTTTTTCGAGCTTGCTATTTTCCGAGCAAAGGCCCCAGCATAGACACTGTGCCTAGCCCCCTTCCGCGTGGAGCTATATTGCCTAGCGATGTGCGTCACCTTGAAGGGTCCTTCCCATATTGGAGACAGCTTGTGCAGGCCCTCGCGAGAGAGTATTCTCCTCAGCACCAGGTCACCGACCTCCAGAGTTCTTGCTCGGACATGGCGGCTATGGTAGCGGCATAGTCCTTGCTGGTACCTCGCGGCACGGAGCGCGGCTTGGCACCGAGCTTCTTCGAGCAGGAGGAGGCGGTCCTTGATGAGGTCCTCTTGGCGAATTTCATCGAAGGTGAGCACCCTTGGCGACCCGAACTTGATGTCGGTGGGAAGAACAGCCTCCGCCCCATAGACCAAGAAGAAAGGGGTCTCTCCAGTGGGTTTGGTGGCGGTAGTCCTGATGGACCATAAGATGGATTGGAGGTTGTCTAACCATTTTTTGTCGTAGGCTTTGAGCTTGGCATTGAAGCTTTTCGTCTTGAGTCCTTTGAGCACTTCAGCGTTGGCGCGCTCGGCTTGACCATTGCTCCTGGGGTAGGTGACGGAGGCGAAACAGATCTTGATGCTGGCCGATGCGCAGTATTCCCGGAACAGTCCACTGGTGAACTGGCTGCCGTTGTCGGTGATGATGCGATTAGGCACACCAAAGCGACAGACCAGCCCACGGATGAACTTGACTGCAGACCTTGCAGGGATTGTGCACACCGGTTCCACCTCCACCCACTTGGTAAACTTGTCGATGGCGACGTAGAGGTAGCGGTAGCCCCCTTGCGCTCTAGGAAATGGACCAAGGATGTCCAGCCCCTAGACTGCAAAGGGCCAAGTGAGTGGAATGGTTTGCAGCTCTTGCGCCGGCTGATGTATCGGCTTGGCATGGCATTGGCACGCCTCGCACCTCTTGACCATCTCCACCACGTCTTCGAGCACCGAAGGCCAGTAGAACCTGCTCCGGTATGCCTTTGCGGCTAGAGTCACCGCAGAAGCGTGATGCCCACATTCACCGGTGTGGATGTCCCTTAGAAGCTCTTGGCCTTGGTGAGTAGATATGCATTTTAGAGTGATGCCATTTGGGCGACGCCGGTACAAATCACCGTCCTTGATGCAGTAGCCCGAAGCTTGCCGCACAATCCTCTCGGTCTCCTCTTCATCCTCAGGAAGCCTGCTGCTGGTGAGGTAGGCCTTGAGCTCGATGATCCAATCCACTCCCTCCTGCTGTGCCAATGCGAGAAGGACGCGGTCACCCGAAGGAGGCCCGCAATCTGGAGCCCCCTGCTCCGGCGGTGGTGGCAAAGCGGAAGGAGGAGATGATTCGGATGTCAACGGAGAAGCGGACGGTTTGGAGAGATGCTCCTCAAAGACGCCGGCAGGCTGTGCCAGGCGATGAGAAGCGCGCTTGGCGATCTCGTCGGCTTCCGCATTTTCTCCTCTCGGGATGTGCTTCAGCTCCAAGCCTTGGAAGTGTTTTTCCATCTTTCGATGCTCCTCAAGATAAGCCGCCATGTGCTCATCCTTTGGAGTGTAGCTCTTGTTCGAGAAGTTCACAACCAGCTGTGAATCTACCTTGACAATGAGGCGCTTGATGCCCAAAGCGTTTGCGGCCCTTAGGCCAGCAAGTAGTCCTTCGTACTCCGCAATGTTGTTGGAGACCTTGCACTCAGGCCCAAAGGAGAGCTGCACAGCGTAGAAGAGTTTGTCTCCGGAGGGAGAGGTTAAGACAGCACTTGCTCCCGCGTCGGGGAGGTTAAAGGCGCCGTCGAAGTGCATGACCCAGAGGCCTAGGGCCTCCTCTCCTGGGAGTGTTAACTCCGCCTCTGGAGGCTCATCGGCTAACGGATCGGTCCATTCCACAGTGAACTCGGCCAAAGCCTTGCTCTTGATTACCTTTGTAGTTTCGAAGGAGATCTCGAAGGGTTGAAGCTCCACGGCCCATTCCGCCACCCGCCCGGTGACGTTAGGGTTGCGCAGGATGGTCTCCAGGGGATGATCGGTTACCACCTTGATCGGGTGACCCTGGAAGTAGTGGCGTAGCTTCCGCGAAGCGATGAGCAGGGCGTAGAGCAGCTTTTGCTGCATGGTGTAGCATTCCCGCGCATCACGCAGTACCGTGCTAATGAAGTACACGGGCTTTTGCACCTTGACAACACCCTCGGGAGGCTCCTCCTCGGGAGGCTTTGGAGCGTCGCTCTGAAAGGGTGGCTTGGGCGGCGAAGATGCCGCGGGCGGCTCCTCTTGAGGGACGGGAGGCGAAGCAGCCTCCTCCTCACAAGGAGCCCCCTGACCGGGAGGATTAACCTTGGCAATTACTTTGGCATCCCGCTCTGCGATGAGGACGGCGCTTGCAGTCCTTGGAGTTGCCGCGATGTAGAGTAGCAAGGGCTCGCGAGTCATTGGGGCAACCATGATCGGTGGGCTCGTGAGGTACCTTTTCAACTCGGCGAAGGCCTTGTCGGCTTCCGAAGTCCACTCGAACTTCCCGGTGCGCTTCATGAGCTTGAAGAAGGGCAAAGCTTTCTCCCCACTCCCCGCGATGAAGCGTCCCAGGGCTGCCATGCACCCCGCGAGGCATTGCATTTCCTTGAGATTGCGCGAAGGACGCATTTCTTCGATGGCCTTGACCTTGTCAGGGTTCGCCTCTATCCCGCGATGAGACACGAGGAACCCCAACAGTTTTCCTGACGGCATGCCGAAGGTGCACTTGGCGGGGTTGAGCTTGATGTTTACCTTTCTCAGGTTGACGAATGTTTCCTCCAGATCTTTGATGAAGGTGTGACCCTCGTGAGTCTTGACGACGATGTCGTCGATGTAGGCTTCTGCATTCCTTCCCATCTGAGCCCCCAGGGCCTTACGCATGAGCCTTTGGAAGGTGGCTCCTGCGTTCTTCAGGCCGAAGGGCATACAGACGTAACAGTACACCCCACAGGGCATGATGAAGGTGGTTTTCTCCTCGTCCTCCTTTGCCATCTTGATCTGATGATAGCCGGAGAATGCATCCAAGAAGTAAAGGAGGTCGCAGCCGGCGGTGGAGTCGACGATTTGATCTATCCTCGGGAGAGGATAAGGATCCTTGGGACAGGCCTTGTTAAGACTTGTGAAGTCCATGCAGAGGCGCCCACTGCCATTAGCCTTTGGGACGACCACCGGATTAGCAATCCAGGTGGGGTGGGCCACCTCGCGTATTAACTTGGCCTTCTTCAGCTTCTCTATTTTCTTGACGATGAAGTCTTGCTTCTCTTGCGCTTGCTTCCTTGTCTTCTGCTTCACGGGGTGTGCCTGAGGGCACACGGCTAAGTGGTGCTCAATCACCTCCCTGGGAATGCCGGGCATATCTGACGGAGTCCAAGCGAACATGTCAGAATTTGCCCGCAGGAAGGTGATGAGTGCGCTTTCCTATTTGGGGGAAAGCCCTGCCCTGATGGTGATGAAGTTTTCGTAGCCCCCAGCCTACAGCAGGACCTTCTTGGTTGCCGAGCACTCTTGGGTAAACTGGGGCCTCCTGCCTGAGGGTACCGCAGCTTCCCCGATGCTCATGTCCAGCATTGGATGGACTAGGTCCTCGCTCGGAGTAGGCGATGCAGAGGCAGCGAACTTCTTCCCTGTCGAACCCAGAGAGTGGGGCTCGAGAGAGGCCTTCTTCGCAGCAGCCCGCTCTTGGAATACGAGCTGCTTTTTCCTCATGAGGTCGCCGGAGTGTTCCAGTAGATCCTCATCGGCGGGGAACATGGTGGCGGCCTCACGGTAGACATGCTCAACTGAACGGAGAGCATCCTTCTCATTGCAGCGCACGGTGATTGTGCCGTTGGCGCCCAGAATCTTGGGGACGTTGAAGCCATGGTGCGTTGCTGCCATGAACCTAGCCAAGACTGGGTAGCCGAGGATGGCATTGTATGGCAGGGCAATGTAGGCTACGTCGAAGTCGAGGCTTTCTGTCCTGTAGTTGTCCCGGGTGCCGAAGGTGACGGGCAGGCTTACCTGCCCAATTGGAGTTGTAGACCCCTCGGTTACCCCGAAGAACGGCCGAGTTGGCATGAGCCGGTGGTACGGCACCTGCATCTTCTCGAAGATCTCGACCGAGATGATGTTGAGGCCCACCCCTCCGTCGATGAGAGTGCGGTTGACGGCGACATTGTTGATGGTTGGCGTGCACAAGAGGGGGATTGTGCCCACGCCCCTTGTGGAAGCCGGATGATCCTCCTCGTCGAAGCCAATCTTGCACGTCGACCACTTCATTAAGCAATTGCCGACGCTGGGCTGCGCCGCCGCAATTTCTCGCGACAGCTGCTTGAAGTGTCAATTTGACAGAGGAGCCTGAGCTCCACCCAGGAGGCAAGCAGCGAAGTCTCACGGCTCTTGATAGCCCCCCCTGGTCCTCCTCCCGATGATCGTTTGCTGTTGGGGGCAGCGGCAGCGGCTCGGGATCGGCTCGAGACAGACCCCCACGGCGGCGACCTTCCTCGCGGTCGTCATCGCGGCGATCGCCCTGGGATCCACTCTTGCCGTTGCTGCGGCCGCCCCCGCGACGCTTGGCGACGCCGTTTTCCTTGTGAAACTTCCGGACAATCCAATAATCCTCGGTATTGTGGGTGTCCTTCTTGTGGATAAGGCAGTAGCGGCGACGTCGACCTTTATCGCGATCAGAGCAGTCCCCGCGGCGTTGCTTATGATCTAGCTCCGCCGCGAGGACAGCAGCCTACTTTTGCTTGGGGTCCTTGGAATTCGGCTTTGGAGGGGGCGCCTCTGGCAGATTGTGCACAAAGAGCCTTCCCTCCTCAGCCTTGGTGCAGCGGTCGGCGATCTCGAAGAGCCTAACGACAGAAGTCAGCTCATCATTCACGGACAGCTTCTCCCTCATCTTGACGTCGGATACGCCCATGGAGAACGCGGAGATGACCTCCTCGTTGGAGATCTTGGGGATCTTGTTCCTCATCTGACTAAAGCGTTGGATGTACTGACGAAGCATCTCGCCCTTGTACTGGCGCACCGCCTTAAGATCGTTCTTAGTTGCGGGGCGCTCGTACGTGGGCATGAAGTTGGCAACGAACTAACAATGTAAATCCTTCCATGAAGTCACGGATTCGTGAGGAAGATTCATGAGCCAAGTTCATGGGGCGTCCTTGAGGGCCATGGGGAACCAATTCGCCATGGCACGCTGATCTCCATGCGCGGCCTAGACGGCGACGACATAGAGCTGGAGGAATTTGACAGGGTTGGTGGTCCTGTCGTAACGCGCGCCAATGTCCGGCTTGAACTTGTCAGGCCAGACAACGTAGCATTGCTGACGAGTGAGGGCAAGACACCCGGGGTTGTAGATTGGGTCACCGGGGGTCCTGACGTTCTTGCCAGCTTCGCCGATGACGTCGATGGCGCGGTCATGATTTTCGCGGCGGTGCTCGAGGGAGACGTGTGCGTCTTCTGGAGTGCGTTGGACGATTTGGCAGCTGGGCTCCCTGCGCGGCGAAGATGCGGCGCGGGAAACCACCTTCTTGGCCTTGTTGGCCCTCCCATCTCCGGCGACCGGGGCGCGATGCCCCACCGCCGGATCTGGGTTCCCCGTACCCTGGGCTCCTCCCTGGGCTGGGTCTTCATTAGCGATGGCGACGAGCTCAGCGATTCAAGCGCGCCACCCCTCACGCCCATCGTCGGTGGGTTGATAGCGCAGCAGCTCCTGCGCCATGGCGAGAGCCTGCGCAGGAGACAGCTGACTCCCAGAACGAGCGCGAGAAGTGGCGGTGGCGGTGAAGGAGAGCGAAGGCTCTGTACGCCCGGACGGGAGGTAGGAGGACTCCAGATCTTCCTCCTCTTCCTCCCCAGGCGAAGCTTCACGACGACGGAAGATGGGCTCGGTTTGCCCCCGAGCGGCGTTGCGATGGCGAAGACGCTCGAGCCTTGCATTGGCATCGGCCATGTCGAAGTAGATCTAGAAGAAAACACACCACGGCCCCCAACCTGGCGCACCAAATGTCGATGGATTTCATGTCGCAAGAACACGGGGTACCACGCGACGGACCCAAGGATTCGAACGCAGGGGGCTGAACGTGGGAGATCTTGGATCGCAATGAAACACGGTGACGGAAACCTCGAGTGTCGAATGCATGACGCACTGCAGAAAGGGAGACCGAGCTTTACCCAGGTTCAGGGCCCTCGTGGTGAGGTAAAACCCCTACTTCCTGCCTTCTTGTATTGTAACGCGACACCTCGCGAGGAGTACAAGGCCTTGGTTACAAAGCTCTAGTTGGCCAGAGGTTGAAGAACCTGCGTGCCCAACTAGCAGCCTGAAGAAGATGAAGATCCGATCCCCTCTAAGGGGCAGCCTCCCCCTCCTTTTATAGCGCCAAGGTCCTCCTTCCCCTTATCTTCTTGGGGAAGGGGTTGCCACACACGGCCAAGGAGGGAGGACAGCTGTAGACTACACTCTTCTGTAGACTTGGTCTTCGTAGGGTAGTGGCGCCGGTCCACAGGAGTGGGTGGAGGAAGCTGACGTCTTCCTCTGGCGCCTTGCACCATCCACGCTATTTTTAGGGGGGTGGCCAACAACCACTGTGCCACTTTAGGCAGACACAGCAAAAGTTGGTCTCCTCCCTATCAGGGGTAGCGTGGGCGGTACGCGGTCTTCCGCCCGTTATCTTCTTGCTCTGCACGCAAACGTGCTGAGCTGACATGGGCGTTCCTCCTCTCCTCACTAGCAGGGGCTCGTGAGGAGGTCTTCTGATCCTTAGCAGTTTCTATCGTCATTCTCCTCACGAGACGCCTCCTCGTGAGGGTCTTCTCCATAGCTTGGGTCGTTGATTCTCCCCTGGGCTGAAGATGGGCCAATGACGGGGCCCAGCAGCAGGTGGACTGGGATACCCCGGTATCCAGAACACCAACAAATAGCCTCTATGATCATTTAGTTTTTGACTTTTGGTACCATCTTATGCTTCTTTTAATGTCGCTTTGCATGATTATGGCCATTATTGCTCTCTTATTTGGTCAGTCCCAGTCTTTTGCTAGCCCTCGCCTTGTACTGAGTATGAGCTCTACTCGTGCATCCAACTCCTAAAAACCAAAGTTTTCCAAAGTGTCCACCATACATACCTACTAGCAATTTTCTATTCCAAGTACATTTGACTTGCTTTTGTCTACTCTTCAAATTAAACTCTTACGAGTGTTACGCGAAAATTGGTCAGTAAAGCTCTCACGAACCGGAAGGCACACTTTACTTTCTCCTTGTTCTTAAAAATTTGACATTGTGGTCTCTTATGTTGAGTTGTTATGCTTGCAAGTTGTAAGTTGAATACTAGCCCATCCATGCTGTCATGGGGCAAGCTTTTAACATTGCACTTCTTATTTGAGTTGATATCGTGATCTTTTGTTTATGGATGCCCACGGTGTGAAATGAATTGGGAATCTTGTGGGGATCATGGAGTTTGTATATGTGTTAGGGAAACACCTGGGCTGCCAATCTAAGCCATGCATAATTCATGGTGGAAATTTGTAGCATACTCATAGTGGACATTCGACGAAGCATCTCAAAATAAAAAGCTAAACAAATGGCAAATAAAAGAGATGTCGAGGTGTTCATTGTCTGCTTATCCTGTTATTTTGATCTGGGCTTGTTCCATGTCATTGGGCACGGAGGTACCCCGTTGGCGGTTCTCGATGATACATATATACTTACAATGACAAGAGACTTGCTTGGGACTCTAAGTAAAGTAGCATGATGTCTGGGTACTCGTATTCACGGGACACGAGGTTTTCAACTTATGATTTGTTAAGCATATACATCATAATTGTTCTCGCATTAACTCTAACTATTCAAGATGCCTATGATGGGGGCAATGAGAGCTCAAAGCTAGTAAGTACCATTATTTTTGAAGGTTTATAAAACTTGCAATCACTGCTTCCCTCCGCGAAGAGCCTTTCTTTTACTTTTATGTTGAGTCACCACCTTCTATCTTTATGCACCATTAAGAGAGCATAGTTGTCATTCTTAGTATAATGTGCATTGTCCCAAAGTTTTCATTGATTGATTAATATTGTTGGTTTCACTTGTTCTTGAATTATTTGTATCTAGTCGCCCTCTTAAACTTGAAGGTGTCCTATGCATTTATGTTTTTCTCTCCATGAAGGACAAGCTGAAAACCATTTGTATATTTTTCCTTATGATTTGAACACACGTTTGACTTTCATTGTTTCATTTTCATGATCTTTTGTTTGTGTTCATTTTTATGTTTATAACATGGTTGCTAAGTTTTTATTGTCAAGATTATATCTTTCATGCCCATGTTTTAAGTTCTTTTGATCCCAGCTCACAAATGCTTACATACATGATCAAGATTGTGTAGGTGTGTCACGACCCAGATTTTTCAAGATTTAAAACTTCATCATGCATTCATGGCATATTGCATTTCAAAGTCTTTTCCAAAGTTTTGAACCTTATACTTCAAAGAATATTGTTCAAATGCCCTTTTTCCCCAAATTTTAGAAACAAAGGGTTTTCAGAAAGAAAGTGTTTTATAAATGAACTCCATTGTTATGGAGCTATCTTATATTTTTCCCTTTAGTAAATTTCTTTTGAAAACCAATTAGTGGGAAGATAATAATCTTAACTTCCTATTTAATTGGATTCGATGTTCAAAATTTTCACAAATCATTTCTTCTTCCAATCTTACCACAAAACCTCTGGTTTAGTTTCTAAACACACTTTTAAAGGACCATATTTGGTCAGCTCTGATTTCATTCAAATATGAATAGGAGAAACTCTTCAAAACTCAAAACTGAAATCAGAAATAAAAGAAAAAGGGAAAACAGAAAAGAGAAAAGAAGGAAACAAAATAAAAATGGATTTGGACCCCGGGGACAGATTTCGGCCCAGTAGCAAATCGAGCCCGCAGCCCAGCAACCATTCCCGAACCGGTACCCTGTCTCCCTCCTTCTTCTCACTGACCGGTGGGGCCCCTTCGTCAGGGCGAAGTCGTCTTCAAGCTCGGACCGAAACGCCGCCGGCGACCGTTCCCAGTAACTCCTCCCTCCCCCTTCAATTCCTTTACTCCCTGCCTTAATCGATGACCCGACCACGCGTATAAAAGGCCCCGACCCCCTCTGCCTTTCCCCCTCCTTTCCCTCGCTCAACCCGCCGCCAGGCTGCGGAGATTTCACGCCGGAGTCTGCAGACATCATCGCCGGATTTCTTCGATTTCGCCAGAACCAGTGAGCCCGAGCCTCTCTATCCTCTCCTATCCTCTTCTCCTTTATCTAGCGCACCTCGTCATGGTTTTCTTCTGTCCAAAACCGCAGAGAATCGACGTCACCGACCGTAGCCGAAGCTCACCGTCGCCCGAAGCCGCTCCAGCCGCGCCTACACCTCGCAGCAGGAAGCAATCGACGCCTCCGTTCACATCCTCGAGCTCTCCGTCCCCTTCTACATCCCGTCAGCCACTTCCTCGCCGTCGCCGTTCAACAGAAGCTCGCCGTCGACCTCTCCCTGGCCGTACCTCGCCGGAGACCTAGCCACCACGGTGAGCCCCCCCCCAATCTCTCCCCGTCCGTCAGATCAAGATCCAGTGGATCTGATAGAACCACTTACCGAAGAGGTATTGATCAATATGATTCGTCCGATTTCATTTTAATCCAACGCACCACAGAGCTGATCCGCACGAACCGGTACCGACAAATCACAGAGCACCACGTGGCCTTCGCTGACTTAAAACGTTTTCGAATTAGATTTTCAAACCAGATCTTGTTCAAATCTTGTAAAATCGATAGAAATTAAAATACTTAACCAAAAATTGCAAATGATACCTCGTTGGAATCCTTGGGATGTGTAGAATCCAATGGTCCAATAAAACCTGTTATTTTATGGGTTCATTTTGAATCCATTGTCAAATCTGAATCAAACCCTTGGATTCAAAATAAATTCATAACTTTTGTTCTGTAAGTCCAAATGCTACAAATTTGTAGTCTATGGAATCCTTGGAACATTTAGAACACTCCAGAAGCAAAAGCTTTCAAAGTTAAGACGTGCACAAACATGCTACTGTTAAAAATGTTCAAATCACCTTTTTCCACACCAAATGTTTTCTAAAAACTATTTTTGAGTGAAACCACTTGCAGTAGCTTCAAGTTACTGTCATCTAACCAGTGGTAGCTCAAGATTATTTTTGCAGGACAGTACCAACCAGAACTAAATTTTCTAAAGTACTATCCTGATGCATCAAATACCCCTTTTGTTAATACTTTGTTATTAATTAATAAAATCCTTTCTAAACATCACACCTGTTTTCAAAAGCCACTTGTTCCATCCTTACAACCTTACACACACTCACTTAGTGTGTGAAATTAAAATGTCATTTGCATACATGCACACATGCATACATGTCTATGATTGCCATTAGAAATAGAATATTGATTGCTTGATTGTTTGGATTGAATAGATTGTGAAGAGGAGCAAGGCTACTATTGTAACTGTTGTGAGTGTGCAAGCTGCTACCAAGGCAAGTGACACACATGTCCCTCACCCATTTTATTATGCATTAGTATATTCACCTCTTGTAGTATGCATGATAGGTGTTTTACTCAACTGCTTTATCAAATGCTTAGATCCTAGTAGTGTATAGCAAATCCCTCAAACCCCACCTGATAGGACGCTAAATACTTTGTTAATATTGATGCCATGCTAAGATCACTTGAAAAGTGTTTCGTGAAAAGTTAAAGAACTTCAACTAAAATGAAACACCTGGGTGGATTGGTTTGATAATGGAGGTGGTGTTGAGTGGCGACCTGGGGCTACACTTTGTGTAGTTGCTGCCTGGGCGTACACTTGTGGTTGGCCACCCAGGAACAAAGAGATGGCTATGTCTTCCATGCTTAGTGTACTTCCAGTGCAGCCTTATGACATTATGGGCTCTGTCTTGACTGATTAGAATGTGGGAGTGCAACTTATCGGCAAGAAGTGGTGGTAGTCAAATTATAGGTTGGGAGCGGTGCTTGCCAAGTTAGTTGTTCTCTCCTTCTAAAAGGTCTCGTTTCATTTTATGTATGGGCATAAAATGAATCGTAAGGTGAAAGTGCACAACCCTTGCAAGGTGTTTAAATCTAATCGATTAGCCGTGTCCTCGGTTATGGACAAGTGAGTCTCTAGACATGGAATGTACGGAATAATCTCATCACCGATTCTAAATTATTAAAATTTTGTCTAGAAACCCTAGGTAGGAACTAAGGACCATACACTCCGAAGGGGTGGTGGTGCCTGAGGTTCCACCTTCGTTGAATTGCGCCCAGTGCTACATAACTTGCAACTATGTAGTATTTGGGGGTTAATTCAACCCTTCAAAATAAAACCTTTGAATTAAAATCTTGACTTAAATAGGACAAAATTGGCTTTATGCAAATATAGCCCAAAGATCCACCAGCCAAATAGCATGTAGCTAGATCTTTCACAAATGCCACCAAATATGTGTCAATTGCCAGTACATCATTGTACTGACCCCCATACTTGGGGCTGCATAATCAAATGTGCAGGTTCTTCCGATGAGGAGTGAAGTGTTAGGATCTCAAGTCTACATACCAACATGACTGCCTGTGGCGCATGCTGAAGATGGAGGCTCGCTACTAATATATTTTCCGTTGTGCTTAAGTTGAACTCTGTTTTACCCTTGTCGGTCTATGTGACCGAGGAACTTGTAATAATCGTGAGACTTATGTATCTGGATCTGCGTGTAATCTCGATACTATGTGATGAATACTATATTTTGTTCTGTGGTGCTATCATTGATCCAGGGAATAGCACATATCACAGGTGTTCCGCCTTATTCCAAAGGTGGGGCGTCACAAAATGGTATCAGAGCATAGTGTTGCCTGTAGGATCGAGACCCTAGGATTGGAAAACCTTAGGACCCAAGTTTTATTTCAAAATGTTAAACAAATAATCATGATCTTATTGTCTTAACCATTTCATTCTTACTTGTATTTCTCCTCTTGTTCTGATCGTTCCCTTTTCTTTTTAAAATGTTGTAGATGGACACCTATGATGAGAGAGTGGTAGCTGGTGAGGGAGATTACCTTTTCTCGGAGGTGCTACTAGACCTCGCCACCCAGCTTCAGATACCACCACCGGTTTTCTGTGGGAAGATGCAGTACAAGGAGTATGGTATGGAGAAGTGGTTAATCCAAACTACTATCCAAGGAAGACTTGATGAAGAAGGAGAGTCCACGATGGAGTACACCGAAGCATATGTGGACTGGAGGTATTCGGTGGAGATTGCCATGCAGGGCGCCATCGCCCGCATTCGCCACAAGTACAGAGCTCACATCCCACGTCCCTCAGCTTATGGGATGATTGGAGAGCGATCTGTTGGAGGACATGTTGTGGATCGTCGAGGCCAGGAGTTCCACTCCCTTCTGAGAGGCTACCTCACTGAGAGGGAGCGCTGCACAGTCAATCTAGAAGACATGCTGAAGAAGCAAATTATCAACCAGGACCAGTTCAGAGATCTCATGGATCTCGCCACCAAGAAGATCATGGAGACTGAATCAGCTCTCATAATGTTGGATGAGAAGAAGACTCAACTGGAGAACAAGCTCAAGATTGTTGAAGGACCCTTGCAGTTAGGCGGGAAAATTCTCCAAGATGACATCTGGTCCCATCTTCTGGAGAAGACAGTACTGCTGCAGTATGACAACTTACAGAAATTGGGAGATGAGAAGAAGCAGATTGAGGAAGCTAACAATGAGCTAAAGTCTGAAAATGAGAAGCTAAAGATTAAGCTTGCAGAGTTAGAAGCAAGTAAGAAGGAAGAAGAATCCGAGGAAGAAGAGGATCCCGAGGAGAGACTCGTGTATTCCCCTAGTGATGGTCTATCCTATGAGGAATGGGAAGCCAAGGCACTGAGAGAACTCAAGAAGACAGAACGTCGAGACCCTCTACCCCTCTCATGCCTCAAGAGGGTTAAGAGAGGCTAGTTGACCACCATCACCTTTTGTATCGTTTGTGATAGCACGTTTGTATTGTCTTACCGTGTTGGTATGACAGTACCATCGATCGTTTACCTTGTCGAACTCTTAGTACTTACTTCTAAAACTTGTCAAATCGTACGCTTCAAAGTTTAAAGCTTTTAAAAATCAATGGTTGTATGCTTGTTTATTGTTTGTGGTTGGCTTGTTGTATTGTGCATGGGTAGGATCTTTACTTCTTTAGCTTTATCTGTCTAATACTTATCTATGCTATACCTTACCTCAGATGCCTCCACGACGTGCACCAAACAACAATGACAACGATGGAAACAACAACAATGACACCAATACGGCAATTCAGCAACTAGTGGCAGCTCAGGCCCAGCTGATGCAAATGATGACCCAGTTCTTCCAGACGAATGCAAACAACAATACCAACAACAATAATAACCCTCCGCCACCACCACCGCCACCCCCGCCCCAGGTGGATAGATTGGCAAGGTTTCTGAGGCTGAGACCCAACAAGTTCTCATCTGCTACGGAGCCAATAGTAGCTGATGACTGGCTGCGTTCAGTCAACAAGGATCTGACCACCTGCGAGTGCACTGATGCTGAAAAGGTGCGCTTCACAGCTCACTTACTGGAAGGACCCGCGGCAATGTGGTGGGAGACATATCAGGTTACCCATCCAATAGATGATCTGGACTGGAACACATTCAGAGAAGGCTTTCGCACTGCTCACATATCCTCGGGCACTATAAGTGTGAAGAAGGAAGAATTCCGTGGTCTGCGTCAGGGTGGAAGAACTCTGAAAGAATACATGGATGACTTCTGTGCTCTGTCCAGGTATGCACCTGAAGATATTGATACTGATGCAAAGAGGAAGGAAAAGTTCCTCAGTGGGCTTAAGGGAGAACTCAAAATACCCCTGTCTGTGGCCTATGCTCCAAACTATCAGTCTCTACTTGATCAGGCCATCACTCTGGACAACAACATCAAGAAAGAGGAGAACCGTAAAAGGAAGTTCAGTAACAACAAGAACCATGTGGAACCATTCCACAAGAAGCACCACTCATCTGAGAGCAGTGGTCATGGCAACTTCCACAAGCATGGGAATCGTTTCAACAAAGGGAACGGAAATCACTTCAGTGGTCATAAGCACAACGGAGGATTCAAGGGAAATAGCTCCAGTGGACATCACAGCGGACACAATGGACAGCATCGCCACAACACTGAACCCAAGAAGGACCTCTCTAACATCACTTGCTTCAAGTGCAAGAAGAATGGTCACTATTCCTCCAGCTGCCCAGAAAACAAGACCGTTGAACCTGTCAAGCCCAATCCATTCCAGAAGGGCCAAGTGAACCACCTCAATGTGGAGGAGGTGATGAATGAACCTGATGCAGTAATGGGTATGTTTCCTCTCAACTCATTTACGGCATTAGTTTTATTTGATACTGGAGCATCGCATTCATTCATATCAAGGACTTTTGCAAACAAAAATGGGTTCCCTACTACAAACATAGGAAAAGCCATTAAAGTAAGTTCCCCTGGTGGAGAGTTGATAGCCAAAGCTGGTTGCAGGGATCTGATTATGGAAATTGGTAAATATAAATTCCCAACTCATTTAGTAATTCTAGACTCCCAGGGTTTAGATGTAATCTTGGGCATGGATTGGATGACTACCTATGGAGGAGTCATAGACTGTGTGAACAGAGCAATTACACTCACCACCCCGGAAGGGAGAAGAATTAGATACAAATCTCAACTGGATTTTAATGATATTAGGCTAAACCATCTTAAGGGGGTTAGCCTAGATGAAGTGCACATAGTGAATGAGTACCCCGATGTGTTCCCGGAGGAGTTACCAGGAATGCCACCTGACAGAGATGTAGAGTTTCTCATTGACCTGCTACCTGGCACAGGGCCAATAGCAAAGAGACCTTACCCTATGTCCACTGATGAGTTGAAAGAACTCAAGAAACAACTAGCAGAACAGTTAGGAAAAGGATTCATTAGAGAGAGTTCCTCGTCATGGGGAGCACCAGTTCTGTTTGTTGAGAAGAAAGATACGAGTCAACGTTTAGTAATGGACTATCGTTCGTTGAACGAAGTAACCATCAAGAACAAATATCCGCTACCAAGAATCAATGATTTGTTTGATCAGTTGGAAGGAGCCAGCGTGTTTTCAAAAATCGACCTTAGATCTGGATACTTTCAGCTCAAGATTAGAGAACATGACATTCCCAAGACAGCCTTCGTCACTAGATATGGCTCGTACGAATATACGGTGATGCCCTTTGGTTTAACCAATGCACCGTCATACTTCATGAGCATGATGAACAAAGTGTTCATGGAATTCCTAGATAAGTTTGTCGTAGTCTTCATTGATGACATACTGGTATACTCAAAAAGCAAAGAGGATCATGAAAAGCACCTACGTACAATATTGGAGAAACTCAGAGAGCACAAGTTATATGCTAAATTCAACAAATGCGAGTTTTGGCTCAATGAAGTAGGATTTCTTGGACACATTATATCCAAGGAGGGAATTGCAGTCGACCCAGCCAAAGTGACCGCAGTAACTGAATGGGAACCACCCAAGAATGTTGGAGAAATTCGTAGTTTCTTAGGACTGGCCGGATACTACCGGAGATTCATTGAGAACTTTTCAAAGATAGCTAAGCCAATGACAGAGTTGTTGAAGAAAGAAAAGAAGTTCGAATGGACTGAAGCTTGTGAAAGCAGTTTTCAAGAGTTGAAAAGGAGATTGGTGTCTGCACCTGTTCTGTGCTTACCAGATATAGAAAAGGAATTTCAGGTGTATTGCGACGCTTCCCGTCAAGGTTTAGGAAGCGTGTTGATGCAAGATGGCAGAGTAGCAGCCTATGCCTCTAGACAACTCAAGAAACATGAGCTCAACTATCCAACTCATGACCTTGAGTTAGCTTCAGTTGTTCACGCCTTGAAGATTTGGAGACATTATTTGCTGGGAAAGAGATGTGAAGTATTCACCGACCACAAAAGTTTGAAGTACATCTTTACTCAGAAGGACCTCAACATGAGACAAAGAAGATGGTTAGAACTCATCAAAGATTACGACTTGAGTTTGCAATACCATCCCGGTAAAGCAAATGTAGTAGCTGATGCCCTAAGCCGTAAGGCTTATGTGAACTGTCTATCAACAGAAGTATTACCAGAAGATCTGTGTAGGGATTTGAGAGACCTCAGCCTGGAGGTAGTGCCGCAAGGTCACGTAGCATCGCTAGTAGTGCAACCAACCCTGATGGACAGAATACGCCAAGCCCAGAAAGGAGATAAAGAGATTGAGAAGATCAAAGAAAACCTGAGGAAAGACAAAGCTAAAAGCTTTAGCGAAGATGAGCAAGGAACAATCTGGTTTGAGAAACGTGTCTATGTACCTGATGACCCAGATATTAAAAGATTGATATTCCAAGAAGCCCATGAAACCCCATACTCGATTCATCCTGGAAATACCAAGATGTACCTAGACTTGAAAGAAAGATTTTGGTGGAGCAATATGAAGGGAGACATAGCCGAATATACAGCCAAATGTGATGTGTGCAGTAGGGTAAAAGCTGAGCATGAAAAACCAGCCGGACTACTTCAACCACTAAAGGTGCCGGATTGGAAATGGGATCAAATTGGTATGGACTTTATAACTGGGTTACCCCGCACAAAATCGGGATATGACTCGATTTGGGTTATAGTCGATCGTTTGACCAAGGTAGCTCATTTCATACCAGTAAAGACCACTTACACAAGTGCAAAGTTAGCTGATATCTACATGAAGAGGATAGTAAGCCTCCATGGTGTTCCCAAAAGCATTGTGTCTGATAGAGGAACCCAATTTACCTCTCACTTTTGGAAACAACTTCATGAATCACTTGGAACTAGGCTAGAATTCAGCACAGCGTTCCATCCGCAAACAGATGGACAAACAGAAAGGGTAAACCAAATTTTGGAAGATATGCTGAGAGCGTGTGCCCTGGACTATGGGTCTAGTTGGGACGACAACTTGCCTTACGCAGAGTTTTCCTACAACAACAGTTATCAAGCCAGTATTGAGATGGCACCATTTGAAGCCTTGTACGGCAAGAAATGTACTACACCCCTACTATGGAGTGGTGTAGGAGAGCGAAGTTTCTTCGGACCCGATATCATTCAAGAAGCTGAAGAAAAGGTTAAATTGATCAAGGATAGACTGAAGATCGCCCAATCCCGTCAGAAGAGCTACTCGGATAGCAAGCGTAGAGAAATCATCTATGAAGTTGGAGACAGAGCTTATCTCAGAGTGTCACCCCTTCGTGGTGTTAAGAGATTTGGCATCAAGGGTAAGTTAGCACCTAGATTTATAGGACCATTCAAAGTCCTATCTCGCAAAGGAGAAGTAGCCTATGAATTGGAACTACCCGAAATTCTTTCGGCCGTACATAACGTGTTCCATGTGAGCCAGCTAAAGAAATGCCATCCAGAAATGTCAGAAACACCGTTGAACGATATGGTACCCCTAGAAGAAGTTCAACTAGAAAATGACTTGACCTATGAGGAGAAACCCATCAAGATACTCAAGACAGCAGAAAGAACTACACGCACCAAAACCATCAAGTTCTGCAAGGTACAGTGGAGTCACCACACTGAAGAGGAAGCCACGTGGGAGCGTGAAGATACCCTTCGAGAAGAACACCCACACCTATTTGCTAGCCTTTCCGAAGCTCGAGGGCGAGCTTCATCTTAAGGGGGTTAGTCTATCACGACCCAGATTTTTCAAGATTTAAAACTTCATCATGCATTCATGGCATATTGCATTTCAAAGTCTTTTCCAAAGTTTTGAACCTTATACTTCAAAGAATATTGTTCAAATGCCCTTTTTCCCCAAATTTTAGAAACAAAGGGTTTTCAGAAAGAAAGTGTTTTATAAATGAACTCCATTGTTATGGAGCTATCTTATATTTTTCCCTTTAGTAAATTTCTTTTGAAAACCAATTAGTGGGAAGATAATAATCTTAACTTCCTATTTAATTGGATTCTACGTTCAAAATTTTCACAAATCATTTCTTCTTCCAATCTTACCACAAAACCTCTGGTTTAGTTTCTAAACACACTTTTAAAGGACCATATTTGGTCAGCTCTGATTTCATTCAAATCTGAATAGGAGAAACTCTTCAAAACTCAAAACTGAAATCAGAAATAAAAGAAAAAGGGAAAACAGAAAAGAGAAAAGAAGGAAACAAAATAAAAATGGATTTGGACCCCGGGGACAGATTTTGGCCCAGTAGCAAATCGAGCCCGCAGCCCAGCAACCATTCCCGAACCGGTACCCTGTCTCCCTCCTTCTTCTCACTGACCGGTGGGGCCCCTTCGTCAGGGCAAAGTCGTCTTCAAGCTCAGACCAAAATGCCGCCGGCGACCATTCCCAGTAACTCCTCCCTCCCCCTTCAATTCCTTTACTCCCTGCCTAAATCAACGACCCGACCACGCGTATAAAAGGCCCCGACCCCCTCTGCCTTTCCCCCTCCTTTCCCTCGCTCAACCCGCCGCCAGGCTGCGGAGATTTCACGCCGGAGTCTGCAGACATCATCGCCGGATTTCTTCGATTTCGCCAGAACCAGTGAGCCCGAGCCTCTCTATCCTCTCCTATCCTCTTCTCCTTTATCTAGCGCACCTCGTCATGGTTTTCTTCTGTCCAAAACCGCAGAGAATCGACGTCGCCGACCGTAGCCGAAGCTCACCGTCGCCCGAAGCCGCTCCAGCCGCGCCTACACCTCGCAGCAGGAAGCAATCGACGCCTCCGTTCACATCCTCGAGCTCTCCGTCCCCTTCTACATCCCGTCAGCCACTTCCTCGCCGTCGCCGTTCAACGGAAGCTCGCCGTCGACCTCTCCCTGGTCGTACCTCGTCGGAGACCTAGCCACCACGGTGAGCCCCCCCCCCAATCTCTCCCTGTCCGTCAGATCAAGATCCAGTGGATCTGATAGAACCACTTACCGAAGAGGTATTGATCAATATGATTCGTCCGATTTCATTTTAATCCAACGCACCACAGAGCTGATCCGCACGAACTGGTACCGACAAATCACAGAGCACCACGTGGCCTTCGCTGACTTAAAACGTTTTCGAATTAGATTTTCAAACCAGATCTTGTTCAAATCTTGTAAAATCGATAGAAATTAAAATACTTAACCAAAAATTGCAAATGATACCTCGTTGGAATCCTTGGGATGTGTAGAATCCAATGGTCCAATAAAACCTGTTATTTTATGGGTTCATTTTGAATCCATTGTCAAATCTGAATCAAACCCTTGGATTCAAAATAAATTCATAACTTTTGTTCTGTAAGTCCAAATGCTACAAATTTGTAGTCTATGGAATCCTTGGAACATTTAGAACACTCCAGAAGCAAAAGCTTTCAAAGTTAAGACGTGCACAAACATGCTACTGTTAAAAATGTTCAAATCACCTTTTTCCTCACCAAATGTTTTCTAAAAACTATTTTTGAGTGAAACCACTTGCAGTAGCTTCAAGTTACTGTCATCTAACCAGTGGTAGCTCAAGATTATTTTTGCAGGACAGTACCAACCAGAACTAAATTTTCTAAAGTACTATCCTGATGCATCAAATACCCCTTTTGTTAATACTTTGTTATTAATTAATAAAATCCTTTCTAAACATCACACCTGTTTTCAAAAGCCACTTGTTCCATCCTTACAACCTTACACACACTCACTTAGTGTGTGAAATTAAAATGTCATTTGCATACATGCACACATGCATACATGTCTATGATTGCCATTAGAAATAGAATATTGATTGCTTGATTATTTGGATTGAATAGATTGTGAAGAGGAGCAAGGCTACTATTGTAACTGTTGTGAGTGTGCAAGCTGCTACCAAGGCAAGTGACACACATGTCCCTCACCCATTTTATTATGCATTAGTATATTCACCTCTTGTAGTATGCATGATAGGTGTTTTACTCAACTGCTTTATCAAATGCTTAGATCCTAGTAGTGTATAGCAAATCCCTCAAACCCCACCTGATAGGACGCTAAATACTTTGTTAATATTGATGCCATGCTAAGATCACTTGAAAAGTGTTTCGTGAAAAGTTAAAGAACTTCAACTAAAATGAAACACCTGGGTGGATTGGTTTGATAATGGAGGTGGTATTGAGTGGCGACCTGGGGCTACACTTTGTGTAGTTGCTGCCTGGGCGTACACTTGTGGTTGGCCACCCAGGAACAAAGAGATGGCTATGTCTTCCATGCTTAGTGTACTTCCAGTGCAGCCTTATGACATTATGGGCTCTGTCTTGACTGATTAGAATGTGGGAGTGCAACTTATCGGCAAGAAGTGGTGGTAGTCAAATTATAGGTTGGGAGCGGTGCTTGCCAAGTTAGTTGTTCTCTCCTTCTAAAAGGTCTCGTTTCATTTTATGTATGGGCATAAAATGAATCGTAAGGTGAAAGTGCACAACCCTTGCAAGGTGTTTAAATCTAATCGATTAGCCGTGTCCTCGGTTATGGACAAGTGAGTCTCTAGACATGGAATGTACGGAATAATCTCATCACCGATTCTGAATTATTAAAATTTTGTCTAGAAACCCTAGGTAGGAACTAAGGACCATACACTCCGAAGGGGTGGTGGTGCCTGAGGTTCCAACTTCGTTGAATTGCACCCAGTGCTACATAACTTGCAACTATGTAGTATTTGGGGGTTAATTCAACCCTTCAAAATAAAACCTTTGAATTAAAATCTTGACTTAAATAGGACAAAATTGGCTTTATGCAAATATAGCCCAAAGATCCACCAGCCAAATAGCATGTAGCTAGATCTTTCACAAATGCCACCAAATATGTGTCAATTGCCAGTACATCATTGTACTGACCCCCATACTCGGGGCTGCATAATCAAATGTGCAGGTTCTTCCGATGAGGAGTGAAGTGTTAGGATCTCGAGTCTACATACCAACATGACTGCCTGTGGCGCATGCTGAAGATGGAGGCTCGCTACTAATATATTTTCCGTTGTGCTTAAGTTGAACTCTGTTTTACCCTTGTCGGTCTATGTGACCGAGGAACTTGTAATAATCGTGAGACTTATGTATCTGGATCTGCGTGTAATCTCGATACTATGTGATGAATACTATATTTTGTTCTGTGGTGCTATCATTGATCCAGGGAATAGCACATATCACAGGTGTTCCGCCTTATTCCAAAGGTGGGGCGTCACAAGGTGCATGTCACCTCAAAAATTATTTCTTTTGTTATCACTTACCTATACTCAAGGACGCGCAGGAGTTAAGCTTGCGGATGTTGATACGTCTCAAACGTATCTTTAATTTTTGATGCTCCATGCTTGTTTTTACACCATTTGCCTTGTGTTTTGTTACACTTCGTGGCATTTTTATGTGATTTCCGGAACGAACCTATTGACAAGATGCCAAAGTGCCAGTTCCCTATTTTCTGCTGTTTTGTGTTTTCGAAAAGCTACACAGGAAATATTCTTGAAATTGGACGAAACAAGTTCCAAAACTCCTATTTTTCCTGGAAGCTTCCCGAAGACCGAAAGAGAGCCAGAGGGGGGCCAGAGGCCGCCCTCACATGTAGGGGCCGCGGCCCAGCCCCTGGTCGCGCCCACCTAGTGTGAGGAGCCCCTGGCTGCCCCCTGTGTTCATGTTATTTCTGTCAGGATTGGTGATCATTGCTATTATGGTTTAAGTGACATCGGTGCAAGTTCATGTGCTATTCCTTTAGAGCTTACAGAGAAATTATGCACGAAATTTCCCCTTGTGAATTGGAGGAGATTGATGTGGTTATTCCGCTTGCTAATAGACAATCTATCTCTCCACTTGGTATTGTTCGAGACGTGGAAGTTTTGTGTGGCAAGACTAAATACCCTAATGATTTTCTTACACTTGGTACTTAAGTTAGTGAAACTTGTCCTATTAATTTTGGTAGACCCTTTTTGAATACTTGTAGTGTTGTGATAGATTGTAAGAAGGAGAAAGTTGTGACTAAGTTTGACGGAGAGTCTTATGAGTGTAATTTTTCTAAGTTTGCTAAAGCTCCTTATGAAAATGAATTGCATAATGAAAATTTTCGAGTTGAACAGCTTGCCTCTATTGCTCTTGCTCCTAATAATGCTTTCCAGCAATTTATGGAGGACCACGAAAGCGATGTTTTCAGGAAAGAAAGAGAAGAGATTGACGATATTCTTGTTCGTCAACCACCATTGATTAAGCACAATTTACCTGTGGAGGATCTTGGTACCACTTTGCCACCTATGGAAGATCCTGTTTTTGAATTAAAACCTTTACCTGATGATCTTAAGTATGCTTATATAGATGATAAGAAAATATATCATTTTATTATCAGTTCTAAACTTTCAGGAAAGGAAGAAGAAAGGTTATTGGAAATTTCGAGCAAACACTGAGGAGCTATGGGATATACTCTTGATGATTTAAAAGAGATTTCTCCTACTATATGTCAGCATGCTATTAATATGGAGGAAGATGCAAAGCCAGTTGTTGAACATCAACGCTGCTTAATTCCCAATATGAAGGAAGTGGTAAGAAATGAGGTATTGAAGCTCCTTGATGCTGGTATTATTTATCCTATTGCTGATAGTAGATGGGTTAGTCCTGTTCATTGTGTTCCTAAGAAAGGAGGTATCACTATTGTGCCTAGTGAGAATAACGAGCTTATTCTTATGGGTTTCGCAGCATAGTAAATCAAAAAAATTCCTACGGATGCAAACAAGAAAGCCAAGATCTATTCTAGAAGATGTAATCAATGAGAGAGGTAGATGAGATCTTCATACCCTTGAAGAAATTGCACAGCAGAAATGTTCAACAGAACGTGGATGATGTAGTCATACTAGCCGTCTCCTCCTTGCGATCCAATCCGATCCAACACCGCAAGTGGTGACGCCTCCGAGAGATGCACATGTACAGCGCACCAACGACTCCGCCTTCCCGGTCCAGCGAGATATGGTGGAGTGGTAGATAGGATCGACAACACGATGGCGTGGTGTCTATGGTGGAGAGTGTACGGCGACAGGGCTTCACCTGTTTGTGTGGTGGAGAAAGAACAGAGAAAGGAGGCTTCAGAAAGCGGGCAGCGGCTCCGCGGGATTAGGTCACCAAGACCTCCGGCGTCCGATCCTTTTTATAGATGCGATGCAAGGTTTCAAAAACCTAACGTGCAATGCACGGTTTGCCTACACCACCGCCAAACCGTCGCCAGATTTCTTGGCTGCTGCGTCACACAATCCATATCGATCTGATCGATAGCTAGCGAGGCCAGCCAACAGGGCAAGTGCACCGGCCGGCCAACGAGCCAAAGGCCCAGCCGGGCACAGCGACCAAGCAAGCGCGCCAGGGGCCAGCGCTGGCCGCATCGATCAACTGATCGAGCAAGCCAGTACCCCTGGCCGCCGCTCCTTTTTCCTTTCTCTTTTTTTCTTTCTTTATTTATTTCTTCTAAATAAATACTACTTAATATTTATTAATTCATATAATTAATAAATACTAGTATTTTCCACCTGGAACACTTTTGACTTTCTGAAACACTTTCATACATATATCCCAAAACTACCCTAGCATTGATTTGCATTAAGTGTGTGACCCTATGGGTTCGAGAATGCGCGGATATGATCTCCATCAATAATCAATAGCGGGATCTGGAAATCCATATTGACTCCCACGCATTCAACGATGATCATATCGGATGAACCATGATGTCAGGATTCAATCAATCCCATATTTGTATTCCCTTCGTCTCGCAATATTTTACTCGCCCGAGATTCGATCATTGGTATCGGCATACCTAGTTCAATCTCGTTCACAGCAAATACTTTACTCGTTTCATAATCTGATATCACTTTGTGATTAAGTCCTTAACCACGTGCTTGCAAGCGGTGTTGATATCGATTACCAAGTGGGCCCGAAGTATATCTCTCCGACTCAGGAGGGAAAAATTCCATCTCAATACATACAACCCGACAAGTGCTTTCTGATCACCCGAGAGACACCTTTATGTTCACCTTCTCATAGGATGACGTTTGATGACCTCAAAGCTCTCTTCCGATACTAGGGAGTTGCATTATCTCATGGTCTAAGGAATGCAATACTTGACATAGGAAAAAGCTTCGCAAAGATGAACACAATGACACGACCTAATTGCTGCGCTTTCATTGGGTCTGTCCATCACATCATTCTCCTAATGACATGATCTCAGTATTAATTGACAACTCATGTCTATGGTTAGGAAACCTTAACCATCATTAATCAATGAGCTAGTCCATAGAGGCATACTAGGGACACAGTGTTGTTCATAAACCACACAAGTATTAAGGTTTCCGCTTAATACAATTCTAGCATGGAATATAAACATTATTATGAACAATAATTATAATAATAACATCTTTATTATTGCCTCTAGGGCATAATTCCAACAGTCTCCCACTTGCACTAGAGTCAATAATCTAGTTTACATCTGGTAACAATCTAACACCCATGGCATTAAGGTGCTGATCATGTTTTGCTCATGGAAGAGGTTTAGTCAACGGATCTGTGACATTCAGATCCGTATGTACTTTGCTAATCTTTAGATCTCCATCTGCTATATAATCTTGAATTATATGGAAATGGCAGTTGATGTGCTTGGTCTTTGGATGATATCTTGGTTCCTTAGACAGTGCTATGGCGCTAGTGTTGTCGCACAATATCTCCAGTGGGTCCAAGGCATTTGGACCCACACCAAGCTCAGTGATGAAGTTCCTGATCCAAACTCCTTCACTTGGCGCTTTCGAAGCAGCCATATATTCTGCTTCAGTTGTAGATCCTGCGATCACGCTTTGCTTGCAGCTTCTCTAGCTCACAGCTCCACCATTCAAAATATAAACATATCCTGTCTGAGATTTAGAATCATCCGGGTCAGTGTCGAAACTAGCGTCGATGTAACCTTTTACGACGAGCTGCTCATCACCTCCATAGACTAAGAACATTTCTTTAGTCCTATTTAAATACTTTAGGATGTTCTTTATGGTTGTCCAGTGTTCCACTCCTGGATCACTTTGGTATCTGCTCGTCAAACTAAGAGCATTAGACACATCCGGTCTAGTACACAGCATGGCATACATGATAGAACCTATGGCCGAGGCATATGGCACTTTGCTCATAGTTTCTCTATCTTTTACCGTAGCTGGACACTGAGCCTTGCTCAATATCTTACCTGACAATATGGGCAATGAACCCTTCTTTGCTTTATCCATTCTGAACCTTTTCAGAACTTTGTCCAGGTATGTACTTTGGCTTAAACCTATTAGGCGTCTTTCTCTATCTCTATAGATTTTGATGCCTAATATATAAGCAGCTTCACCTAGGTCTTTCAATGAAAAACATTTATTCAAATAACTTTTCACGTCGTTAAGCATACCGATGTCATTTCCAATAATCAATATGTTATCCACATATAGTACTAAAAATGTCACCGAGCTCTCACTCACTTTCTTGTAGACACAAGCTTCGTAGCAATTTGGAACAAATCCAAAACTCTTGATCACTTGATCAAAACGAAGGTTCCAACTTCGGGATGCTTGCTTCAGCCCATAAATGGAACGCTGAAGTTTGCACACTTTATTAGCATCCTTAGGATCGACAAAACCTTTGGGCTGCATCATATACAACTCTTCATCAATGTTACCATTGAGGAACGCAGTTTTGACATCCATTTTCCAAATTTCATAATAATGAAATGTAGCAATTGCTAATAAAATCCAAATGGACTTAAACATCGCTACGAGAGAGAAAATCTCATCGTAGTCAACACCTTAAACTTGCCAAAAACCTTTTGCGACAAGCCGAGCTTTATAGACAGTAACATTACCATTCGCGTTCGTTTTCTTCTTGAAAATCCATTTGCACTCAATGGCCTTACGGTCGCTAGGAGGGTCCACCAAAGTCCATACTTGGTTTTTGCTCATGGATCCCAATTCGGATTTCATGGCCTCTAGCCATTTCTCAGAGTCTGGGCTCATCATCGCTTCCTCATAGTTTGCAGGTTCCTTGTTGTCTAACAACATGACGATTAAGATAGGGTTGCCGTACCATTTAGGAGCGGCACGCGACCTTGTCGACCTGCAAATTTCAGTAGTAGCATCATTCAAAGTTTCATGATCCTCATCATTAGCTTCCTCTCTTGTCAGTGCAGACAGCACCGGAACAACTTCAGGTGCTGCGCTACTCTCCAACTCGAGAGAAGGTTCAATAACCTCATCTAGCTCTACCTTCCTCCCACTTATTTCTTTCAAGAGAAACTCCTTCTCAAGAAAGGATCCGTTCTTTGCAACAAACACTTTGCCTTCGGATCGGTGGTAGAAGGTATACCCAATCGTTTCCTTAGGGTATCCTATGAAGACACATTTCTCCGCTTTGGGTTCGGGCTTGTCCGGTATCAACTTCTTGACATAAGCTTCGCATCCCCAAACTTTAAGAAACGACAACTTAGGTTTAGCACCAAACCATAGTTCATACGATGTCGTCTCAACGGATTTAGATGGCACCCTATTTAAAGTGAATGCAGCGGTTTCTAATGCATAACCCCAAAATGATAACGGCAAATCTGTAAGAGACATCATCGATCGCACCATATCTAATAGAGTACGATTCTGGCATTCAGACACACCATTGCGTTGTGGTGTTCCGGGTGGCATGAGTTGCGAAACGATTCCGCTTGCTTTAAGATGCGTGAGAAAATAATAACTCAAATACTCACCTCCACGATCGGATCGTAGAAATTTATTTTTCCTGTTATGATGGTTTTCCACTTCATTCTGAAATTCTTTGAACTTTTCAAATGTTTCAGATTTATGTTTCATTAAATAGACATACCCATATCTACTTAAGTCATCAGTAAAAGTGAGAAAATAGCGATATCCATCATGCGTCGAAACACTCATTGGTCCGCACACATCGGTATGTATGATTTCCAATAAGTCTGTTGCTCGCTCCATTACTCCAGAGAACGGGGTTTTGATCATCTTGCCCATGAGGCATGGCTCGCACATGTCAAACGATTTAAAATCAAGAGACTCCAAAAGTCCATCAGAATGGAGTTTCTTCATGCGTTTTACACCAATATGACCTAGACGGCAGTGCCACAAATAAGTTGGATTATCACTATCTACTTTGCATCTTTTAGCCTCAATGTTATGGATGTGTGTTTCATTGCTTTCAAGATTTAGAAGAAATAAACCATTCACGACATGTGCATGACCATAAAAGATGTTATTCATATAAATAGAACAACCATTATTCTCTGACTTAAATGAATAACCATCTTGCAATAAACATGATCCAGATATAATGTTCATGCTCAACACAGGCACATAATAACACTTATTAAGTTTTAAAACTAATCCCAAAGGTAAAACTAAGGAGAGCGTGCCGACGGCCATGACATCAACTTTTGATCCATTGCCAATGCGCATCGTCACCTCATCCCTTGCTAGCCGCCGTCTATTTCGTAGCTCCTGTTTCGAGTTACAAATATTAGCAACTGAACCAGTATCATATACCCAGGCACTACAACGAGCGCTAGTAAGGTAAACATCAATAACATGTATATCAAATATACCTTTAATGGTGCCAGCCTTCTTATCCTCTAAGTACTTTGGACAGTTGTGTTTCTAGTGACCCTTGTCCTTGCAATAGAAGCACTCAGTTTCTGGCTTAGGTCCGGACTTGAGCTTCTTCTCAGTAGGGGCAACACGCTTGCTGCTTCCTTTCTTGAAGGATTTCTTTGCACCCTTAGCTTTCTTAAAGCTAGTGGTCTTGTTGACCATCAACACATGATTATCTTTCTTGATATCCACCTCCGCAGCTTTCAGCTTAGCGAAGAGCTCAGTGATCATACCAGTGGAACCAATTTGATTGTCAGTAACTACAAAGCCTTTGTAGCTAGGAGGGAGTGATTGCAGAACTCTGTCAATCTTGAGCTCTTCTGGAATCTTGCAGTCCAGTTGCTCAAGGCGTTGAGTGTAGCCCGACATCTTTATGGCGTGCTCACTAACGGAACTCCCTTCCTCCATCTTGCAGTTAAAGAACTTCTCAGAGATCGTATATCTCTCAGAACAGGCCTGAGTCTGAAACATAGTTTTCGGTTCCTCAAGTATCTCAAAAGGCCCCTTGAACTACTCAAAACGATTTTGAAGTTCGGGTTCCATAGCAAACAACATGGTACTCTTAATCACACCATAATCATATTTGCGCGACTAATAAACAGCTTTTTCGTCAGTTAGTGCTTCCTTAGTAGGGGGTCACCTAGCGCTTGCTCAAGTACATAGGCTTTTTGTCCACCAGCGAGAATGATCCTTAGATTGCAGAACCAGTTGGTGAAGTTAGACCCATTGTTTTTAAGCTTTTCTTTCTCAGCAAAAACGTTGAAGTTGAAGTTGGACTTAGCCATTTGATCTACAAAATTTGCAAGTACAAAAGACTATGTTCAAGATAATTAGTTCAACTTAATAAAATTACTAGATGAAATCCCACTAAATTCAACATCCCTCAAGTTGTTTAGTGAACACGATCCAAATTCACCACACCTAATCCGATCTTCACGAGAAGAGATGTGGTTTCAATGGTGGACAACGAAGTGTCAATCATATCATTCATATGACTCATGTTTAACCTTTTGGTTCGTGTGTTCTGAGGCCATGTCTGTACATGCTAGGCTCGTCAAGTCAAACCCAAGTATTTCCGCGTGTGCAAAAACTAGCTTGCACCCGTTGTATGTGAACGTAGAGTTTATAGCACCCGATCATCACGAGATGCTTCAAAACGATGAACTTTCGCAATGGTGCATACGAGGGGAGAACACAATTTTATCTTGATCTTTAAATGAGGAATCATCTTATAATGCTACCGTCGCGATCTAAGCAAAATAAGATACATAAAAGGATAAACATCACATGCATATAATTTTATGTGACATGGTATAGCCAATCTCTGCGCAATGATCTCCATCTTGTACGCGCCGACATGATCTCCATCACTCCACCATGATTGCCTCCACCATGAATAGCAACTACAACTATTGCTAACTACTTAGCGATAAAGTAAAGCTATTACATGGCGTATAAGAAGTTAACACGCAGGTCATACATAATTATAAAGACAACCATATGGCTCCTGTCGGTTGTGAACTCATCGACATGCAAGTCGTGAAATATTACAAAACATGATCATCGCATTCATCTCAATTCATACACATCATGTCTTGGGCCATACCATATCACAAAACACTCTCTGCAAAAACAAGTTAGACGCCTCTACTTTGTTGTTGCATATTTTACGTGGCTTATGGGAGTTACAAGTTAAGAATGATTCTTACCTACGGAAAGCCACAACGGTAATATTATGGTTGCTAACATCCGTTGTAAATCTCATGACTACTATAGTGAGAGAAACTGATATCCACCATCCGCATGTGTGGAACAAGCCACACGTCAAGTGCGTAGCCGGTCTCGTGAATGAGGTCGCGTAAAGTTGGCCTAGACCGCTTCGATCTCACTATGCCGCACCATAAGAAATACACAACAAAGAGGTTTGCAATAGAAAAATAAATGCCTGCAACAAGCATGTTCCGTTCTACTCGTGAAGCACATCTACGCATAGATCTAGCTCTGATACCACTGATGGGCTGCATAGTAAATCAAAAAATTTCCTACGGATGTGAACAAGAAAGCCAAGATCTAATCTAGAAGATGTAATCAACGAGAGAGGTAGATGAGATCTTCATACCCTTGAAGAAATCGCACAGCGCAAATGTTCAACAGAACGTGGATGATGTAGTCGTACTAGCCGTCTCCTCCTCGCGATCCGATCCGATCCAACACCGCAAGTGGCGACTCCTCTGAGAGATGCACACGTACAGTGCACCAACGACTCCGCCTTCCCGGTCCAGCAAGATATGGTGGAGTGGTAGATAGGATTGACAACACGACGGCGTGGTGTCTATGGTGGAGAGTGTACGCCGATAGGGCTTCGCCTGTTTGTGTGGTGGAGAAAGAATGGAGAAAGGAGGCTTCAGAAAGCGGGCAGCGGCTCCACGGGATTAGGTCACCAAGACCTCTGGCATCTGGTCCTTTTTATAGACGCGATGCAAGGTTTCAAAAACCTAACGTGCAATGCACGGTTTGCCTACACCGCCGCCAAACCGTCGCCAGATTTCTTGGCTGCTGCGTCACGCAATCCATATCGATCTAATCGATAGCTAGCGAGACCAGCCAACAGGGCAAGTGCACCAGACGGCCAACGAGCCAAAGGCCCAGCCGGGCACAACGACCAAGCAGGCGCGCCAGGGGCCAGCACTAGCCACATCGATCAATTGATCGAGCAAGCCAGTACCCCTGGCCGCCGCTCCCTTTTTCCTTTCTCTTTTTTTTCTTTCTTTATTTATTTCTTCTAAATAAATACTACTTAATATTTATTAATTCATATAATTAATAAATACTAGTATTTTCCACCTGGAACAATTCTGACTTTCCAAAACACTTTCATACATATATCCCGAAACTACCCTAGCGTTGATTTGCGTTAAGTGTGTGACCCTACGGGTTCGAGAATGCGCGGATATGATCTCCATCAATAATCAATAGCGGGATCTAGAAATCCATATTGACTCCCACGCATTCAGCGATGATCATATCGGATGAACCACGATGTCAGGATTCAATCAATCCCGTATTTGTATTCCCTTCGTCTGCGATATTTTACTCGCCCGAGATTCGATCATTGGTATCGGCATGCCTAGTTCAATCTCGTTCACAACAAGTACTTTACTCGTTCCATAATCCGATATCACTTTGTGATTAACTCCTTAACCACGTGCTTGCAAGTGGTGTTGATATTGATTACCGAGTGGGCCCAAAGTATATCTCTCTGACTCGGGAGGGACAAATTCCATCTCGATACATACAACCAACAAGTGCTTTCTGATCACCTGAGAGACACCTTTATGATCACCCTCTCATAGGATGACGTTTGATGACCTCAAAGCTCTCTTCCAATACTAGGGAGTTGCATTATCTCATGGTCTAAGGAATGCAATACTTTACATAGGAAAAAGCTTCGCAAAGATGAACACAATGACACAATCTAATTGATGCACTTTAAATGGGTCTGTCCATCACATCATTCTCCTAATGACATGATCTCAGTATTAATTGACAACTCATGTCTATGGTTAGGAAACCTTAACCATCATTAATCAATGAGCTAGTCCATAGAGGCGTACTAGGGACATAGTGTTGTTCATAAACCACACAAGTATTAAGGTTTCCGCTTAATACAATTCTAGCATAGAATATAAACATTATCATGAACAATAATTATAATAATAACATATTTATTATTGCCTCTAGGGCATAATTCCAACATATTCCTCAAAGGGTAGTAGTTTGTTATAGGATGTGCATTGATTTTAGAAAGGTAAACAAAGTTACTAAGAAAGATCATTATCCTTTACCGTTTATAGATCAAATGCTAGAGAGGTTATCTAAGAAGACTCATTTTTGTTTTCTTGATGGTTATTCCAGTTTCTCTCAGATTGCTGCTAAAAAGCAAGATCAAGAGGAACCCACTTATACTTGTTCTTATGGAACTTATGCTTATAGACGTATGCTGTTCGATTTATGCAATGCTCCTGGTACTTTTCAAAGATGCATGTCTGCTATTTTTCATGGGTTTTGTGAAGAAATTGTGGAGGTTTTCATGGACAATTTTCTGTCTATGGAACTTCTTTTGATAATTGTTTGCACAATCTTTATAAAGTTTTGCAGAGGTGTGAAGAAACTAATCTTTTTCTAAATTGGGATAATGCCACTTTATGGTGAATGAAGGACTTGTTCTCGGACGTAAAATCTCCGAAAGAGGTATCGAAGTTGACAGAGCAAAGGTTGAAGCAGTTGACAAAATGCCCTGTCCCAGAGATGTTAAAGGTATTCGTAGTTGACGAGGCGTTAACTCGACAAATGTCCTAAATGAAGGACTTAGGATCGGGGAGATAGGGCGTCAGATGAACTCGAAGGTAAAGTTAGTCAAAATAGGTGTGTATCAAAAGTAAACTTTGGGTGTTAAACCTGGCTTGATTTCAATCTGGCCTATACCGTCCCAGCCTGACCCCTTTATATAGGTGGCCAGGTCTCGAGGATCGGGTAGGGTCCGATACAGATTACAATATCGACATACGGTAGGAACTCGCATTCGACTATCATTACAATTGGGCCTAGCTATACGGGCCTTAGGGGTACTCAACTAACGGGCTCTATTAACTATACCCTTGTCAGTAGTATTCTTGGTCATGATGGTTTCTATAGGAGGTTTATTAAAAATTTCTCTAAGATTTCAAAGCCTCTTACTAATCTTCTTCAAAAAGATGTATGATACATCTCAAACATATCTATAATTTTTGATGCTCCATGCTTGTTTTTACACCATTTGCCTTGTGTTTTGTTACACTTCGTTGCATTTTTATGCGATTTCTGGAACTAACCTATTGACAAGATGCCATAGTGCTAGTTCCTGGTTTTCTGTTGTTTTTGTGTTCCAGAAAAGCTACACAGGAAATATTCTTGGAATTGGATGAAACAAGTTCCAGAACTCCTATTTTTCCCGGAAGCTTCCCGAAGACCGAAAGAGAGCCGGAGGGGGGCTAGAGGCCGCCCTCACACATAGGGGGCGCGGCCTAGCCCCTGGCCGCGCCCACCTGGTGTGAGGAGCCCCTGGCTGCCCCCTGATGATGCCTTTTTGCCTATATAAAGCCTCGGGACAGAAAACCCTAGAGGAGTCGGCAATTTTCCAGAAAGAGTTCCACAGCTCCACCGCCGCCACCAACAAATTTCGGGGGACAGAAGTCTCTATTCTGGCACCCTCCCGGGGCGGGGAAGTGCCCCCGGAGCCATCTCCATCGGTCTCCATCGCTGTCTCTGCCATCTCCATCGACCTCACCGCCATCTACATCAACCTTGTTGTCTCCTATGATGAGGAGGGAGTAGTTCACCCCCGAGGCTGAGGGCTCTACCGGTAGCTATGTGGTTCACCTCTCTCTCCCATGATGTGATCTTTATGTGATTGTGAGCTTTGTATCTAGTTGAATTGGTAGATGTTATTATTCAGATATTATGCTACTCCTATGCTTTATTATTGTACTCTCCGGAGATACCTCGTATCATGGTGTAAAGGTGACTAGTGTGTGCATCATGTGTATCTTTTTGGTTAATGTCTCTATGAATGTGGTGTTTATTGGAACCATCTAGTGCGTTCACGGTGATAGTGTGGGACAATCTAGTTTGGGTACATACGGACTTTGAGGAGTGCTTCGTAGCCCTACGCATGATTATTGTATGTTTTCCATTGGAGAATTTTTTGAGTTGCATATTGATGATAGCATCTATTGGTTCAATTATGTTATATTTGTTGGGAGTGTGTCCACTAGTGAAAGCATGATCCCTAGGCCTTGTTTCCAAGCTTTGCACACCATTTACTTGCTATTTTGTTACATGTTTGCTTGCTGCCATTTTTATTCCAGATTGCATTTACTACTTATAATCATCTATACCACTTGTATTTCACTATCTCTTTGCCGAACTAGTGCACCTATTCATCTAACAAGTGTATTGGGTGTGTTGGGGACACAAGAGACTTTCTGTATCGTAATTGCAGGGTTGCTTGAGAGGGATAGCTTTGACCTCTTCCTCCCTGAGTTCGATAAACCTTGGGTGATCCACTTAAGGGAAACTTGCTGCTGCTCTACAAACCTCTGCACTTGGAGGCCCAATACTGTCTACAAGAACAGATGCATGTGTAGACATCAATGTACCATTTGTTTTTGATGATGATTGTAAGGAAGCTTTTGAAACTCTTAAGAAGGCTTTAACTACTGCTCCTATTGTTCAACCACTTGATTGGAATTTACCCTTTGAAAATTGAAATTATGTGCGATGCTTGTGATTTTGCTATTGGTGTTGTTCTTGGACAGCGCATAGATAAGAAGTTGAATGTTATTCATTATGCTAGTAAGACTCTTGATGCTGCTCAGAAGAATTATGATACTACTGAGAAAGTGTTTCTTGCTGTTGTTTTTGCATGTGATAAGTTTAGACCTTACATTGTTGATTCTAAAGTTACTATTCATACTGATCACGCTGCTATTTGATATCTTATGTCAAAAAAGGATGCTAAGCCTAGGCTTATTAAATGGGTGTTGCTTTTACAAGAGTTTGATTTGCATATTGTAGATAGGAAAGGTGCTGAAAATCCTGTTGCTGACAACTTGTCTAGATTAGAAAATGTTTCTTTTGATCCTATTCATGTTAATGATAGTTTTCCAAATGAACAGTTAGCTTCAATAAATTTAACTTCGCAAGACCTTCTGTGGTATGCTGATTATGCTAACTTTATTGTTTCCAAGTATTTGCCTCCAACCTTTACAGCTCACAAAAGAAGAAAATTCTTTTACGACTTGAGGCATTACTTTTGGGATGACACACACTTATACAAAGAAGGAGTTGATGGTATTATGCGAAGATGTGTTCCAGAATATGAGTAACAAGAAATATTGAGGAAATTCCATGGTAGTGCTTATGGAGGACATCATGCTAGAGATAGAATAGCACAAAAGGTTCTACAATCAGGTTTTTATTGGCCAACGCTTTTTAAAGATGCTAGAAAGTATGTTTTATCTTGTGATGAATGTCAAAGAGTTGGTTATATTTCTAGACGTAATGAAATTCCTATGAGTTACACTCTTGTTATTGAACCATTTGATTGTTGGGGATTTGACTTTATGGGTCCTTTTCCTCCTTCAGAAGGTTATACTCATATACTTGTTGTTGTTGATTATGTTACTAAGTGGGTAGAAGTCATACCTATAGAGTGCCGATGGTGAGACCTCGTTAAAAATGCTTAAGGATGTTATTTTTCCTAGGTTTGGTGTACCTAGATATCTTATGACTGGCGGAGGTTCTCATTTTATTCATGGTGGTTTTAGAAAAACTCTTGCTAGATATGACGTTAATCATAGAATTGCTTCTGCTTATCATCCCCAAACTAGTGGGCAGGTAGAGCTTTCAAATAGAGAGATCAAGTCTAACTTACAGAAGACTATAAATAGATCTAGGAAAAACTAGGCTAGTTAAATGATACTTTATGGGCTTATAGAACTGCTTATAAGAACCCCATGGGCATGTCTCCTTACAAGATGGTTTACGGAAAAGCATGTCACTTGCCCTTAGAATTAGAACACAAAGCTTTTTGGGCAGTGAAAGAGCATAATAGGGATTTTAAACTCACCGGTAAGAAAAGGTTGTTAGATTTAAGTTCTTTAGATGAGTGGAGAAATGAAGCTTACGAGAATGCCAGGCTTTTCAAAGAGAAAGTCAAGCAATTGCATGATAAGAGAATTATTAAGAGAGAGTTTCATGTTAGTGAGAAAGTTCTATTGTATAGGTCCCGTCTCTGATTTTTTGCAGGAAAATTACTCTCAAATGGGAAGGACCCTATGTTATTGAAGAGGTGTACCGCTTTGGTCCAATAAAGATTGCTTCATTAAAAGATAACACTACACAAGTGGTGAATGGGCAAAGACTCAAACATTATATTGTTGGAGATTCATATAATGAAGATGTTGATGTACCCAAAACAGATGCGCTGACCAGACTGCGCTACACCTCGTCCCCCCCTCAGAACATATGGATCTACCCGATTGATAAAGACTCAAACCGCACTAAAGATAGCTATAATATGAATGATATTAGAAACTTCCTTCTTGATATTGATAAATATTTCATCCGAGAAATGCAATCAGAATACAATTACTTCATTGATCATACAACTCACATAGAATCACTGGTAGTGAAAAGGATGTTATTCAAACAGTGACTCTGGAAGAATTCATCCAAGACAATATGCAGGAACCTGCAAAGTTCATTTTCGAATAGGTAACAGTTCTAGTCAGAAAAGGTTCGTGTTAAACTTTTTCATTAATATTTTTAACGTTTTTGTTAAATATGAAAAATCATGAGACGAAAACGGCCAGGAGACGGAGTCCAGAGTCTCCTCACCACCAGGGGGCACCGGCCCACTCCAGGCCGCGCCACCCTATGGTGAGAGCACCCCGGAGCTCGTTTCCATCCCGGTTTCCTCCTTTTATTTTGCCTTGATGTTTAATTTTCACCTATATAACCCCCCCAGATTGCCTAAGGTCTGTATATCGTTTTCTCGTCGTGTTTTCATTTTGAGCTGTTTCTGTCAGGAGTTGATCTCAGTTTTAGAGTCACCATGTCTTCGTTTGGTTCATCCAAGGAGAACTCTCTTGCGGATATCATTAATCCATACATGAGGGAGTGATACGCCTCTAATGTATCTATAATTTTTGATGCTCCATGCTTTTTTTTACACCATTTGTTTAGTGTTTCGTTACACTTCATGGTATTTTTATGCATTTTCTGGAACTAACCTATTAATGAGATACCCACAGTGCTAGTTCTCTGTTTTCTATTGTTTTTGTATTTCAGAAAAGTTACACGGGAAATATTCTTGGAATTGGACGAAATAAAAGCCAGACGTCTAGAAATTTACCGAAGCTTCCAAAGAACTGAAGAGAAGATGGAGAGGAGCCACTGGTGGGCCACACCACCAGGGGGGCGGCCTAGGGCTGACCTGCACCCCCCATTGGTGAGCCCCACCAGGTCCACTTCTGATGCCGCCTCTTCGCCTATAAAGACCCCCCGACGGGAAAAACCTAAACACCAAATCACTTTTCCAGAATATATCGTGATCTGCCGCTGCCGTCGACCCAAGATCGGGAGGGTCCAGAAGCTCTTTCCGGCACCCTGCCGGAGAGGGGAATCCCTACCGAAGGTCTTCTTCATCGCCATGCTTGCCTCTGGCGCGATGAGTGAGTAGTCTACCTTGGACTATGGGTCCATAGTAGTAGCTAATTGGTTGTCTTCTCCAACATGTGCTTCATGTTTAGATCTCGTGAGCTGCTTTACATGATCGAGATCACCATTATGTAATTCTACATGTTGTGTTTGTTGGGATCCGATGAATATTGGTGTTATGATTGAGTTGATGTGCTGAATAATATCTTATGTTATCTCTATGTTGTTTATGATCTTGCATGCTCTCCGTTGTTAGTAGCTATCTTGGCCGAGTAGTTGCTAGTGACTCCAAGAGGGGGTATTTATGCTCGATAGTGGGTTCATGCCTCTATTTAATCTGGGGGATTTACAGAAACCTCTAAGGTTGTAGATGTGCTGTTGCTACTAGGGGGAAAACAACATTCATATGCTCAAGAGCATATGCTTTGTTTACATTACACACTTTGCTTAATGCAGTTATCTGTTGTTCGCAACTTAATACTTGTGGAGTTCTCAGATTGATTCACCAAAAGTGGATTATTAGTCATAGATGTAGTTAGATGGCGGTCTATGTATCTTATTGTAATGCCCAGAGTAAATCTCATAGTGATCCTCTTGACATATCATGTTGTCTTTATTCTATCAATTGCTTAACTGTAAATTGTTTACCCAGTATGTGTTATTTTATCTTATGGAGAGACACCACTAGTGAACTATGGACCCCATCCTATTTCCATTATATTGCTATCACCTATTTATTTTACTCGCACTATTTACTTTACTCGCATATTACTATTACTTTCCACTCGATACGCTCATTCCTTTGTTTCAAGCAAACCGGGTAGATTGACAACCTCATCGTAAGTTGGGAACAAAGTATTTGGTTGTGTTGTGTGGAGGTTCCATGTTGCCACTCGCAAAGCAAAGCTTGGATGAGGCTCCCTATAAATTGTCTGGAGCTATCGCGAAGCTAGCGGGCATCACCTTCAGTCGTTTGGCTTTTTCCTACTGTATTGATAACCTTGGTTTCATAATTGAGGGAAAACTTGCTGCTATATTCATAAAACCTTCTCTTGGGGTTTCCAACTAGCCGATCATTTACTTTATCAACTACACGCCAACAAGTTTTCAGGCACCATCATCAACACGCCATCAACAAGTTTTCTAGCGCCATTGCCGGGAAAAAAGAAGACTTCTGCAAGGGGAGTTTCGCACGCACATCCTTTACTTTGTTTTAAGTTTTGCTTTACTTTATTTTTACTTGCATCGTTTTATCAAAAACCCAAAAAAATTAGTATCCTTTTTAGTTGTTTTTGTTTGTCTGCAATTAGTTTTGCTAGAATGGCTACTCCTGAAAATAACAAGTTGTGTGACTTCACTAGCACGAATAATAGTGATTTTATCTGCACTCCTATTGCGACACCTGCTCCTGCTACAAATTTTTATGAGATTAAGCCTGCTTTGTTGAACCTTGTTATGAAAGAGCAATTTTCTGATGCTAGTACTGATGATGATACAGCTCATCTCAATAATTTTGTTGAGCTATGTGAGATGTCGAAATATAAGGATGTAGAGAGTGATATTATTAAGATTAAGTTGTTTCCTATTTCTTTGAGAGGAAAAGCTAAGGATTTGTTGCTGTCCTTGCCTAAAAATAGTAGGGATTTCTATTTTCATGCCCTCGGGTCCTTAGTTGTACTCAGTTTTCCCCAAATCCTTAGTTTTTCCTCAGTTTTGTCCAAGCCCTTGTCTGAACCCATCACAAGTGCTGGAACGGCCGGTTGCCCGACGGCGAACACCTTTGACCGTTAACTGCTGACTTGTGGGGCCATGTAGAGCCCGCAAAGACATATCAGAGCATCCATCTTTGTTTGACCGTAAGCATCACCGTATCCCTGACCAAAATATGGACGAGTGGGGCTTCGGTATATCGAATGACAAGTGGGGCCATGACGCTGATACAAGGGGCAATACAGGGGTATGATTAGATTTTTAAACGGAGCTCTACAATGATGGCACGGAGGAGGTGGCCTGTGGGGTGCCGAGATGACATCAAAGTCCACAAAGAACTGCATGAGGCGAGACCAGATGCATTAGATAGATATGAACTAGACATGTTTAACCATGCAAAGAAGAGAAGAAATGGTCGAGGACATCGACGATGACCTCAACACTTTGACTGACAGTGTCGGACACGAACGCGAGCAATGTAGAGAAAACTAGTGTCTCTTCTTTCTGGCGTGTATAGATAGGTGCTAGGGGAGTGTAGTTGCAAAGGGAAAGACCTCGCGGTGGTCTGTCGCGTCCAGCATAGCGGGGCGGCGTGGTCATGCCCACAGCGGTGTGCATGTTCGGCATTGGTATCAACATATGCATTTGTCATTGGCCTCGGCGGTATCTCTGGTGTGTCAGTGATCGAATGAGGGGATGGGATTGAGGGTGCATCCCGACGGTGACCTAGCAGTGGCGGCGAACATGCATACCCGTTCTGACCATGCCGATATCGGCATCGGCATCGTTTGGAGGCTGAGGTGCTCGAATCATAGTGGAAATTGTGATTCCCTATTATTTTTACATGCATAATATATAGAAAATAGCTAGATCTATAAATCGATGCATATGAAGCTACATATATATTCTTGGTCATAATCCCCTTAGATGCATGGCTTCACATCGTCGTCGCTTTCATCGTCAGTATCTTCATCGTCCGATGTAGTAGTACTTCCTGCATGTTGTTCCATCGAACACCTTCACTGTGAGCACATAATCGCCTTCATATTTGAAGTGTAGGAAGCAGCCGAAATCCACACCGTGCGTGATGGCAAAATTCTCCCAGCCCTTGTCGAGGTACATCTGGCCTTGTCCGTCAAATAGGACCTCCACGGTGTAGAGACGAGGACCGTAGTCAGCTGCTCACAGATACACCTTTGCGGGCTCCTGGCCATCAAGATAGTTTGCAAGCTTTTGTGGGAGTGCCTGCAAAGAGATCGAGCACCGATCGTTTGAAATTAAAGGTTTTTTAGAACATGCACATAAAATCACATGCATCATATATGTGGGAACACGTACGTACCTTCTGTCATGGTTTCATCAACAGATCTGCCATAGAGGTAGGGGTATGGCGGTTTGTGGAAGGGGGTGAACACGAAGGAGCGATCCGGGACGGTGGTAGCACGAGTTTACCCAGCTTCAGATCCCGCAATGGTGGCGAGACCCTACGTGCTGCTATAATTCACTATATGGCAACAAGTGCTCGGTTACAATGATGAGGTTGGCTGTTTTGCTATGCGATTGGCCATTGTGTTGTCTTCTGCCTCAAGGGCTGCTCCACGTCGGGCTTATAAAGGTGCCTGGCATGGGCTACATGTTGGTACCGGAGCGGATACAACTTGGAGTCCTAGACTAAGTCCTATGCGTGTACTACAAGGCATCCCGCCATGGGCCTTTTCGCGGCCCGCCATGGGCTTGCCGTCAGTGGTCCTCCATGGGCCTGTTTTAGGATCCGCCATGGACTTGTCTAAGGATCCTCCATAAGCGCCTGCGTCCAGTACCGCCATGGTAACTTCAGCAACTGGCCCGCCCAGTATGGCAAATCCACCATACCACCCCTGATGGGCCACCCTGGCTGGCTGATTTAGGACTACGTCGCTGGTATACCTATTTGGTATATCCCCAACAGTAGCCCCCAGGGAACTTCAAGATTGCCATCTATATCTGCCATGCATGTTCTTGGTGAGATTCTTCCTTCATAGCTCTGCTTCTCTTCTATGCTGGGATGGCAGTCATCTTGATGTTCCTTCTTCCGTCTAACAATCCGCCGTAAATAACGGATCAGGCGACGTAGTTATCTTTGGCGAGATTTTTGAGATCCGTTGGATCATACCATGGAAATCCGCCGTAAATTCCAGCATGTAGTTCCTTCTAGGGCAAGATTTACAGTGCACGCACTGTTTTCACCAAGTCACTCTTTTACCCCTGGACACATGTCACTGGATTAGGGTTTCTGCGATCAGGATGAGCGGTGGTGATGGCGGGCATGAATCTCGAGGTCCGGGGTCTATATATACCCTGGCCTCTCACCCCCAGCCGGTCACCCTTCATTCACCCCATTGCATTCTCTCTCTTCAGCGCATCCACGAGAGCTACGTCATCTCCGACGAGCCACCGCGGAAAACCTCACCGCCGGTAGCTATTTATGCCAGAGTAGCTTCCTCAGGCACTTCAAGGATTTCATAGCGGAATCTTCCTTTCGCTCAACGCCATGGATGCCGGATCACCTTCCCACCACCATTCCGAAGCTGAGGAGGAGGATTCTCCCCTGCAACAGTCAACTCAGGGTACACATCCTGCAATGGCGGATTTAGACCCAGAGGACATTATGTCTAAAGCTGAGGAAGATATGGCGGCAACAAACGTAGATGATCCTGCAGACAAGGAAGTAGAGGGCGAAGCTGAGGCGGAAGGAGCCGAGGATGAAGAAGAGCAGATCCCCCAAAATCTCCATGGATATTGGCAGAAATCCCATGTCAAGGACACTGATGTCCGAGCCATGGAGGGCGAGGGCACCGTGGCTCCTCAAGCTAAATCTGCATGGCAGACTGACTTCAAGGCCCCGGTGCCTATCCCCAACCCCTCTGAGATCGTGATGCTCAAATCTCACGTGGAGAGGGGTCTCAGTATGCCTCCATCTCTCTTCTTTACTAATCTCTTGAAGTTCTACGGACTGCAGCTCCACCACATATCACCAAACAGCTTGGTGTCTATGGCGGGCTATGCAGCTTTGTGCGAGGGATACCTCAGGATCGGCCCCAGGGTAGACCTCTTCCAACTTTTCTTCTCCGTGCGGGCCAATTATGAAGATGACGGATCTCTTCAAACTTGTGGAACGGTTTGCTTCCTTCCATGAAGGTCGAAGGAATACCCCTTTATCATGCCTCTGGACTCCGCCATAGGATGGAGAGGGTCCTGGTTCTACATGGCGGATAAGCCCGCGCCATCTCAAGCCCGTGGCCTCCTTCCCTTTGAGAACATAGCTGCTGTCGTGGTTTCGTCAACAGATCTGCCATAAAGGTAGGGGTATGGTGGTTTGTGGAAGGGGGTGAACACGGAGGAGCGATCCAGGACGGTGGTAGCACGAGTTTACCCAGCTTCAGATCCCGTGACGGTGGCGAGATCCTACGTGCTGCTATAATTCACTATATGGCAACAAGTGCTCAGTTACAATGACGAGGTTGGCTGTTTCGCTATGCGATTGGCCGTAAGATTGGTCTGATGCCTCAAGGGCTGCTCAACGCCGGGCTTATAAAGGCGCCTGGCCTGGGCTACACGTTGGTACCAGAGCGGATACAACTTGGATTCCTAGACTAAGTCCTACGCGTGTGCTACAAGGTCACCCGCCATGGGCCATCTTCCAGATCCGCCATAGGCTCGCCGCTAGTAGCCCACCATGGACCTGTCTCCAGATCCGCCATAAGCGCCTGCGTCTAGTACCGCCGTGCCAACTTCAGCAACTGGGCCGCCCGGTATGGCGAATCCGCCATACCACCCCTGATGGGCTACCCTGGCTTGCTGATTTAGGACTACGTCGCTGGTATACCTATTTGGTATATCCCCAACAGTAGCCCCCAGGGAACTTCAAGATTGCCATCTACATCCGCCATGCTTGTCCGTGACAGGTCATTTCCGCCATAGCTCTTTTTTGCTGGGATGGCGGTCATCTTGATGTTCCTTCTTCCATCTATTAATCCGCCGTAAATAACGGATCAAGCGACGTAGTTATCTTAGCGAGATTTTCGGGATCCAGTGGATCATACCATTGAAATCCGCCGTAAATTTCGGCACACAGTTCCTTCTAGGGCAAGATCTACAGTGCACGCACTATTTTCACCAAGTTACCTTTTTACCCTTGGACACGTGTCACCAGATTAGGGTTTCTGCGATGAGGATGAGCGGTGGTGATGGTGGGCACGAATCTCGAGGCCCAGGGTCTATATATACCCCAGCCTCTCACCCCCGGCCGGTCACCCCTCATTCACCCCTTTCGCTTTCTCTCTCTTCAGCGCCACCACGAGAGCTTCGTGATCTTCGACGAGCCGCCGTGGAAGACTTCGCCGCCGGTAGCGTTTTCCGCCACAAACTGGCATCGTCTTCCTCGTCTTCGCTCGAAATCCTCGAAGTCATTACCGCCACGCCACTTGCCGCCATGGAACCTGAATCACCTCGCAAAGCCTCCAAGTTCGAAGCTGCTGAAGGTTCGGTGCGGTCCTCGAATACCGAGTCTGCCATACCCAAAAACTTAGGAGGAGACTGGGACTCTTGCAATCTGAATGAGGAAATTCTATCTTCCTTGGAGCAGGAAGGCCGCATAGCTGCTAAGGAAGCCTCCAGATGGCGGGTCGAGCCTGGTGAAGCGATGCCGACTCCTTCAGACGAAGAGGTCGTTATGCTGAAGTCCCATATTGATCGTGGCCTCAGCCTTCCGCCATCCTACTTCCTAAGGGAAGTTCTCCGTCATTACAGGTTACAGCTGCACCACATTGCTCCGAATAGCTTCACTGCTTTAGCAGGCTTTGTCGCGCTATGCGAAGGATATCTAGGCATCAGCCCACGCGGAGATTTATTCCACTTATACTTTAATATCCACCATAACCGGGACACGAACGGGAATCCTCGCAATTGCGGGTCGATCTCCTTCATTCTTCGGCACGGGAAATCCTACCCCTACATTGTCCCTCACGATTCTGCTAAGGGATGGCGGGGTTCGTTCTTCTATCTGGCTAACCAGGCCCCTCCTGAGAGGAAGTTTGGCCTGCGGTCTTTTACTGATGGCCCCGCTGAAGAGCAGGATAGCTGGGGTGTCATGGATGACTTCACAATGGATGATGAATGCCAATTATGCTCATGGCGGATTTCGAAACTTGTCTTCTCTGGACTGACAGGTGCTGATACCATTTACTGCTGGATCTCACGGCGGATTCAGCCTCTTCAATATCGCCCAACCCTGATGTGCGAGTATAGCGGAATAGACGATCCCCAGCGCTATTCCAAGGAGGAACTGTCCGCTGAAGAGATCGAGCTTCGGATCCGCAACATCATTAAGGTGGGGCGAGATGAGCCTCTGAAGCTAAAAATCCCTATGTATGAGAATGGCAGTTGTCCAAAGGTAAGTGCTTCTTCTTATTCCACCATAACAGCTAATTTTCCTTTACTAACTTCACATTTCTCCGCAGCTTTCTTCCCTGCCACCCTCTGAACTGAGCGGTCTCGTCCGCTATCCTCAAACGAAAGATCTTACTGACGATGAGGACGAGACATCCTCGTCTCCCAAAAGGGAGAAGGTGGCGGAGGAAGAGGTAGTGGCGGATAAACCTGTAGTGGCGGTTCCACGCGGCGTTCGCGGTGCTGGCGGGCGCATTCGCGGAATTGGCCAAAGAGTCATCTCTCGCCATTCATCCCCTGCCCTTCACGGCCATCTGGACACTGTACCAGAACATTCCGCCACCATAAATCTACCAGAGTGGAAGTAAGTATAATCCTAACTCGCCTTCATACCATGCATAACTTAATCATTCTAATCTGTCTCTTCTGTGCACAGAAGAAGAAAGGTTTCTGGCCAGAAACCTCCAAGAGCCAAGCCATCTCCTGCTGCCATTCCACCTACACCAGACGCTCCTGCTCGTCCAACTGGGCCTTCCACCTCTTCTCAGCATACCAGCAAGGTGGCGGATGCTCCAGACAAAAGTGCTGGACCATCGGATCGCCCCGCTAAAGGTGCCAAGAAGGTGAGTTTTAGCGGAAAAGCAATCCAAACAGATACAGGAGCTGGGGAAGCTTAAAAGTGGAAGAAGAAAGCAGAAGCTCTTTTCCGTCTTGACAATATGCAAGAGGAGGCCAGTAACCATGTGTCATCTGCAATGGTGGCATTCGTTCAGAGAACCAGTCTTGTTAAAGAGGTATGTACTCCCAGTAGCCCCCGAGCGCCATGGCGGATTCACAAATTTAATCCGCTATGGGGCTCCAAGGTTGACTTCTGTAAGTTTTTAGAATAGCTTAGCCCTCGAGCACTGGTGATTCACACAGTGCTCTATAGAGAACTTAATTTTCATACTGAGTAGCCCCCGAGCGTTATGGTGGATAATTATCCGGCATAAAGCTCTTAGGAGAAAAAATCAGCATAAGTAGCCCCCGAGCATCATGGCGGATAATCCTTCATCAGGATGCTCTAAGAGTGACTAAAAAATCAATATGAGTAGCCCCCGAGCATCATGGTGGATTCTATCTATCATGATGCTCTAAGAGTAACTAACACTTCAAATTTTGCCAGAACTACAAGAAGGTGGTGGAGGAGAAGGAGCTGGCGGAGAAAAGCGCTCTTGTGGCGGATTTGCGGCAGCAGCTTGAGAATAGTGGTAATCTACCTTAAGTTTCCTTTATGCTTATTCAATCAGTGCTGTGCTGAAAAAATTCCGCCATGCAGACGCTGCCAAGCTCAAGTCCACACTTGAGGGAATGAAGAAAGGCCACGCCATTGCGATGGATGGGCTGAATGAACAGCTCCGGAAATCGCTGGCTGAAAACGCCACCCTCGAGAGGCAGCTGAAGGACCAGGAGAACCAGGGCAAGAAGAAGGACAAGGAGATAGCGGACCTCCGCAAAGCCGCCGCTGATTTTGAGAAGCGGCGTGAAGGCTTTAACGAGCTCCTCCATCACTTCCAAGACAACTTGCTAGGTACCACTTCTTATAACTTGTTTTTCAATTTTTTGCTATGCAGTCCGTGACGCATCTTCTTCTTTCCGCTATGCAGCTTCCTCGGGGCAAAGCGAGATGGACACCGCTGAAGGCTTGCGCATGGCCACTGACGCAGCGAGGAAGGAGCTTGATGGCCTTCTCAGCGCTGGTCGCCAAGCGTGCGGGAGCCTGCAGATAGCGGGTTCTTCCAATCTTTCCGCCATCGCGCTCACACAGAAGCTACTGCTGGTGCCAGGGCTGGTGGCAGACTGGAAGTTGTCCTCCGCTCGGGGTGGTGCCAGGATAGCGTTGACCTTGGCGAAAGCCTACTATCCCGAGATGGACCTGGACCAGCTCACCTCCGACATCCCTGAGAGCGGCGAGGACGGCGCGCCGGTAGACGAGGCTGCCATCCGGCAGAGCGTGCTTGGGTACGATCAACTGTGCGCCCTTGGCACTCAGTTGAACGTATACTATGAAGCATACGAGCTGCCAGGGTCGCCAAGCCAGGCTTCGGCATCAGCCTCCACGGCTACAGCAGGTGGTGATGGCGGTGATGAGGTGTCTTCCAAGGTTCCGCCATCCTCTTGAGATGTTCCCTGCAATATGGCAGGAAAAAAATACTTTGCATCAATTCGGCCCCTGAGTGGGTCTGTAATTTAAACTTAAACTACATGTGATGTGTCTGCACTGTGACTGATCTGCTTGTGGCAGATCAGTGGAATGCTTGTGAACTTTTGCAGTTTGTTTTTTTATGAAGTGGTTTAATTGCACGAAGAAACTGCCAGGCCTAGTTTTATGCAACTTGCAGTTTTTGCCATGCCCAAAAAACAACACTTAGAAAAAAATTCACGCGTAGGATTATGCGATCCGCCATCCGGCTCTCTGTGCTTGACTTTTCGTGAGATGGTGAAATCTTTGCACGAACAATCCGCTAGGGCGATGATACTTAATAGCAACCGTCCAGAACCCTGAGCAGATGGCGGCTTAGATCATCAAAAAGTCACTACTCTGGAATCCACACAGAGAACATCGAATGAAGATCAAAACATAAAAAAGCTACGCGGACCGCTTATGGCAGATTTAAAAGAGACGCAAGTGCAAAGCACAATTGCGCAAAAGGTTCTATATGATCTAAATGAACAATAAAGGAGGTAAAAGACTCAGAAAAAATCAAGAGTGAACCAAATGCTTTATTTCATTGATCAGATAGAGGTGCCTATTACATAGCTAGAGAAATGCTAAGTGTAGAAAGGATGTAGCTGTGCGATGTTCCATGGACGATCTGTCTCATCGTAGATATCATCAGGGTCTCTTCGTTTGCGCTTCTTACTTGGTCGCTTATCTAGCTCGCGAATATCAACGAGGTAGTAGGAACCATTCAGTAGAGCTTTGCTGATGATGAAGGGTCCTTCCCAAGGCGGGGATAGCTTGTGGGACTTCTGCTATTTCAGGCGTAGCACCAGGTCACCTTCTTTGAACGAGCGTTGGCGAACTCGCCTGCTGTGATAGCGGCGGAGATTCTGCTGGTAGATGGCAGATCTCTAGGCTGCTAGGTCACGCTCTTCTTCTAGCAGGTATACAGATAATTGTCTGGATGCTTCTGCATCTTCCTCCTTGTAGGCCTCGACTCTTGGAGAATCATACTGAACATCACTTGGCAAGATTGCCTCTGCTCCGTAGACTAAGAAGAAAGGGGTAAGGCCGGTTGATCTATTTGGCGTGGTCCGTAGACTCCACGGTACAGATGGTAACTCCTCTGCCCAGGCTCCAGCTGCTCTATGTAGCGGTGCTTCTAGGCGTGGCTTGATCCCTGACATGATTAGTCTGTTGGCCCGCTCAACTTGGCCATTAGACTGTGGATGTGCCACAGATGCTAGGTCAAGGCGGATTCTGTTGTGATGGCAGTATTCTTCAACTTCTCCCTGAGACAAGTTTGTGCCATTATCGGTGATGATGCTATGTGGGATGCCGAATCTGACCACAATGTCCTTGATGAACTTTAGGGCGGTTTTGCCATCAAGTTTTCTGATGGGCTTAGCTTCCACCCACTTTGTGAATTTGTCTACCGCTACCAAAAGGTGCGTAAATCCCGAAGGTGCTGTTTTTAGCGGACCCACCATGTCCAGCCCCCAGACTGTGAAGGGCCAAGTTATAGGGATCGTATGCAGTGCTGTGGTGGGCATATGGGTCTGCTTGGAGTACATCTGGCAACCGTGGTAGAGCTCCACAATGCGGTCTGCATCTGCCTTGGCTGTTGGCCAGTAGAATCCATGGCGGAATGCCTTAGCTACAAGGGATCTGGCGGCGGCATGATGCCCATATTCGCCTTTGTGGATCTCTCGTAGTATTTCGATTCCATCCACTTGGGATATGCACTTCATGAAAACTCCCGAGGTGCTCCATTTGTAGAGTTGGCCATCTATGATGGTGTACGCTTTGACTCTACGCTCGATTTGTCTTTTTTGGACTTCATCTTTGGGAAGCTTCTTGGTCGTCAGAAATTCCAGGTAGGGCTCTGCCCATGGCGGATTGCTTGGCAAAACCGCCATAACAGGGGAGCTCGCTATCTCCGGATTTTCTGGATCCACCATCTTAACTGATGGTACGCGTAGATGCTCGAGGAATACGCCTGGCAGAACTGCCTTACGGCTGGATCCCAGTTTGGACAAGGTATCGGCCGCCATGTTATCTTCTCACCGTACATGCTTTATGTCGTAGCCGAGGAAACTTTTGGCCATCTCGTCCACTTCGTCCCTGTATGCCGCCATTACTTCATTCCGAGCTTTGTATGTGCGAGCCACCTGCTGAGCCACAAGGTTAGAGTCTCCACAGCACATGATGTGTTGTACGCCGATCTCCTTTGCGACACGTAGCCCGTGTAGTAGCGCTTCATATTCCACGATGTTGTTGGTGGTGGGGAAGTGAATATGGAGAACGTAGCTTAGCTCATCTCCCTTGGGAGATTTGAGTGTCACTCCAGCCCCCGAGCCGTGTAGCAACTTTGAGCCATCAAAGTGCATCACCCAATACTCTAGTTCTGGGACAGGCGTAGTCTCCTGTGCTTCCTTCCAATCCGCCATAAACTCCGCCAAAGCCTGAGACTTGATGGTGGTGCGAGGCTTGTAGTCGATGTCGAAAGAGGCCAATTCAATGCCCCACTTCACAACTCGCCCTGTTGCGTCGCTGTTGTTGATGATGTCCTTCAGTGGGACTTTGCTCACCACTGTGATCTTATGGTCATAGAAGTAATGTCTTAACTTACGAGAAGCTAGGAAAACTCCGTATGCCAATTTTTGGTAGTGAGGGTAGCACTGCTTGGATTCCATCAGGACCTCGCTGACATAATAGACTGGTCGCTGTACGCCATACTCCTGCGCTTCTTCCTTACGCTCTACCACCATGACGATGCTGACCACCCTATTGGTTGCCGCCATGTATAGTAACATAGGTTCCTGGTCTTCAGGTGCCGCTAGGACTGGTGCAGTGGATAACACTCTCTTCAGATCCTTAAGTGCAGCGTCTGCCTCGTCGGTCTAGACGAATTCGTCTGATTTCTTCATCAGCTTGTAGAGTGGCAAAGCCTTCTCGCCAAGACGACTGATGAATCTGCTCACTGCTGCTACGCAGCCTGTGAGTCTCTGCACGTCTTTTAGGTCGATGGGCCGGGAGATGTCGAGGATTGCCTTGATCTTCTCTGGGTTAACCTCAATTCCGCGGTGGGAGACGATGAATCCTAGGAGTTGTCCAGCTGGGACCCCGAAGACGCACTTCGTTGGGTTAAGCATCATGTTGTACTTCCTGAGATTGTCAAATGTCTCTTGCAAATCCGCTATAAGGCCATCTTGCTTTTTAGACATAACTGCGATCGTCCATGTATGCGTGGATATTTCGTCCGATTTGATCCGCCAGGCACTTTTGCATGGTGCGCTGATACGTTGCTCCTGCGTTTTTCAGACCGAATGGCATTGTGACATAGCAATATGTGCCATAAGGTGTTACGAACGACGTAGCGAGCTGATCGAACTTTTTCATCTTGATCTGGTGGTATCCGGAGTAGGCATCTAAGAAACACAGTAGCTCCGATCCCGCCGTCGAGTCAATGACTTGGTCAATGCGAGGCAAGGGAAAAGGGTCTTTTGGACACGCTTTGTTTAGGCCAGTGTAATCTACACACATGCGCAGAACTTTTGTGTTTTTCTTAGGAACTAGCACCGGATTCGCCACCCACTTGGTATGTATCACTTCCTTGATGAAGCCTGCTTTCAACAGCTTGGAAATCTCCTTTGCTATGGCACGGTGCTTTTCATTGCCGAAGCGTCTCATGGCTTGTCTTACTGGCTTTGAGCCAGGAATTATCTGCAGAGCATGCTCGGCGAGTTCCCTGGGTACACCCATCATGTCAGATGGCTGCCATGCGAAGATGTCCCGGTTCTCATGGAGGAACTCGACAAGCGCGCTTTCCTATGCAGGGGACAAATTCGTCCCAATGGCGGTGGTCTTGGCGGCATCGCCAGCGACAAGTTCCACCTGTTTTGTATCGACTGTAGGCTTGAAGGTGGGCGGGGAGGCAGAAACCTCCTGCTTGGATGCCGACATCTCCGCAGGGTCCGTAGCGGCGTGGATTTCTTTGAACTCCTCGCCGAAGAACACTACTTCCATGAAGGCGGCTTCTCCTTCCTCGCACTCTTTTGCCTTTCTGAAGCTGCCATAAACGGTGATTATGCCATCCGGTCCTGGCATCTTTAGTTGATTGTAGATGTAGCATGGCCTTGCATGGAAGCTGTGGAAAGCGGGGCTCCCGAAGATCACGTGGTAAGTGCTTTTGAACGGGACCACCTCAAAGGTTATGGTCTCTTCTCTGTAGTTTTCCTCACTACCGAAGGCAACCTTGAGTGTGATGGACCCGAGGGACTTAGCTTGGCGACCAGGAACCACCCCATAAAAGGTGACCGCGCTATGACGGAGTTGGGTCTTGGTAAGGCCGAGCTTTGTCAGCGTTTCCACGTACATGATGTTCAGGCTGCTGCCGCCATCCATTAAGCATTTGGAGAACTCATAGCCATGAATTACAGGGCATACCACCATGGCATAATAGCCATCTGGGATGTGCTCTGGATGATCATCGCGGCTCTAGTGCACCGGTACTTTGGACCATCTGACGTACTGGCAGATTTTTGGCACGGTGGCGTTAAGTGAGCTCTCTGTGCCTTAGCCGTGGGGGGTCCAAGGAATGTGTGAAAGGCACCTTTTTTGTCCTTGATTGGGTTACCCTTTCCAGCACCACCCTCTGCCTTTTCGGCGGGTTTGGGCGCAGGGTCTTCGTCCATATCACTGCCATCCCTGGACTCCTTATCTTTGTCCGCTTTTCCTTTGCCACGAGGCTGTTGTCGCCGGCTGCGCTTGAAGCCAGCTTCTTGATCCGCCTTGAGGTCGTTGACAAACTTGCAGTTCCGATTGGTGTGGTTGCACTTTCCCGACGCGTCACGATGGGCAAAACATGGCATATCGCGGTATTCATCGTAGGACACGGGGGCGGATGGCACCGAAGCAGGAGTTGCGGAACTCCATGGCTGGCCACCGCCACCTCCACATCCTCGGCCGCGCTGGCTGTTTTGACCCTTGTCAGCAAAGGTTGTGGCGACCATATCCGGAGCCTGAGGCTCTTCTGGCGGATTCTTCCGTTTGTTACTGCTATTCCGCTTTCCAGTGTTCTGGATGGCGGAAGCCTTCAGAGATTCGCGGGCGTCATCGGCAGCGGCCACGTAGTTGCTTGCGATGGTGATCATGGAGTTTAGGGTCAACTTCCCTTTGTTCCTTTCTCGCAACAGGTGATGGCGGAGCAGTTGGCCTCTCTCCAAACTGTCGATAAACGTGAGGATGGTGGATTCGTCGGTGACCCCTTTGCAGGAGTTCTTCATATCCAGCCATCGCGCGAGGAAAGTACGATAGGTCTCGTCGGCGGCTCGTCGGCACCGTTGGAGGTCACCAATGTTGTGGGGTCTCTTGTAAGTCCCCTCGAAATTTTTGGTGAACGCGGTTTGCATATCGAACTAGGTTTGGATGGAGTTTTCTGCCAAGTCGTTGATCCATTGCCTCGCGGTGCCGGATAGCATCAGGGGCAAATAGCGGACAGCAACATTGGGAGATCCCCCGGTGAATTGTACTGCGTTGAAGTAATCTTGTAGCCAAGTCAAAGGCCTATCGACTCCATTATACTGGCGGATATTTTTCTCGATTTTGAACCCATACGGGATGGGCTCATCACAAATCCATTGTCCAAAGCACTTTGGGCTGAGGAAGAAGGCCGTTTGAGATTTGGCAATCTCATTTAGATGGGTACGGGCGTCGTAGGGCTTCTGGTCCGGCGGATTCTTGCGAGAGTTGCGTGACCTTGCTGGCCCGCCGCCACCGCCACCGCCGCCGTGGGGGCTCCCTGGTGGGGATGGCAAAGGGTCACGCTGTCTTTTACTCTTGCCGTCCTGCGACTAATCTTTGCAGCTACGATGGCTTCCTTCTGTTCTTCGTGAAGATGGATCGTCATCATGGCGGCGGGAGCCTTGACCTTTGTCATCGTGACGACGAGTGGAGCGATTCTTGTCTTTGTCACCGTCACGGTGTGTGCCGTCGTCATGGCGAGATCGGTCCCTTCTCTTGGATCCGCCATCCCTACTGTTTTCCCATCGTGGCAGATCGTCTCTGTGTCCAGCGTCACGGCTTCGTCCTCGTTTGCCATCATTGTCGCGTATGACAATTCCTCCCTTGGGGACTTCGAACGTCTTATGCTTTGGTGGCAGCATGTTGGTCTTATGGTGAGGAGCAGCAGTGGTTTGTTGGTATCCGTAAGCTGGGTAATTCTTGCGGGGTGGCGATGGGTTTCTCTGCGGGCCTTTGCCATGTGGTTTGTCATCGGAGGATATTGGGATGGCATGTCTCCGATTGTGAGCTTCCCTTCTTCGGATCTCTGAGGATCCGGTATGAGATTCATTGTCAGGACGTGCACCATAGTTGCCAGCCCCTGAGCTTTAGAGGCAGTACTGGACCTGCATAGCGCAGGATCAGATTCGAGCCGCCGTGATGACGTAGCCTTCTCCTGCTGCACTAATGCTTTGGTCATCAGTTTAATCGCCGTCTCTAGGGCTGCTAGGCTCTTGTTATGTTCCAATAGCTCCTTTGCAGCCACGATGTTCTCGATGGGCGTAGCCCTAACTTCATCGCGGTTTTTGTCCACGTATGGCGGATTCTTGATGTACATCTTGGCCAGAGTTTCCGCTGTTGGTACGGTGAACTCAAGGTTTTGTACCAGCTGCGGGTCGCCTCCCTCGTTGATCTGGTTCTGGATGAGAGTAACATACTTCTCCTCCATGTTCCTTGCGCGCTTCAGCGTGTCCTGAGCTTTAGCAACATCGTCATCAACCTGCTTGCCCATCTTCTCGACTCGCTTTGCTTCCTTGAGGAGTGCTCTCCTTTTCTTCTTGAGATCATGCACATCTCTGACATAGTCAGGGGTGATTGGATCTGCTAGAGTTCCATAAACAACCTTATCCAGCGGGGTCGTGAAGTCTTCTTGGTGCTGGTCCTCGGGGATGGCGGGTAGCGGCCTGGGACTGCCATGAATCTCGGGAAGTTGCTCCGCAGCGGGATCAGCGGCTGGTGGCGGGTTACCCTGCTCATTGCCGGCATCTCCGTTATGGACTGCCTGTCGTGGTTTCGTCAACAGATCTGCCATAGGGGTAGGGATATGGCAGTTTGTGGAAGGGGGTGAACATGGAGGAGCGATCCAGGACGGTGGTAGCATGAGTTTACCCAGCTTCAGATCCCGCAACGGTGGCGAGACCCTACGTGCTGCTATAATTCACTATATGGCAACAAGTGCTCGATTACAATGATGAGGTTGGCTGTTTCGCTATGCGATTAGCCATATGTCTAAGTTCTTGTCTCAAGGGCTGCTCCACGCCGGGCTTATAAAGGCGCCTGGCGTGGGCTACACGTTGGTACCGGAGCGGATACAACTTGGAGTCCTAGACTAAGTCCTGCGCGTACGCTACAAGGTCATCCGCCATGGGCCGCCATCTGGATCCGCCACAAGCTTGCTGCTAGTAGCCCACCATGGACCTTCCTCCGGATCCGCCATAAGCGCCTGCGTCTGGTACCGCCGTGCCAACTTCAGCAACCGGGCCGCCCGGTATGGCGAATCCGCCATACCACCCCTGATGGGCCACCCTGGCTTGCTGATTTAGGACTACGTCGCTGGTATACCTATTTGGTATATCCCCAACAGTAGCCCCCAGAGAACTTCAAGATCACCATCTACATCCGCCATGCTCATCCTTGATGAATCATTTCCGCCATAGCTCTTCTTTGCTGGGATGGCGGTTATCTTGATGTTCCTTCTTCCATCTATCAATCCGCCGTAAATAACGGATCAAGCGACGTAGTTATCTTAGCGAGATTTCTGGGATCCGTTGGATCATACCGATGAAATCCGCCGTAAATTTCGGTACACAGTTCCTTCTAGGGCAAGACTTACAGTGCACGCACTGTTTTCACCTAGTTACCTTTTTACCCTTGGACACGTGTCACCAGATTAGGGTTTCTGCGATCAGGATGAGTGGTGGTGATGGCGGGCACGAATCTCGAGGCCAGGGGTCTATATATACCCCGGCCTCCCACCCCCGGCCGGTCACCCCTTCATTCTCCCCCGTCTCACTCTCTCTCTTCAGCGCCGCCACGAGAGCCTTTGCCATCTCCGGCGAGCCACCGCGAAACACCTCGCCGCCGGCAGCACTTTCCGCCACAAGCTGGCCTCGTCTTCCTCGTCCTCGCTTGAAGTTTTAGAGATCATTACCGCCACGCCACTGGCCGCCATGGAGCCCGAATCTCCTCGCCAAACTTCAAAGTCTGAAGCTGCTGAGGGCTCTGTGCGATCCTCTGACACGGAATCTGCCATGCCCGAAACCTCAGGGGGGATTGGGACCCCTGCAGTCTAAGCGAGGAAATTCTATCTTCCTTGGAGCGGGAAGGCCGCATAGTTGCTAAGGAAACCTCCAGATGGCGGGTTGTGCCTGGTGAGGCGGCGCCAACTCCTTCAGATGAGGAGGTCGTTATGCTGAAGTCTCATATTGACCGTGGCTTCAGCCTTCCGCCATCCTACTTCCTGAGGGAAGTTCTCCGCCATTACAGGTTACAGCTGCACCACATTGCTCCGAATAGCTTCACTGCCTTAGCAGGTTTCGTTGCGCTATGCGAAGGGTATCTAGGCATCAGCCCACGCGGAGACTTATTCCGCTTATACTTTAATATCCGCCATAACCGGGACGCAAACGGGAATCCTCGCAATTGCGGGTCAATCTCCTTTGTGCCTCGGCACGGGAAATCCTACCCCTACATTGTCCCTCATGACTCTGCTAAGGGATGGCGGGGTTCCTTCTTATATCAGGCCAACCAGGCCCCTCCTGAAAGGAAGTTCGGCCTGCGGTCTTTTACTGACGGTCCCACCGAGGAACAGGATAGCTGGGGCGTTATGGATGATTTCACCATGGATGATGAATGCCAATTATGCTCACGGCGGATTTCGAAACTTGTCTTCTCTGGACTGACAGGTGCTGACACCATTTACTGCTGGATCTCACGGCGGATTCAGCCTCTTCAATACCGCCCAGCCCTGATGTGTGAGTATAGCGGAATAGACGATCTCCAAAGCTATTCCAAGGAGGAACTATCCGCTGAGGAGATCGAGCTTCGAATCCGCAACATCATTAAGGTGGGGCGAGATGAGCCTCTGAAGCTAGGAATCCCTATGTATGAGAACGGCAGTTGTCCAAAGGTAAGTGCTTCTCCTTATTCCGCCATAACAGCTAATTTTCCTTGAATAACTTCACATTTCTCCACAGCTCTCTTCCCTGCCACCCTCTGAGCTGAGCAGTCTCGTCCGCTATCCTCGGACGAAGGATCTTACTGACGATGAGGACGAGACATCCTCGTCTCCCAAAGGACAAAAGGTGGCGAAAGAAGAGATAGTGGCGGATGAGCCTGTAGTGGCGGTTCCTCGTGGCGTTCGCGGTGCTGGCGGGCGCATTCGTGGAATGGGCAAGAGAGTCATCTCTCGCCATTCGTCCCCTGCCCTTCACGGCCATCTGGACACCGTGCCAGAACATTCCGCCACTATAAATTTACCGGAGCGGAAGTAAGTATAATCACAATTCGCCTTCATACCATGCATAACTTTTCTAATGTCTCTTTTGCACACAGAAGAAGAAAGGTTTCTGGCCCGAAACCTCCACTAGCCAAGCCATCTCCTGCTGCCATTCCACCTACACCAGATGCTCCTGCTCGCCCCACTGGGCCTTCCACCTCTTCTCATCATACCAGCAAGGTGGCGGATGTTCCAGGAAAAAGTGCTGGACCATCAGATCGCCCCGCTAAGGGTGCTAAGAAGGTGAGTTTTAGCGGAAAAGCAATCCAGATGGATACGGGAGCTGAAGAAGCTCCAAAGTGGAAGAAGAAAGCAACTGCTCTTTTCCGCCTTGACAATATGCAAGAGGAGGCCAGTAACCATGTGTCATCTGCAATGGCGGCATTCGTTCAGAGAACCAGCATTGTTAAAGAGGTATGTACTCCCAGTAGTCCCCAAGCGCCATGGCGGATTGCAGACTCGATCCGCTATGGGGCTTCAAGATAGACTTCTGTAAGTTTTTGAATAGCTTAGCCCTCGAGCGCTGGTAATTCACAGTGCTCTATAGAGAACTTCAAATTTTCATACTGAGTAGCCCCCGAGCGTTATGGCGGATAATCATCCGGCATAAAGCTCTTAGAAGAAAAAATCAGCATAAGTATCCCCCGAGCATCATGGCGGATCCCTCCATCGTGATGCTCTAAGAGTAACTAAAAGATTAACATGAGTAGCCCCCGAGCGTCATGGCGGATTCTATCCATCATGATGCTCTAAGAGTGACTAACACTTCAAATTTTGCCAGAACTATAAGAAGGTGGTGGAGGACCTAGTCCAGGTCGTCAGCTCGCAGGAGCAGCAGCTGGCAGCCAAAGGCGCTCTTGTGGCGGACTTGTAGCAGCAGCTTGAGAATAGCGGTACTTTAACCTTAAGTTTTCTTTCCTTTATGCATATTCAATCAAATGCTTAGCTGACAAAATTCCGCCATGCAGATGCTGCTGTCGATGGATTTCGTGTCGCAAGAACACGGGGTACCACGCGATGGACCCAAAAGATTCGAACGCAGGGGGCTGAACGTGGGAGATCTTGGATTGCAACGAAACACGGTGATGGAAGCCTCGATTGTCGGACGCGCTACACACTGCAGAGAGGGAGACCGAGATTTACCCAGGTTCAGGGCCCTCGTGGTGAGGTAAAACCCCTACTTCCTGCCTTCTTGTATTACGACGCGACACCTCGCGAGGAGTACAAGGCCTTGGTTACAAAGCTCTAGTTGACCAGAGGTTGAAGAACCTGCGTGCCCAACTAGCAGCTTGAAGAAGATGAAGATTAGATCAGACCGGATCTCCTCTAAGGGGTGGCCTCCCCTCCTTTTATAGCGCCAAGGGCCTCCTTCCCCTTATCTTCTTGGGGAAGGGGTTGCCACACACGGCCAAGGAGGGAGGACAGCTGTAGACTAGGTTCTTCTGTAGACTTGGTCTTCGTAGGGTAGCGGCGCCGGTCCACAGGAGTGGGTGGAGGAGGCTGACGTCCTCCTCTGGCGCCCTGCACCGTCCATGCTATATTTAGGGGGGTGGCCAACTGCCACTGTGCCGCTTTGGGCAGGCACAGAGAAAGTTGGTCTCCTCCCTGTCGGGGGTAGCGTGGACGGTACGCGGTCTTCTGCCCGTTGTCTTCTTGCTCCACACGAAACCGTGCTGAGCTGACGTGGGTGTCCCTTCTCCCCTCACCAGCAGGGCTCGTGAGGAGGTCTTCTGGTCCTTAGCGGTTTCCGTCGTCGTTCTCCTCACGAGGCGCCTCCTCGTGAGGGTCTTCTCCGTGCTGAAGATTGTTGATTATCTCCTGGGCTGAAGATGGGCCGATGACGGGGCCCAGGAGCAGGTGGACCGGGATACCCCGGTATCCATTACACCGACAGTAGCCCCCGGGAGCCCGGCCCACAACGCGCCCTCTTGAGGAAGCGAAGGGTCGAGGGCCCCCAAAGCTGCTGGGCCCTCCAACGGCACGCGTCAACTGCGCGGTCAGAGGACCATGTGAAGATGCAGAGGCTGCGGGCACGTGTCGTGGCCGCAGCTGGCGAGACGAAGCGGCGGCGACGCTACAGTCTCCGAGGCGTCATCCATCATAATGACGCGTCGCTTGACTGCAGAGCGCTGCGCCAACGCTTCGGTTCCCGCGCTGGGATTTGACGCATCGACGCTGGGTGATCCCCTTAAGTAGGTCCTCCTCGAGACCGTCGGCACTTCACCTCCTTCCACCAGTGCCACTTCCACCTCTTCTTCCCTGAGAGCATGGACCCCTCCAACTCCACCGCCGCCGGTCCAAGCTCTGGGGCGAAGCGCCGTGGGCGCCCCCTAGGCAGCGGGAAAAAGGCGAAGGTCCCGGCCCAGTGGACGCCCGGCGCCGGCGGCCCCCTCCGCATTGGCGCGCCGCGGCAGGGCGAGGCGAGCCGCGCCGCCGCGGGGACCTCCGGCGCCCTGACCCTCAGGGGTCCTGCGCGTGGAGGCGCCCTGAACTCGCCGTCGCCGCTGGCGGCGGCGCCTGCTCCCCGCGCCTCGGGGAGCATCGATCGGGCCCTCCGGGAGGTGGAGGCCGCCCTGGGCCCCCCTCCCCCGGTCGCAGATCTTCCTGCCCCGCCGGTGAACGGAGTGATCGCCACTCCGCGCCACCTGGCGGCGGCGATGCTGGGACCCCTCGTCGCCCCGGGGTCCCGCTTCCTTGAGCTCCTCGTCGTCGTCGACGCCCCGGGGTTCAACTCCCTCCGGTTGCCCGACGCCATCCGGAGGGTGCTTCACGCCCACGGCCCAGCCGCCGGGGAGATCGCCCTGGGGGAGCAGAGCAGGCCAGATCTCTTCTGGCCTGTGGACATCCTCTTCGGGCCGACCGGCAACGTCGTCCTCTCCGGCCGCTGGAGGCCCTTCGCCCTCGGCTGCCGCCTCCGCATCGGCGACCGCCTCGTCTTCCGCTTCAAGCTGGGGACCCTGGAGGCGATGGTGCGGATCTTCACCGCCGACGGCGTCCGCCGCACCTACCCCCAGCTCCCGGCGCAGTGAAGAGGAGGTCCTGGGCGGTAGTCTTCTGGGGAGGGGAGCTAGTCTCCTCCCCTTTTCGTTGTGTAGTCCTTGCCGGCGGGGAATGCCCCGCCGTGCTTTGCTCCTTCCCCCTCTGGGGGTGCTTTAATGAAATCCAGTTGCTTAATCTTGTTGTCCTTCACTGTCCCGGCCATTTGCTTGCTCGAGAGCCCTGGTGAGCTGCAGGTATCGACGGGAAGCCTCCCTCCACCTCAGAGCTCGGGACAGGTTCGGCGCCGATGACACAATGGACGATTCCTGAGACAAGAAGTTGAAGAAAGAGTTGGAAAAGAAAAAACCCCAAATCCCCGAAAACGGAAAAATAAGTCGGTAAAACAAACGAAAAAAGAAGGCAAATAAGATGCCCCTGTGACCGGCACAGGGACCTTCTCCGTCGTGGAGGAGCGCGGCACTATCTGTGCCAGCAGCTAAGAGCAAATTGCCGCGCGTGGCGATTCACGGGGCCTTCCTCGTCGTTGAGGGAAGCTGGACCCTCACGGACGTGAAAACGTCGACGCTTAAGAGAGCCCAGAGACCGTCGACACCTCACAAGGATTGCTCATGAGGTGAAGGGCCTGGCGCGGACCTCCGGATCTGCGTCTCCTTCGCAAGATTTATCGGAGCGGCCTTGGTCTTCAATAATCCTGCCACGTTAGGCCTTCCTCGAGAGAGGGAATCCTCCTGCGGATGCTAGTGCATCGACGCGTCTTTGCACCCTCGTGAGGGTTGCTCACGAGGGGTAGGTCCTTAGCGGGTGCCATGGGCACACCTTGGACTTTTCCTCGAAGATTTTTTTATTTTCTGGCGTACTTCGCGAGGAACTAAGCACCATGGGCATCCAGAGGTGATCGTTAATGGGCCCGTCGCCCCCGACCAGAGCTCGCTCCCTTCGGGTTTTTCGGGCTTGCTGTTTTCCGGGCGAAGGCCCCAGCATAGACACCGTGCCTAGCCCCCTTCCGCGAGGAGTACAATCAGAAAATAAATGGACTTCATGCCATTTTGATGTCATGCCGAAGCAGAGGCGCTGTACTGCGCATTAACTTAATATCAGTGCATAAGAGCATATTGAGCTGATACAAGTGCCGTAAAAACGGTCTTTTTCTCCTCGTGAGGAACCTAAGGGTAGAACTTTCGCAGATGAGCTATGTTCCACGGGTTCCCCACTGGCACGCCTTCTGCCGTTTCCAGCCGCGCCGAGCCCGGCCTGGCGATATGCGTCACCTTGAAGGGTCCTTCCCACATTGGAGACAGCTTGTGTAGACCCTCGCGAGAGAGTATTCTCCTCAGCACCAAGTCGCCGACCTCCAGAGCTCTTGCTCGAACATGGCGGCTATGGTAGCGGCGTAGTCCTTGCTGGTACCTCGCGGCGCGGAGCGCGGCTTGGCACTGAGCTTCTTCGAGCAGAAGGAGGCGGTCCTTGATGAGGTCCTCTTGGCGAATTTCGTCGAAGGCGAGCACTCTTGGCGACCTGAACTTGACGTCGGTGGGAAGAACTGCCTCTGCCCCGTAGACCAGGAAGAAAGTGGTTTCTCCGGTAGGCTTGGTGACAGTAGTCCTGATGGACCACAAGATGGATTGGAGGTTGGCTAACCATTTTTTGCCGCAGGCTTCGAGCTTGGCGTTGAAGCTTTTCGTTTTGAGCCCTTTGAGCACTTCAGCGTTGGCGCGCTCGGCTTGACCATTGCTCCTGGGGTAAGCGACGGAGGCGAAGCAGATTTTGATGCCGGTCGATGCGCAGTATTCCCGGAACAAGCCGCTGGTGAACTGGCTGCCGTTGTCGGTGATTATGCGGTTAGGCACACCAAAGCGACAGACCAGTCCACGGATGAACTTGACGGCGGACCTGGCCGGGATTGTGCACACCGGTTCCACCTCCACCCACTTGGTGAACTTGTCGATGGCGACGTAGAGGTAGCGATAGCCCCCTTGCGCTCTGGGAAATGGGCTGAGGATGTCCAGCCCCCAAACTGCAAAGGGCCAAGTGAGTGGGATGGTGCGCAGCTCTTGCGCCGGCTGATGTATCTGCTTGGCGTGGAATTGGCACGCCTCACACCTCTTGACCATCTCCGACGCATCTCCGAGCGCCGAAGGCCAGTAGAAGCCGCTTCGATATGCCTTCGCAGCTAGAGTCGCGGCTGAAGCGTGGTGCCCACATTCGCCGGCATGGATGTCCCTTAGAAGCTCTTGGCCTTGGTGAGTAGATATGCACTTCAGAGCGACGCCATTTGGGCGACGCCGGTACAAGTCACCATCCTTGACGCAGTAGCCCGAAGCTTGCCGCACAATCCTCTCGGCCTCCTCTTCATCCTCAGGAAGCCTGCTGCTGGTGAGGTAGGCCTTGAGCTCGATGATCCAATCCACTCCCTCCTGCCGGGCCAATGCCAGGCGGACGCGGTCACCCGAAGGAGGCCCGCAATCCGGAGCCCCCTGCTCCGGCGGCGGCGGCAAAGCAGAAGGAGGAGGTGGTTCGGATGTCGACGGAGAAGCGGACGGTTTGAAGAGACGCTTCTTGAAGACGCCGGCAGGCTGTGCCAGGCGATGAGAAGCGCGCTTGGCGATCTCGTCGGCTTCCACGTTTTCCCCTCTCGGGATGTGCTTCAGCTCCAAGCCTTGGAAGCGCTTTTCCATCTTTCGATGCTCCTCGAGATAAGCCGCCATGTGCTCATCCTTTGGAGTGTAGCTCTTGTTGGAGAAGTTCACAACCAGCTGTGAATCTCCTTTGACGATGAGGCGTTTGATGCCCAAGGCATTCGCAGCCCTTAAGCCTGCAAGTAGTCCTTCGTACTCCGCGATGTTGTTGGAGACCTTGTGTTCAGGCCCAAAGCAGAGCTGCACAGCGTAGAAAAGCTTGTCTCTAGAGGGAGAGGTTAAGACAGCGCCTGCTCCCGCGCCCGGAAGGTTGAAGGCGCCGTCGAAGTGCATGACCCAGAGGCCCGGGGCCTCCTCTCCAGGGAGAGTCGACTCCACCTCTGGAGGCTCGTCTACGAATGGATTAGTCCATTCTGCAGTGAACTCGGCCAAAGCCTTGCTCTTGATTACCTTTGTAGTTTCGAAGGAGATCTCGAAAGGCTGAAGCTCCACAGCCCACTCGGCCACCCGCCCGGTGACATTGGGATTGCGCAGGACGGTTTCCAGGGGCCGATCGGTTACCACCTTAATCGGGTGACCCTGGAAGTAGTGGCGTAGCTTCCGCGAGGCGATGAGCAGGGTGTAGAGCAGCTTTTGCTGCATTGTGTAGCGTTCCCGCGCGTCGCGCAGTACCGTGCTGACGAAGTACACAGGCTTTTGCACCTTGACGACCCCCTCGGAAGGCTCCCCCTCAGGAGGCTTTCGAGCATTGCTCTGAGAGAGCGGCTCGGTCGGCGAAGATCCCTCGGGCGGCTCCTCCCGAGGGGCGGGAGGTGAAGCGGCCTCTCCCTCGTGAGGAGCCCCCGAGCCTGGAGGAGTGACCTCCTTGGCGATTACCTTGACGTCCCGCTCCGCGACGAGAACGGCGCTTGCAGTCCTTGGAGTTGCCGCGATGTAGAGTAGCAAGGGCTCGCGAGTCGTTGGGGCAACCATGATCGGTGGGCTCGTGAGGTACCTTTTTAACTCGGCGAAGGCCTTGTCGGCTTCCGGAGTCCACTCGAACTTGCCGGTGCGCTTCATGAGCTTGAAGAAGGGCAAAGCTTTTTCCCCACTCCTTGCGATGAAGCGCCCCAGGGCTGCCATGCACCCCGCGAGGCGTTGCATTTCCTTAAGATTGCGCGGAGGACGCATCTCTTCGATGGCCTTGACCTTGTCGGGGTTCGCCTCTATCCCGCGATTGGACACGAGGAACCCCAACAGCTTTCCCGATGGTACGCCAAAGGCGCACTTAGCGGGGTTGAGCTTGATGTTTACCTTCCTCAGGTTGACGAATGTTTCCTCCAGATCCTCGATGAAGGTGCGACCCTCGCGGGTCTTGACGACGATGTCGTCGACGTAGGCTTCCGCGTTCCTTCCCATCTGATCCCCCAGGGCCTTACGCATGAGCCTTTGGAAGGTGGCTCCTGCGTTCTTCAAGCCGAAGGGCATGCAGACGTAGCAGTACACCCCATAGGGCGTGATGAAGGCGGTCTTCTCCTCGTCCTCCTTTGCCATCTTGATCTGATGATAGCCGGAGAAAGCATCCAAGAAGCAAAGGAGGTCGCAGCCGGCGGTGGAGTCGACGATTTGATCTATCCTCGGGAGAGGATAAGGGTCCTTGGGACAGGCCTTGTTGAGACTTGTGAAGTCCATGCAGAGGCGCCCACTGCCGTTAGCCTTTGGGACGACCACCGGATTAGCAATCCAGGTGGGGTGGGCCACCTCGCGTATCAACTTGGCCTTCTTCAGCTTCTCTATCTCCTGGACGATGAAGTCTTGCTTCTCTTGCGCTTGCTTTCTAGTCTTCTGCCTCACGGGGTGTGCCTGAGGGCACACGGCTAAGTGGTGCTCGATCACCTCCCTGGGAACACCGGGCATATCCGACGGAGTCCAAGCGAACATGTCAGAATTTGCCCGCAGGAAGGTGACGAGCACGCTTTCCTATTTAGGGGAAAGCCCTGCCCCGATGGTGACGAAGTTCTCGCAGCCCCCAGCCTGCAGCGGGACCTTCTTGGTTGCCGAGCGCTCTTGGGTAAACTGGGGCCTTCTTCCTTGTCGTCGTGGTGAAACAACATATGCCATAGGATGGCTTAAATGGGGGCCGACTAGATGCTGGAGGATTCGGGAGAGGGGAACGAGCTAAAGAGCACGACAGAAAGAGACACTGATCTACCCAGGTTCGGGGCTCTCGTAAGGAGATAACACCCCTACTCCTGCTCTACTGATTGTATATATGGATCGATGTAGTACACCACAATGGTGCTTCCAAGCTCTCTGCTAGAGAAGGAAGATGAACTGGTAAGTGTAAGAGTACAGAGTGACCAACCAACAACTATCAGCCAACGTTCAACCCTATCAGCCAACGCTCTACCCTTTACCAGGGCTCCCTATGCCACCTTATATAGTGGTGGCCAGGGTTACAACGGTCATACAAGACCACAAGACAAGGGCTACACTCCAAACAGGAGCTGGTGGCGATGGCAGAGACCCTTGACTTCGCCCCTGATTGCTCTCGATGGGACGCCATATCCCTGTACCTTGTACCTCTTGAACTGTGGCCTTACCTCCGTGCGGTAAGCTCGTACTTGTGCACAGTGAGGTTAGGTAACCTCCACTGTGCACCCTGCCATCTTACTCTGCTACCATGCTTGGATGTTTTCTTCCTTGATTGTTGGGATGTGACACCTTGGTTGACTTAAGCATCCCGGATATGACCGTTGGCCATACCCAGGACTTATATGCCGGACCAACGACCTACGAGGGTCGGGTAATCCGGCCTCCCCTGCTCCTGCACAACACACCAAATAGTTAGGCCGGCACATCTGAGTATATGCCGGCACACATATATCAGTATTCCGGCTATGCCGGCATATCCAGACACCAGCCGGGATACACATTATATGCCGGCCTGGCTGATGCTCTTATATTCCGGCCAGGCCCTTCCTTGATAACCCGGCATAAAGTCAATCATAGACCTTGTGTCTCTCTAGTCTCTTGACCCTACCGGGGGTCATCCCCCCGACACTAGTCCCCGAAGCTGCCGAGGTTCCCCAGTCATAACTGTGGAGCCTTGACAGGTTCAACATACCTTTCTTCATTATGCCCCGGCGATCATATTATATGCCGGCACATCTGCACATATCCCGGCCTCTGTTCCTGTTCCAAAACTTATTCCGGCCGGTCCCGAGGGTATTCCGGACGGAACATATACATCGGGCAATTAATCCGACATATAGACGAGTCTTCCTCGAGAAGCCATGTCTGACAGCTTTGCATCGAAACTTGTAACTGCCCTGCCACCTCCAACGGTCACCCACGATGCGACGGTTCACAGTGCAGCAGTTACTTCTTGCCATCATTGTGTCATGGCACGGTTACAGGAACCGCCGCCCCACCATGTGCCGCCACGTGGCGCCTCGCCGCAGAAACGGTCGGGGGAGTGGAGCACTCCCACGATCCCTACGACCCTGCCTCTTCGCTATAAACAGGGCGGCGGGGGTAAACGTATCTTTTTACCCCCCACCACCATCGTCTTCCTCGCCTTCCTCGCCTGCTACTCTGCCTCCTGCGCTCCACCGCCGGTCCGAAGAGCAGCATCGCCGCCGCAGCCGACCTGCTCCCCGCCGACGCCGACGCCCGACGACGCACGGCATCACCTTTGACGACGCCGCCGCCGCCGCCTCTTCTCTCTGCAGCATTGCAGGGAGATTGGATCTTCCTGCACGCTCGCCGCCGCTCCATCGTCGCCGGCCAAGCTCCGGTGAGACCTCCCTCTGTTCTTCCTCTTTCACGCCTTTTACAACTTCGCACCGGTAGCCCCACTTGCACAGATCTGCTTCAGTCTCAGAGCTAGTTTTCCCTTTGATTCGACTAGCCTTGCTAGGCAACGCTCGCAGGTGTTCATCTTTAGAAGTTTTACCCTTATTTGTTTCCTATTTTAACTGCCTCGGTAGATCTTTTTATCTCTGCTAACATTGGTGAGGGCGGTATGCCGGAGAGACTAACCTCCCTCTTTTCTCCGGCCTTGATAGGAATAACATCACGGGACTCCGGCTCTCACGCCTTATCCCGGCCACTAAGATGGCATCTTCAAGCATGATGGCTACCTCGGCCTCTGAGGAAGATACCTCGGCCCGAGCCCAAGGACGCTCCGGCTGGGAGGGGTCGGAGGTCACTCCGGCCGAGATATCCTGGGTCACCTCCACCAGGAGAGTCCCGGAGGGCGTAGCATGCCGGCTACCAGCAGGAGAGACTGTGCCGGCACCTGAACCTGGCGAACGCGTCGTCTTCATCGCCCACTTCGAGCGGGGCTTTGGTCTGCCGGCATCGGACTTCTTCCGGGACTTCCTCAACACCTATGACCTGCAACCTCATCATATCCCGGCAAATGCCGTGATGATCCTCTCCGCCTTCGCTGCTTTTTGCGAGGGCTATGCCGGCATAGAGGCCCTTACTCAAGGCTGGGCGAAGTACTTCCAACTGCGGAAGCAAGTCGTCCAAGAGCCGCCCCGGAGCAAGGACGACCCGCCGGAGATGGCCCAGGAAAAGAAGGACCGCCCCATGACCCTCTGCGGCGCGGCCACCATCATGTCCCGGAAGGGCTCGGACTTCCCCAAGGTGGAGCTCCTGGAATCTTGCAAGAAGTGGCAGAAAAGCTTCTTCTACGTCAAGAACACCACCGACGAGGATCTGCTCAACCTGCCGCCATTTGTGGACGAGCCACCCTTGGCTATGACGAACTGGACCTACAACCCGAAGAATTCGGTGATGCCGGTGAATGCGCTTCACCGGGTTAAGGGCGAGCTCCTGGATGCCGGTCTTACTCCTCAAGACCTGGTGGCCTGCTATATAAGCCGGCGCGTCTCCCCTCTGCAGCGCCGGTCGCATAAGATCTGCCAGATGAGCGGGCCAATGGACCCCACCCGGCACTCCACACACGAGCTGACTCCGGCCGACATTCTGCGCCGGATTAAGGATGTCTGCAAGTCCTCTCAGGCCACTTTTGCCTGGGGGCTAGAACCATACAGCCGGGATAGGCCCGCCCCAACGGTAAACCTTCTTTCCGATACATAAAGTCCATGTCCGGCACATAGATACTTAAGCCGACACATGCCTGTTTGCCGACACATATCATATTGATCCGACATACCTCTTCCACCGGCATATTTCCTTGTCTGAATACTTGACTTTGCTGTTTATACAGAAATTCAGCTTCCAAACCATGGAGAACTCCCGGATCAAGATCGCGGCGGACCGCACCGTTGCGGATGTTGAAGATCCGGATCATTGGGATAAGCTTCCCAGGAGCACCCGTGCTGCAGCTGCCATGGGTAAGGGCTCTTCATCCCGGCATTATACTCAAGACCGGAGTGAGATTGATTCTGACGAGGAGGTCCTGCTGTACTATGACCCGACGCCACTTGCGTACGCCTTTCCAGAAACCCCTATTGCTTACGAGTTTCCAATGCCGTCCTCAGCTATCCCGGACGATATCGTTATCGACGCCGCCCCTCTGAACCAGGGACCTCCTTCCACCGGCGGACGTGCCAGCCGGAAGCGAGGTGTGAAGCCCCAGTCCGACATACCTCAGAGGTTGAAAAGGCAGAAGGTCTGCGTGCCCAAACAGAAGAAACAGAGGCATGTTGCCTCGGGGTAAATTTCCTTTTCTTTGCATTTCCTCCGACATATCTCTTGTTTGTATTACTGACTTGGTGTTTTCTCTCTTTCAGTGCTCCTCTTGAGCCGGAACAAGCTTCTGGCTTGAGCGGCGACCCGCAGGTTACCAAGCCCGCTGCCCCTGCTACCTCCGACATTCCCTCTGCTAGTCACACGACCTCACCGGCGCCGGCATCTTCGCCTGCGCCCGACAAGACCACCTCCCCGGCGAAGGACGCCCCTCCGCCGGCACAAGACACCTCTGCCCCCGACGTCCACATGGACTCGGGGGCTCAACAGGAACCTCCGGCTCCTGATGTCCACATGGACACAGGAGCCCACCAAGAAGCACCAGACTCCGGCGCGCCCACCAGCGACGCCGGCACAACTGACGACGCCGGCGCAAGCGACAAGAGCGCCGGCACAGACATCAAGGGCAAAGGCCCTTTAGTGCCGGAAGTCCGGACTTTTCCGGATCCTGCTCCCGCTGGCCAAGAAGCACCGGCCGCGCCGAAACAGCCCGCACCCGAGACTCCAGCACCGGCCAAGACCACTGCACCGGCCAAGTCCACTGCACCGGCCAAGTCCACTGCCCCGGCCAAGTCCAGCACGCTGAAGATTCAGCCGGCCAAGTCCGGCACACCATCTGCCGCAACTGCTCCTCCTAAGGCAGCATCCGGGACCAGCTCTGCTCTGGCCCTGCATCTTGGCAGGGCAGCAGCCCAGCCGGGGTACCGGAAAAGCTTCTTCGACACCCCAGAACTCGAGGGCCTCGTCCCTCTTGCGACGAAAAGTGACGAGAGCCTCGGCTCTCTTAAGGAGCAGTGCATCAAGTGGAACGACGCCAGCAACATGGACACTGCGGACTCAAGGAGCAAGAAGCTGGCCGAAGCCAAGACCAGTGGCGACCCAAGCGACTTCCTGGCAGCGAAGCCCATACCGATCGCCAGCGAGCTCCTCAGCATCCAGCAAAGACTTCACAAGTTGGCCTCTGCCACCAACGTAAGTCCTCTCTATTTACACCCATATCCCCAGTCCCCGAAAATGTCGGCTGTCCGGGATATGGACATCCGGGATTTTCTCATAGTCTTTTAGCTAGCTTCTTTTGAATTAACTGCCGGCATATGAGCTCGATCCGAGCTTCAAATCCTAGTCACCGAGAGCCGGGATAGGTGCGCAGCACCTGTGCCGGGTCTTTAACAATTTCACATCTCTATTATCTTTCAAATCCTCTTGACCGGGATATAAGCTCGATTCGAGCTTCAAATCCTAGTCACCGAGAGCCGGGATAGGTGCGCAGCACCTGTGCCGGGTCTTTAAAAGAATGATCACTTGATAAAATCTTCACTTTAATTATCATGTCAAATTTCTCTGCTGACATTTCAAATCCCGGCATTTTTGCAGCTCATGAACAACACTCGGGCCAACATGTTCCATGACTTGGTGTGCGAGCATCGGAAGCTTTCCGACGCACACAGCAAGCTTCAGCTGGAGCTGTCCCTGAAAGGTAATCTTTGCCGACATACTGCTGTATGCCGGATATCTTTCCTCTCTTTACTTTGCAATGCTTACTCTTGCCGACACGTAACCTTATGCCGACATTCTTCAGCTGGTGCCGAAGCGCAAGTCACCGAGCTTCTCAAGAGGTTGAAAGAGCTTACTGGTATGCCGGATCCTGCTGTTACCCGGATAGCTACTTTATACTTCAAATACTTTACTCTTTGTCACTGTTTTCTTTCTTCAAATCCTTTTAACTTGAAATCTTTGCAGATGAGAAGGCTGCACTGGAGGCACGCCACCAGGATTGTGTGTCCTCGGTGGATGTGGCCAAGCAACTGGACGACCGGGATGCCGGTCACAAGGCCGAGGTAGAGCAGTTGAAGGGCCGGATCACCGAGCTGCTGGACGAAAAGGAACAGAGGGAGGGCCTACTGAAGAAAACCCATACCCTGCTTGTTACCTCCGAGACTGATGCCGCCAACGCCCACGCTAAACTGGATAGCCTGAAGGAGCAGGCCACCAAATGGGAGGTTACAGTTGCACAGCTGAATGCCGACCTTGCTCGTAAGCTTCAAATCCTTTCCCCTTTTATCCTTTCCGACATAGTGTAATCTTTTTCGGCATAGCATCTATGCCGACATATTTTCCTTTTGCTAACATTGTTTCTATTCTGCAGGCATGTTTCCCGCTTCCGTCGCTGACGTTGAGAGGGCTTTGCAGTTGGACCGAGAAAACCGGGGTGTTCCGGTTGACTCGCCCAACTGGGACATGTCGGAGCAGCTGCTGGCCCTGCAGTCCCGGAAGGAGGCCATGACCCTTTACACTGAAGAGCTCTTCTACGGCGCCCAGGAGGCATTCTCTGCCCTCTGGCCAGGACAAAGGACTCCCACTGACCCGGTTGACCTCGGCAACGACCTGCAGCTTGCCAAGGTTCGCCTCCGGGAGTGGCGAGATTCCGGCGCGAGGGTTGGAGCCGACGAAGCCCTCAGCTACTTCTTGTCTTGGTATGAAAAGGCAGACTTGGAGACTTTGCGCACCGTGCGCGAAGGATCCATCTGGACCACGGATCCGGATCATATCCGTCGCCGCAAGGAGTTGGCCCATAGTTATGTGGACTATGCCGACACCGACAAATTCGTCCGGGACATCCGCGAGCCGGAGAAGAATGACGATGCCGGGACATCTGCCGCTGCTGAGGGTTCCGACTCCAGCCAAGATGAAGATGAAGCTGAGGAAGCCGACACTGAAGCTCCGGAACAGGCATCTGCCCCGGGCGGAGGTGATGGCTCCATTCCACCTGCTGGGTCCGGCACACCTGAAGCCGACACTTCCACTGCTACCGCTCCACCTGCCGGCGGCTCTGCTTCTGCCACTGCTCCTTGACTTTGGAGCATAAAAACTTTAAGTTTTATCAGATCCCCGGTATGCCGGGTGCAGATGTAATATACACATTTAATTTCCTTAGGTTTGCTTCCTGAACAAGTTTTATCTTGGTTTGCTTGTTACTAATGCCGGATCATCTTTTGGCTAAGTCACCGAGTTGTTTTCCTGTTTCCTCAATTTCACAACCTTGGCTACTTGTCTACCTTAATTGGCTTTCGACGTATGAGTCTCAAGGTTGCTTCCTCGAACATACAGTACTTTAACTTTGAGACTTAGACTTCAAATCATCCGACACTTTAAATTTTAACTTTAGCTTTAACGAAAATGTCGGTTCGCTTGCTTTGTATTTCCTTAGCCGTTTTCCATGTGTAGACAATCTCCGGCATCTACTCTTGCTAGCCATGAAGCCGGGTTTCGGACAGCAGCTGAGTCGAAGAGTGGCCTTTGATGCCGACACATTACTAGGCCGACATAGGAAACATTCAAATAAAGCCAGCCGGCATATAACAAAAAACTGTAAATAAACCACAAATATACCTCGGAGCTAGTTACTCGGCTTCTTCGGGATGCCGGTATTTCATTCATTAGTCTTGTGCCGGCACAACACGTCGGCATACAAAGGAAAATATGGAAATACATACATTGTGTTGCTCAGGAGTAAAAGGGGCGCAGTAGAGCTATGTTCCATGGCCTCTTGGTTTCTTCTCCGGACCTGTCCACCTTATTCTTCTTGGGATCCTGCGCATCTATAAGATAATAGGCATCATTGTGCAGAGCTCTGCTCACAATGAATGGCCCCTCCCATGGAGGAGTTAACTTATGCCGGCCTTCTGTTCCTTGCTTTAGCCGGAGTACTAGATCTCCCTCTTGAAATCTCCTTGGATTTACCTTCTGCGCATGATAGCGTCTGAGGTTCTGCTGATATACTGCTGTTCTTGACAGAGTTATTTCCCTTGCTTCCTCTAGCAGATCAACATCATTTTCTCTGGCTTCTTTAGCCTCTTCCTCAGTATATAGCACTATTCTTGGTGCATCATGTATTACATCTGTTGGAAGCACAGCTTCTGCTCCATACACCAGGAAAAAAGGTGTGTAGCCTGTTGATCTATTCGGAGTTGTTCTTAAACTCCACAGCACTGCTGGCAGCTCATCTAGCCAACATCCCGGAGTTTTCTCCAGGGGCTCTATCAGCCGGGGTTTTATGCCGGATAATACTAGCCCATTCGATCTCTCTACTTGGCCATTGGCACAAGGGTGGGCAACCGACGCAACGTCCAGCCGGATTCCCACCTCCTCACAAAATCTGGCAAATGGCCCTTGGGCAAAGTTTGACCCATTGTCAGTGATGATGCTATGAGGAACACCATATCTCAAGATTATATCCTTTAAGAATTTCACTGCTGTGTGACCATCACACTTGCTTATGGGCTTCACTTCAATCCACTTGGTGAACTTGTCCACCATGACCAGGATATGGGTCATTTTCCCTCTGGCCGGCTTAAAAGCCCCGACCATATCCAGGCCCCAAACAGCAAAGGGCCAGGTTATTGGGATAGTTTTCAGGGCAGATGCCGGCTGATGAATCTGGTGGGCATATCTTTGACACCCATTACATTTCCGGACCAAGTTTTCTGCCTCTTGCAGTGCCGTTGGCCAATAGAAGCCATGCCGGAATACCTTTGCCACCAATGCCCTGGACGAAGCATGGTGACCACACTCCCCCTGGTGAATTTCCCGGAGCATCTCCAGACCCTCCGCAGCTTCGACACATCTCTGCAATACCCCGGTGGTACTTCTCTTGTATATTTCTTTGTTGATGATGGTATACGCTTTGGATCTCCTTATAACCCGGCGGGCCTCGGTTTCATCCGCCGGCACTTGACCATCCACCATGAAGTTCATGATAGGACGTGCCCATGAGGGCACTTCCCTGACAGTGAACACTGCCTGATCTATTTCCATCATTTCGACCGACACATAATCGATCTCCATGGGCTGCGAAGTCCCCGGGACTGAAGAATCAGTCCCCGGGTATGCCGGAGCAGTCCCCGGGTATACCGGCACAACCTCTTGGCACATTTTACCCTTGCCTTTAGTTTTGCTCCGGAATACTGTATTAACAGCATATGCCGGCCCAGTCCCCGGGACTGAGGAAACAGTCCCCGGGTTATCCGTCTTGGCTCCGGCATCTATCTCCATTGGAACTGCTTCGTCTGGACCTGGCGGGACATAAATGGAGGATGACTCCGGCGAGGGTTTGATCGATGGCTTCCTCAGATGCTCCAGCGAAATGCCGGGCGGGATTGAATCTCGGGAAGACCCCAGCTTGGATAATGCATCGGCTGCATCGTTCTGAGCCCGGAGAACATGCCGGAACTCACAACCTTCAAAGTAACCACTTAACTGCTGCACCAGAAAACGGTATGATGCCATGTTAGCATCATGCGCGTCCCATATGCCGGAACACTGCTGAATCACTAAGTCAGAATCCCCGAAGCACATAATCCGGCGAATTCCTATGTCCTTAGACACCTTCAGGCCATGCACAAGTGCCTCATATTCCGCCACATTATTTGATGCTTATGATCTCCGAGATAGGGACCTCGGCCACTACCCGGATTGGATGCTCTTGGAAGTAATGCTTGAGCTTCTTAGCCGCCATATAGACACCATAGGTCATCTTCTGATAGTGTGGGGGACTCGTAGAGTCGCGCACAGGCTTCAACAAGAAATATACCAAAGTCCCAAACTCACATATTCACAAAAAACTGATATGCTGGCCTGCACAGGCCTGATTCTATCTCATGCCATCATAGGCAATCTCCCGTTTGACATATACTCATATACTTGATATGCTAGCCTTCGCGGGCTATCTCAAAATACTATTGTGCCTTCTTTGGCTATATCGACACTTTGCCTCTTGGGCTATGTCTCATCGACATCGTCTGCTTCGACAATGCCGGCATACTGCTTTGCCTTCTTTGGCCATATCGATACTTTACCTCTTGAGCTATTTGCCTCTTGGGATGCTCTGCCTCTTGGGCTACTTTTGCCTCTCGGGCTACTTTGCCTCTTGGGCTTTATATCGACACTTTGCCTCTCAGGCTATGTCTCATCGACATTGTCTGCTTTGACAATGCCGGTATACTGATATGCCTTTTAGGCTGCTTTTGCCTATTGAGCTATTTGCCTCTTTGGGCTTTATATCGACACTTTGCCTCTCAGGCTATGTCTTATCGACATTGTCTGCTTTGACAATGCCGGTATACTAATATGCCTCTTGGGCGGTGCCATCGCTGGGCACATGTTAGTATGCAAAAATGATAAGTAACTCTTGAAATAAAGCACTTGGCATATAGACTGAGATTGACATATAAGCTAACTTGGCAACTCATAGGAAAGATTAGGCACTCATGTGCCGGCATATAAATGTAGACATACTGTAACTGGCATATAAGCAAACTTGGCATCTTACAACAGATATTTGGCACTCATGTGCCGGTATATAAATGCTAGTATACTGTAACTGGCATATAAGCAAACTTGGCATCTTACAACAGATATTTGGCACTCATGTGCCGATATATAAATGCTAGTATACTGTAACTGGCATATAAGCTAACTTGGCATATAGACAGACATACAGGAGGAAACTGGGAAGCTGATATGCTAGCATGCAAACTAATATATACTGAAACAGTACTCAAAAAGCAACTTGCAGGGCTTTAGCCTAGCCCCCGAGCTATTTTTCTATTACGGGGACATTAACTTTCAGATAAGCTGACCAGGATATGGAGTAAACCAGCATAAATACTTACTTGCATGCACCGTTGAGGAAGTTTGAAGTACCTGCAGATGCTCGAGGCAGAACGATCCTTGGCACGATGACCATAAAATATGCCGGCCGGGACATAAGATATGCTGGCCAGGATATAAAATATGCCGGCCGGGACATAAAATATGCTGGCCAGGACACAGGATATGCTGGCCAGGACGCAGGACATGCTGGCCGGGACACAGGATATGCTGGCCGGAACGCAGGATATGCTGGCCGGAACACAGGATATGCTGGCCAGAACACAGGATATGCTGGCCGGGACTCAGGATATGCTGGCCGGGACTCAGGATATGCTGGCCGGAACTCAGGATATGCTGGCCGGGACTCAGGATATGCTGGCCGGGACTCAGGATATGCTGGCCGGGACTCAGGATATGCTGGCCGGGACACAGGATATGCTGGCCGGGACACAGGATATGCTGGCCGGGACGTAGGATATGCTGGCCGGGACTCAGGATATGCTGGCCGGGACACAGGATATGCTGGCCGGAGGAAGCCGAGCGCCGGCCCGGAGATGCCGATGTAGATCCGGGACAGCCGTATGCTGGCCCGGGCGAATTGAGGTCAGCCCGGGAGTTGAAGAAGACCTGCTGTGCTCGGAGGCGTTGCTGATGTCGAGCCCCTGAGCAGATGAAGAAGATCCCCGTCGATGATGGGAAGAAGAACCTCACCCCTAGCCGGCACACCGGAAATGCCGGCCAGGTTCTCCGCACGCTCCAACGGAGGACGCGCCGACCTCTTGACCTTCGGCGGCTCCGGAGGAGAAGCTCCGACCGCTGCTGCTTTGTCGGCATCTTCCGCTGGCGGCACAGATGTGCCGGCCATCATCACCTCAGCCGACTCTACTGAGCGAGCGCTACGCCCAGCGTGAGCCAGCCGATGTGACGGAGGATCCGACGCCACCAGCACCTCCTTCCTGCAAATTCTCTCAGTCCCCACGTACACCTCGTGGGAACCGAAAGACATAATCCGGCCATCCCTGGGGAACGGCCGGCCACCGAGACAACCGGCGTTGTCACTGACGAAACTGAGCGAGCCTAGCCTCTGGACGAGGCCAGAGACCACGCGCACTCCCGAAGCTGCTATCACAGACCCCGTCCGAATGAACACTCCGCCCAGCATATCGATCTGCCCCACGGTGGGCGCCAAATGTCGTCGTGGTGAAACAACATATGCCATAGGATGGCTTAAATGGGGGCCGACTAGATGCTGGAGGATTCGGGAGAGGGGAACGAGCTAAAGAGCACGACAGAAAGAGACACTGATCTACCCAGGTTCGGGGCTCTCGTAAGGAGATAACACCCCTACTCCTGCTCTACTGATTGTATATATGGATCGATGTAGTACACCACAATGGTGCTTCCAAGCTCTCTGCTAGAGAAGGAAGATGAACTGGTAAGTGTAAGAGTACAGAGTGACCAACCAACAACTATCAGCCAACGTTCAACCCTATCAGCCAACGCTCTACCCTTTACCAGGGCTCCCTATGCCACCTTATATAGTGGTGGCCAGGGTTACAACGGTCATACAAGACCACAAGACAAGGGCTACACTCCAAACAGGAGCTGGTGGCGATGGCAGAGACCCTTGACTTCGCCCCTGATTGCTCTCGATGGGACGCCATATCCCTGTACCTTGTACCTCTTGAACTGTGGCCTTACCTCCGTGCGGTAAGCTCGTACTTGTGCACAGTGAGGTTAGGTAACCTCCACTGTGCACCCTGCCATCTTACTCTGCTACCATGCTTGGATGTTTTCTTCCTTGATTGTTGGGATGTGACACCTTGGTTGACTTAAGCATCCCGGATATGACTGTTGGCCATACCCAGGACTTATATGCCGGACCAACGACCTACGAGGGTCGGGTAATCCGGCCTCCCCTGCTCCTGCACAACACACCAAATAGTTAGGCCGGCATATCTGAGTATATGCCGGCACACATATATCAGTATTCCGGCTATGCCGGCATATCCAGACACCAGCCGGGATACACATTATATGCCGGCCTGGCCGATGCTCTTATATTCCGGCCAGGCCCTTCCTTGATAACCCGGCATAAAGTCAATCATAGACCTTGTGTCTCTCTAGTCTCTTGACCCTACCGGGGGTCATCCCCCCGACATTCCTGAGGGTACCGCAGCTTCCCCAATGCTCATGTCCAGCATCGGATGGACCAGGTCCTCGCTTGGAGTAGGCGATGCTGAGGCGGCGAACTTCTTCCCTGTCGAACCCAGAGGGTTGGGCTCGAGAGAGGCCTTCTTTGCAGCAGCCCGCTCTTGGGACACGAGCTGCTTTTTCCTCGTGAGGTCGCCGGAGTGTTCCAGTAGATCTTCGTCGGCGGGGAACATGGAGGCGGCCTCAAGGTAGACATGCTCAACCGATCGGAGAGCATCCTTCTCATTGCAGCGCACGGTGATCGTGCCGTTGGCGCCCGGAATCTTGAGGACGTTGAAGCCATGGTGCGTTGCTGCCATGAACCTAGCCAAGGCTGGGTAGCCGAGGATGGCGTTGTATGGCAGGGCGATGTAGGCAACGTCGAAGTCGAGGCTTTCTGTCCTGTAGTTGTCCCGGGTGCCGAAGGTGACGGGCAGGCTTACCTGCCCAATTGGCGTTGTAGATCCCTCGGTTACCCCGAAGAACGGCCGAGTTGGCATGAGCCGGTGGTACGGCACCTGCATCTTTTCGAAGATCTCGACGGAGATGATGTTGAGGCCCGCACCTCCGTCGATGAGGGTGCGATTGACGGCGACGTTGTTGATGGTTGGCGTGCACAAGAGGGGGATTGTGCCCACGCCCCTTGTGGAAGCCGGATGATCCTCCTCGTCGAAGCCAATCTTGCACGTCGACCACTTCATCAGGCGATTGCCGGAGTTGGGCTGTGCCGCCGCGATTTCTCGCGACAGCTGCTTGAAGTGCCGATTTGACAGAGGAGCCTGAGCTCCACCCAGGAGGCAAGCGACGAAGTCTCGCGGCTCTTGATAGCCCCCCTGGTTCTCTTCCCGACGATCGTTTGCTGGTGGGGGAAGCGGCAGTGGCTCGGGATCGTCTCGAGACAGACCCCCGCGGCGGTGACCTTCCTCGCGGTCGTCGTCGCGGCGATCGCCCCGGGATCCACTCTTGCCGTTGCTGCAGCCACCCCCACGACGCTTGGAGACACCATTCTCCTCGTGAAACTTCCGGACAATCCAACAATCCTCGGTATTGTGGGTGTCCTTCTTGTGGATGAGGCAGTAGCGGCGACGGCGGCCCTTATCGCGATCGGGGCGGTCCCCGCGGCGTTGCTTATGATCTGGCTCCGCCGCGAGGGCAGCAGCCTCTTTTCGCTTGGGGTCCTTGGACTTCTTCTTTGGGGGAGGCGCCTCCGGCATATTGTGCACGAAGAGCCTCCCCTCTTCAGCCTTGGCGCAGCGGTCGGCGATCTCGAAGAGCCTGACGACGGAAGTCAACTCATCATTCACGGACAGCTTCTCCCGCATCTTGACGTCGGAGACGCCCGTGGAGAACGCGGAGATGACCTCCTCGTTGGAGATCCTGGGAATCTTGTTCCTCATCTGACTGAAGCGCTGGATGTACTGACGAAGCGTCTCGCCCTTGTACTGTCGCACCGCCTTAAGATCGTTCTTGGTGGCGGGGCGCTCGTACGTGGGCATGAAGTTGGCAACGAACTGACGACATAAATCCTTCCACGAAGTCACGGATTCGTGAGGAAGATTCATGAGCCAAGTCCGCGGAGCGTCCTTGAGGGCCATGGGGAACCAGTTGGCCATGGCGCGCTGATCTCCACGCGCAGCCTGGACGGCGACGACGTAGAGTTGGAGGAATTCGACAGGGTTTGTGGTCCCATCGTAGCGCGTGGCAATGTCCGGCTTGAACTTATCAGGCCAGACAACGTAGCGCTGCTGGCGAGTGAGGGCAAGACACCCGGGGTTGTAGATCGGAACGCCGGGGGTCCTGACGTTCTTGCCAGCCTCGCCGATGTCATCGATGGCACGATCATGATTTTCGCGGCGGCGCTCGAGGGAGACGCGTGCGTCTTCCGGAGCGCGCTGGACGATTTGGCAGCTGGGCTCCCCGCGCGGCGAAGATGCGGCGCGGGAAACCACCTTTTTGGCCTTGTTGGCCATCCCATCTCCGGCGCCCGGGGCATGATGCCCCGCCGCCGGATCTGGATGCCCCGCGCCCTGGGCTCCTCCCAAGGCCGGGTCTTCGTTGGCGATGGCGACGAGCTCGGCGATTCGAGCGCGCCACCCCTCACGCCCGTCGTCGGTGGGTTGATAGCGCAACAGCTCCTGCGCCATGGCGAGCGCCTGCGCAGGAGACAGTTGACTCCCAGAACGAGCACGAGAAGTGGCGGTGGCAGTGAAGGAGAGCGAAGGCTCTGTCCGCCCGGAAGAAAGGTTTCTGGCCCGAAACCTCCACTAGCCAAGCCATCTCCTGCTGCCATTCCACCTACACCAGATGCTCCTGCTCGCCCCACTGGGCCTTCCACCTCTTCTCATCATACCAGCAAGGTGGCGGATGTTCCAGGAAAAAGTGCTGGACCATCAGATCGCCCCGCTAAGGGTGCTAAGAAGGTGAGTTTTAGCGGAAAAGCAATCCAGATGGATACGGGAGCTGAAGAAGCTCCAAAGTGGAAGAAGAAAGCAACTGCTCTTTTCCGCCTTGACAATATGCAAGAGGAGGCCAGTAACCATGTGTCATCTGCAATGGCGGCATTCGTTCAGAGAACCAGCATTGTTAAAGAGGTATGTACTCCCAGTAGTCCCCAAGCGCCATGGCGGATTGCAGACTCGATCCGCTATGGGGCTTCAAGATAGACTTCTGTAAGTTTTTGAATAGCTTAGCCCTCGAGCGCTGGTAATTCACAGTGCTCTATAGAGAACTTCAAATTTTCATACTGAGTAGCCCCCGAGCGTTATGGCGGATAATCATCCGGCATAAAGCTCTTAGAAGAAAAAATCAGCATAAGTAGCCCCCGAGCATCATGGCGGATCCCTCCATCGTGATGCTCTAAGAGTAACTAAAAGATTAACATGAGTAGCCCCCGAGCGTCATGGCGGATTCTATCCATCATGATGCTCTAAGAGTGACTAACACTTCAAATTTTGCCAGAACTATAAGAAGGTGGTGGAGGACCTAGTCCAGGTCGTCAGCTCGCAGGAGCAGCAGCTGGCAGCCAAAGGCGCTCTTGTGGCGGACTTGTAGCAGCAGCTTGAGAATAGCGGTACTTTAACCTTAAGTTTTCTTTCCTTTATGCATATTCAATCAAATGCTTAGCTGACAAAATTCCGCCATGCAGATGCTGCTGTCGATGGATTTCGTGTCGCAAGAACACGGGGTACCACGTGACGGACCCAAAAGATTCGAACGCAGGGGGCTGAACGTGGGAGATCTTGGATTGCAACGAAACACGGTGACGGAAGCCTCGATTGTCGGACACGCTACGCACTGCAGAGAGGGAGACCGAGATTTACCCAGGTTCAGGGCCCTCGTGGTGAGGTAAAACCCCTACTTCCTGCCTTCTTGTATTACGACGCGACACCTCGCGAGGAGTACAAGGCCTTGGTTACAAAGCTCTAGTTGACCAGAGGTTGAAGAACCTGCGTGCCCAACTAGCAGCTTGAAGAAGATGAAGATTAGATCAGACCGGATCTCCTCTAAGGGGTGGCCTCCCCTCCTTTTATAGCGCCAAGGGCCTCCTTCCCCTTATCTTCTTGGGGAAGGGGTTGCCACACACGGCCAAGGAGGGAGGACAGCTGTAGACTAGGTTCTTCTGTAGACTTGGTCTTCGTAGGGTAGCGGCGCCGGTCCACAGGAGTGGGTGGAGGAGGCTGACGTCCTCCTCTGGCGCCCTGCACCGTCCATGCTATATTTAGGGGGGTGGCCAACTGCCACTGTGCCGCTTTGGGCAGGCACAGAGAAAGTTGGTCTCCTCCCTGTCGGGGGTAGCGTGGACGGTACGCGGTCTTCTGCCCGTTGTCTTCTTGCTCCGCACGAAACCGTGCTGAGCTGACGTGGGCGTCCCTTCTCCCCTCACCAGCAGGGCTCGTGAGGAGGTCTTCTGGTCCTTAGCGGTTTCCGTCGTCGTTCTCCTCACGAGGCGCCTCCTCGTGAGGGTCTTCTCCGTGCTGAAGATTGTTGATTATCTCCTGGGCTGAAGATGGGCCGATGACGGGGCCCAGGAGCAGGTGGACCGGGATACCCCGGTATCCATTACACCGACAGCTGCCAAGCTTAAGTCCACACTCGAGGGGATAAAGAAAGGCCACGCCATTGCGATAGATGGGCTGAATGAGCAGCTCCAGAAATTGCTGGCTGAAAACGCCACCCTCGAGAGGCAGCTGAAGGACCAGGAGAACCAGGGCAAGAAGAAGGACAAGGAGATAGCGGATCTTCGCAAAGCCGCCGCTGACTTTGAGAAGCGGCGTGATGGCTTTAATGAGCTCCTCCATCACTTCCAAGACAACTTGCTAGGTACTGTTTCTTCTTATAGCGTAAAATTTTCCAATTTCTGCTATGCAGTTCGTGACGCATCTTCTTGCTTCCGCCATGCAGCTTCCTTGGGGCAAAGCGAGGTGGACACCGCCGAGGGTTTGCGCATGGCCACCGACGCAGCGAGGAAGGAGCTTGATGGCCTTCTCAGCGCTGGTCGTCAAGCGTGCGGGAGCCTGCAGATAGCGGGTTCTTCCAACCTGTCCGCCATCGCGCTCACGCAGAAGCTGCTGCTGGTGCCAGGGCTGGTGCCGGATTGGAAGCTGTCCTCTGCTCGGGGTGGTGCCAGAACAGCGCTGACATTGGCGAAGGCCCACTACCCCGACATTGACCTGGACCAGCTCACCTCCGGCATCCCTGAGAGCGGCGAGGATGGCGCGCCGATTGATGAGGCCGCCATCCGGCAGAGCGTGCTCGGATATGATCAACTGTGCGCCCTTGGCACGCAGTTGAACGTATACTACAAAGCATACGAGCTGCCAGGATCGCCTAGCCAAGCTTCGGCATCTGCCTCCGCGGCAACTGCAGGTGGTGATGGCGGGGATGAGGTGTCTTCCAAGATTCCGCCATCCTCTTGAGATGTGCCCTGCAAGATGGCAGGAAAAAATACTTTGCATCAATTCGGCCCCTGAGTGGGTCTGTAATTTAAACAAACTGCGTGTGATGTTTCTGCACTGTGACTGATCTGCTTATGGCGGATCAGTGGAATGCTTGTGAACTTTTGCAGTTTGTTTTTTTATGAAGTGGTTTTAATTGCGCGAAGAAACTGCCAGGCCTAGTTTTATGCAACTCGTAGTTTTTGCCATGCCCAAAAAACAACACTTAAAATTTTTCACGCGTAGGATTATGCGATCCGCCATCCGGCTCTCTGTGCTTGACTTTTCGTGAGATGGCGAAATCTTCGCACGAACAACCCGCTAGGGCGACGATACTTAATAGCAACCGTCCAGAACCCTGAGCAGATGGCGGCTTGGATCGTCAAAAAGTCACTACTCTGGAATCCACACAGAGAACATCGAATGAAGATCAAAACATAAAAAAGCTACATGGACCGCTTATGGCGGATTTAAAAGAGACGCAAGTGCAAAGCACAATTGCGCAAAAGGTTCTATACAATCTAAATGAACAATAAAGGAGGTAAAAGACTCCGAAAAAATCAAGAGTGAACCAAATGCTTTATTTCATTGATCATATAGAGGTGCCTATTACAAAGCTAGAAAATTGCTAAGTGTAGAAAGGACGTAGCTGTGCGATGTTCCATGGACGATCTGTCTCGTCGTAGATATCATCAGGGTCTCTTCGTTTGCGCTTCTTACTTGGTCGCTTATCTAGCTCGCGAATATCAACGAGGTAGTAGGAACCATTTAGTAGAGCTTTGCTGATGACGAAGGGTCCTTCCCAAGGCGGGGATAGCTTATGGGACTTCTGCTGCTTGAGGCGTAGCACCAGGTCGCCCTCTTTGAACGAGCGTTGGCAAACTCGCCTGCTGTGATAGCGGCGGAGATTCTGCTGGTAGATGGCGGATCTCTGGGCTGCTAGGTCTCGTTCTTCTTCCAGCAGGTCCACAGATAGTTGTCTGGACGTTTCTGCATCTTCTTCCTTGTAGGCCTCGACTCTTGGAGAATCATACTGAACATCACTTGGCAGGATTGCCTCTGCTCCGTAGACTAAGAAGAAAGGGGTAAGGCCGGTTGATCTGTTTGGCGTGGTCCGTAGACTCCACAGTACAGATGGCAACTCCTCTGCCCAGGCTCCAGCTGCTCTATGTAGCGGTGCTTCTAGGCGTGGCTTGATCCCTGACATGACTAGTCCATTGGTCCACTCAACTTGGCCATTAGACTGTGGATGTGCCACAGATGCTAGGTCAAGGCGGATTCCGTTGTGATGGCAGTATTCTTCGACTTCCCCTTGAGACAAGTTTGTGCCATTATCGGTGATGATGCTGTGTGGGATGCCGAATCTGACCACAATGTCCTTGACAAACTTTAGGGCGGTTTTGCCATCAAGTTTTCTGATGGGCTTAGCTTCCACCCACTTCGTGAATTTGTCTACCGCTACCAAAAGGTGCGTAAATCCCGAAGGTGCTGTTTTTAGCGGACCCACCATGTCCAGCCCCCAGACTGCAAAAGGCCAAGTTATAGGGATCGTATGCAGTGCTGTGGCGGGCATATGGGTTTGCTTGGAGTACATCTGGCAACCATGGCAGAGCTCCACAATGCGGTCTGCATCTGCCTTGGCTGTTGGCCAGTAGAACCCATGGCGGAATGCTTTTGCTACTAGGGATCTGGCGGCGGCGTGATGCCCACATTCGCCTTCATGGATCTCTCGCAGTATTTCGATTCCATCCACTTGGGATATGCACTTCATGAAAACTCCCGAGGTGCTTCGTTTGTAGAGTTGGCCATCTATGATGGTGTACGCTTTGACTCTACACTCGATTTGTCTTTTCTCGACTTCGTCTTCGGGAAGCTTCTTGCTCGTCAGGTATTCCAGGAAGGGCTCTGCCCATGGCGGATTGCTAGGCAAAACCGCCATAACTGGGGAGCTCGCTATCTCCGGATTTTCTGGATCCACCATCTTAACTGATGGTACGTGCAGATGCTCGAGGAATACTCCTGGCGGAACTGCCTTACGGCTGGATCCCAGCTTGGACAAGGTATCAGCCGCCATGTTATCTTCTCGCCGTACATGCTTTATGTCGTAGCCGAGGAAACTTTTGGCCATCTCGTCCACTTCGTCCCTATATGCCGCCATTACTTCATTCTGAGCTTTGTATGTGCCAGCCACCTGCTGGGCCACAAGGTCAGAGTCTCCACAACACATAATGTGTTGTACGCCAATCTCCTTTGCGACGCGTAGCCCATGTAGTAGCGCTTCATATTCCGCGATGTTGTTGGTGGTGGGGAAGTGAATCTGGAGAACGTAGCTTAGCTCATCTCCCTTAGGAGATTTGAGCGTCACTCTAGCCCCCGAGCCGTGTAGCAACTTTGAGCCATCAAAGTGCATCACCCAATGCTCTGGTTCTGGGACGGGCGTAGTCTCCTGCGCTTCCTTCCAATCCGCCATAAACTCCGCCAAAGCCTGAGACTTGATAGCGGTACGAGGCTTGTAGTCGATGTCGAAAGAGGCCAGTTCAATGCCCCACTTCGCAACTCGTCCTGTTGCGTCGCTGTTGTTGATGATGTCCTTCAGTGGGGCTTTGCTCACCACTGTAATCTTATGGTCATAAAAGTAATGCCTTAACTTACGAGAAGCTAGGAAAACTCTGTATGCCAATTTTTGGTAGTGAGGGTAGCGCTGCTTGGATTCCGTCAGGACCTCGCTGACGTAGTAGATTGGTCGCTGTACCCCATACTCCTGCGCTTCTTCCTTACGTTCTACCACCATGACGATGCTGACTGCCCTGTTGGTTGCCGCCATGTATAGTAACATGGGTTCCTGCTCTTCGGGAGCCGCTAGGACTGGTGCAGTGGATAACACTCTCTTCAGATCCTTAAGTGCAGCGTCTGCCTCGTCGGTCCAGACGAATTCGTCTGATTTCTTCATGAGCTTGTTGAGTGGCAAAGCCTTCTCGCCAAGACGACTGATGAATCTGCTCACTGCTGCCACGCAGCCTGTGAGTCGTTGTACGTCTTTTAGGTCGATGGGCCGGGAGATGTCGAGGATTGCCTTGATCTTCTCCAGATTAACCTCAATTCCGCGGTGGGAGACGATGAATCCTAGGAGTTGTCCAGCTGGGACCCCGAAGACGCACTTCATTGGGTTAAGCATCATGTTGTACTTCCTAAGATTGTCAAAGGTCTCTTGCAAATCCGCTATAAGGCCATCTTGCTTCTTGGACATAACTGCGATGTCGTCCACGTATGCGTGGATGTTTCGTCCAATTTGATCCGCCAGGCACTTTTGCATAGTGCGCTGATATGTTGTTCCTGCGTTTTTCAGACCGAATGGCATTGTGACATAGCAATATGTGCCATAAGGTGTTACGAACGACGTAGCGAGCTGATCGGACTTTTTCATCTTGATCTGGTGGTATCCGGAGTAGGCATCTAAGAAACACAGTAGCTCCGATCCCGCCGTCGAGTCAATGACTTGGTCAATGCGAGGCAAGGGAAAAGGGTCTTTTGGACATGCTTTGTTCAGGCCAGTGTAATCTACACACATGCGCAGAACTTTTGTGTTTTTCTTAGGAACTAGCACCGGATTTGCCACCCACTTGGTATGTATTACTTCCTTGATGAAGCCTGCTTTCAACAGCTTGGAAATTTCCTTTGCTATGGCACGGCACTTTTCATCTCTGAAGCGTCTCATGGCTTGTCTCACTGGCTTTGAGCCGGGAATTATCTGCAGAGCGTGCTCGGCGAGTTCCCTGGGTACACCCGTCATGTCAGATGGCTGCCATGCGAAGATGTCCCGGTTCTCACGGAGGAACTCGACGAGCGCGCTTTCCTATGCGGGGGACAAATTTGTCCCAATGGCGGTAGTCTTGGCGGCATCGCCAGCGACAAGTTCCACCTGTTTTGTATCGACTGTAGGCTTGAAGGTGGGCGGGGAGGCGGAAACTTCCTGCTTGGATGCCGGCATCTTCGCGGGGTCTGTAGCGGCGTGGATTTCCTTGAACTCCTCGCCGAAGAACACTGCTTCCGCAAAGGCGGCTTCTCCTTCCTCGCACTCCTTTGCCTTTCTGAAACTGCCATAAACGGTGATTATGCCATCCGGTCCTGGCATCTTCAGCTGATTGTAGATGTAGCATGGCCTTGCATGGAAGCTGTGGAAGGCCGGGCGCCCGAAGATCACGTGGTAAGTGCTTTTGAATGGGACTACCTCAAAGGTTATGGGCTCTTCTCTGTAGTTATCCTCACTACCGAATGCAACCTTGAGCGTGATAGACCCGAGGGACTTGGCCTGACGACCAGGAACCACCCCATAAAAGGTGACCGCGCTATGGCGGAGTTGGGTCTTGGTGAGGCCGAGCTTTGTCAGCGTTTCCACGTACATGATGTTCAGGCTGCTCCCGCCATCCATTAAGCATTTGGAGAACTCGTAGCCATGGATTACAGGGCATACCACCATGGCGTAATAGCCATCTGGGATGTGCTCTGGATGATCATCGCGGCTCCAGTGCACCGGTACTTCGGACCATCGGACGTACTGGCGGATTTTTGGCACGGTGGCATTAAGGGAGCGCATAGCAGCTCTCTGAGCCTTAGCCGTGGGGGGTCCAAGGAATGTGTGAAAGGCACCTTTTTTGTCCTTGATTGGGTTACCCTTGCCAGCACCACCCTCTACCTTTTCGGCAGGTTTGGGCGCAGGGTCCTCGTCCATATCACTGCCATCCCTAGACTCCTTGTCTTTATCCGCTTTTCCTTTGCCACGAGGCCGTTGCCGCCGGCTGCGCTTGAAGCCAGCTTCTTGATCCGCCTTGAGGTCGTTGACAAACTTGCAGTTCCGGTTGGTGTGGTTGCACTTTCCCGAGGCGTCACGATGGGCAAAACACGGCATATCGCGGTATTCGTCATAAGACACGGGGGCGGATGGCGCCGAAGCGGGAGTTGCGGAACTCCGCGGCTGGCCACCGCCACCTCCGCGTCCCTTGCCGCGCTGGCTGCCTTGACCCTTGTCAGCGAAGGTTGTGGCCACCATATCCGGAGCCTGCGGCTCTTCTGGCGGATTCTTCCGTTTGTTACTGCTATTCCGCTTTCCAGTGTTCTGGATGGCGGAAGCCTTCAGAGATTCGCGGGCGTCATCGTCAGCGGCCGCGTAGTTGCTTGCGATGGTGATCATGGAATTTAGGGTTAGTTTCCCTTCGTTCCTTTCCCGCAACAGGCGATGGTGGAGCAGTTGGCCTCTCTCCAAACTGTCAATAAACGCGAGGATGGCGGATTCGTCAGTAACCCCTTCACAGGAGTTCTTCATATCCAGCCATCGCGCGAGGAAAGTTCGGGAGGTCTCGTCGTCGGCTCGTCGGCAGCGTTGGAGGTCACCAATGTTATGGGGTCTTTTATAAGTCCCCTCGAAATTTTCGGTGAACGCAGTTTGCATATCGAACCAGGTTTGGATGGAGTTTTCTGCCAAGTCATTGATCCACTGCGTCGCAGTGCCGGATAGCATCAGGGGCACATAGCGGACAGCAACATTTGGAGACCCCCCAGCGAATTGCACTGCTTTGAAGTAATCTTGCAGCCACGTCAAAGGCCTATCGACTCCATTGTACTGGCAGATATTTTTCTCGATTTTGAACCCATACGGGATGGGCTCGTCACGAATCCATGATCCAAAGCACTTTGGGCCGAGGAAGAAGGCCGTTTGAGACTTGGCAATCTCGTTTAGATGGGTACGGGTGTCGTAGGGCTTCTGGTCTGGCGGATCCTTGCGGGAGTTGCGCGACCTTGCTGGCCCGCCGCCACCACCACCGCCGCCGTGGGGGCTCCCTGGTGGGGATGGCGAAGGGTCGCGTCTGCACTTACTCTCGTCGTCCTGCGACTGTTCTCTGCAGCTACGACTGCCATCCATTCTTCGTGATGGGTCATCGTCATGGCGGCGGGAGCCTGGCCTTTTGTCATCGTGGCGGCGAGTGGAGCGATGCTTATCCTTGTCACCGCTACGATGCGCGCCGTCGTCATGGCGAGATCAGTCCCTTCTCTTGGATCCGCCATCCCTGCTGTTTTCCCGTCGTGGCGGATCATCTCTGCGTCCAGTGTCATGGCTTCGTCCTCATTTGCCGTCATTGTCGCGTATGACGATTCCTCCCTTAGGGACTTCGAACGTCTTATGCTTTGGTGGCGGCATGTTGGTCTTATGGCGAGGAGCAGCAGCGGTTTGTTGGTATCCGTAAGCCGGGTAATTCTTGCGGGGTGGCGATGGATTTCTCTGTGGGCCTTTGCCATGTGGTTTGTCGTCATCGGAGGATATTGGGATGGCGTGTCTCCGATTGCGAGCTTCTCTTCTTCGGATCTCCGAGGATCCGGTATGAGATTCATTGTCAGGACGACCACCATTATTGGCAGCTCCCTGAGCTTTAGACGCAGTACTGGACCGGCATAGCGCAGGGTCAGATTCGAGCCGCCGTGACGACGTAGCCTTTTCCTGCTGCACTAATGCTTTGGTCATCAGTTTAACCGCTGTCTCTAGAGCTGCTGGACTCTTGTTATGCTCCAATAGCTCCTTTGCGGCCACGATGTTCTCGATGGGCGTAACCCTAACTTCATCGTGGTTTTTGTCCACGTATGGCAGATTCTTGATGTACATCCTGGCCAGAGTTTCCGCCGTTGGTACGGTGAACTCAAGGTTTCGTACCAGCTGCGGGTCGCCACCCTCGTTGATCTGGTTCTGGATGAGAGTAGCATACTTCTCCTCCATGTTCCTTGCGCGCTTCAGCGTGTCCTGAGCTTTAGCAATGTCATCATCAACCTGCTGGCCCATCTTCTCGACTCGCTTTGCTTCCTTGAGGAGTGCTCGCCTTTTCTTCTTGAGATCGTTCACATCTCTGACATAGTCAGGGGTGATTGGATCTGCTAGAGTTCCGTAGACGACCTTATCCAGCGGGGTCGTGAAGTCTTCTTGGTGCTGGTCCTCGGGGATGGCGGGTAACGGCCTGGGTCCGCCATGAATCTCGGGAAGTTGCTCCGCGGCGGGATCGGCGGCTGGTGGCGGGTTACCCTGCTCATTGCCGGTATCTCCATCGTGGCCTGCCTGAGATGGCGGATCACCAGTTGTCTGCCCAGCATCATCTCCTTTGTTGGTGACAAACACCTGCTTGGCCGCTGCGTGTTGCTCTTCAAGTGCCTGCTGCGCCAATTCCGCCTCGAGTTTCCTCATGGCGGCATCGTAATGGTCAGAATCATAGCCTTTGCTATCCCAGTCATCCGATTCACCACTTTCGTTAAGTGCCTCTAGGATGGATTCACCTGGGCTATCTTCTCCATTGGAGGTAGATCCTGAAGTGACGCCTGCGAACACAACAAGGCAGTACCGTGGTGTCTCTAACGCCAGATTGCTCATGGCGGATTCACCGTGGTCTTCCACCACTTCCTCTACCTCTAGGGCGGGCTGGGTGGGATTATTTTTCAGATCCGATCTAGGCATCTTGGAAACTTCCAGATCAGATGAGTCCTCCTCCGTATCCAGCTCGAAAGCGGTCCGTTTGGGGATTTCCGCCATACCAATCCGCCAGAAATTGGTTTCCGTAGCGGGGGTAGGGTTTGTCTCTCCAATGAAGATATGAATATCTCCGATCGGGATGACAGTGAATCGAGCAGGGTCTTCTCTAGCCGGCACCCAGAGGTTATCCGCTGGGACGATGGGGAAGCTGGAATCGTAGAGGACGCGCCCGATGGCGACGGTGTCGCCGATGCCTGCGAAGGCGGATCCCGCCTGGATCCGCGCTCCAGACGCGCCTCGCCCCATGGTGGGCGCCAACTGTCGTGGTTTCGTCAACAGATCTGCCATAGGGGTAGGGATATGGCAGTTTGTGGAAGGGGGTGAACACGGAGGAGCGATCCAGGACGGTGGTAGCACGAGTTTACCCAGCTTCAGATCCCGCAACGGTGGCGAGACCCTACGTGCTGCTATAATTCACTATATGGCAACAAGTGCTCGATTACAATGATGAGGTTGGCTGTTTCGCTATGCGATTAGCCGTATGTCTAAGTTCTTGTCTCAAGGGCTGCTCCACGCCGGGCTTATAAAGGCGCCTGGCGTGGGCTACACGTTGGTACCAGAGCGGATACAACTTGGAGTCCTAGACTAAGTCCTGCGCGTACGCTACAAGGTCATCCGCCATGGGCCGCCATCTGGATCCGCCACAAGCTTGCTGCTAGTAGCCTGCCATGGACCTGCCTCCGGATCTGCCATAAGCGCCTGCGTCTGGTACCGCCGTGCCAACTTCAGCAACCGGGCCGCCCGGTATGGCGAATCCGCCATACCACCCCTGATGGGCCACCCTGGCTTGCTGATTTAGGACTACGTCGCTGGTATACCTATTTGGTATATCCCCAACACTGCCTGAGATGGCGGATCGCCAGTTGCCTGCCCAGCATCATCTCCTTTATTGGTGACAAACACCTGCTTGGCCGCTGCTTGTTCCTCTTCAAGTGCCTGCTGCGCCAATTCCGCCTCGAGTTTTCTCATGGCGGCCTCGTAATGGTCAGAATCATAGCCTTTGCTATCCCAGTCATCCGATTCACCACTTTTGTTAAGTGCCTCTAGGATGGATTCACCTAGGCTATCTTCTCCATTGGAGGTAGATCCCGAAGTGATACCTGCGAATGCAACAAGGCAGTACCGCGGTGTCTCTAACGCCAGATTACTCATGGCGGATTCACTGCGGTCTTCCACCACTTCCTCCACCTCTAGGGCGGGCTGGGTGGGATTTCTTTTCAGATCCGATCTGGGCAACTTGGAAAGTTCCCGATCATATGAGTCCTCCTCCGTATCCAGCTCGAAAGCGGTCCGTTTGGGGATTTCAGCCATACCAATCCGCCAAAAATTGGTTTCCGTAGCGGGGGTAGGGTTTGTCTCTCCAATGAAGATATGGATATCTCCAATCAGGATGATGGTGAATCAAGCAGGGTCTTCTCTAGCCGGCACCCAGAGGTTATCCGCTGGGACGATGGGGAAGCCGGAATCGTAGAGGACGCGCCCGATGGCGACAGTGTCGCTGATGCCTGCAAAGGCGGATCCCGCCTGGATCCGCGCTCCAAACGCGCTTAGCCCCACGGTGGGCACCAACTGTCGTGGTTTCGTCAACAGATCTGCCATAGAGGTAGGGGTGTGGCGGTTTGTGGAAGGGGGTGAACACGGAGGAGCGATCCAGGACGGTGGTGGCACGAGTTTACCCAGCTTCAGATCCCACGACGGTGGCGAGATCCTACGTGCTGCTATAATTCACTATATGGCAACAAGTGCTCAGTTACAATGATGAGGTTGGCTGTTTCGCTATGCGATTGGCCGTAAGATTGGTCTGATGCCTCAAGGACTGCTCCACACCGGGCTTATAAAGGCGCCTGGCGTGGGCTACACGTTGGTACCGGAGCGGATACAACTTGGATTCCTAGACTAAGTCCTATGCGTGTGCTACAAGGTCACCCGCCATGGGCCGTCTTCCGGATCCACCATAGGCTCGCCGCTAGTAGCCCGCCATGGACCTGTCTCCGGATCCGCCATAAGCGCCTGCGTCTAGTACCGCCGTGCCAACTTCAGTAACTGGGCCGCCCGGTATGGCGAATTCGCCATACCACCCCTGATGGGCCACCCTGGCTTGCTGATTTAGGACTACGTCGCTGGTATACCTATTTGGTATATCCCCAACAGCTGTGGAATCCCGCGACACCTGGACGGCTATCATCGATGAATCTGCCACTCCATATGTCAAGCTCTTGGCTCAGCGGATTGCCAAGCTATCTGTAGATGGCTTGAAAGGAATTGACACCATCAACTGCTGGATATCCCGGTGGATTCAGCCACTCCAACACCGCGAAAGCCTGATGCACGAGTATACTGGTGCAAATGATGGCATGCATTGTTCGGACCAGGAGCTAGACCCTAAAGTGGTCGAGAAGTGCATCCGTTCTTTGATGAAGTCTCCTAGGAAGAAGCCATTGAAGTTTGGGATGACTATGTTTGAGAATGGCAGCTGCCCTCCGGTGAGTTCCCTTTCCACCATAATACCGTATGATACCTTTGTATTTCATAAGAAATAATGCTTTTCTCTTATCAGCTCAAATCACTTGGTCCTGCACACTTTGCCCATCCCCTTCGTTGTTTCCAACATCAAATCTACCGCTCAAGAGGAAGTTGTTCACTCTAGCGGGAACAAAGAGGAGATGGCGGGGAATGTAGATGACACAGCCCGCACAACCCAGGAGAAGGTGATTCCAAAGAAGTGGGCTGGTAGCGGAAAGGCTCGTGGTGGTGGCGGGAAACCCACTGATTCCCGTCGTTTCGAAGCTCAACGCAGAGCAGAGCTAGAAACGCCACCCGAGAACACCACTACTATTAATCTGCCAAAGTCAAGGTAACCTTTCAATATCCTTCTTTATTGTTGCTGCTTTTCACTTCTAATCCTCCTTTACTTAGAAGGAAAAGGCATGCTGTCAAAGAACCATCATCCAAGCGAGCCAAACCCTTCCCTGCCGCTATCCCGCACACCCCTGAAGTACAAATTCCCTCCCCTGCTTGTAACAACATCGATATGGAGGATGCTGGTGGTCAGTTTGACTCGATGCCAGAAGCCAACACAATGACTGAAGCCGCAGCTAATGATGTCGTCCAAAGCGAAAAGGCTTCTGGCTCGTTTCAGGATCAGGTGGCGGATACTTCGGCGGGGGGCAGTTTGTTTTGGAAACAAAAGCAACTTGAAGTCGTCAGTCTTATTTCCAGCCAAGAAGATGTCAGCAACCAGCTGTCCAGCGGTATTGCCGCTTTTGTTGAGAAAACAGCCACCATAAAGAAGGTATGTACTCCCAGTAGCCCCCGAGCACCATGGCGGATTCTTATAATCAATCCGCTATGGGGCTTCAAGAGAAACTTCTGTAAATTGTCTGAATAGCATAGCCCTCGAGCGCTGGTAGTTCACACAGTGCTCTATAGAGAACTTTTAAATTTCATACTGAGTAGCCCCCGAGCATTATGGCGGATAACTATCCGGCGTAAAGCTCTCAGGAAGACAAAAAAATCAGCATAAGTAGCCCCTGAGCATCATGGCGGATAATTATCTGGCATGATGCTCTAATAATAACTAAAAAAATCATCGTGAGTAGCCCCTGAGCATTATGGTAGATAATTATCCGGCATGATGCTCTAAGAATGACTAAAAAATCATCATGAGTAGCCCCCGAGTGTTATGGTGGATAATTATCCGGCATAAAGCTCTAAGAGTGACTAACACTTCAAATTTATTTTGCCAAAACTAAAAGAAGGTGGTGGAGGACCTAGTCCAGGTCGTCAGCTCGCAAGAGAAGGAGCTGGCAAACAAAAAGCTCTGGTGGCGGACTTGCAGCAGCAGCTTGAGAATATCGGTGATTTACCTTAACAAGTTTGTTTTCCTTTATGCTTATTCCATCAATGTTGTGCTAAAAAATTCTGCCATGCAGATGCTGCTGTGCTCAAGTCCAAACTTGAGGGGGTGGAGAAGGGCCATGCCATTGCGATGGATGGGCTGAATCAACAGCTCCAAAAATCATTGGCCGCAAACGCCCTTCTTGAAGAGCATCTGAAGGACCAGGAACACCAGGGCCTAAAGAAGGACAAGGAGATAGAGGATCTCTGCAAAGTCGCCACCGAATTTGAGAAGCGGTATAAAGGCTTTAACGAGGTCCTCAATCACTTCCAGGGCACTCTGCTAGGTACCATTACTTACTTGTAGATTTTTGCGACTTTTGCTATGTCGTGTGTGATGCATCTTCGTTTTCCGCTATGCAGCAACCTTGAGCAAGGCGAGGTGGATACCGCTGAGGGCTTGCGCAGGGCCACCAATGCAGCGAAGAAGGAACTTGATGGCCTTCTCAATGCTGGTCGTCAGGCATGCGGGAGCCTTCAGATAGTGGGTTCTTCCAACCTTTCTGCCATTGCACTTACCCAAAAGCTACTGATGGTGCCAGGGCTGATGGCGGATTGGAAACAGTCCTCCGCTCGGGGTGGTGCCAGGACAGCTTTAACCTTGAAGAGGGCCCACTACCCTGAGACGGACCTGGACCTGATCACCTCCGGTATCCTGGAGACTGGTGAGGACGGAGCACCGGTGGACGAGGCCGCCATCTGGCAAAGCGTGCTTGGATATGATCAACTGTGTGCCCTGGGCACTCAGTTGAATGTATACTATGAAGCATACGAGCTGCCAGGGTCGCCAAGCCATGCTTTGGCGTCAGTCTCTGCAGCCATCGTGGGTGCGGATGGCGGTGACGAGGTGTCCTCCAAAGTTCCATCATCTTCTTAGGCCATACGCTACCATGTAGCAGGAAAAAACACTTTGCATCAATTCGGCCCCTGAGTGGGTCTGTAATTTAAACTTAAACTGCATGTGGATGTTTCCGCACTGTGACTAGTCTGCTTATGGCGGATCAGTGGAATGCTTTTGAACTATTGCAGCTTGTTTTTATGAAGTGGTTTGATTGTGCAAAGAAACTGCCAGGCCTAGTTTTATGCAACTTGCAGTTTTTGACATGCCCAAAAACAACACTTTGAAAAAAAATCACGCGTAGGATTATGCGACCCGCCATCCGGCTCTCTGTGCTTGAATTTTCGTGAGATGGCAAAATCTTCACACGAACAATCCACTAGGGTGACGATACTTAATAGCAACCATCCAAAACCCTTAGCAGATGGCGGCTTAGATCATCAAAAGGTCACTACTCTGGAATCCACACAGAATACATCGAATGAAGATCAAAACATAAAAAAGCTACGCGGACCGCTTATGGCGGATTTAAAAGAGACGCAAGTGCAAATCACAATTGCGCAAAAAGGTTCTATATGATCTAAATGAACAATAAAGGAGGTAAAAGACTCAGAAAAAATCAAGAGTGAACCAAATGCTTTATTTCATTAATCATATAGAGGTGCCTATTACATAGCTAGAAAAGTGCTAGGCGTAGAAAGGACGTAGCTGTGTGATGTTCCATGGATGATCTATCTCGTCATATATATCGTCAGGGTCTCTTTGTTTGCGCTTCTTACTGGGTCATTTATCTAGCTCGCGAATATCAATGAGGTAGTAGGAACCGTTCACTAGAGCTTTGCTGATGACGAAGGGTCCTTCCCAAGGCGGGGATAGCTTGTGGGACTTTGATGTCTACGCACTTCTATTCTTGTAGACAATTGTTGGGCCTCCAAGTGCAGAGGTTTGTAGAACAGAAGCAAGTTTCCCTTAAGTGGATCACCCAAGGTTTATCAAACTCGGGGAGGTTAGAGGTCAAAGGTATCCCTCTCAAACAACCCTGCAATTACAATACAGAAAGTTTCTTGTGTCCCCAACACACCCAATACACTTGTCAGATGTATAGGTGCACTAGTTTGGCGAAGAGATAGTGAAATACAAGTGGTATGGATGATTATAAGTAGTAAATGCGATGTGGAATAAAAATGGCAGCAAGCAAACATGTAACAAAACAGCAAGTAAACGGTGTGCAAAGCTTGGAAACAAGGCCTAGGGATCATACTTTCACTAGTGGACACACTCCCAACAATATAACATGATTGAACAAATAACTTCTCTTTGCTATGGTACTCTGAATTACTCTCCTATTGAATAACACTAATCTTTGCGTAGTGGCTACAGAAGCACCACTTAAAGTTCATCAAGTACTTGACAAACACCACTCATAGAGATACCCAAATCAAAGACCAACTCAAGATAAATATTATTGCAATTTAGACCAAGTACTAACACGGTTCACACACTATCGACATTACACCATGAAAGGAGGAATAGATCACTTCAATACTATCATAGTAATAATTATTCTCATCATCCATTAGAGATCACAATCATAGCCTAGACCAAGTACCACCATGATGCACGCACTGTCACCGTTACACAATGGCAGGAGGAATAGATTACTTTAATAATACCACTAGAGTACACATAATATCTGAATAATAACATCTACTTGTTCAACATGATACAAAGCTCACGGTCACATAAAGATCACATCATGGGAGAGAGAGAGGTGAACCACATAGCTACCGGTAGAGCCCTCAGCCCCGGGGATGAACTACTCCCTCCTCATCATAGGAGACAGCAAGGTTGATGGAGATGGCGGTGAGGTCGATGGAGACGGCGGAGACGGCGATGGAGACCAATGGAGATGGCTTCGGGGGCACTTCCCCATCCCAGCAGGGTGCCAGAACAGAGACTTCTATCCCCCAAAATTTGTCGGTGGTGGCGGCGGAGCTGCAGAACTCTTTCTGGAAAATTGTCGACTCCTTTAGGGTTTTCTGTCCCAAGGCTTTATATAGGCGAAGGGGTGTCATGAGGGGGCAGCCAGGGCCTCCTCACACATAGGCGGCGCGGCCAGGGCCTGGGCCGCGCCAGCCATGTGTGAGGGCCCCTGGTGGCCCCTCTCCTTTGCCTCTTCGGATCTCTGGAAGCTTCCGGGGAAAATAAGACTTCAGGATTTTGTTTTGTCCAATTCTGAGAATATTTCCTATGTATCACTTCTGAAACACAAAATAGCAGAAAATAGGGAACTGGCACTGTGGCACTTGTTAATAGGTTAGTTCTGGAAAATGCATAAAAATGCCACGAATTGTAACGAAACAATAGGCAAATAGTGTAAAAACAAGCATGGAGCATCAAAAATTATAGATACGTTGGAGACGTATCAGACTTCTGCTGCTTGAGGCGTAGCACCAGGTAACCCTCTTTGAATGAGCGTTGGCGAACTCGCCGGCTGTGATAGCGGCAGAGATTCTGCTGGTAGATGGCGGATCTCTGGGCTGCTAGGTCTCATTCTTCTTCTAGCAGGTCCACAGATAGTTGTCTGGACGCTTCTGCGTCTTCTTCCTTGTAGGCCTCGACTCTTGGAGAATCATACTGAACATCACTTGGTAAGATTGCCTCTGCTCTGTAGACTAAGAAGAAAGGGGTAAGGCCGGTTGATCTGTTTGGTGTGGTCCGTAGACTCCACAGCACAGATGGTAATTCATCTGCCCAGGCTCCAGCTGCTCTGTGCAACGGTGCTTCTAGGCGTGGCTTGATCCCTAACATGATTAGTCCATTGGTCTGCTCAACTTGGCCATTAGACTGTGGTTGTGCCATAGATGCTAGGTCAAGGCAGATTCCGTTGTGATGGCAGTATTCTTCAACTTCTCCCTGAGACAAGTTTGTGCCATTATCGGTGATGATGCTTTGTGGGATGCCGAATCTGACCACAATGTCCTTGACAAACTTTAGGGCGGTTTTGCCATCAAGTTTCCTGATGGGCTTAGCTTCCACCCACTTTGTGAATTTGTAAACCGCTACCAGAAGGTGCGTAAATCCTGAAGGTGCTATTTTTAGTGGACCCACCATGTCTAGCTGTAAGGGTCAATTGCCCCTAAGTGTATTTTTGGTAATTAATGGCAATCCCTATGGACTAATGTTTTCATTGAGATTTTTATGAAGGAATTGTTCATAAGAATTGCTTGAAGTCCATGTGTTGGATTCAAGGCTTGGATGCTATGAAGATAAATATATATCTTAATTATTGGCATCAAGATCATTGAATAGAAGAGATGAATCCAATATGATCAAGAAGAAGAAATAAAGACGTAGTTCTTGTATAGAACTCAAGTAATCCATGCTCTAGCGCATGTGTTAAGCCAAGGAGTCTCAAGATCTTGAGAGTTTGGCTACAAGAGAAGAATTCAAGATATGGCTCTATGTCGAGGTCATGACGGTCTCATGAGTTGAGATATGATTGACTAATTCCTAGAGCACGCAATCAAATGAAGAATTCTTTATGTGGCTCAAGATATTGTGATAGAGCATGCGAAGATTCAAGGTTGACCAAGATAAAGATCATAGATTGGATTATAGATTGGTCAACATGAAGCATAAGGAATGTGCCACATGGGACCAATGGATCTTGTGGTATGGTATGGTTTGTTAATTATGCTTTGTGAACTAACCCATTATATATGTGTGTTTTTTTTGTCTATGTGGGTTAGGTATTATGTCATGGATAAGCATCACTAGTGAGATTTCATATAGCCCATGAAAGGATGACATCAAGTGGTAATTGTCATCAAGGTTGAGAAGTGCAAGTTTCAAGATAAGCATATCGAGAAGATCATATGCTTGAAGCTTGTCATCCATTTGGTGATAATGGAATTGTGAAGGCATGCCTTAGTGAAGGTATCCCATAGTGGTATATGGGGGAGCATATTGGAAGTCTTCACGAAGCAACAATGATCAAGTGAAGCATTCCGGTTTGACGGAAGCATGAAGCATCATCATCAAGAGCAAGCGGGGTGCGCAAGGCAAAGGTTTGTCCTTGATAGGTTTTTCTTTTACTGGTCTCAAGGTGTTTGTTGGGAGACCGGGTTATAGGATAGACAGCCGCGCTATCAAGAGGGGCTTTTGGTTGGGTAACTTGATCATATCATCTTAGGGAGCTCAATACTTTGCATACTTTGATTCTCCCTAATTTGTTTCTTATTGGTGTTTCTCTTTGTGAGGTTCTTGAGCTTGTTGTTAGCTTTCCAACAAGTCCAAGTTCATTGAAAACAAAATTCGTATGCATCTCTTATTGCGTTTTCGGGTTTGGAGGATTTACCGGTTCTTTCCTATGGGAGGTTCTCACCTCTCCTTAGTTGATTTCTTACCTCTTCCTAATTCTTGGGTTTTATGTGGTTCATTGGATAGGTCTTTCTCTTAGCTTTTCAAAAAGCCCAAGTTTGCTAAAAACGGAGTCCGGACGCAAAAGTTATGACCGTTTTCATCTTCTGAGTTTTTCTGTTGGTTCAAATCCGGTGGCGCCGGGATTTTCACCGGGAGGCCGGTTTCGGGCCGGCGGCACCGGGCTGTGCGCCGGCCGGTCCGGTACTCGTACTGGGGCTATGCCGGAAACGCTTCCGGAACATGTTTCCGGCGCAGGTCCGGTGCTCGCCGGGCTGTGCACCGGGCGGTCCGGCATAGAGCCCGGCAAGACCGACTTTTGATCGGTTTTTGGCCGAGTTTTGCCCCCAACGGCCCTATTTCGATTTGCTATAAAAGGGGCTTCTTCCCCAATGGTTTTCTAGGGTTTCTAGTGTGTTCTTGAGCTTTTCTCTCACCTCCATTGTTGAATCTCTTGAGCTTGCTCCCTCTCTCTTCCCTCCAATGATTCTTGCATATTTTTGAGGGATTTGGAAGAGGAGATCTAGATCTACAACTCCACCAATCAATTCCTCCTCTAAGTGAGGGGAACCCATTGGATCTAGATCTTGAGGTCATTGGTTGACCTCCACCCTTGTTCTTCCTCTCTCACTCCTCCATAGCGTTTGTTACCTTGGTGGGATTTGGGAGAGAAGGATTTGAGCACTTCCCCTTGTGTTCTTGCTTTGCATCCTTGCATAGTGTTGAGCTCTCCACTACGATTTGTTCGAGTGAGAGACCATGATCTTGTTACTCTTGGAGGGTGACCTCCTAGTTGGCTTAGTGGTTGGTGCCTCAGTGACCTCTTCGTGGAAGATTGTGAAGAGGCTCAGGCTTCCCCTTTGTGGGAGTTGTGAAGTGGTTGTGGAGCTTGCCATCTCCGGTGTGGAGGAAAGCTAACCATAAGAAGGGGTCCCTAGCTTCGTGGGGGACTCGGAGAAGAAGGTGAGCCTTCGTGGCATTCGGGGGCCTTTGTGGTTTCCCGCATCTCTCCAATGGTGATTAGCTTACTTTATGTAAGTGAACATCGGGATACATCTTTGTCTCCGCGTGCCTCGGTTATCTCTATACCCGAGTTTATTTCCTTGTGATAGCCTTCGTGCTTGAAGTACTTATATCTTGTTTATCACTTGTGAAATATATGTTGTGCTATCTTGCTTATCTCCAGTTGTTGTTGTTGCACTTAGTTGAGCCTAGCATATTTAGGTTTTGTGCTTGAAGAAAATAAACGTTAGTTTAATTCCGCATTCCTTCAAGCCAATTCCGTAATTGTTTTTAAAACGCCTATTCACCCCCCCTCTAGGCGACATCTCATCCTTTCACCAGCCACCAGACTGCAAAAGGCTAGGTTATAGGAATCGTATGCAATGCTGTGGCGGGCATATGGGTTTGCTTGGAGTACATTTGCAACCATGGTAGAGCTCCACGATACGGTCTGCATCTGCCTTGGCTGTTGGCCAGTAGAATCCATGGCAGAACGCTTTATCTACTAGGGATCTGGTGGCGACATGATGCCCACATTCGCCTTCGTGGATCTCTCTTAGCATTTCGATTCCATCCACTTGGGATATGCACTTCATGAAAACTCCTGAGGTGCTTTGTTTGTAGAGCTGGCCATCTATGATGGTGTATGCTTTGGCTCTACACTCGATTTATCTTCTTTGGACTTCATCTTCGGGTAGCTTCTTGTTCATCAGATATTCCAGATAAGGCTCTGCCCATGGGGGATTGCTGGGCAAAACCGCCATTACGGGGGAGCTTGCTAGTTCTGGATTTTCTGGATCCACCATCTTTACCGATGGTACGCGCAGATGCTCGAGGAATACTCCTGGCGGAACTGCCTTACGGCTAGATCCTAGTTTGGACAAGGTATCAGCCACCATGTTATCTTTTCATCGTACGTGTTTTATGTCGTAGCCGAGGAAACTTTTGGCCATCTCATCCACTTTGTCTCTATATGCCGACATAACTTCGTTCTGAGCTTTGTATGTGCCAGCCACCTGCTGAGCCACAAGGTCAGAGTCTCCACAGCACATGATGTGTTGTACGCCTATCTCCTTTGCGACACGTAGCCCGTGCAGTAAAGCTTCATATTCCGTGATGTAGTTGGTGGTGGGGAAGTGGATCTGGAGAACATAGCTTAGCTCATCTCCCTTGGGAGATTTGAGTGTCACTCCAGCCCCCGAGCTGTGCAGCAACTTTGAACCATCCAAGTGCATCACCCAATGCTCTGGTTCTGGGATAGGCATAGTTTCCTGCGCTTCCTTCCAATCCGTCATAAATTCCACCAAAGCCTGAGACTTGATGGCGGTGCGAGGCTTATAGTCGATGTCGAAAGAGGCCATTCAATGCCTGGTAGATGTGCGTGAAATACCTTACGACCAAGAACACCATGACTAAGGGAAAGACAACCTCCGCAACTAGCTGGGTGTCTTCTGTGGTTACACAGAAGGAGGTGGATAAGGCCAGGACGGACGGCCTCATCTCCAACAACGACTCCCTCAAGTTCCCCAGCATCGAGCGGATCCCTCAGCCCCCGAGCGATTATTGGGTGATGTTCCTTGCCTACCTTTTCCGCGGACTTTCTCTTCCTACTGATACGTCCAATTTGCATCACTATTTTGTATCATAATTTACTGTTATTCATTGATATATTCCATATTTATAATCAATACTTATGTTATTTCCTTTGCTTTCACATGTTTGATGATCATCGGAGGAGTTGCTGCCAGAGTCAGGATTCTGCTGGAAAAAGGACCCCCAAGAGACCATATTTTGAAGATCAGGAAAATTCCATAAAAATACCCAGAAATTACAATTTCCCAGAAGACGCAGGACGCCAGAAGGAGAGAGCGAGAGGGGCCAGGAGGCACCCTCACGCATGGGCGGTGCGGGCCACCCTTGGCCGCGCGGGCCCCACGTGAGGCCGCCCTGGCCCACCTCTGCCATCGCCCCTTCGCGTATATCATTGTCCTCAAAAACCTAAGTCAGGGGGTTCAGAGTTAGACACAGCCGCTTCTGCGGGGCAGAGAACACCAGAGAGAAAAAGCTCTCCGGCAGGGAGAAATCTGCCAGGGAAATTCCTTCCCGGAGAGGGGAGATTGTCGCCATTGTCATCACCACCGCTGTAACATCCTGGATTTTAGATTTGGGAATTTAATCATGTCATTCATATGCATATGCACCTCTGCATATTTCTCAAAACTAAAAAAAATATTGTTTTGGACAAAAAACCGGATTTTTATGTTGAATTGCAATTTCAAGCTTAGCATGGCTTAATTGCATCAATATATATTTTTGTACTATTTGATGGGCTTGTACAATGTTCCAATGTATCTAGGAATATAGCCCTTGATTATTTTACAAATTCAGAGAAATTGGTTTTGCTCAATTTGGAGCCCTGAAACTAATTTTATAGGCAAAACAGTAAACAGTTTTCAGTTAAATTCGAAAAAGAATAAAAGAAAAAAAGATTCAGGCCGCCGGACCGAACTGGGACAAAACCGGCCCAGCCGGCCAAAGCCAGCATCAGCCCGCCGCGTGCGGCGGGTATTAAGCGCCGCACGACCAGCAGCAGCCCCAGCCAGCCCGCATCTCCCTTCTCCTTTTTCCTTTTCTTTTTCTTTTTCTTTTTAATTTTTTTTCCTAACTGCTGGGTCCCGCTTGTCATCACGTAGATTGGTCCAGGAGATCTGGCCACGCACGGGATCGACCTGATCCGGAAATTTCAGGAATTCCGCACGAATTCGTTGCGATTCTTTCCCCTTCTCCACGAAATCTCTCTCCTATAAATACCACCGCATCCCTACGTCCGTTCTTTTCCGAAAAAACTCGCGAACCCTAGCCGCCAACCGGAGCTCGAACGACCTCGCCGGAAAAGCTCCTGTGAGCACTTGAACTCGCAGTAGACGTCGCCCCCGGCCTCCACTTTTCTCCTTTATTCTTCCCCTTGATCTACTGCACTCCTAACCACCTCCGTTTCCTCTCGCAGAACCCAGGGACGGAGTAATCTCTCGCCGGAGTCTGCGTACCATCGCCGCCTCCATCCGCCGATTGCCGCCAAACCGGGACGCCGGAGAGCCGCCGAAGACCTCCACCGTGATCACCATCGTACGCTGCCGACCGTCCACTGTTCCCCGTCGCCGAAGGCCGCCGTCGAACTGCCGCCGGTGATTGCCGCCGCCGTCTTCTTTTTCCGGTGAGCTCCCAGGAAGATGCAATCTTAGCCGTAGATTACGTTTAGATCTAACGGCTTATAACGCTGATCCGCGCGAAGGGGTATTGTCCAATCAGATCTCACCACGTCGCGCTGACTTTTCTAATTAATTTCCGGTTTTTCGTTTTATAGTCAGATTACGTACAAAACTTGCAAAATTCATATCTTTAGTTTCGTAAGTTCGTAACTCGAAAAATTGCAAATAATATACCGTTGGATTCATAAAATTACAAGCTATTTTTCTGTACCATTGGTTTTAATTGTTACAGTACAATTTTTTTTTATAATTTATAACTAATATAAAGTGTATTTTGAGCATATTTTAATTAATGTAACTTAGAAAATTCTGATTCCAACGGCCTCTGAAATATAATTAAATTTACTATCCAGGAAAACCTATTTCATAAATTTATAAACTATTTTCATACTGAAAGTTTTCAGATTGCATTAATGCATGTTTATGTCTCCTTTCTATTATAGAAAATGATTTATAAAGGCTTTAATAACTATTTTCACTTCTGTAAATCATGCATATTGCATGGTTGTGTATTGTACTGTAGCACGGCTAAATAATTTTTAGGAACTTTTTATACCACTTTTATAGTTTTAGTTTGTATCTTTGCTCTAATAGTGTGTTGTTGATGTTATAAGCTTTATAATAACTCTAAAATTTTGCTCATGGCATCATGCATATAGTAACAACCAGAGAACATGTTAAGTGTCCTTGAAGTGTTTAAAACTCATTTGCATGCATGTTTTCTTTGCATGAATTGTTTGTGATGGTTATGTGCTTATAATGCTATATTTCATGTGTAGACTGTGTTGAGTGCAACGAGTGCTTTTGCGACGAATGCACGAACTCCTCTCCTTACCAAGGCAAGTTGCTTTACCATGTTAAGCTTGATCCTTAACATTAAATTGATACGTGTTTGTGTAGAGAGAATGCTATGATTTGTGAAGTTATAATATGATTGAGAGTAGACATTGTGTGCAGAGATGTAGGATTTAACATGCACCCATTCTGGGGTAGCATTGTGAAAAATGTTTGGAATAAAAAGGTTTTCAATGCAATGTTGTGAAGCGTGAAAAGATATCTACGACAGCTGCATCCAGTGAGTGGCCCTACAAGCTTGCGCGCATCAGGAGCAATCAAAGGACTTTCTCGTCACCCTTCAAAAAAAGGACTTCCTTGTCGTGTTTAGTTTTGAGCAAAACCTCATGATCGTGTGTAATATCGATGCATGAGAGAAAACCCATGTTCGTGAGTAACATCGTTCATGGGTAGGGTTTTTGTCACATGGTGTGTAATATCCATGTGATAGGTGGGATTTCAGTCACATGGTGTGTAATATCCATGTGTTAGATTGGGATTTTGGTCATATGGTGTGTAATATCCATATGTAGGATTGGACACTTGGTGTGTAATATCCTTGTGCTCCCCAAGACTTTCTAAAAACATTTGACTTGACGTCTTCTAAAAAAAAAACTCGCATCCTTTCTTTTACCATAACTTAGCATGAATTTAGTAACTTGCCAATACAATTCAAATGTATTGACCCTCCGTGGCTGCAACGTATCATGTTGCAGGTGGCTACTATGAAGATTGAAGATTGCTGCGCTACGGTCACGAGTCTTCGTCCAACACATCTGCCTGTGGAGCTTGAAGAAAACAAGGCTTGTAGTTTATTTTACTTAGTCGTTTTCTAGAATTGTAATAGGTTGTGGCTTTGTGCCTTATTGAGTTGTAAAAGACTATGTTATTTGTGGATCAAGCGTCGTAATAAAGACCTTTGTATTCTTGATATTTTATCTTGTAACTATGTGTGCTAGCAGTCGATCCGGGACTAGCACAATAAAGCACAGGAACGCTACAGATGGTATCAGAGCAAAGTGTTGCCCTTAGGTTCGTGACCCTAGGATTGGACGAAAACACTTAGGAAAATTTAGGAGTTGTCTTGCTTCTCTTTGTTGCTAACACTTAGATATAGTTTGTTTTCTAAGTTAGAAAATCTCTTTAACTCTTTCAGCGCTTTTTCTAAGTCCCTTTCTCCTTTAACTTACTAACTTACAAGATGTCAACCCTCCGCATCACCAAGCCCGGCAACTTCAAGAACTACAGCTTCGGAGAGCGCCTCATCGACATCGTCACTGCCCTGTCCCTGTCTACCCCGTTCATCAGAGGAAGCGTGATGACCAAGCTTCACAAGAAGGGCGTCTGGATCCTCTACATCACGCAACCGGGACGCGAGACGGAGCCGAAGACTAAACAGATCAAGCTCAAGACCTTCCATACCAACAAGAAGATAGGCGCCCAACTCCTCATGCAAGAGATGATAGCACGCCTCTGTGGACGTCACTTTTCCGAGCTCCAGAACCACAACTCCCACCTCTACGGCCGACGCGATAAAGAAGGCATGGTCATCGGGCTAACTGATAGCGATCAAGACCCCATGCGTACCCACCTCGCCGAGTTAGAGTACCTCATCAGGGACATCGACGTTGAGAGATACAATGAGTTGTTCAACAACGACGAGCTACGTGCCCAACTTGCCGAGAAGGACAAACAACACAAGGAGCAGGAGGAGAAGATCAAGGAGATGGAGGAGAAGTTCGCGACTCAAGAGAAGCAGCGGAAGAAGAGAAGAGGATCCAAGCTAGGAACAAAGACATTAGAGAGCTAAAGCAGAAGATAGAGTGCAACGACTTTGAGCTTGAAGCGGACCACGACTTGATCGAGAAGCTACGCGCCGAGAAGAGGGAGCTTCAAGAGAAGGTCGACACCCTAACTGAAGAGCTGCAGGACTACAAGAGACTACTCAAGGAGAATGGCTTCGACATTGAGGAAGTCGTCATGGAAGAGTAGAGTAGACCACCACCACTTTATCTTGAGTTTGCGTTATGTCCGTGACCGCTTGTGGTATGGCATTAGTTATTGTATCCCCTTAAAGACTTAAACGTTTGCGTACCTTAAAAAAACTATTTGTGGGTTGCTTATTGCAAGTTTGGTTTAAAAGTTCTCCTATGCTTGTGTGTGTTTATGTATGTCTGTTCTTTTAAGGATTGTTTATGCATATGGGTAGGAAACTTTATTTCCTTAGACTCTTTCTCTAAGTCTAACCTCACCTATTTTCCAAACCCAACAGATGCCTCCTCGTCGCGCTCCTGAGGAACAGATGCAGCAGATGATGGAAGCCCAGGCTCAACTCATGCAAGTCATGACTCAGTTTTTGGCCAACGCCAACAACAATAACAACAACAACAACCCTCCACCACCGCCACCCCCTCAGGTCGACATGCTTGCAAGGTTCTTAAGGCTTCGCCCTGCCAAGTTTTCACGTGCTGCTGAACCACTGGAGGCCATGGATTGGCTCCGTTCGGTTAACAAAGACTTGGTTACTACTGGTTGCACTGATGCTGAAAAGGTCAGGTTTGCAGCTCATCTACTGGAAGGACCAGCAGCAAGTTGGTGGGACACTTACCAGATCACTCATCCCATTGAAGGAGTGACATGGAACTCGTTCCAGGAAGGATTTCGGGCTCCACACATTTCCTCTGGTGTGATGGGCCTGAAGAAGAAGGAGTTCCGTGATCTTAGACAGAAGTACCACAGCGTGTCTGAGTACATTGATGAGTTTACCAATCTGTCACGCTATACACCGGACGACATTGACACTGATGCAAAGAGGAAGGAGAAGTTCCTAGATGGCCTCAACGACGAATTGTCAATCCCCCTGTCTGTTGCCTACACTCCTACCTTTCAGTCTCTGCTTGATCAAGCTATAACTCTAGAGAGCAAGATGAAGCAGTCTGAAAACAGGAAGAGGAAGCGTAACCATGGGACTTCATACTCAGGACAATATCAGAATCCACATAAATCTTATGAAGGAAATGGAGGTTCTGAAAATTGGCACGGAGGGAGTGACCACCATAAGAATGGTGGAAATGGGCATCATCACCGAAAGCGAAATGACCACCACCATAGTGGTCATCGGCACCAAGATCACCATGGCTTCAACAATAATGGTCATGGAGACAACAACAGCGAGAAGCCCAAGAAGGACCTTGATCAAGTCACATGCTTCAAGTGCCACAACACTGGACACTATGCCTATGATTGCCCCGAGAAGAAGCCCCGAGATACCAAGTGATCCTTCTAGTTACAATTGTAATCTTTTAAGGGTGGTAGCACCCAAGTGTATCCTGAACCTTTCTTTCTAGCCTCTCCGAATCTCGAGGATGAGATTCTTTTAAGGGTGGTAGTCTGTAACATCCTGGATTTTAGATTTGGGAATTTAATCATGTCATTCATATGCATATGCACCTCTGCATATTTCTCAAAACTAAAAAAAATATTGTTTTGGACAAAAAACCGGATTTTTATGTTGAATTGCAATTTCAAGCTTAGCATGGCTTAATTGCATCAATATATATTTTTGTACTATTTGATGGGCTTGTACAATGTTCCAATGTATCTAGGAATATAGCCCTTGATTATTTTACAAATTCAGAGAAATTGGTTTTGCTCAATTTGGAGCCCTGAAACTAATTTTATAGGCAAAACAGTAAACAGTTTTCAGTTAAATTCGAAAAAGAATAAAAGAAAAAAAGATTCAGGCCGCCGGACCGAACTGGGACAAAACCGGCCCAGCCGGCCAAAGCCAGCATCAGCCCGCCGCGTGCGGCGGGTATTAAGCGCCGCACGACCAGCAGCAGCCCCAGCCAGCCCGCATCTCCCTTCTCCTTTTTCCTTTTCTTTTTCTTTTTCTTTTTAATTTTTTTTCCTAACTGCTGGGTCCCGCTTGTCATCACGTAGATTGGTCCAGGAGATCTGGCCACGCACGGGATCGACCTGATCCGGAAATTTCAGGAATTCCGCACGAATTCGTTGCGATTCTTTCCCCTTCTCCACGAAATCTCTCTCCTATAAATACCACCGCATCCCTACGTCCGTTCTTTTCCGAAAAAACTCGCGAACCCTAGCCGCCAACCGGAGCTCGAACGACCTCGCCGGAAAAGCTCCTGTGAGCACTTGAACTCGCAGTAGACGTCGCCCCCGGCCTCCACTTTTCTCCTTTATTCTTCCCCTTGATCTACTGCACTCCTAACCACCTCCGTTTCCTCTCGCAGAACCCAGGGACGGAGTAATCTCTCGCCGGAGTCTGCGTACCATCGCCGCCTCCATCCGCCGATTGCCGCCAAACCGGGACGCCGGAGAGCCGCCGAAGACCTCCACCGTGATCACCATCGTACGCTGCCGACCGTCCACTGTTCCCCGTCGCCGAAGGCCGCCGTCGAACTGCCGCCGGTGATTGCCGCCGCCGTCTTCTTTTTCCGGTGAGCTCCCAGGAAGATGCAATCTTAGCCGTAGATTACGTTTAGATCTAACGGCTTATAACGCTGATCCGCGCGAAGGGGTATTGTCCAATCAGATCTCACCACGTCGCGCTGACTTTTCTAATTAATTTCCGGTTTTTCGTTTTATAGTCAGATTACGTACAAAACTTGCAAAATTCATATCTTTAGTTTCGTAACTCGAAAAATTGCAAATAATATACCGTTGTATTCATAAAATTACAAGCTATTTTTATGTACCATTGGTTTTAATTGTTACAGTACAATTTTTTTTTATAATTTATAACTAATATAAAGTGTATTTTGAGCATATTTTAATTAATGTAACTTAGAAAATTCTGATTCCAACGGCCTCTGAAATATAATTAAATTTACTATCCAGGAAAACCTATTTCATAAATTTATAAACTATTTTCATACTGAAAGTTTTCAGATTGCATTAATGCATGTTTATGTCTCCTTTCTATTATAGAAAATGATTTATAAAGGCTTTAATAACTATTTTCACTTCTGTAAATCATGCATATTGCATGGTTGTGTATTGTACTGTAGCACGGCTAAATAATTTTTAGGAACTTTTTATACCACTTTTATAGTTTTAGTTTGTATCTTTGCTCTAATAGTGTGTTGTTGATGTTATAAGCTTTATAATAACTCTAAAATTTTGCTCATGGCATCATGCATATAGTAACAACCAGAGAACATGTTAAGTGTCCTTGAAGTGTTTAAAACTCATTTGCATGCATGTTTTCTTTGCATGAATTGTTTGTGATGGTTATGTGCTTATAATGCTATATTTCATGTGTAGACTGTGTTGAGTGCAACGAGTGCTTTTGCGACGAATGCATGAACTCCTCTCCTTACCAAGGCAAGTTGCTTTACCATGTTAAGCTTGATCCTTAACATTAAATTGATACGTGTTTGTGTAGAGAGAATGCTATGATTTGTGAAGTTATAATATGATTGAGAGTAGACATTGTGTGCAGAGATGTAGGATTTAACATGCACCCATTCTGGGGTAGCATTGTGAAAAATGTTTGGAATAAAAAGGTTTTCAATGCAATGTTGTGAAGCGTGAAAAGATATCTACGACAGCTGCATCCAGTGAGTGGCCCTACAAGCTTGCGCGCATCAGGAGCAATCAAAGGACTTTCTCGTCACCCTTCAAAAAAAGGACTTCCTTGTCGTGTTTAGTTTTGAGCAAAACCTCATGATCGTGTGTAATATCGATGCATGAGAGAAAACCCATGTTCGTGAGTAACATCGTTCATGGGTAGGGTTTTTGTCACATGGTGTGTAATATCCATGTGATAGGTGGGATTTCAGTCACATGGTGTGTAATATCCATGTGTTAGATTGGGATTTTGGTCATATGGTGTGTAATATCCATATGTAGGATTGGACACTTGGTGTGTAATATCCTTGTGCTCCCCAAGACTTTCTAAAAACATTTGACTTGACGTCTTCTAAAAAAAAAACTCGCATCCTTTCTTTTACCATAACTTAGCATGAATTTAGTAACTTGCCAATACAATTCAAATGTATTGACCCTCCGTGGCTGCAACGTATCATGTTGCAGGTGGCTACTATGAAGATTGAAGATTGCTGCGCTACGGTCACGAGTCTTCGTCCAACACATCTGCCTGTGGAGCTTGAAGAAAACAAGGCTTGTAGTTTATTTTACTTAGTCGTTTTCTAGAATTGTAATAGGTTGTGGCTTTGTGCCTTATTGAGTTGTAAAAGACTATGTTATTTGTGGATCAAGCGTCGTAATAAAGACCTTTGTATTCTTGATATTTTATCTTGTAACTATGTGTGCTAGCAGTCGATCCGGGACTAGCACAATAAAGCACAGGAACGCTACAACCGCACTGGACTTCATCGGGATCATCATCGTCATCATCTCCATCACTAGCACCTGCATCTCCACCATCACCACACCATCCCGCTGTAACATGTTGAGTTGGATCTTGTTATATTCATAGGGGAAACTTTCCCGGTGTTGATTACTCTTGTAGTTGATGCTATTGAGTGGAACCGTTGAGCTAAGGTTTATGTTCAGATTGTTATTTACCATTATTTCACCTCTGATCATGATCCATATGATGTCTTGTGAGTAGTTCATTTAGTTCTTGAGGACATGGGAGAAGTCAAGATGTTAGTAGTGAATTATTGTTGAGAAATATTTAATGGTTTGATATTGTTGTGGTGCTATTTCACTACTGGTGTCATGTGAACGTCGACTACATGATACTTCACCATTTATGGGCCTAGTGAGATGCATTGTGTATTTGGCTACCAATTGTGGGGTTGCTGGAGTGACAGAAACCTAAACCTCCGTTGGGAAACCACTGCACCAGGGAGCGTAGGATCTTAGAGTTTAAGGCTGTGGTTAGATTTATCTTAATTACTTTCTTGCATTTGCGGATGCTTGCAAGGGGTATAATCACAAGTGTGTATTTATCCTAGTAAGGGTAGTGCGCTAGCACAGGTTCACCCCCATAACACCTATCAAACCAATAAATACAATTGGCTCTATGAAGCGAAAGCTCTTGACAGAAACCTCCCGTGTGTCCTCGAGAACGTTTGGTTATTATAAGTACACAACCGGCTTGTCCTTTGCTGAAGAAAGGATTGGGCCACTTGCTGCAATTATTACTACTGTCTTTTATTTACTCGCACTTTATTTACTCGTATTACCAAATACTCCTGAAAACCTGTTTGCTAGTATTTACAGTGATTCCTTGATCAAAACTACTCATCAATACCTTCTGCTCCTCGTTGGGTTTGACACTCTTATTTATCGAAAGTACTACGATACACCCCCTATACTTGTGGGTCATCAAGACTATTTTCTGGCGCCATTGCCGGGGAGTGTAGCGCTATTGAAGAGTGGAATTGGTAAAGGCAACCATCGCTGTGAGTATTGTTTTTATTTTTTCTTTTATTTCTATTTTACTTTGCTATGGAGAACTCTCCATTTGGTTTCCTATTTGGAAACACTACTACTACTGCTGCACATGCGGAGGAACCACCACCGCCACCGCCTGCTGAAATTGATCCTTTTAAAATACCTATGAAAATTGTTGGGCGTATTATGGATAACTGCTATTCAGGAGATGGAACTGTCCATCTGGGTGATCACTTATTATTTATACATGAATTATGCGAGTTGTTCAGATGTACAGGTATTTCACCAAGCCAGGTCAAGAAGAAATTATTCTCATTATCATTAAAAGGCAGAGCTGAAGAGTGGTATCGACTACTACAAGATGGTCCATCTATGGCATGGGAAGATATTGTGCCTCTCTTTTATTCCAAGTTTTATCCTCCAAGTGAAATTCATAAAGACCATAATCGGATATATAATTTTTGGCCTCATGATGGAGAGAGTATTGCCCAAGCGTGGGGGAGATTGAAGTTACTAATGCTCAAATGCCCCATTCATGAGCTCCCCAATAATATTGTTATTAATAATTTTTATGCACGGCTTACTCTTCCTGATAAGGATTATTTGGATTCTTCTTGCTTTGGATCATTTACTCATATGAAAGAAGATGCTAAGTGGAAACTTCTTGACTGTATACAAGAAAATGCTGAAGGCTGGGAAAATGACAAAGGTAGGAAGTCAGGTATAAACTATGATTATGAATGCATTAAATCTTTTATGGGGACCGATGACTTTCATAGTGTTAGCGCTGCTTATGGTCTTGATTCACAAATACTTGCTAATTGTCTTAAGGCTTTTGCCTCTTATATTGATGTTCCAAAGAAAGATTGGAATAAATATTATGCGCCTTATAAAGACTCTATTAGTCATATACCTGCTGCAGCTACTGAAGTTTGTACTATTGATAGCATTGTGCCTGAACCTTATTTTGAGAAGACACCTTTCCCTGCGAAGGTAAAGAAGTACTCTACTTTGGTAAGTGTGTCTAATAAAAGTACTAAGAAAGCTGCAGAACTTGATGAGCAAATTACTATTAAGTCTCCTATTGCTATTTTGAAAGATCTTGTTACTAAAATGTAGGAGATGAATATATTCTTTTTTGTGAAGATGCTTCTAACATTCTCTCACATCCTAAAAAGCATAGGAAAGCAAGTGTTCCTGTTATTTCTGTCAGGATTGGAGATCATTGCTATTATGGTTTATGTGATATTGGTGCTAGTGCAAGTGCTATTCCTTTGGAGCTTTACAAAGAAATCATGCACGATATTGGCGCTTGTGAACTTGAGGATATTGATGTGGTTGTTCAGCTCGCTAACCGAGAGACTGTTTGGCCTCTCGGTATTGTTCGAGATGTGGAAGTTTTATGTGGTAAGACTAAATACCCTACTGATTTTCTAGTACTTGGTAAGGAGGCTAGTAAAACTTGTCCTATTATTTTTGGTAGACCATTTTTAAACACTTGTGGCACCGTGATAGATTGTAAGAAGGAGAATTTTTTTACTAAGTTTAATGGAGAGTCTTATGAGTTTAATTTTTCCAAGTTTGCTAAGACTTCTTATGAGAATGAAACACCTAATGAAAATTTTCGAGTTGAACGGCTTGCTTCTATTGCTCTTGCTCCTAATAATGCCTTGCAGCAGTTCATGGAAGATCATGAAAGTGATGTTTTTAGCAAGGAAAGAGAAGAGATTGACGACATTCTTCTTTGTCAACCACCATTACTCAAGCATAATCTACCTGTGGAGGATCTTGGTACCATGTTGCCGCCTAAGGAAGATCCTATTTTTGAATTAAAACCTTTGCCTGATAATCTTAAATATGCTTTTATAGATGATAAGAAAATATATTCTGTTATTATTAGCTCTAAACTTTCAGGAAAGGAAGAAGAAAGATTGTTGGAGATATTGAGGAAACATCGAGGAGCTATGGGATATACTCTTGATGATTTAAAAGGGATTTCTCCTACTTTATGTCAGCATGCCATTAATATGGAGAAAGACGCGAAGCCAGTCGTGGAGCATCAACGCTGCCTAATTCCCAAGATGAAGGATGTGGTAAGAAATGAGGTATTAAAACTCCTTGATGCTGGTATTATTTATCCTATTGCTGATAGTAGATGGGTTAGTCCTGTTCATTGTGTTCCTAAGAAAGGAGGTATGACTGTTGTGCCTAATGAGAATAACGAGCTTATTCCTCAAAGGATAGTTGTTGGTTATAGGATGTGTATTGATTATAGGAAGGTAAACAAAGTTACTAAGAAGGATCATTATCCTTTACCATTTATAGATCAGATGTTAGAAACGTTGTCTAAAAAGACTCATTTTTGTTTCCTTGATGGTTATTCTGGTTTTTCTCAAATTGCTGTTAAGAAGGATGATCAAGAGAAAACCACTTTTACTTGTCCTTATGGAACCTATGCTTATAGACGTATGCCTTTTGGTTTATGCAATGCTCCTGCTACTTTTCAAAGATGCATGTCTGCTATTTTTCATGCCTTTTGTGAAGAAATTGTGGAGGTCTTCATGGATGATTTCTCTGTCTATAGAACTTCTTTTGATAATTGTTTACACAACCTTAATAAAGTTTTGCAGAGATGTGAAGAAACTAACCTTGTTCTTAATTGGTAGAAATGCCACTTTATGGTAAATGAAGGAATTATCCTTGGACATAAAATTTCTGAAAGAGGAATTGAAGTTGACAGAGCAAAAGTGGAGGCGATTGAGAAAATGCCCTGTCCCAGAGATGTTAAAGGTATTCGTAGTATTCTTGGTCATGCTGGTTTCTATAGGAGGTTTATTAAAGATTTCTCTAAAATTTCAAAGCCTCTTACTAATCTTCTTCAAAAGGATGTACCATTTGTCTTTGATGATGATTGTAAGGAAGTTTTTGAAACTCTTAAGAAGGCCTTAACTACTGCTCCTATTGTTCAACCACATGATTGGAATTTACCATTTGAAATTATGTGTGATGCTAGTGATTTTGCTGTTGGTGCTGTTCTTGGATAGCGCATAGATAATAAGTTGAATGTTATTCATTATGCTAGTAAGACTCTTGATGGTGCTCAGAATAATTATGCCACAACTGAGAAAGAGTTTCTTGCTGTTGTTTTTGCATGTGATAAGTTTAGATCTTATATTGTTGATTCTAAAGTTACTATTCATACTGATCACGCTGCTATTAGATATCTTATGACTAAAAAGGATGCTAAGCCTAGGCTTATTAGATGGGTGTTACTTTTGCAAGAGTTCGATTTGCATATCGTAGATAGAAAAGGTGCTAAAAATCCTGTGGCTGATAACTTGTCTACATTGGAAAACATTTCTTTTGATCCTATTCCTGTTAATGATAGTTTTCCAAATGAACAGTTGGCTGCAATAAATATAACTTCGCGGGACCTTCCTTGGTATGTTGATTATGCTAACTTTATTGTTTCCAAGTATTTGCCTCCAACCTTTACAGCTCAGCAAAGAAGAAAATTCTTCTATGATTTGAGGCATTACTTTTGGGATGACCCACATTTATACAAAGAAGGAGTTGATGGTATTATGCGAAGATGTGTACCAGAATATGAGCAAAAAGAGATATTAAGGAAATGCCATGGTAGTGCTTATGGAGGGCATCATGCCGGAGATAGAACCGCACAAAAGGTTCTACAATCAGGTTTTTATTGGCCAACCCTCTTTAAAGATGCCAGAAGGTATGTTTTATCTTGTGATGAATGTCAAAGAGTTGGTAATATTTCTAGATGCAATGAAATGCCTATGAATTACACTCTTGTTATTGAACCATTTGATTGTTGGGGATTTGACTTTATGGGTCCTTTTCCTCCTTCAAAAGGCTATACCCATATACTTGTTGCTGTTGATTATGTTACTAAATAGGTAGAAGCCATACCTACAAAGAGTGCCGATGGTGAGACCTCATTGAAAATGCTTAAGGATGTTATTTTTCCTAGGTTTGGAGTGCCTAGATATCTTATGACTGATGGAGGTTCTCATTTTATTCATGGTAGTTTTAGAAAAATTCTTGCTAAGTATGATGTCAATCATAGAATTGCTTCTGCTTATCATCCCCAAACTAGTGGGTAGGTAGAGCTTTCAAATAGGGAGATCAAGTCTATTTTGCAGAAGACTGTCAATAGATCTAGGAAAAACTAGGCTAGTAAGTTAAATGATGCTTTATGGGCTTATAGAACTGCTTATAAGAACCCCATGGGTATGTCTCCTTATAAGATGGTTTATGGAAAAGCATGTCGCTTGCCTTTAGAATTAGAACACAAAGATTTTTGGGCAGTGAGAGAGCTTAACAGGGATTTTAAACTAGCTGGTAAGAAAAGGTTGTTAGATTTAAGTTCTATAGATGAGTGGAGAAACGAAGCGTATGAGAATGCCAGACTTTTCAAAGAAAAAGTCAAGCAATGGCATGATAAGAGAATTCTGAAGAGAGAGTTTCATGTTGGTGAGAAAGTTCTTTTGTATAGGTCTCGTCTTATATTTTTTGCAGGTAAATTGCTTTCTAAATGGGAAGGACCATATGTTATTATGGAAGTATACCGCTCAGGTGCTATTAAGATTGCTTCATTGAAAAATGATTCTACACAAGTGGTGAATGGGCAAAGACTCAAACATTATATTTCTGGAGATTCTTATAATGAAGATGTTGATGTTATTGAAACGGTTTCTCCGGAAGAATTTATCCAAGATAAACTGCAGGAACCTGCAGAGTTCGTTTCGAATAGGTAACAGTTCTAGTCAGAAAAGTTCCGCGAAAAGTTCTTCCTTTAATATTTTTGCTATTTTTAATAAATATGAAAAATCACGAGACAAAAAAGGGAAGGAAAAAGAGTCCGTGTGTGTCTCACACACGGGTGGCGCGGGCCCACCCCTGGCCGTGCCACCTATGTGTGAGAACACACCGGAGCTCGTTTCCGTCCCAGTTTCCTCCTGTGGTTTCTGTTCGATGTATAATTTTGCTTATTTAACCCCCCGGAGTCTCCGAGGTCTGTATATCATTTTCTCGTCGTGTTTTGTTTTGAGCTGTTTTTGTCAGGAGTTGATCTAAAACTTGGGGGAAGTCATGGCCTCTCTAGACGGTGACAAGGAGAAGACACCTCTGGGGGATGACACCAAAGACTTCTGGCTGAAAGAAGAGGTTGAAAGCGAAGATGAGGAGGAAGATCAAAGCCTAAGGACAAACACCATGATCGCCAGCATAGGGGTGGTGACAGATCATGACAAGTTCAAGAAGAGTGCTCGCATAAGGGCCAGAAGAGGTGTGCCGCATCACACCTTAGCTCCACGGACATCTCCGCCGAGCCAAAATCCCTTCCATACTCTAATTCATGAGCATCAGTTCCAAAAGGTGCCCAAATCACGATTACCCTCTGGCTGGGATATAGATCGTTCTAACAATGCAGGGACAGGAAGCTCCAAGAGTGAAGAAGGATGGGGAAATAATTCCAAGAGCTGGGATTCTCTTGCTGACAGATTCATGAACCGTATTGAGCATAATTCTGAGATGATTCGCAACCTCGAGTACAAGATTGATGATCTGAAGGATTTGATTGAGAAGCTTATTAAAGATTATCCACCATCCAAGGAGTAATTCATCATCGGTATAGGCATCCCCTTGGCTTGTTCCAAGCTTGGGGGAGTGCCGCGGTATCACATCATTACCTTTCGCTTATTTACTTTTCAAGTAGAGTCATATCATGAATAGAGAAGTTATCTTATAGAATAGTTTGCATTTGGAAGTATCCTCTCTAGTTGGTTATCTATGTATCCCTTAGTGTGAGTTGCGGTAATGAAATATTAATGAGAAGTCTTATCGTTTACTTTTCATACACTTTATGCTAGTTTGTGATCTCTCTTGTATGACTAGTCTTGTTGATTGGTATTGGTATCACATTGGGAGCTTGAGTAAATTTAGTTGGTTTTGGCAAACCTAGCTTGGTCAGTAGCAATTTTACCTTGAGGTTTGAGTAGAAAAGAATAAAGAAGTGCTTGTAGTGTTATCACTTCAGTTTTCCTTATGTTTGGCTTATAAGCATAGTTATTCTCAAAGCTAAAATCATTGTACCTTCAAGGGAGTTAGCATGATTGTTCTTATTATATGTATGTTTGTCTGTTTCATGCAACTCTTATGCTTGCTACCCAGCCTTGCTAGCCAAAAACCCGTACTGAGTATGAGCTCTACTCGTGCATCCAAATCCCAAAAGCCAAGTCACTTCTAAAGAGTCCACTATAAATTCCTATGCATGGTATTTTAAGCCATTCCAAGTAAATTTTCATGTGCTACCTTTCAAACTTTCAAATACTTCTTATTTTGTGCCACTGTTTTTAGCTCATGCGGACATAGTGGATGGGTTTGTTATCTTCCATACTAAATTGAGTACCCCTCGACTAGGCAGCTTCATCTGCTCATCATTAATTTTGCAAGGGAGCTGGTCCAACCATTATAATCTCAATAGAAAAGAAAGAAAAATGCACTCCTCCATTGGTATGAGAAAGTTGGTTGGCACCCGATGGAATCGGTTAGCCATGGTTTGAGAAAGGAAAAAGGTGGGGAGGAGTGCAAAGCTATAAAAGAGCACCAAAGTGCCAATTAATCAAACATCTCGGAATCGCTCTCACTTGTTTAGTATGGAAGATATCAAGAACTCCGTTGCTAGTCGTTGACAAAAGCAACCACCTCTCAAAACAATTTTTACCTCTATTTTACAAATGAAAAAGCTCTAGCACATGTTTAATCCCTGCTTCCCTCTGCGTAGGGCCTATCTTTTACTTTTATGTTGAGTCAACCTATTTCCCTCTGTCTGAAGCAAGCATTTGAGTTGTTATGTTTCATTCATCTATATGTTGATCTGTTTAATCATGTTTACTATCTTCCTTGTTTGGTATAATGCTTTTGTCTGAAGGAATATATCTTTGAAAGCTCCCTTCGAATACAAAAGTTTATTTTGTTGAGCATATAGTCTTTGTTATATTAGCTCTGTTTTAAAAAGGCTTTGTTCAAAAGAAAGAATAGCGTGTTCTTCATTCTTTGACCAGGAACTAAGGTTTGCCATTGCCAATTATAGTTTACCTTGTGCATCTTTACATGTGATTCCCTTTTACCTATTGCAAGTCTATATCTTATAAAGGGAAGTTGCTGTCTATTATAATTTGTGCCTTAGTGAATGTGATGCTTCTTGTCCGTATTTTAATTATCGACACTTCACTCCATAAACCTATGGGCATGTTTACCGAGTTTAGTTTTTGCTTGGGGACAAGCGAGGTCTAAGCTTGGGGGGGTTGATACGTCCAATTTGCATCACTATTTTGTATCATAATTTACTGTTATTCATTGATATATTCCATATTTATAATCAATACTTATGTTATTTCCTTTGCTTTCACATGTTTGATGATCATCGGAGGAGTTGCTGCCAGAGTCAGGATTCTGCTGGAAAAAGGACCCCCAAGAGACCATATTTTGAAGATCAGGAAAATTCCAGAAAAATACCCAGAAATTACAATTTCCCAGAAGACGCAGGACGCCAGAAGGAGAGAGCGAGAGGGGCCAGGAGGCACCCTCACGCATGGGCGGCGCGGGCCACCCCTGGCCGCACGGGCCCCGCGTGAGGCTGCCTTGGCCCACCTCTGCCATCGCCCCTTCGCGTATATCATCGTCCCCGAAAACCTAAGTCAGGGGGGGTTCAGAGTTAGACACAGCCGCCTCTGCGGGGCGCAGAACACCAGACAGAAAAAGCTCTCCGGCAGGGAGAAATCTGCCGGGGAAATTCCTTCCCGGAGAGGGGAGATCATCGCCATCGTCATCACCACCACACCAGACTTCATCGAGATCATCATCGTCATCATCTCCATCACCAGCACCTGCATCTCCACCATCACCACACCATCCCGCTGTAACATCTTGAGTTGGATCTTGTTATATTCATAGGGGATACTTTCCCGGTGTTGATTACTCTTGTAGTTGATGCTATTGAGTGGAACCGTTGAGTTAAGGTTTATGTTCAGATTGTTATTTACCATTATTTCACCTCTGATCATGATCCATATGATGTCTTGTGAGTAGTTCATTTAGTTCTTGAGGACATGGGAGAAGTCAAGATATTAGTAGTGAATTATTGTTGAGAAATATTTAATGGTTTGATATTGTTGTGGTGCTATTTCACTAGTGGTGTCATGTGAACGTCGACTACATGATACTTCACCATTTATGGGCCTAGTGAGATGCATTGTGTATTTGGCTACCAATTGTGGGGTTGCTGGAGTGACAGAAACCTAAACCTCCGTTGAGAAACCATTGCACCAGGGAGCATAGGATCTTAGAGTTTAAGGCTGTGGTTAGATTTATCTTAATTACTTTCTTGTATTTGCGGATGCTTGCAAGGGGTATAATCACAAGTGTGTATTTATCCTAGTAAGGGTAGTGCATTAGCATAGGTTCACCCCCATAACACCTATCAAACCAATAAATACAATTGGCTCTATGAAGTGAAAGCTCTTGACAGAAACCTCCCGTGTGTCCTCGAGAATGTTTGGTTATTATAAGTACACAACCAGCTTGTCCTTTGCTGAAGAAAGGATTGGGCCACTTGCTGCAATTATTACTACTGTCTTTTATTTACTCACACTTTATTTACTCGTATTACCAAATACTCCTGAAAACCTGTTTGCTAGTATATACAGTGATTCCTTGATCAAAACTACTCATCAATACCTTCTGCTCCTCGTTGGGTTTGACACTCTTATTTATCGAAAGTACTACGATACACCCCCTATACTTGTGGGTCATCACCTGCCCACGAGTTTCTTCATGGGCTTCTCTTTGTTTATGGTGTGCAGCTTCACCAGCTCACACCTAACTCCATTCCCATATTGCTTGCTTTGTGACTCTTTGCGAGTCCTTCCTGGGGATTGAGCCCCATTTCCTTCTTTGGAGATCTATCTTCCGGCTTCGCCCCAATGCTGCTTTGTCTAGAAAACCTGAATTGGGCGGTGCTTGTGTCTCTATGCACCCTGAGGCACAATATCTTGAATTTTCTATGTCTGCATCAGTCCAAGGTTGGAGGACCAAATGGTTTTACATCAAGGACCATAAGGCCTCTGCCGAAGATAAATATGGCCTAGCCCCCTTTGACGCCACCAAGGAGTTGAAGAAATTGGCATCTTGGGATTCGCCTCCCTCAGATGCTGACATGGAATAGATTGCTCCTCTGCTGAACCGCATCCAAGCGCTAAATGGAGGCAAAGGAGGCACATTGTCAGGTATTCAGCTCATGGCATTCTTTGTGCAACGTCGAGTTCAACCCCTGCAACATCGCCTTGCCAAACTTTGGAACTACTCTGACTTGGAGGATCCTTCTCGCATCTCTAAAGATCTGATGGAGAAGCAAGAAGTCAACAAGCGAGTTAGGGGCCTTACCAAGCTCACCAAGGACCATTAAGTTGCTGAGTTGGCCGCTAGTTACTTCGACTCTGTGCACCCCCAACCTGAGGTATATACTTGTTTTCTTTTGTACACTTGTTGTTGAATTCACTGGTTTTGAGCTATGTTTCTCTTTGCCTTTGTTACTTTACTGACTTGTTTGTGTGTAGGACCACCAATTCCTTGTTTCGCGCCCTCCTCTTCTAGAGGCAGGGCCTCTTCCGGCTGATCTGGCCTCTTTTGTATCTGAAGCCCCCGAGGCTAAAGAAAATCAGGACGGAGATGATGCCGAAGAATCAGAGGAAGGCACCAGCTCAACAACATCGCCTCCTCCTACGCTCTATGAAGATACTAGTGTGGACAAGAAGAGGAAGCGTATCGATGACTTTACTTCTTCGAGTACCTCTCAGAGAACAGTGGCTGAGAAAGCCCCTGTTCTAGAAGAAGATATTGAATATTTCAACCTCCTAGCATCGTAAGTGCTTTTCGAGTTCTGCAATTGCATCATACTTGCCCTCTTTCTTTTGTGTTTTTCATAATTTATTTCTTTTTGTAGTGATGACGAGGAGCCGCCAAAAGATACTACGGCTGCTCCTTCAACTCCGGCTGTAATTGCTGATGAGCCTTCTGAGCAAGAGATTGCGCCGAGGGTCACCAGGGCTTCTGTCAAGAAGATTCCTGCAACCCGTAGCCTCAAGCACTCGAAGAAGGCCAAGGAAGCCGACGTTTCTCTTGAAGCCCATAAATCCACGGTTTCCCTGATGATGTGAGTAGATGTCCTTGACTTGTTTCCCTTTCATAAACTATGCTCTTACGCGTCCTCTCTCCTAGGCATTGTTGAAGATATTTGTCGCCTTGGGCACTGAATGTGCTGAGTACCTAAAGGTTGCGAAAGCTTCCAAAGGTACGCTCCATATCATGTCTTTACTTTTCCTCTATGCTTATCTTTTGTTGTTTATTTGACTTCCTTTCTTTCTTTGCTGGACTGCAGCTGCTCTAGCAATGGTCAATGCCCGTATTGCATCGCTGGAAGCTGAGCTCAGTGCTTCGTAGAATGCCTATGACATTGCGGCCGCCGCCAAAGCAAGTGCTGAGAAGTCACAGAAATCAGCACTGGCTAAGGCGAAGAAAATGGAAAAGGCTTTGGTCGATGCTAACAAAGCACATTCTCAGTGAGAGCAAGCCGTGACAGAGTGTCTTCACATGATGTCTGCTACTGCTGGAGGTACATACTCGCCTTCTCCTCTTCTTTGACTTCTGTTGCATTCTTGCACTTGCTAATGCTTTCCTTTCCTTCTTTTCCCTTGTCCCCTTTGTTGCGCAGGATTTACCGGGGTGTCCATGACGACTTTGCCACCGGGCGATGATCCTATGATGACCACGGTTAACTCACTCGAAGCAAACTGGATATCTATCCAAGAGATCTTTGAGTTGGTGAGCCATGTTCTGACGCGAATGTTCGTCGGGTTGTGGCCAAAGAAAAAGGCGAAGGTTCCGAAAAATGATTTGACGAAACTTGCCAAAGCCTTCGACACCACTGACGACCCCATCCTCCACCTAAAGGGGCTTTCTCTGAAGCGTGGTGCTAAGGGTGCTATCGCACTTTCTTATGCACATGGTGCCAATTTCGACTGGGAGAAGGTGAGCTCTCCTCATGACCACACCCACGCTGAGTTGAAGGCTTTCTTCGAGAAGGCAAAGAAATTGGCGCCTGACCTGGCGTCAATTATCTCTCCTTCAGCGGCCTCTGTGACATCTACTGCGCCAGCTCCAGCGACGGAAGAACCTGCACCTCCTTCAACTGTTGGCGATGAATTTACCATGCCTTCTTCTGCCACAGAGCAAAATGCTGAGGTGGCGTAGACTCGGCTTCTCTGTAGTTTTCAATTTATGCTTTTGCTGTAAAAAAACAATTAGTCGTATGCAACCCGAGAACCTTAGTCAAAGGGTTTGTACTTATGTAAATATGCTTCTTTTCTATGATCTGTTGTGCTAGCTTCTCAAATGTTTCTCCTTTCTTTTCCTTTGACTTCCAGTCTATGCACATCAGTGATCCTTTGAGTCGCGATCATGCTCATTCTTCTACCCACGTGTTCGGCTCTAGGATTTCATCGCCTCCTTGCCGATGCTGCCGATGCATGGAATATTCTTCAAGGATTTTCGATTTGAAGGCTCGCTTGACTTTGGCCAAACGCCAAGCACAGATGGCTATGGACAAAGCTAGAAAAGCTTGTGGTTTGACAAAGCAGATATCTATTCTTGATGATAAGGTATCTAGCCTGATGGCGAGGATTGTGCATCATGAAGAATGCGAGTCTTTTGTCATCGGCATTATCGAGTCCGCCTGTGAGATGTTACGATGTAAGATCCTTTGTGACTTCTCTTTTTACTTCCTCTTGTTCCTTTGCTACTTTGTGATATCCTTTGTCATCTTAGGCATCTGCTTGGATTTTGCTGCTGAAGAACATCGGGTTACAGAGCGAAATGCGGCTCTAGAAAAAATGTCAGCAGGTATTGAGACTCTGTGGTCTGATCCTCATCGCCGCAGTGCTATCGTATTGCTTCAGGACCACGCTCAGCATATCGGCGAGTCAGTTGATGGTTGCCGAAGAGCTCTTATAACTATGCATTCTGTTATGCTTCCTCGCAATCCTCTGCCTGCAAGTTTCCCACTGCTTCTCAATACTTTTAGATCCAGCCAGCGCATCCATCGGTTGATAGAACTGAACTTAGTGGCAGGTGCCAATTTTGGTCTTGGGTGGATACGTAAGTGGCACCCAAGACTTAATTATAGCTCTATGTCCCTGAGTTTGGCTCCGGGTAGAGCTAGTCTGCGGGTACACATGGAGAATACCTTGCAGCCTGCTCGAAGGATTATAGCTAGGCTGCTGCAAGCGGATGCCGCATTTTTCTATGAGTACCATTATTTTAGATCCTTTGGACTCTGATAACCCGCTGGTTTAATACTCATGTATATGTGGAACGGGAGAGGTTTTTATTTCATGACTGTATGTCTGAAATTTGTTTCTCAGAGCGTTTTTGTATGATTCATGTGTTTGCCGCATTTGAAAGACTCGTAAACTCGAATATGAGGAACGTTTTGTCTTTATTATACTTGTAATGTAAGATAACATGGTGGTGACCCAAGAGATCCGGCCTATGACTTGTGTTCTAGATCTAGAGGGCATTTCCCCTGGTATAACTCGTGGCTTTTATAGCCTTATTCTTCTACTCTACTTGGTTGTTCTTGATGCTTATGCCGTCGTGGCCTTCTCTTCTTCTTCTTCTGTAACTTTGTATTCTCCTGATGCTTCTACTCATGGTTTCTTCATCTTTGGCATCATAGCATGTCCTTCGGGTAGGTTGACACCTTCCATAGTCGTGTTTTCGGCCTTCTCTGCATAGTTGGCTATCATGCCAAAGTTTTGCGCCATCTTGTGGAACTCCTTGTCGCAAAGGTCTGAAACCTTGAAGCTTCCCTTCACTGTGATTATTCCCTTTGGTCCTCGCATCTTGAGTACTAGATACGTATAGTGAGGTACTGCCATGAATCGCGAAAATGCGGGTCGCTCTAGGATCACATGATACTGAGATGGCCAGTCCATGACCTCGAAGTCTAGCTTTTCTCTCCTGTAGTTTTGTCGGTTGCCGAAGCAAACATTGAGTGCTATCCGTCCTAGTGGATAATTGGCACTTCTTGGTACGATCCCATGGAAGGAACAATCTGTTGGCTTCAGGAACTCTAGTGATATGTGCATTGCTCTGAGTTTTTTCGCATATATCAAATTGATTGCACTTCCCGCGTCCATGAATATTCTGTCGACATTGTATGCACCGATTTGAGCTTTGAGTACCAGGGGCGCGTTTTCTGGCTGAGGTACTATTATAGGGTGATCTTCTCTGTTGAACTCAATTGGTTGCTTTGACCAGTGTAGATATTCTGTTGTGGCTGAAGGTGAAGTAACTGCTAGATTAACTTGTCGTGTAATGCTCTTTTCTTCTTTGTTCGACTTGGGCACGGGTTGTATCATTGCTGTGATGTGTCCCTTAGATGGAATGTATCCTCCGTCGTCATCATGTCCCTGGCTTGGCTGGTCTTGTCCTTGAGGAGCTCCATTATTCCCTTGTTGATTTGTGGGAGGCTTGTTGTTTCCTTCGTATCCTTGTCGCCTTGCTTTGGTTTGCTTATTTAATGTTGCTTCCTATAGTTTCAAGAATGTTGTGCAATCTTTCATTGCATGCCTGGATACTCGCTTTCCTTCGATGAACGATGAGTGTATATGACAAGGTCTATTTAGCATGTCCTCTAGCGATGGGTTGTACTCTCTGGATTCTCTTGTGGGAAACTTCTTATAATCCTCTTTGTCATAGCTTTGATATCCCGAGCTTCTGCGATCACTCCCTTGGTAGCTGTTGTCCTTATATCCCATGGCTACTTGGTTGTGGGAGCCATAGTTTTCGTAGTTGCGGGACCTTCTTCTTTGGCTTCCATATCTATTTCTTATGTCGTCCTCTGGAGATCGTGTCCGCTTGTTGTTGCATGCGTCTTCTCCATCTGCAAATTTGTTTGCTACATCCATGAGGTCTGAAACTATTTTTGGCTTGATTCGGCCCATCTCTTCGACTAGGTCTCCTCGCCTTAATCCAATTATGAACGCGTCTATTGATCTTTCGTCTGAAACTTCAACTGCTGAGTTTTTGATAAGACTCCATCTTTGGATGTAGGCCCTTATGGTTTTATCGCATTGTTGCACACACGCTTTGACTTCTTCTATTGACGCCGGTCGCTTGTATGTCGACCTGAAGTTGCTTGTAAATTGCTTCGTGAGATCTTCCCAGCTTCCAATAGTTTCTTTCTCTAGTTTGCTCAACCATGACCTTGCTGCACCGGTGAGGTGTAGTTGCAAGCTTTGCATTACTGTTTCTTTGGTTCCTCCTAGTATTTGTACTTCTTGAAGATAGTCTGAGAGCCACGATTGTGGCTCCTGTGATCCGTCGTACTTTTGTTGATCATGAGGTAGTTTGAACCCCTTGGGTACTGGTGTAGTGTGAACCCTGTGGGTAAAGCACGATGCTCCCATCTCTTTTTTGTCGTCTTCATAGTCGCGCTTTCTGTTTGGAGATCAAGATTTTTGGGTTCCTCCATGTTTTGGGCTTCCGTGGCATCTTGGAGATGGCGATCGAGATCGTTGATTACCACTTATGTGCCGAGGACTATTGTGACAGCGAGGTGACCTTGGCTTGTGTGTTTCCTTGTGATGATATTGCTCCTCTCCTTTTGCTGATAGCTTGTTGCCCACCATGTTTAGTCCGTTTAGCGCTGCTCTGTGCATATGTTCTCTAGGGTCCCCTGGACTTGGTCGAGTTGTAAGCAGATATGCTTGAGCTGCCACTAGTGCTGCTTCAGGGGTTTTGGGTATGATGTTTCCCTGCTCGTTGACCGATAGGAAGGACGAGTCAAGATTTTTGGAGATGCTATGCCTTTCTAAGTACTCGAGGTTTTCGTATCTTAAACCATGTCGACGATTCCTCCTTGCGTTGGCATGTGATGTTTCGCTTCGTGCTCTGCGAGCGGCGTTGCTGGCTGCAATGGCTGAGTCTTTTCTTTTTTGTACCTCTATTTTCTCTTTTGCTAGTTGCTTTGCCTGCTGCCTTAGGGTATAGTGATACCCCAGGAGCATGTCCTTGCTGGAGTTTGATGGTATTGGTGTGCCATTTTCCATGGCTTCCCTTATTACTTTCCATTCATCGACTGATAGTCGAACTTTTTCCCTAGATGTGAGGGATTCTGTTGTTTTCCCTTCTGCTAGATGATTTGCTCCTCTATCGATATTTGCTGGGTTCAATACTGGATTGTTGTTTTCATCGAATTCTTCTGAATTGTCTCCTACGATGGTGAGCACTTGGCATTGTTTGCCGATTTTATTATTGAAGCTTGAGAAGATTGAGATACGAAAACCTCCATGTGTCTATCGATTTGTCTGAGATATCTTCATGGCAGATCATGAGATCTTCGAGTTGGACTTCGACATTGAATTTTCCTACTGTTTCGTCGCATTCTATGAATTTTCCTTCTTGTACTTCTTCTAAGCTGACCGGTGAGTTTACCTCACTGGAAGAGCCTTCAGAATATTCCATTATTGCTACTGTTTCAGGCTCACTTGCCGAAGTATCTGGTTTCACCAGATCTGAAAGGCGAGTCGAACCCGACGGCCCGATGAAGATGCTCAGACTTCCAATTGTCAACTCCATCTCTTGATTTTTATCGATTCCTGCACTGCTATTGGCTAAAAGCGAAAAAGCCGTCGAATCCATGATTCCAACGCCCAGAGTCCCCAGGGTCGGTGCCAATTGATGAGGGTTAACTCGACAAATGTCCTAGATGAAGGACTTAGGATCAGGGAGATAGGGCATCGGATGAACTCAAAGGTAAAATTTGTCGAAATAGGTGTATATCGAAAGTAAACTTGGGTATTGAACCTGGCTTTCTTTCAATCTGGCCTACACCGTCCCCTCCTGGCCCCTATATATAGGTGGCTAGGTCTCGAGGATTGGGTAGGGTCCGATACAGATTACAATATCGACATATGGTAAGAACTCGTATCTTGACTATTATTACAATTGGGCCTAGCTTAACGGGCCTCAGGGGTACTCAACTAACGGGCTCTATTAGCTATACCCTTGTCAGTCACTCCCCCAAATTAAATAGAGGCATGAACCCACTATCGAGCATAAATACCCCTCTTGGAGTCACTAGCAACTACTCGGCCAAGATAGCTACTAACAACAGAGAGCATGCAAGATCATAAACAATATAGAGATAATATAAGATAATATTCAGCACATCAACTCAATCATAACACCAATATTCATCGGATCCCAACAAACACAACATGTAGAATTACATAATGGTGATCTCGATCATGTAAAGCAGCTCACGAGATCTAAACATGAAGCACATGGTGGAGAAGACAACCAACTAGCTACTGCCATGGACCCATAGTCCAAGCTAGACTACTCACGCATCGCACCGGAGGCAAGCATGGAGATGAAGAAGACCTTCGGTGGCGATTCCCCTCTCCGGCAGGGTGCCGGAAAGAGCTTCTGGACCCTCCCGATCTCGGGTCAACGGCGACGGCGGATCGTGATGTATTTTGGAAAAGTGATCGGGTGTTTAGGTTTTTCCCGTCGGGGGGGTCTTTATAGGCGAAGAGGTGGCGTCAAAAGTGGACCTGGTGGGGCTCACCACAGGGGGCGCGGCCAGGGCCTGGGCCACGCCCCCTGGTGGTGAGGCCGCCTCCTGGCTCCTTTCTGTCTCCTCTTCGGTTCTCTGGAAGCTTCGGTAAATTTTTGGATGTTCAGCTTTTGTTTCGTCCAATTCCAAGAATATTTCCTATATAACTTTTCTGAAACACAAAAACAACAGAAAACAGGGAAGTGGCACTGTGGCATCTCATTAATAGGTTAGTTCCGGAAAATGCATAAAAATGCCATGAAGTGTAACAAAACACTAAACAAATGGTGTAAAAATAAGCATGGCATCAAAAATTATAGATACGTTAGAGACGTATCAGCATCCCCAAGCTTAACTCTTGCTCATCCTCGAGTAGGTAAGTGATAACAAAAGAAATAATTTTTGTGGTGCCATGCACCTACATAGTCTTGATCATCTATGTAAGCGTTGTGCGCTGGGATCAAAAGAACTTAAAACATGGGCATGAAAGATATACTATTGATAGAAGAAACTTAGCAAGCATGTTATAACATGAAAAATAACACAAATGAAAGATCGTGAAAATGAAACAATGAAAGTCAAACGTGTGTCCAAATCATATGGAAAAACATATAAATGGTCTTCAGCTTGTCCTTCATGAGAGAGCAAAACATAAATGCATAGGACGCCTTCAAGTTTAAAAGGGCAACTAGATACAAATAATTTAAGAATAAGTGAAACCAACATCATGAATCAATCAATGAAAACTTTGGGACAATGCACATTATACTCAGAATGACAACTATGCTCTCTTAGACAGTGCATAAAGATAGAAGGTGGTGAATCAACAAAAAAGTAAAAAGAAAGGCCATTCACGGAGGGAAGCAGTGATTGCAAGTTTTATAAACCTTCAAAAAATTTGGTACTTACTAGCTTTGAGCTCTCATTGTACCCATTATAAGCATCTTGAATGGTTAAAGTTAATGCGAATACACTTATGATGCATATGCTTGACAAATCATAAGTTGAAAACTTCGTGCCCCGTAAAGTACGAATACCCAAACCTCATGCTACTTTACTTAGAGTCTCAAGCAAATCTTATCATTGTAAGTATACACGTATCATCGAGAACCGCTAATAGGGTACCTTCATGCCCGATGACATGGAACAAGCCCACATCAAAATGACAGGACAAACAGATAATGAACACCTCGGCATCTCTTTTATTTACCATTGGTATAGATTTTTATTGTGAGATGTGTCGTTGAATGTTCACTATAGGCATGCTGTAAATTTCTACCATGAATTATGCATGGCTTAGATTAGCGGTACAGACGTTTCTCTAATACGTATACAAACTCCATGATCCCACAAGATTCCCAATTTATTTCACATCGTGAGTACCATAAACAAAAGATTACGATATCAACTCAAATGAAAGATAGTGCAATGTTAAAAGCTTGCCCCATGATATCATGGCTGGGCTAATTTCCAATTTATAACTTGCAAGCATAACAACTCAACATAAGAGAGCCACAATGTCAAAATTTTAAAATGAGAAAAGTAAAGTGTGACATCCGGTTCGTGAGAGCTTTACTAACTAATCTGCTATATACTAAAAGCATAATATGGATGTCTAAAATAGAGCCGTTACGTTAATCCACATCATCCTAATTATTTTGACAGTTAGATCTAAAATATGTGGCTAAGATTTAAAATAAATTTAACTGTTACATAACTCTATATAACCTGGCTTGACACGTTTTTATATTTTGTTCCTAGGCACACGTTTTTTATTAGAGATATGTATCAAATATAAACTACTCTAAAGGTAAGACGTAAAAAATAAATTAAGCGTGAAGGCATAGGACTCTTAATACACGGACACAAAAAACAAGCACCAACGTGGTTGGAGGTCAGAGTCAGTTGAGTTGCTTCTGGAAAAAAAGACAGTTATGTTCAAAGCGGGATGCAAAGCCAACCAGAGTAATTATCTACTCTTCGCTTTTAAAAGGATGTTAAAAATATATTTAAATTTAGATGTATCTGTATACTAAATTACATCTAGATATATCTAAATTTTGACAATTCTTCGACATCCTTTTAGGGCAATTCATATTCAATTAGTACTTGTACTTAATTTTTAGAAGTACCCAATCGGGGCTTCTAAGTTCAAATGATTCTTAGCTTAAGACAACAAATCGTTAGTCCGCAGTGGGTCTTGCGATCAGGGCAAGCACATGAGACAACATATGCGTGGCAATTCAAAATAAGATTTTATAAAGGAAAATAAGCAAAGTTAGTTGGTTGATCAAATTATTCATATCTAATTTAAAGGTGGTGATAATTATATTCATAACTTACAATTAAGCGTTACATAAAATAGTAAAAATTAGTATAGAAGAAGAAAAAAATGAGAAGTTAAAAAATTAATTGAATATGAATGTGTCCAAAACAAAGTAATGGATTGAAGATTACATCTACTGCAAATTCTTTCGATGCATTATCGTACTACACATTTTTCTCATGAAGAGAGCATATAAACAAATATATTTAATTGATGAAACCAGCGGAGACAAATAAGCTACATGTATTATTTAGCTATTTTTCCAAATACAACTATGTTAAGATCTAGAGAATGAGGTTTTGCAGATTAATGCCATCTTTAATGCCGAAGCAGCAAAGCAATATAAGGAACCATCTCAAGATCTCGATACGATAATGCACAAGATCACTACAATAATGACGAGATGGGTGACAAGGGAAATACAATTTTAGTCATTAAAAACTACTGTTAGTTTTAACTTTTATGGGAAAGCTTATATAGAGAAATTGTGGACAAAAACTTATAAGCATAAAAGATAACTAGAAAGCTAAAATAATGATAAAAACCATAGATTGCCTTGACGAGACGTAGAATCCAACGATTCGGTCTTCTATAGTCAAATACAAAATACGTCACTAAATCATCACATACTAAATCCGTTACTGAGAATCTAAGGCCCCAAATTAACAAATAACCAAAGTACAATAATATTTCCCAATCATGTAAATATTGGCTACCATCTTTTCTGAATGACACATGGACGCAAAATAATCTATAAATTTACTAACGCGGCAATTGTCCCATCCATTTTGTTGCTGCTAGATTCACATTATTATTTTTGCTTAATTTTTTTTTGAAACGAGGCAAAAGATTTGCCATATTCATTAAGAAGAAGAGAATGATCGGTTTATTAGCGAAAAACCGACCGAAAACTGGTACAAACGCCCTTGCCGACCGTCATGGAACACGGCCGTCGCGAGGGCACACCCAACCACTCTGGCTACCCACCGAAGCTGCACACACACCACCGAAGCGGATCATCATCGAGGTTGCCAACCAACGTCATCGTCATCACTCTGCAGCGACTTTGACTTCCCTGAGACGACCACCAAGAAAGACCACGCCGTAGTGACATTGCAAAGCAGTTGGCATTAGGGTGTTCCGTGGGGGGGGCTTGTGTGGCAACGATGGCATTGTTGAGGGATGGTCTGGCCGTGACAAGATCTTATTAGTCGGCTCTGCTTCGATGTGTCCGAGTATCTTCGTGTTGGTCTTCCCTTGCTACAGAGTCAGAGCTGCTATAACGGTGTATGATGACCGGCAAGGTTGGTCCGGTGGTGAAGATCTTCTTCGGCGCGGGTCTTGTGCATCTCCTCTCCGGAGCTCATCATCAGAGTCGGAGCTGCCTGTCTCTTTGCGAGGAGCCACTTGTTTTGCATTTTTGCTTAACTATTTGTGCTACCAGGCATCATTTAGTTTTGTCATGTTTTAGGTATCTTAAATATACTGAAGCAGAACAAAAGAGAGTGATTTCATGCAAGGGCGATCCCATGAAGATGACAAAGTCATTTATCATGACTTTATGTCTAGAAATTCAGTACAATTTTAGATTGTAACTTACTGGAAGCAGTACCATATGAGTTTTCATATTTGATAGCTTGATTATAATTTGATCTATAGTAACATATACAAAATGTTACTACATTAATGCGCGGGTCATCTTGCTAGTTTTTGCATAACACAAAAAAGAGTTTAATTTGAAGGATAGATAAAAGCAAGTCAAATGTAATTTGGAATAGCAAATTGCTAATATGTATGTATGGTTGACACTTTTGGAACAACTTGGTTTCTAGGAGTTGGATGCGCGAGTAGAGCTCATACTGAGTACAAAATGAGGGCTAACAAGAGACTGGGAGCGACCAACTAAGAGAGCAATAACGGCCATAATCATGCATAGCGACAAAGCGACATTAAAAGAAGCATAAGATGGCATCAAAAGTCAAAAACTAAATGATCATAGAGGCAATGGTGACTTTGTATGAGTCAAACATATGTGAGCATGTGCCAAGTCAACCCAAATAAAGCATCAAAGGAGAAAACCAAAATAATGCTTCCAAATAATTAAAATAACGCATAATTTTTCAAAGGCTCACTAAGCAATCTCAGTAATTTGAGACAAGTCATGCTACAGCAAAACCACTAAGCATCCTATCAAAAAGACATCAAGCACGACATGCAAAAGCCTAGGCCGCAGTCTACACAAGCTCCTTCTTGTACCACTTCTTTGCGTAAAGCTTTTTCTCTTTTCCAACACCATTCGAACTTTTTATAAACAACTCTTTTGATGAAAACCAACATGGACCATCCAGTCCTTGATGCAGTCCAGCATGTATACTCTTTCCGAAATTGCAAGAAATCAAGCAGGCCCTGCAGTCGTTGATGCAGTCCAGCCTGCATACTCTTCTTAATTCGCCATTGTCGTCGCTTCTCGCCAGATAGATATCAAGCTTGTCGTGTAGATCTTGCTACCCAGGAGGCAGGTGCCTTGTGTCTTCGGCAGTTCGGCGGCGCGAGATCGACACGACAAAAGGTCTCAACCTAGTAGGGCGACGCCTTTATACCTGAATCATCCTGGAGATGACCGATTTAGTTCGATACCTTCTTCTGCCAAGATCTACGTCGTGGAAAACCTGCAATCGTTTGGCTGTTACGGCTGCCAAGATTTGATCGATCCCTTGGCCGAAGACACAGAGTTGTTGAGATATATAGGTGGAGTCGTGGAGAATTTTATGTCTATTCTAGCTCTTATTTGTAGATCGTGGGGGAGGAGGACACTGTATATGCGCATATTGAAAATCACGGGCCGGACGTGAGGACGCATAATCATGGCCGTTGTTTTGATTTGACTATGTTTAGCTAATCTACACCGTTGGTTGTTAGTTGTTTTAATAATACTAGCTAAATGCTCGTGCGTTGCAACGAGCCAACTAACAAATTGATATTATTTTGTAATATTATGTTTTTGAAATGAGACTAATTACTTCAAAGTTGCCCAGGTACCTGGTATGAACATTTAGTTAAAATACTTATCTTAGCCCCACTGGCAAAGCAGTTGCGAGAGTATAAATAGAATTCAACAGATAGATTTCAGTATTCGAGCTTGTTTTTATCAGAGTAGTTAGCAGCTGCTAATTGCAGCCAGAAATAGTATCTGTACTATCGCAGCATCTACTTGTCTACGATGTACTCAATAAATAGGATCTGAGTAAGATAGGGGCCAACACAAACCACCAGCATATGCAGATTCGAAAATAACCGAAAAATATATATTAATGTAGATTCGTTATACTATAACAATGTGTAAAATCTCAACTCAAAAAAACCCTATATTTGGGGCTTATAAAAAGAACATAAAATATGACATCTAAAGTAGTGAATAGTACATAATTTAAAATCTCTCAAATTTGATAGTTTTTATCATTTTTGCGTAGCTTTGAATATAAAAGTATTTCGAGTTTGGACGGCGGAATTCAAGCTGGCCGAGATCGACCTCGGAGATCGTGCATGCATGAGGCTACATGTACGTGTTAATCTCTCCGTTGATAATTTAGCAAGCAATGTTGATAGTTCGCACGCCATGGCCGCCATGTATATGCGCTCTTGTCTTGGACGTGCAGGTGCCCTTTAAGTCGATGCCTACTAAAGTGTCTTATGATAATTTCAGGGCTGAACCATAAATTACAGGGACTACTGAGTAAATTACTCAAGAAGTAGGACTAAACTATAAAACAGCCAAGGGATAAGGTATCTTATCTTCGTTTCGGTTTCAGAACGAGATGTTCACAAATTTTCGGTCGGGGAGAGCGTGGCCTGGGCTCGCCCGTTGATCTCCTCTAGCTCCTGTCGAGCTCACCCCGGACGACCTCCTCCGAGCCCCGCCGGATGACCTCGTCGTGAGCACCGAGCTCACCGCCGTCTTCCTCCAGCCTTATTCCCTCCTCCAGCCGGACCACCGCCTACAGCCCGAGCACCGAGCTCGCCGCCGTCCTCCTCCGGCCTGATTCCCTCCTCCCTCCGGACGACCGCCTACAGCCCGAGCATCCCCGAGCCTGGGCGTGGGCGCCTCCTCTCCAAGAAGTGCTCCCCCTTTTTTTGAGCTCTTTCTTTCAGTTCTGATCGAGAATCTCAAATTCCCTGTGGGAAGAGAGAGAGGCCGGGGACCAATGACTTGTGAGAGCAAGCACGTACAATCAACAAACAATGATCGAGTGGATTGCCTAAAAGAGCAGCCCGTAATAGCGGTAATAGGCTTCAGCGCAATAATGGTAAAAGGTTCATCTTCTTCTCAGCGGCGGCCTTGTCTCCTTTCCGTCGCAGCACGTCCCAACCTCCTTGCGCAGCTTGCCAGTCCTGCATCATCAAATTGCTCTCCTAGGACCGGGAATTCGGTACAGATGTCGAGGACTCGAGAAGAGGAGGTCAAAGGCGATGCCGGCCGGACGTGCGACTTGACTTCAGGCCTGCGGCCGTTCGGCTTTTATTTGAGCCATCCGAGGTCACGGGATGACTTCGTGATGGATTCGATTTCAAACTTACGACAGATTCCATGTTGGAAGAGCTTCTTTAGCTAGCCCTTTGTATATCGATCAGGACAGATGGGAACGATCGTATTTTAAACGGATTCTAAGGCGACGATGGAGGAAGCCAAAATTAGCGAAGGACCGACCGACGGACGAAAGCACAAACGGTTTTTTTGACGTACGAAAATAAACCGGTGGTTTTTTGACCTACCACGGTTTTGTGACCATCGCGTCCTCAAGCCGTATTATTAGTAGAGATTTGTTTGTTTCATGCAACTCTTATGCTTGCTACCCAACCTTGCTAGCCAAAACCTGTACTGAGAGGGAATACTTCTCGTGCATCCAAATCCCAAAACCCAAGTTACTTCTAAAGAGTCCACTATAAATTCCTATGCATGGTATTTCAAGCCATTCTAAGTAAATTTTCATGTGCTACCTTTCAAAAACCTTCAAATACTTCTCATTTTATGCCACTGTTTTTAGCTCATGAGGACGTAGTGGTCGGGTTTGTTATCTTTCATACTAAATTGAGTACCCCTCGACTAGGCAGCTTCATCTGCTCGTCATTAATTTGCAAGGGAGTTGGTCAGACCATTGTAATCTAGAAAGATTAAGAAAAGAAAAGGGTACTCCTCCATGGTATGTGAAAGTTGGTGGGCACCCGATGAAATTGGTTAGCCATGGTTTGAGAAAGGAAAAGGTGGGAGGAGTGCCAAGATATAAAAGAGCACAATGTGCCAATTAATCAACATCTCGGAACCGCTCTCACTTGTTTCGTATGGAAGATATCAAGAACTCCGTTGCTAGTCGTTGACAAAAGTAATCACCTCTCAAAATAACGTTTACCTCTGTTTACAAATGAAAAGCTCTAGCACATGTTTAATCACTGCTTCCCTCTGCGAAGGGCTTGTCTTTTACTTTTATGTTGAGTCAACTATCTCAAGCAAGCATTTGAGTTGTTATGTTTCACTCATCCATATGTTGATCCGTTCAATCATGTTTACTAACTTCTTCTGTTTAGTACAATGCTTTTATCTGAAGGAATGTATCTTTGAAAGCTTTCTATAATTGCAAAGAGTTTGTTTTGTTGAGCAAATGGTTTTTATTATATTAGCTCTGTTTTAAAAGGCTTCGTTCAAAAGCAAGTATAGTTTGTTCATTGTTCTCTGACCAAGAACTAAGGTTTGCCATCACCAATTATAATCTATCTTGTGCATCTTTATTTGTGATTCCCTTTTACTTATTGCAAGTCTATATCATATAAAGGGAAGTTGTTGTCTATTATAAACTGTGCCTTAGTGAATGTGATGCTTCTTGTCTGTATTTTGATTATCGACACTTCACTCCATAAACCTGTAGTCATGTTTACCGAGTTCAGTTTTCGCTTGGGGACAAGCAAGGTCTAAGCTTGGGGGGGTTGGTACGTCCATTTTGCATCACTATTTTGTATCATAATTTACTATTATTCATTGATATATTTCACATTTAGAGATGATACTTATGTTGTTTCTTCTATTTTTACATGTTTGATGATCGTTGGAGGATTTGCTGCCAGAGTCAAGATTCTGCTGAAAAAAGGACCGTCAAGACACCATATTTCGGAAGATCATGAAATTCCAGAAAATTATATTTCGCCAGAAGACTGAAGGGCTAGAAGGAGGAGACAAGAGGAGCCACAGGGTGGGCACACCACCAGGGGGCGTGGGCCCACCCCTGGGTGCGTCGGCCTATGGTGAGGCCACACTGGCCCACTACTGCCATCGCCCCTTCGCGTATTTGATCGTCCCAGAAAACCTAAGTCAAGGGAGGGCTCAGAAATAGACACCGCCGCCTTTGCGGGGCGAAAAACACCAGAGAGAGAAAAGCTCTTCGGCAGGCAGAAATCAGCTTGGAAAATTCCTTCCCGAAGAGGGGAGATCATCATCATCGTCATCATCATCGCGTCAGACTTCATCGGGATCATCATCACCATCATCCTCATCACCAACACCTTCATCTCCACCATCACCCCGCCATCCCGCTGTAACATCTTGAGTTGAATCTTGTCAAATTCTTAGGGGAAACTTTCCTGGTGTTGATTACTCTTGTGGTTGATGCTATTGAGTGGAACCGTTGAATTAAGGTTTATGTTCAGATTGTTATTTACCATTATTTCACCTCTGATTATGATCCATATGATGTCGTATGAGTAGTTCGTTTAGTTCTTGAGGACATGGGAAAAGTCAAGATGTTAGTAGTGGAATTATGTTGAGTAATATTTAATGGTTTGATATTTATTTTTTGTGGTGCTATTTAACTAGTGGTGTCATGTGAACGTCGACTACATGATACTGATGCGAGCAGGATGACCACCCAGTTGGGAACCCCAAGAGGAAGGTATGATGAGCACAGTAGCAAGTTTTCCGTCAGTAAGAAATCGAGGTTTATCTGTAGCGTACCTGTGTTTCCTTTGTGCTAGTCCCGGATCGACTGCTAGCACACACAGTTACAAGATGAAATATCAAGAATACAAAGGTCTTTATTACAACACTTGATCCACAAATAACTTAGTCTTTTACAACTCAAAAAGGCACAAAGCCACAACCCTATTACAAATCTAAAAAATGACTAAGTAAAATAATCTTCAAGTCTTCTTTCTCCATTGATCCGCAGGCAGATGTGTTGGACGAAGACTCGTGACCGTAGTGCAGAAATCTTCAATCTTTGTAGTATCCACCTGCAACATGATACGTTGCAGCCACGGAGGGTCAATACATTGAATGTATTGGCAGATGTCACTTTGGTGGACTCAATGGCACCTACACGTATATGCTCTTTGGCCAGGTGGAGTTTAACTTAGCAAAAGCAAGCCTTTTTCCCATCTTTATAAAACTCAAATTTTCCTTAGCAAAATTTTGTCCAGAAGGACCCTTTACTACCCAAGTTCACCCATCAAGTTTTAACTTAGAGAAATTGGGGTGAGGAGATTCTTGAATGGCTTCAATGTCATGTCACTCAGAATTGTCTGTAACCGGGGACACGGCTAAGTACTTAGTTCTAAACACTCTGCAGAGGTGGTGCACTTTTCCCATAAGACTTAGTTAACCCATTTTGCCGTGAAACTCAATTTGCCTCAAATGGCCAAGTGAAAACTAAGACGAGGCCTTTCAGAAGCATTCCCTCAGACCAAACAGGCGTGTTCCATCCTACCAACATCTACCACCCTCTGTCCGCCTGGCTTGAGTTCTTGCAGCTTAGTTGACCAAGACAGAGCCCATATGACTTGTGGTTGCACTAGAAGCTTCACGACTTGAATGTCTCCAATATCTTTGCTCCTGGGTGGCTATCCACAAGTGAGATACACCTGGTGGTTCAGAGGTTTGACGACATGACCCCAGGGAACCACTCAACATAAACCAATCAAAAGCCACTTCCACCCAGGTGGTTCATTAACTTAGTTGTTTTCTTAGTTTTTGCAAAACAAGGTTTTCAACACTTAGCCAAAATCATGTGTTAACCCTTCCCATAACAAGTGTAAAAGCAAAGTCCTATAGAAGCAGCAATTCTACTAGGAGATGCAAAGCTAAGAAAGCTAGACAAAGACTTAGCATAAAAACTAGCAAGCTAAACATAAGAAAATCATAAAACACCTACACATGCATCTTCTACTAGAAAAGCTACAAGACAAAACTTTCAGTAGGACAAGGGAACATGGTGACACTTGCCTTGATGAGGATAAGAGTTGGTACACTCATCACACAGACACTCGTTCACTCAGCACAATCTACACATGAAATATAGCATCATAAGCACATATCCATCACAAAACAATCGTGAAAAGAAGACATGCATGCAAATGTGTTTTAAACACAACAAGGGCACTTAGCATGTTCTCTGGTTGCCACAATGTGCATGATGGCATGATCAAGTTTTAGAGTTAAATTGTAAAACTCAAAACATTAACTTCACACACTATAAGAGCATTAAACAAGCTAAGGTTACAAAAGTATTACAAAAATCATCAAAAGTGGTTTGGGCAGTGCTACAGTACAAGGATATGTCAGAGGAACCTAGTCAAAAAAGGATTTACTCAAAAAGAATTTTATAGTTATTTTTAATTGTCAAAACATGGGATAAAAGCTTGCAGCACTTTTATATTTAAAACCTTTGCTATATTTGCTTTTGATACAGTAGTTGGAATCTACACAATTTTATGAACCTATGGATGCAAAGTTTGCTAAAAACCGACGTGTAGATCTCCAGATATGAACTGAACAAGTTTTAAACAAAATCTGTGAAATAAAACAAAAACGAAATCAAAAATAACCTGGTGGCGACACGCGGCATCTTCCTATTCGATGGTACTGTTTCGCGTGGATCGCGAACGAGCACCATCAGATCTTAAGTGGATTGCGTGGTCCAGATCGATCCTTACCGAATCGGCAAGTGATCTAATCGTGACCGTGAGATCTGGATCAACGCACGAGAACAAAGAGGAAGAGGGCTCACCGGAATAGTGTCATCGACAAAGTCCCTACGGCTCTGGAATCAACAGCGAGGTGGCTGCAGCAGTTCCCAGTGCCGATGGAGATCTTGATGATGTCGAGGAGTCTACGGTGAGGTCGTCGGTGAAGTGGCATCTTTGGGAGTTTCCTGCAGCGACGGTGAGAGGCGGCTGGAGGTTAGGCCCGTGGCTACGCCGTGCAGAGCACAGGGAAAATTGGCGTGCTCAAAGAGATCTAGGAAGCGGCATTCATACTAGAGAGTCGGGAGGTCGGGGCAGAGCTGGTGGCGAGATTTTACTGGTCGAGGTGCACGGAGTCCTCGGCAATTGCTCATCGGAGTAAGATCCAGCGGGCGATGAGATTTAGATGCGGTCAAAGACAACATCTTGGGGCGCAAGAAATCACGAAAACATGTCAGAGAGGTTGGCTCGGTTGAGGCGAAGGAGATCGTGCAGTGAATCAATCGGAAGGGGGGTCGGGGCTTACAGAGAAACAGTGGCGTCCTCGTCTGGTAATGGCAGCGCAGTGATCTCTGGTGGCGGCAGCCTGGCGGCGTTGTAGCTAGGGTTTTGGTGAGGGTTAGGTGCGGACGGGGAGGGGGTTATAGAGGCGGCTTGGCGTGGCTAGGGGGTAAGGGTTGGAACAAAATCGGAGAGGAGTCCGGAGCGGCTACGCTCGGGTGCGCGTCGTGTTCGTCCCGAGATCTTCGGGAGGGATGATAGGTGGGGTCAGGTTGACAGTGTCTGGAGAGGGAAAGGAGGGTAACGGTTTGGGTGGGGTTCCTTGCTGGGTTGTGGGTCGTTTCTCCCTCTGGACCGAAAGGTTTCCCCGGGGCTTTTAACAAATTTTCTTTTTCCTTTTCGATTTCTTTTCTGTTTTTCCTTTGTTATTTTTGCTAAACATTTCTAAAATGATTTTAAACAACTTTTGAAATTTGTAATTCATTTTCCCTCTGTTTGTTGAACTTCAGGGAAACATTAGAATCACATAATAGCCAAAGATTTTGGTAAAATGCACATAAAATGATAGAATGCAATGCATATGCAATGAGATGGGTTTATGATTTCATGTGTGCAAGATTTTAAATTTTATTCCAAAATTTGGGATGTTACAAGTCTAACCCCCTTAAGATGAATCTCGCCCTCGAGATTTGGGTTGGCTAGCAAATAGGTGCGGATGGTCTTCTCGGAGTTCATGTTCTCGTTCCCAAGTTGCTTCTTCTTAAGTATGGTGACTCCACTAAACTTTGCAAAACTTGATCTTCTTGGTATGAGTAACTCTTTCTGAAGTCTCCAAGATCATGATAGGTTTCTCTTCATATGTGAGATCACTCTCCAATTGAACTTCTTTTAATGGTTATGTGTCTCTTAGTGGGGTATCTACCATCTCTGGATGACATTTCTTTAGCTGGCTTACATGGAACACATTGTGCACTGCAGAAAAATATTCTAGCAGTTCTAGCTCATATGCTACCTCACCTTTGTGATCCAAAACCTTGAATGGCCCTACAAAGCGAGGTGCTAGTTTTCCTTTGACTCCAAATCTTTTTACTCCACGAAGTGGCAATACACGGAGGTATGCTCTATCGCCCACCTCATAGATTACCTCTCTACGCTTTGAATCAACGTAGCTTTTCTATCTGGACTGAGCTATCTTAAGTCTATCTCTGATCAAACGAACCTTCTCCTCGGCGTCTCTTATTATGTCTGGCCCAAAAAGACTTTGTTCACCAACACCACTCCAAAGCAATGGCGTAGTGCACTTTCTTCCATATAGAGCTTCAAACGGTGCCATCTCAATGCTAGCTTGACAGCTATTGTTATAAGAGAACTCTGCATATGGCAAGTTATCATCCCAACTTGACCCATAGTCCAAAGCACAAGCTCTCAACATATCCTCTAGAATTTGATTCACCCTTTCTGTTTGACCATCAGTCTGAGGGTGAAACAATGTGTTGAACTCTAGTCTTGTGCCCAAGGACTCGTGAAGTTGGTGCCTGAAGTGAGAGGTGAATTTAGTACCTCTATCAGATACAATGCTCTTAGGAACACCATGTAAACACACTATTCGGCTCATATATATCTTGGCTAGTCTGGCACTAGTATAAGTGGTTGTCACAGGGATGAAGTGAGCCACTTTGGTTAAATGGTCAACTATGACCCAGATGGAGTCATATCCAGACTTAGTCCTTGGTAGACCCATGATGAAATCCATGCCAACATTATCCCACTTCCATTCTGGTATGGGCAATGGCTGAAGTAAACCTGCTGGTTTCTGATGCTCTGCCTTGACTCTGTTGCATACATCACATAGGGCAATGTATTCGGCGACATCCCTTTTCATATTGCTCCACCAAAATCTACCCTTCAAATCCATATACATCTTGGTGTTCCCAGGATGAATAGAATAGGGTGAATCATGTGCCTCTTGCAGAATCAGCTTTCTGAGTTTAGGGTCTTGTGGTACACAAACATGCTTCTCAAACCAAATAATTCCTTGGTCATCTTCATGAAATCCCTTTGCTTTTCCCTTAGCCATATTACTTTTTATTTATTCTATCTCCTTATCTTGCTTTTGTGCTTCTTTGATCTTGTCCATCAGTGTAGGCTGAACTTCAAGAGATGCCAAAAACCCTTTTGGAACAACTTCTAATCTGAGTTCTTTGAATTGTTCACACAAATCTTCAGGCAGCTCTCCTGTTGTGAGTCCATTTACATAGCTCTTACGGCTCAATGCGTTAGCTAAAACATTAACCTTCCCCAGATGGTACTACAAGCTCATATCATAATCCTTTATGAGTTCTAACCATCTTCTTTGTCTCATGTTCAGTTCCTTCTGGGTGAATACATACTTTAAGCTTTTGTGATCGGTGAACACATCACAATGCTTTCCCATGAAATAATGTCTCCACACCTTCAGAGCATGAACTACGGATGCTAGCTCTAAGTCGTGGGTGGGGTAATTTCTTTCGTGATGCTTAAGCTGGCGTGAGGCATAACTCACAACTTTTCCATTCTGCATTAGAACACTACCAAGTCCTTGACGGGAAGCGTCGCAGTAGACTTGGAAATCCTTTTGTATATCTGGCAGACTCAGAACAGGTGCACTTACTAGCTGTTTCTTTAGTTCTTGAAAACTAGCTTCACATGAGTCGGTCCATTCGAATTTCTTGTCTTTCTTCAATAATTCAGTCATTGGCTTTGCTATCTTGAAGAAATTTTCAATGAATCTCCGATAGTACCCAGCAAGGCCTAAGAAACTCCGGATGTCTCCCGCATTTTTGGGTGACTCCCATTCGGTAACGGATGCTACCTTGCTTGGATCTACCGTGACTCCTTCCGTGGAAACAATGTGACCAAGAAATCCCACCTTGTTCAACCAGAATTCACACTTGCTGAATTTCACATATAACTTATGCTCCCTGAGCTTTTCCATGATTAAGCGTAAGTGCTGCTCATGTTCTTTATCATCCTTGGAGTAAATCAGGATGTCATCAATGAACACCACTACAAATTTATCCAAGTATTCCATGAACACCTTGTTCATCATGGTTATGAAGTATGCCGGGGCATTTGTTAGCCCAAAAGACATTACGGTATACTCATATAGACCATATCTAGTGGTAAAAGCTGTCTTGGGTATGTCTTGTTCATGGATTTTTAGCTGGAAATATCCTGATCGGAGATTGATCTTGGAGAACACTTTTGCTCCTTTGAGTTGGTCGAACAGGTCATTGATGTTGGGCAATAAGTACTTGTTCTTGATTGTCACTTTGTTCAGCAAACGGTAGTTGCTAGCGTGTGATTGATGTAGCAGACAGTCCTTGTGCTTGGTGGATAACCAGCCCGTTGGGAACCCCAAGAGGAAGGTATGATGAGTATAGCAGTTAGTTTTCCCTCAGTTAAGAAACCAAGGTTTAATATTGTCAGGAGAGGAGAGACAAATGACTGAAGGTAATGCGGAACCTGCACACACACAAACAAATACTTTGTTCCCAACTTGCGATGAGGTTGTCAATCTCACTGGTTTGCTTGAAACAAAGGTTATGAGTGTATCAAGTGGAAAACAGTAATAGTATGCGAGTAAAGTAAATAGTGCATGAAAGTAAACAGGTGATAGCAATATGATGGAAAAAGGACCGGGGTCCACAGTTCACTAGTGGTGTCTCTCCATAGATAAAATAACATGCTGGGTAAATAAATTACAGTTGGGTAATTGATAGAATAAAGATAACGTGATATGTCAAGAAGATCACTATGAGATTTACTCTGGGCATTACAACAAAATACATAGACCGCCATCCAACTGCATCTATGACTAATAATCCACCCCCGGGGATATCAATCCGAACACCCCAAAAGTATTAAGTTGCAAACAACGGATAATTGCATTAAGCAAAGTGTGTAATGTAAACAAAGCATATGCCCTTGAGCATATGAATGTTGTTTTCTCCCTAGTAGCAACAGCACATCTACCACCTTAGAGGTTTCTGTCACTCCCCCAGGTGAAATAGAGACATGAACCCACTATCGAGCATAAATACCCCCTCTTGGAGTCACTGGCAACTACTCGGCCAAGATAGCTACTAACAACGGAGAGCATGCAAGATCATAAACAACATAGAGATAACATAAGATAAATTTCAGTATAGCAACTTAATCAATAACACCAATATTCATCGGATTACATAGCAGTGATCTCAATCATGTAGGGCAGCTCATGAGATCTAAACATGAAGCACAAAGTGGAGAAGACAACCATCTAGCTACTGCTATGGACCCATAGTCCAAGGTAGACTACTCACTCATTGCTTCGGAGGCAAGCATGGCGATGAAGAAGGCCTCCGGTGGCGATTCCCCTCTCCGACAGGGTGCCGGGAAGAGCTTCTGGACCCTCCCGATCTTCGGGCCAACGGCGGTGGCGGATCGCGATGTGTTCTGGAAATCTGATCGGGTACTTAGGTTTTTTCCATTGGGGGGTCTTAATAGGCGAAGGGGCAATGTCAGAGGAGGGGCCAGGCGCCCTCACGCGGGCCCTGCATGGCCAAACCCCTGGCCGTGCCAGCCCTGCATGTGGGGCCCTGGTGGCCCCCCTCCAGCTCTCCTTCAGATCTCTGGAAGCTTCCGGGAAAAATAAGACTTTAGGAACTTGTTTCATCCAATTTCGAGAATATTTCCTGTGTATCACTTTTGAAACACAAAAACAGCAGAAAACAGGGAACTGGCACTGTGGCAACTTGTTAATAGGTTAGTTCTGGAAAATGCATAAAAGTGCCATGAAGTGTAACAAGACAGTAGGCAAATGGTGTAAAAACAAGCATGGAGCATCAAAAATTATAGATACGTTGGAGACGTATCAAGCATCCCCAAGATTAACTCCTGCTCGTCCTCAAGTAGGTAAGTGATAACAAAAGAATAATTTTTGAGGTGACATGCACCTACACAATCTTGATCATATATGTAAGCATTGGTGAGCTGGGATCATATGAACTTAAACATGGGCATGAAGATATAATCATGACAATAAGAAACTTAGCAACCATGTTGTAAACATGCAAATGAACACAAACAAAGGATCATGATAATGAAACAATGAAAGTCAAACATGTGTTCAAATCATAAAGAAAACATACAAGTGGTTTTCAGCTTGTCCTTCAAAGAGAGCAAAACATAAATGCATAGGATACCTTCAAGTTTAAGAGGGCGACTAGATACAAATAATTTGAGACAAGTGAAACCAACAATATGCATCAGTCAATGAACTTTGGGACAATGCATATTACACTAAGAATGACAACTATGCTCTCTTATGGTGCATAAAGAAAGAAGGTGGTGACTCAACATAAAAGTAAAAGAAAGACCCTTCGCAGAGGGAAGCAGTGATTGCAAGTTTTATAACCTTCAAAAATTATGTTACTTACCGGCTTTGAGCTCTCATTGCCCCCATCATAAGCATCTTGAATGGTTAAAGTTAATGCGAGAACAGTTATGACGCATATGCTTGACAAATCATAAGTTGAAGACCTCGTGTCCCATGAATACGAGTACCCAAACCTCATGCTACTTTACTTAGAGTCCCAAGCAAGGCTCTTGTCATTGTAAGTATATGCATATCATTGAGAACCGCCAATGGGGTACCTCCGTGCCCGATGACATGGAACAAGCCCACACCAAAATGACAGGACAAGCAGACAATGAACACCTTGACATCTCTTTTATTTGCTATATTGTTTAGCTTTTTATTGTGAGATGCATCGTCGAATGTTCACCATGGGTATGCTGCAAATTTCCACCATGAATTATGCATGGCTTAGATTGGCAGCCCGGCATTTCCCTAACACATATACAAACTCCATGATCCTCACAAGTTTCCCAATTCATTTCACACCGCGGGCATCCATAAACAAAAGATCACGATATCAACTCAAATAGTAGTGCAATGTTGAAAGCTTGCCCATGACAACATGGCTGGGCTAGAATCTAACTTACAACTTGCAAGCATAACAACTCAGCATAAAAGACCACAATGTCAAATTTTTAAGAACAGGAAAAAGTAAAGTGTGCCTTCTGGTTCGTGAGAGCTTTACTGACCGAATTTCACATAACACTGGTAAGAGTTTAATTTGAAGAGATAATAAAAGCGAGTCAAATTTACTTGGAATAGCAAATTGCTAGTAGGTATGTATGGTGGACACAATGGAAGACTTTGGCTTTTAGGAGTTGGATGCACGAGTAGAGCTCATACTCAGTACAAGGCGAGGGCTAGCAAAAGACTGGGAGCGACCAACTAAGAGAGTAATAATGGCCATAATCATGCAAAGCGACAAAGTGACATTAAAAGAAGCATAAGATGGCATCAAAAGTCAAAAACTAAATGATCATGAAGGCTATTGGCGACTTTGTATGAGTCTAACATGTATGAGCATGCGCCAAGTCAACCCAAATAAAGCATAAAGGAGAAAACCAAAATAATGCTTCTATACAATAAAAACAACACATGATTTTTTTCAGAGGCTCATCAAGCAATCTCAGTTATTTGAGACAAGTCATGCTACAGCAAAACCACTAAGCATACTATCAAAAAGACATCAAGCATGACATGAAAAAGCCTAAGCCGCAGTCTACACAAGCTCCTTCTTGTACCACTATTTTGCATAAAGCTTTTTCTCTTTTCCAACACCATTTGAAATTTTTATAACTACCTCTTTTGATGAAAACCAATAAAGATCAGAGGCAAAAATACACCTTGATTAAAAGATATGACAAAATCTGAATGCATAACAAGGCAAAAATGAAAGCCAAAAGCAGTAGCAGAAAAAGTAGAACGCTCGATGAACGATAAGAGTGAAAACTAGAGCGTTCTTTGCAAATGAAAACGAGTACATCTTCTCCAAAAGAAATTTGTTGGGGTCCAACCATTTATTGCAGCAAACAAACTAAACTAACAAACTAAGAAAACTAAAACAACTGACGCTCCAAGAAAAACACATAGTGCATGAAGCAATAAAAATTTAGTGTTTTAAAAGGTGACCTGATTTTTGCCGATGAAGAAGGGGTGCCTCGGGGGCATCCCCAAGCTTTGATGCTTGTACTTCTTGGATATTTCTTGGGGTGCTGGGAATCCCCAAGCTTGAGCTTTTGTCCATTCTTCAACTCATCTCATCATTCTCCAGTCCCTACACTTGAAAACTTCCTACATACAAAACTAAACCCAATTCTATTAGCAACATTAGTGTAAGCATAAAATATATTCAACCTCTTTTGCTTCAGGTTTCAACTCAAAACCACCACATATAAAGCATATACTACTGTAGCAACTTCCCAAAAGGTTCCATGATAAAAAAGAACTCAAAAGAAAGCGTTAAAGTGGCAAACACAAATATTGGCAGAAATCTGTCAAAACTGAACAGCTGACAAAGGACGAATTTTTGAAAGGTTTTCTGTTGCTCAAACCAAAAAGTGTTCAACTAACGGAAGTTTGGATATAACCTGGGGCATATGCACAAAAAATCGCAGGTCCAAAAGATAAATAGAGAATTTATACGAATTTTTACGGTGCAGTACCAAAAACAGTTTCAGGACAGCAACATCCCCAAATCATTACCTTGCTCAAATTAGAGGCTTCTCTTGGCACAAAACGAAATAAACAAGATAAGGAGCAGTCATTACAGTGGCAATGACTTCCAAGACTCAAATAAAATAAAAAGTACTAGAAGTAAAAATATTGGGTTATCTCCCAAGAGTGCTTTTCTTTAACGCCTTTGAGCTAGGCGCAGAAAATTGCGAATCAAGTATTATCAGAAGAAGCATTAAGATCAACTGCAGGGGTCTTATCAATAAGGCATTGTATTTCATCCACATAAGTTTTAGAAGACCCCTTGTGATCATGCTTTGGTACACTACTTTCATCAAAAAGATTTTCAGGACAGATCCAATCAAAATTATTCTCAAAAGCTTCACTCAGTCCCAACAGTTTACAAGGTATAGGTATTTCAGCTCCCTCATTTGCACTAATAACTGTTATAGGTGAACCGAGTTTATTAAAGTGTTTAAGAACTTTCCTAGCTTCAATAACAACATCTTTGAATTCTAGGCGCAAAGTTTCTAAGATAAAAGCTTTATTTCAGGATCCTCAATTTCATGAAGCTTAAGGAACATGTATTGCATAAAAGGATTAAGACTAGCAAACCTAGCTTCTAACATGTGAACTAAATGAGCAGAAGCAACTTCATAGCTAGGAGCTAACTGAACCAAGGATTTTTTCTCAACTTCCTCATGCATACTAATATGAGTAAAGAACTCTGCAATGTTACTTTTACCAATAATCAAACCACTACCTACTGAGAGGTCCTCCATAATGAACTTAGGGAACAACATGATAAACTACAGAAAAGAAATAACAACTACCAAGGATTCTAATTTTTTTGGGTTTTCTGATATAAACGATGCAAGTAAAATAAATAAAGTAAAGCAAAACAATAACAAAGTAAAGTATGTGTGTGTGAAAACTCCCCTTGCAGAAGTCTTCTTTCCTCCCCGGCAATGGCGCCAGAAAAAGAGCTGCTAGCGTGTGATTGATGTAGCAGACAGTCCTTGTGCTTGGTGGATAACCAGCCCGTTGGGAACCCCAAGAGGAAGGTATGATGAGTATAGCAGCTAGTTTTCCCTCAGTTAAGAAACCAAGGTTTAATATCGTCAGGAGAGGAGAGACAAACGACTGAAGGTGATGCGGAACCTGCACACACACAAACAAATACTTTGTTCCCAACTTGCGATGAGGTTGTCAATCTCACCGGTTTGCTTGAAACAAAGGTCATGAGTGTATCGAGTGGAAAACAGTAATAGTATGCGAGTAAATTAAACAGTGCGTGAAAGTAAACAGGTGATAGCAATATGATGGAAAAAGGACCGGGGTCCACAGTTCACTAGTGGTGTCTCTCCATAGATAAAATAACATGCTGGGTAAACAAATTACAGTTGGGCAATTGATAGAATAAAGATAACGTGATATGTCAAGAAGATCACTATGAGATTTACTCTGGGCATTACAACAAAATACATAGACCGCCATCCAACTGCATCTATGACTAATAATCCACCCCCGGGGATATCAATCCAAACACCCCAAAAGTATTAAGTTGCAAACAATGGATAATTGCATTAAGCAAAGTGTGTAATGTAAACAAAGCATATGCCCTTGAGCATATGAATATTGTTTTCTCCCTAGTAGCAACAGCATATCTACCACCTTAGAGGTTTCTATCACTCCACCAGGTGAAATAGAGACATGAACCCACTATCAAGCATAAATACCCCCTCTTGGAGTCACTAGCAACTACTCGGCCAAGATAGCTACTAACAACGGAGAGCATGCAAGATCATAAACAACATAGAGATAACATAAGATAAATTTCAGTACAACAACTTAATCAATAACACCAGTATTCATCGGATCCCAACAAACCAATATCATAGAATTACATAGCAGTGATCTCAATCATGTAGGGCAGCTCATGAGATCTAAACATGAAGCACAAAGTGTAGAAGACAACCATCTAGCTACTGCTATGGACCCATAGTCCAAGGTAGAGTACTCACTCATCGCTCCAGAGGCAAGCATGGCGATGAAGAAGGCCTCCGGTGGCGATTCCCCTCTCCGGTAGGGTGCCGGGAAGAGCTTCTGGACCCTCCCGATCTTTGGGTCGACGGCGGCAGCGGATCGCGATGTGTTCTGGAAATCTGATCGGGTACTTAGGTTTTTTCCATCGGGAGGTCTTTATAGGCGAAGGGGCAATGTCAGAGGAGGGGCCAGGCGCCCTCACATGGGCCCCATGTGGCCAGACCCCTGGCCGCGCCAGCCCTGTGTGTGGGGCCCTGGTGGCCCCCCTCTGGCTCTTCTTCGGATCTCTAGAAGCTTCCGGGAAAAATAAGACTTTAGGAACTTGTTTCGTCCAATTCCGAGAATATTTCCTGTGTATCACTTCTGAAACACAAAAATAGCAGAAAATAGGGAACTGGCACTGTGGCAACTTGTTAATAGGTTAGTTCCAGAAAATGCATAAAAGTGCCACGAAGTGTAACGAGACAGTAGGCAAATGGTGTAAAAACAAGCATGGAGCATCAAAAATTATAGATACGCTGGAGATGTATCAGTAGTCCACAACCAGTCTTTTGCTAGAGTCTTTCTTTTCTACAAACAAAACAGGGGCTCCCCATGATGATGAACTCTGTTGGATGAAACCTTTGTCCAACTGTTCCTTGAGCTGCTTCTTCAACTCCTTTAATTCATCTATGTCCATCTTGTATGGCCTTTTTGCTATAGGCCCTGTTCCAGGCAGTAAGTCAATGATGAACTCGACATCTTTGTCTGGTGGCATTCCTGGTAACTCTTCTGGAAACATGTCAGGGTACTCTTTTACAACTGGCACTTCATCGAGGCTAACCTCCTTAAGAAAATTAACCTTAGACCCCATTAGCTCAAAGGTTGATTTGAAACGGATGCGTTTCTTTTCAGGGGTTGTGAGGGTGATGGTTTTGTTTGCATAATCTATGATTCCTTGAAAGGCGGTCATCCAATCCATGCCTAGGATGACATCTAATCCTTGTGAGTCTAGGACAATGAGGTTAGCCGAAAACTTGTGTTTTCCAATTTCCATGACTAGGTCCCTACAACCGGCATTTACTATCAACTCTCCCCCTGGAGAACTTACCCTTATAGGACAACCTATTGTTTCAGTGGGTAATTTGTTCTTAACCACAAATGCTCTTGAGATGAATGAATGAGATGCACCAGTGTCAAAAAGAACAAGTGTTGAAAATTTATTGAGTAGAAGCATACCATATACGGCATCAGGCTCATCATAAATCTCCTCCACATTGATGTGATTAACATGCCCCTTCTGGAATGGATTGGGCTTGTTTCCTCCGTCCTTCTTCTGTGGGCAGTCATTTGCATAATGCCCAGTCTTGTGGCACTTGAAGCATTCCACCTGACTAATATCCCTCTTCTCGGGGGCATTACTGTTTCTGCCATTGTTGCTGCCATTGTTATGGCCATTTGTCCTGGTGGAGTTGTGATTGTGATTCCTGTGGCCATTATGGTGGTGGCCATTCCCCTTGTGATGGTGGTGCCCATTTCCACCATTATGGTTGTGGTGGTTTCCTCCATTCCTGTGGGATCCAGAGCTTCCATGGTCACTGTGATAGCTTTGTTTGTGTGCAGGCTCTTGGTACTTGCTGACATGATGCTTCCTCTTTCTATTTTCAAACTGTTTTATCTTACTCTCCAGAGTTATGGCTTGATCAAGCAGAGACTGAAAGGTTGGAGTGTAGGCAATAGACAGAGGGATTGACAGTTCATCATTCAGGCCCTCCAGGAACTTCTCCTTCCTCTTTGCATCGGTGTCAATGTCATCCAGTGCATAGCATGACAGGTTGGTGAATTCATCAATGTACTCAGACACACTGCAAAATTTCTGTCTGAGATCACGTAATTCTTTCTTTTTCAGACCCATCACACCAGAAGAAATATGTGCAGCCCGAAACCCTTTCTGGAATGAGTCCCAAGTTACACCCTCAATGGGATAGGTGATCTGATAAGTATCCCACCAGCTGGCTGCTGGTCCTTCCAGAAGATGAGCTGCAAACCTAACTTTTTCTGCGTCAGTGCATCCAGTTGTCACAAAGTCTTTGTTGACAGAACGGAGCCAATACATGGCCTCCAATGGTTCTGCAGCTCGAGAGAACTTGGCGGGTCGAAGCCTCAGAAACCTTGCAAGCATGTCCACCTGAGGGGGAGGTGGTGGTGGTGGAGGGTTGTTGTTGTGGTTATTGTTGTTGGCGTTGGCCAGAAACTGAGTCATGACCTGCATGAGCTGAGCCTAGGCTTCCATCATTTGCTGCATCTGTTCCTCAGGAGCATGAGAGGAGGCATCTGTTGGGTTTGGAAAAATAGGTGAGATTAGACTTAGAGATAGTCTAAGGAAGTTTCCTACCCACATGCATAAACAATCCATCAAAAGAACACAAACACAACATACACAAGCATAGAAGAACCTCAACCAAACAAGCAATAACAACTCACAAATAGTTTTTAAGGTACGCAAACATTTAAGTTTTAAAGGGATACAATAACTAATGCCATACCACAAGCGGTCACGGGCATAACGCAAACTCAAAGATAAAGTGGTGGTGGTCTACTCTTCTCTTCCATGTCGACTTCCACCTCTTCAACATCAAGGCCATTCTCCTTGAGTAGCCTCTTGTAGTCCTGCAGCTCTTCAGTTAGGTTGTCGACCTTCTCTTGAAGCTCCCTTGTGCCGGTGTGCAGCTTCTCGGTCAAGTTGTGGTTCGCTTCAAGCTCGAAGTCGTTGCACTCTAACTTCTGCTTCACCTCTCTAAAATCTTTGTTCATGTCTTGGATCCTCTTCTCTTGGCTCTTCCGCTGCTTCTCTTGAGTCTCAAACTTCTCCTTCATCTCCTTGATCTTCTCCTCCTTCTCCAAGTGTTGCTTGTCCTTCTCGGCAAGCTAGGCTCATAACTCATCATTCTTGAACATCTCGTTGTACCTCTCAACGTCGACATCCCTCACAAGATACTCTAACTCGGCGAGGTGGATGCGCATGGGGTCTTGCTCATCGTTAGGTAGCACGATGGCCATGCCATTCTCGTCACGTCGGTCATAGAGGTGGGAGTAGTGGTTCTGGAGCTCAGAGAAGTGACGTCCGCAAAGGCGTGCTATCATCTCTTGCATGAGGAGTTGGGCGCCTATCTTCTTGTTGGTGTGGAAGGTCTTGAGCTTGATAGTTTCAGTCTTTGGCTCTGTCTCGCATCCTGGCTGCGTGATGTGGATGATCTAGATGCCCTTCTTGTGAAGCTTGGTCATCTCGCTCCCTCTGATGAACGGGGTAGGCAAGGACAAGGTAGTGGCGATGTCGATGAGACGCTCTCTGAAGCTGTACTTCTTGAAGTTGCCGGTCTTGGTGATGCAGAAGGTTGACATTTTTACGTTGGAAGAAGACAAGTTAGTAAGTTAAAGGAGAAGGAAACTTAGAAAAAAACGCAGAAGAGTTAAAGAGATTTTCTAACTCAGAAGTCAAACTATTTCTAAGTGTTAGCAACAAAGAAAACAAGACAACTCCTAAATTTTTCTAAGTGTTTTTGTCCAATCCTAGGGTCACGAACCTAAGGGCAACACTTTGCTCTGATACCATCTGTAGCGTACCTGTGTTTCCTTTGTGCTAGTCCCGGATCGACTGCTAGCACACACAGTTACAAGATGAAATATCAAAAATACAAAGGTCTTTATTACAACGCTTGATCCACAAATAACTTAGTCTTTTACAACTCAAAAAGGCACAAAGCCACAACCCTATTACAAATCTAAAAAATGACTAAGTAAAATAATCTTCAAGTCTTCTTTCTCCATTGATCCGCAGGCAGATGTGTTGGATGAAGACTCGTGACCGTAGCGCAGAAATCTTCAATCTTCGTAGTATCCACCTGCAACATGATACGTTGTAGCCACGGAGGGTCAATACGTTGAATGTATTGGCAAATGTCACTTTGGTGGACTCAATGGCACCTACACGTATATGCTCTTTGGCCATGTGGAGTTTAACTTAGCAAAAGCAAGCCTTTTTCCTATCTTTATAAAACTCAAATTTTCCTTAGCAAAATTTTGTCCAGAAGGACCCTTTACTACCCAAGTTCACCCATCAAGTTTTAACTTAGAGAAATTGGGGTGAGGAGATTCTTGAACGGCTTCAATGTCATGTCACTCATAATTGTCCGTAACCAGGGACATGGCTATGTACTTAGTTCTAAACACTCTGCAGAGGTGGTGCACATTTCCCACAAGACTTAGTTAACCCATTTTGCCGTGAAACTCATTTTGCCTCAAACGGCCAAGTGAAAACTAAGACGAGGCCTTTCAGAAGCATTCCTCAGACCAAATGGATGCATTCCATCCTACCAACATCTACCACCCTCTATCCGCCTGGCTTGAGTTCTTGCAGCTTAGTTGACCAAGACAGAGCCCATATGACTTGTGGTTGCACTGGAAGCTTCATGACTTGAACGTCTCCAATCTCTTTGCTCCTGGGTGGCTATCCATAAGTGAGATACACCTGGTAGTTCAGAGGTTCGACGACATGACCCTAGGGAACCACTCAACATAAACCAATCAAAAGCCACTTCCACCCAGGTGGTTCATTAACTTAGTTGTTTTCTTAGTTTTTGCAAAACAAGGTTTTCAACACTTAGCCAAAATCATGTGTTAACCCTTCCCATAACAAGTGTACAAGCAAAGTCCTATAGCAGCAGCAATTCTACTAGGAGATGCAAAGCTAAGCAAGCTAGACAAAGACTTAGCATAAAAACTAGCAAGCTAAAGATAAGAAAATCATAAAAACACCTACACATGCATCTTCTACTAGAAAAGCTATAAGACAAAACTTTCAGTCGGACAAGGGAACTTGGTGACACTTGCCTTGATGAGGAGAAGAGTTGGTACACTCATCACACAGACACTCGTTGCACTCAGCACAATCTACACATGAAATATAGCATCATAGGCACATATCCATCACAAAACAATCATGAAAAGAAGACATGCATGCAAATGTGTTTTAAACACAACAAGGGCACTTAGCATGTTCTCTGGTTGCCACTATATGCATGATGGCATGATCAAGTTTTAGAGTTAAATTATAAAACTCAAAACATTAACTTCACACACTATAAGAGCATTAAACAAGTTAAGGTTACAAAAGTATTACAAAAATCATCAAAAGTGGTTTGGGTCATGCTACAGTACAATAATATGTCAGAGGAACCTAGTCAAAAGGGATTTACTGCAAAAAGAATTCTATAGCAATTTTTAATTGTCAAAACAAGGGATAAAAGCTTGCAGCAGTTTTCTATTTAAAACCTTTACTATACTTGCTTTTGATACAGTAGTTGGAATCTACACAATTTTATGAACCTATGGACGCAAAGTTTGCTAATAACCGACGTGTAGATCTCCAGATATGAACTGAACAAGTTTTAAACAAAATATGTGAAATAAAACAAAAACAAAATCAAAAATAACCTGGTGGCGACACGCGGTGTCTTCCTATTCGACGGTACTGTTTCGCGCGTATCGTGAACAAGCGCCGTCAGTTCTTAAGTGGATTGCATGGTCTAGATCGATCCTTACCGAATCGGTAAGTGATCTAACCATGACTGTGAGATCTGGATCTAACACATGAGAACAAAGGGGAAGAGGGATCACCAGAATAGTGTAGCCAGTGAAGTCCCTGCGGCTCTGGAATCAACGGCGAGGTGGCTGCAGCGGTTCCCAGTGGCGATGGAGAACTGGACGATGTTCAGGAGTCTATAGTGAGGTCGTCGGTGAAGTGGCGTCTTTGGGAGTTTCCTGCAGCGACGGCGAGAGGCGGCTGGAGGTTAGGCCCGTGGCTATGCCGTGCAGAGCACAGGGAAAATCGGTGTGCTCAAAGAGATCTAGGAAGCGGCGTTCATACTAGAGAGTCAGGAGGTCGGGGCGGAGCTGGTGGCGAGATTTTACTGGTCGAGGTGCACGGAGTCCTCGGCAATTGCTCGTCGGAGTAAGATCCGGCGGGCGATGAGATTCAGACGTGGTCCAAGACAACGTCCTGGGGCGCAAGAAATCACGAAAACATGTTAGAGAAGTTGGCTCGGTTGAGGCAAAGGAGATCGTGTAGTGAAACAATCGGAAGGGGAGGGGTCGGGGCTTACAGAGAAACGGCGGCGTCCTCGTCTGGTAATGGCGGCACGGCAATCTCTGGTTGCGGTAGCCTGGCAGCATTGTAGCTAGGGTTTTGGAGAGGGTTAGGTGCGGACAGGGAGGGGGTTATATAGGCGGCTTGGCGTGGCCAGGGGTAAGGGTTGGAACAAAATTGGAGAGGAGTCCAGAGCGGCTACGCTCGGGTGCGTGTCGTGTTCGTCCCGAGATCTTCGGGAGGGATGACAGGTGGGGTCAGGTTGATAGTGGCTGGAGAGGGAAAGGAGGGTAACGGTTCGGGTGGGGTTCCTTGCTGGGCCGTGGGCCGTTTCTCTGGACCGAAAGGTTTCCCCTGGGCTTTAATAAATTTTATTTTTCCTTTTTGATTTCTTTTCTGTTTTTCCTTTGTTATTTTTGCTAAACATTTCCAAAATGATTTTAAACAACTTTTGAAATTTGTAATTCATTTTCCCTCTGTTTGTTGAATTTCAGGGAAACATTAGAATCACATAATAGCCAAAGATTTTGGTAAAATTCACATAAAATGATAGAATGCAATGCATATGCAATGAGATGGGTTTATGATTTCATCTGTGCAAGATTTTAAATTTTATTCCAAAATTTGGGATGTTACATTATCGATCCAGTAGGAAAAAGCCAAACTTCAGAAGGTGATGCTTGCTAGCTTCGTGACACTCCAACAAGGGTGTGGAACCTGCACACAGCACAACCAAGTACTTTGCTCCCAACTTACGATGAGGTTGTCAATCTCACCGGTTTGCTGTAAACAAAGGTATGAGCATATTGAGCGGAAAATAGTAGTAGTATGTGAGAAAGTAAATAGTGTGAGTATTAGTAAAATGGTGTAACAATGTAAAGGAAGTTGGACCAGGATCCATAGTTCACTAGTGGTCTCTCTCCATAAAATAAATAACAACATGCTGGGTAAACAAATTACAGTTGGGCAATTGATATAATAAAGATAACATGCATATGTGATGTCTACGCATGCGTCTGTTCTTGTAGACAGTGTTGGGCCTCCAAGTGCAGAGGTTTGTAGATCAGCAGCAAGTTTCCCTTAAGTGGATCACCCAAGGTTTACCGAACTTAGGGAGGAAGAGGTCAAAGCTATCCCTCTCAAACAACCCTGCAATTACGATACAGAAAGTCTCTTGTGTCCCCAACACACCCAATACACTTGTCAGATATATAGGTGCACTAGTTTGGCGAAGAGATAGTGAAATACAAGTAGTTGTGATGATTATAAGTAGTAAACGTGATCTGAAATAAAAATGTCAGCAAGCAAACATATAACAAAACAGGAAGTAAACGGTGTGCAAAGCTTGGAAACAAGGCCTATGGATCATACTTTCACTAGTGGACACACCCCCAACAAATATAACCTAATTGAACCAATAGATACTATCATCAATATGCAACTCAAAACAATTCTCCAATAGAAAACATACACTAATCATGCGTAGGGCTACGAAGCACTCCTCAAAGTTCGTATCTACCCAAACTAGATTGTCCCACACTATCACCATGAACACACTAGATGGTTCCAACAAACACCAACATTTCATAGAGACATTAACCAAAAAGATACACATGATGCACACACTAGTCACCTTTACACCATGATACGAGGTATCTCCAGAGAGTATAATAATAAAGCATAGGAGTAGCATAATATCTAAATAATAACATCTACCAATTCAACTAGATACAAAGCTCACGATCACATAAAAATCACATCATGGGAGAGAGAGGTGAACCACATAGCTACCGGTAGAGCCCTCAGCCCCGGGGGTGAACTACTCCCTCCTCATCACAGGAGACAATAATTGATGGAGATGGCGGTGAGGTCGATGGAGACGGCGGAGACGGTAATGGAGACCGATGGAGATGGCTCCGGGGGCACTTCCCCATCCCGGCAGGATGCCAGAACAGAGACTTCTATCCCCCAAAATTTGTCTTTGACAGCGGCGGGGCTGCGGAACTGTTCTGGAAGTTTCGCTGACTCCCCTAGGGTTTTCCGTCCTGAGGCTTTATATAGGCAAAGGGGCGTCGTCAGGGGGCTGCCAGGGTCTACTCACACATAGGGGCGCGGCCAGGACCTGGGCCGCACCGCCCTGCTGTGAGGCTGGCCCTTGGCCCCCCTCCGGCTCTCTTTCGGTCCTCGTCCTACGTCCGGGAAAAATAGGAGTTCTCGAACTTGTTTCGTCCTATTCTAAGAATATTTCCTGTGTAGCATTTCTGAAAGACGAAAACAGCAGAAAACAGGGAACTAGCACTGTGGCATCTTGTTAGTAGGTTAGTTCCAAAAATCGCATAAAAACGCCACAAAGTGTAATGAAACACAAGGCAAATGGTGTAAAAACAAGCATGGAGCATCAAAAATTATAGATACATTTGAGACGTATCAGCATCCCCAAGCTTAACTCCTTCTCGTCCTCGAGTAGGTAAGTGATATCAAAAGAAATAATTTTTGAGGTGACATGCACCATCACAATCTTGATTATATAGGTAAAGCATTGAGTGCTGAGATCAAAGAACTTAAAACATGGGCATGAAAGACATAATCTTGATAATAGAAACTTAGCAACCATGTTATAACATGAAAAGAAACACAAACAAAAGATCATGAAAATGAAACAATGAAAGTCAAACATGTGTTCAAATCATAAAGAAAAACATACAAATGGTTTTCAGCTTGTCCTTCATGGATAGCAAAACATAAATGCATAGGACACCTTCAAGTTTAAGAGGGCAACTAGATACAAGTAATTTGAGAACAAGTGAAACCAAAAATATGAATCAGTCAATGAAAAGTTTGGGACAATGCACATTATACTAAGAATGACAACTATGCTCTCTTAATGGTGCATAAAAATAGAAGGTAGTGACTCAACATAAAAGTAAAAGAAAGGCCCTTCACGGAGGGAAGCAGTGATTGCAAGTTTTATAAACCTTCAAAAATTATGGTACTTACCGGCTTTGAGCTCTCATGTAACACCCTACTTTTTGTAACCCTGTTTAAGCTAAGTTTGGTGATGCAAAAATGAGGGCCAACAAAAACTTTTTGCAACTAGATAAATAGAATAATATTTTCTGCTTGTTTGCCTTGATTGTTGTGGGAATCTGGTTTGCAAGAGTGTTGTTGCTGGGTGAGTTAGTGGACCAACACAATCCTTGTGCCCTTGTGATCATGCCTTTATTTATGTTTCTAGCTATTTCTAAAACCATTATCTTGGCAAACTCTCCTTTATCAAATCATTTCATTTTCCAAAATAAGCGCCATGATTTATCCTTGAGACAAAGCTTTTATCAAAACTAATTATTTACAAAATTATCTGGACCTACAAAGTAGAGTGGTCCCACTATTTTACTCACTTATATTTTGTTGGTGTTTATAAAAGGATTTCAAAACACCTTTAAGAAAACTTTCTAAGGGAGATGCTATGTCTCCACTAGTTTCTGAAAAATCTACAAAAGCTTTACTCTTTTATTTGAAATTATTTTCTACTTGACCCTGGCATGATCATCATTGAGCACTTGATTCAATCATTGTTCTGGTAATGCTAGATTAGCTACAAATTATTAACCTTGTGTGGTGAGTTGACTGTGTGTGACTGTTTGACTTTGATGACTTGCTTGTGTGTGGATATAATCCTCATATAGGCCTGTGGCCTAACCAATTCAAAACTCATCCATTAATATTTTGTCGCATACAAGTTGTTCTCATACTTTGCTTCAAATAAAACTCATCTTGTTATTTTCCTCTCAATCCTGAATCCCTAACCCTAATGTCTTAGTCTCATCATGAGACATTAGGAGCTCCATTTTGAGGAATCTCACAACTAATCAAACTAGCCCAAGGAAGGCACACATGGTGTTATTAAAATCATCTTCATCCAATCATAAAAAGGTTCACTCAAATTTAGAAAATATTTTTTTCTTGCAAACATTTTATCAAACACCTAGTGTGCAAACTATCTTAGTGTCTGTTCACAGATTCAGTTTTCTGACGCTTATATTAAGCTCATCTATTCTATCCATGGCAATGTACCTTCCTAGAACTCATATTTGGCATGTGATCTTCTATTCTTTCCATTACCACCTGGTCATTTGAGGCCATCTTCAACTTGTTTCAATTATGTTTCTGAGGCTAATCAACTCACTGACCTTTTGACTATTATCATATGTAGTTTTGCTCACACTTCTAGAATTAGAAATTAATTGTTCAGAGACCATTCCAGGACCTATTCCTCTTATTTTTGATCTACTCTACCAATCTATACACTTGCATGTGTATTTTGAGGTATGCCACCTATTTATGTGACTAGGTTTTGAACCCTAGTCAAAAACTGATTTCACCTTCTAGTTTTCTTTGATCCTCTTGATAATTAGTCAACGCTCATCATAAAATTCCTCCACAAGTTCATTTGCTCTCTACTAGCATTTGGAAATGTTATTCGTGCACAATATCACTTCTCCTCCATCCAAGATGCCTACTTTCTTATTTCATCTTTCTTATCTAACACATGCATGGGGATAATAACCATGTTATTTCATGCACTCTTCTCATCAAATAGATTTGATGGAACTCAACCATGTTATACTATGCATGCCTACTTCTATGAACACCAAAACCTTTGTTGCTTATCCTCCAATAATTTCAAAATCTTGTTCAAATTGTATTTCGGCCAAAATTTTCTAAATACAAAATTTTGGTGATCCTGCTTGGTTTAAAACTAATTCCAACCGAGGCATTTCTACCCAATATCTCATCTACTACCTATCTGATCTATCCATGCATGCCCTTGCTCGCTATAACTTGAAACTTTAAAATTAAGGGACTAGTGTATGCATACTCTTTTATCTCAAACTCTATCTCTTGAAATCATCTTAGATCATCACAAAACCCTAGCTCTGACTACCCCAGCACCCTCTTCCCTCTCTGGTCGAATTCTACTGTAGCACTGTTCCCTCTTTGTCCTCTTGTGTTTGGCAAAGAGGAAGGGTGGCTATGGCGTGGTATATGGTGCATGTGTGCCATATATATTCCTCTCTCTCTCATATCTTTTCCACCCAGCTAGCTGCAGCAACCCTGAAGCCCACCTGCATCATTACCGCTACCAACCAGCTCCCCCTACTGCCGGTCCTAGCCCTTTCTCTCTCATGCGCCCTAGATGGCCATTTGCATACCTTGTGGCATAAGCCACCTCCACAGCCCGAGACCTCGCGCCACTAGACTCCCCTATCTTCCCTGAGTCAAACCAGTGCCAGCCCTTGTCTTTGTCATCTTCCCTATGCCCTCTATCGACAGTGCTCTGGTCGACAGCAATACGTCGAACACCTGGCGGGCGCCTAGTCGACGTGTCCTCTCCCCGAGCCAACCGACCACCCCCGCTGCTGAGACCTCGCCAGCGAACGCGCCCCACTCCCCGTGACCCCCTGGTGCAGCCGCTACTCATTTTGTTCCCTATCGTACGTCCGCACTCGCCGCCCCCTACCGCCAGTCCACGAATGCCACGTCGTGGCAGAGCCGACCTTGATCTTCTTAAAGCCGGCTCCCAACCTCCTTGCGTGCTAACACACTCACACACACCCCGCCCCTCCTCTAACCGACCCCCTCGCTCAACCCGAGCTCCTCTCAGGCCCTGCCGTCCTTCCCCGTCCATGGAAACGAGCCAGAGCTCGGCTCGGTCTACGCAGCTCGACGAGGCCGAGGCCCTGCCTCTCTTCCCTCGCTCTCTGCCTCCTCATCTCTGATCTATTTCCCCAAACTAATTTGTACTCTTGGTCCTTGACAGGAGATCGACAGGGGAGACGACTCCCTGCTCGAGGTCCGTCGTCGCCGCTTTCTGACCGGGATGATGCGCTCGCCTCCGATCAAGCCATCGGCCTAGAGCTCTTCTTCCCATCCCAGTCGATCCAGAAGGAACTCCCACACGTCCCTTCGTCACCTCCATCACCCTCACGACGCCCCAGTGAGCTTTCCCTCCGATCCCGTCTCTCCGATCGAACACAGCTAGCTAGCAGGTATCGTGCATGCATACGATTTCCTGTAGCACGAATTTTAAAGCACCCCCTTTTTTTTTAGTCAAGGTCTTCGGCATCCCAACTGGGCTGGCAAGGTTGGATTCAGCCCAGATCTGTAGAGGGCGGCCCGATTTTTTTTTTTTTTGGGGTTGCCAGTTAAACTTTGAATTAGATCTGCACACTTCTAAATTCCATAAAGTATTCTCTGAGTGTCCAAATTTGGTGATTCAAATTTTCATATGAACCTTACAATATTGTACATCCCCTAGTACTGCATGCTTGATTTTTTAGGATAATATAATTTATCTGAGATTTAATTGTTGTAGATCTTGGGATTTACCATCTTAAATCCAAATCTGAAGTTCTGTGCTATGAAAATGTTTGATTCCAATTTTCAGAGGTGCCTTGTTGCAATGTAAAGCTTGAGGACTTGGTTTTGCTATTTTAGGAGTATTGAGTTGCATGCAGTAATTATCTTAGTGTCATTTAAGTTTCACATTGATTTATTTATTGTGCCTAGTAGGAATATTATTTTTGGGTGATTCAAACTCTGGTGAGTTGTGCATTACTGTAGCTTTCTAACTTGGTCTCTTTTAGAATTTTAGGAACTACTGAATAGTTTAGAGAATTAATTTTCTTTTCTAGTGGTATGTGTGATTAAGAAAATTCATTACAAATCAACCCTAACAACTTTTAGTTTGATTCCAATTGGGTTGGGTTTGTATTTGTGTTGGATACCTGGTGGTATACTGGTTACCATGCTTTGACACTTATCAATGCCTGCAAGGTGTTTGCTTCATGCACATGACTTGTTTGATAGTAGAAAATTATTTTAATATCATTAGAGTAATAATCCTTGTGTAAAATGTTCTCTTGTATTTGATCTGAGCATGTTTGTTTCTGATACTCTTTGATTGAAGTGTGAGATTGCATGGTTGGTATGTGGTCTATGTATGCATGTGTGCTTATTTGTATGTTATTATTTTTCCGGCGATAGAATCGAACGAGGAGTGTGCGAAGGAGGGAGAAATCTTTGAATATCAAGAAGAAGGAGATCAGGGACAAGCCAACCAAGGCAAGCCATCTACTTGTTGCATATCTGAATCCTATCAAGTCACTATGCATTATTCTACTCTTGCTCTTTTTACTATGCATTGTTTTCCTTATATTGCTATTAGACCCTAGATAGCAATAATTGGCGGCTTAGCTCCACAAGTCATATTGTTATCATCCATGAAGGATGACACCCTTAACACCTACTCATTACCCCTGAAAGGTAGAGACTCGATGATTAGTATCGAAGTCCTTGGAAAACTTGTAGTGGAGCCAAAAAAAAACTCTAGGATGGGATAACTCTCGGAGAAGTTTCGAAAACGGTTACGAAAACCTTGGAGTAGTATCTACTCCACTGAAATGTTTTCTAAATGATTTTTTTTACAAATGGACACTTGGGTTATGGGAGAAAGGAGTTGGTGGTTTCAGAAAAAGGCATTGGTGTTGCTTTGTAGTCGCTCGAAACAATTAAACCGTGCAACCACATTACCCTAGTATGGGACGGGGCTTAGCCCGAAGTTTGTTTGCTTTAGTGCGGGGAGCCTCATACTATATAAGGGTCTGTAGGACCCCGGAATCCGGGTTGTCGCAAGTGGTGGGCAACAGTGTAGCGGGCCCGCCAATAGGCTACCCGTCCGGAAGACACTTGGGTTTCTCCCGCCGTGGCACTGGAACTACGCTCGACGGAGGTAGACGGCCAGGGTTTGCCGGGGAAGTTAATTCCACAGGGTAGGCACCCGTACTAAAGTAGATGGATGGAAGGCTCTGATCGGGTACTTGTCGTGGCATAGGATGTTATGCAGGGATGATGCCCACACGATGAGTATCCGGATGGTGTGGGTAAAGTGTACAACCTCTGCAGAGTGTAATCTATTCGAATAGCCGCGTCCTCGGTCATGGACGGTTGTGGAGATCACTACATTGCCCAATGTTAGGTTTTGGTTTTATAAATGGTTTTCGAGAAAATGGAGAAGGGTGCCGGACGGAGTACTCGGAGGGTACTGTCGTAGCACGGTTTTGGTTCGGAGTACTTGCAGGGTACTGCCGAAGGACTGGAAGTGGTCATGTGTGATTGACCAGAATTTAATAAGGATGGTGGTCATGTTTGATTGACCGCTGGCTTTTCTCTTAAAAAGGAGTTTTCCCCTTTCCTAGAGCTTTTGCAAAGACTTCCCTTGTAAGTATCTTCTTTAATAAGGATATAGAGATGTCGTATGACATGCTATATCGACACGAGAAATTGACTAGATAGGAAAAACTAGACTAGAGCCTTTCTCCTTGCTACAGCCAAACTGCATATTTGTCCTCTCCCCTTTAGATGGTTTGCGAGTACAATTCAAATGTACTCACGGCTTTGTCCCTGGCTATTAACTTGGTCAGACTATGAAGAAGACTGCGAGGAAGGTGACGATGGTTGCGATGACACCGGTGCGGACTAGGAACGTCTCCCAGTCAGTTGCCTGTAGGGTAGTAGGCATGGCTTGGGTCATCAACGCTGCTTGGTATCCGCTGCTTAGTTATAGATTTGCCCTGCGTGGCAATATCATGTTTGGTCATGTGACCAATTGTAAGTATATTATTCGATATTGTAAAGGATGATGTAATTCTGTTATCAACTCGGATATGTGGATTCACGACACACTGATCATGGGATCGTGAATTGTATGCATATCGGGTATTCTGGATGGGTAATCCGGGGTCCCCACAGAGTTGGTATCAGAGCCATCCTGACTGTAGGAGACCTTAGTTAGCATGGGTGTTAGATAGGAAAGTAATATTTTGCTAAAATTATTTGCAAAGGTTACTTCTTCTAAGTAGCCAATAGTATGGCTTATACCTTTCTCACCTCTTCAAAATTTCTAAATCTTATCTCTCTAGTTTCCAAAGATGTTTGAAGTTTATTACTCCATCTGTCTCGTCTTCTTCAAAACTACCTGTTGGACGATGTCCCCAAATAGACCTAGTGCTTAGCACCACAATATGGAGCAAACTTCAGAAGGACGTCTTCAAACCTCTCCAGCTGCAAAGGAAGAAGGATATTGACAAATATTTTGCCTTTGGTTGACACCAACGGCTCTGTCGAGAAGTTGACCTTGTTCCTTCCTGGACTCACACTTTTGCAGTTGCCAAGGACCAAGTACTCAATTGCTTGACTAGAAATTTTTAGGCCTGTCAAGAGACATTGCCACATATGGAGGACTTCAATGACCCTACCGAAGGCTTCACATCAATGTGATGTGAGACAAGAAGACCTACAAATCTGCACTCCCCAACTCTACATCGACACCTTCACCAACAACTGCCATCAAGTTTCAGCTGAAGCCAGAAAATGAAGGAGTCAACGGCTACGACCAACCTGACCCCTAGGAATACTAGGATGAGCTCAATTGCCTTGATTGAGCTAACCCCAAGTACTGCGAGTTGTTAGGTGTCCTTGGTACTCGTAGTACCTTGTGTGTTCTTGATGATTGTTTGCAGTTGCCTTGTGTGTTTCTTGAGTGTGTGATGTTGCATGGTGCTTGTGCTTGTTTTTGGCCTCTCGGCCTTTAAAAAAAAATCCTCAGGTGCTAAAAATCCTGAATAGGAAGCCTCTCTAGAATGTGTTTTCCCTCTCATCGATTTATGTCAGCTCGAGTGGCATAGATCAGTTAATAGTTAGACTCTAACTCTAACATTTTTTAATAGTGGATAATAACTCTTCTCACAACACCTCCACAAGATCTGACACGATAAATTTTGCTATGTGCTTCAAGCTTCGTCAAGACCTCTCTACAACGTCAAGGAAGCAGAAGACAGACCCGCTGGACTACACAGGACTTCTAGAAGACAAAGACTGCACTAACCCGGGATCGCCTAACCTTAACTTTAGAGTTTCACTAACATTGATGACCCTCTCTTAACACCCGAACCCTTGCTAATCTTCTAACAAGCCAACTAACATTGAGCATAGAAGTATCAAAAGCAAGCCTAACTTTCGTAGTTCAACCCGTTAACTCCACTTGAAGCCCGAAGGCTCACGTGCTTGATCTCCACGGAGCAAATAGAAGGATGAAGACTCTTCAGAATCAAGTCATCGATGTCGACTCTGCATTTAGGAGTTATCAATGGAGGTCACAACAAGAAGAAGTGAAGACTTTTCTAACTAACCCGCTCGCTCGTTTAAATTTTGACGGGTTTGAAACTAAAGCTGACTTAGGACATGAGTAGAAATCCACCTAAAGATTTCTCGGAAGATGAAGTCAACTCAAGGTATCCCAATATACCTCAAGATCCTCAAGGCTACAAGGAGTTGGAGAAGCAAGAAGATCTTCACTGGTCTCCACCAACCCAAAGACAAGAAGAAATAGATCATTGACTACTGGAAGACACACCGTTGGTGGTGCGCTGCCACCTGAAGAGATTTCAGCTCAAGGACAAGACGACCTAAAAGAATGGTTTCCATTAGGACTAACCCACGCCTTGGTAGTTAGGAAGCGTGGGGGGACTAAGATGACAGATTTGACGTGACCTATCAAGACCGAAGCATAAATGCTCTTGTCTAGCATCTGCAAGCTTGAGATTAAAGGTCTACGCCAATATCAAGCTTCAAGGCACGACTTCAAGATCTGAAGGTTCCATCAAGCTACGCAAGGGAAGAAGTGACCCCCAAGCCAACAAGAGCTACCCGAGAAGCCTCAACTCTTCAAGACCTCATTTACGAGCTGAAAAACCTTCTAACTCTCGCAGAATCTTTTCGGGCTTACTAGATAGTCTAACCCCGCTAACCTTAAAGGTGTCCCGACAAGACTTCGACAAGATACTTTCGGCAACATCAACTCTTCAGCCATCAAATTTACCAAATGAAGATGATCTACACCTTTGGCAAAAGCAACTCCTTGTTGCAACTCAGATTTCACTGGTGAGTTGGAAGAGCAACCGTTGAGGCCTATCTCTAACTTAGTCTCACCACCTCTTACTGCTACGCTTAGGAATCTCGGGACGAGATTCTGTTTAAGGGGGGAAGAGCTGTAACACCCTACTTTTTGTAACCCTGTTTAAGCTAAGTTTGGTGATGCAAAAATGAGGGCCAACAAAAACTTTTTGCAACTAGATAAATAGAATAATATTTTCTGCTTGTTTGCCTTGATTGTTGTGGGAATCTGGTTTGCAAGAGTGTTGTTGCTGGGTGAGTTAGTGGACCAACACATTCCTTGTGCCCTTGTGATCATGCCTTTATTTATGTTTCTAGCTATTTCTAAAACCATTATCTTGGCAAACTCTCCTTTATCAAATCATTTCATTTTCCAAAATAAGCGCCATGATTTATCCTTGAGACAAAGCTTTTATCAAAACTAATTATTTACAAAATTATCTGGACCTACAAAGTAGAGTGGTCCCACTATTTTACTCACTTATATTTTGTTGGTGTTTATAAAAGGATTTCAAAACACCTTTAAGAAAACTTTCTAAGGGAGATGCTATGTCTCCACTAGTTTCTGAAAAATCTACAAAAGCTTTACTCTTTTATTTGAAATTATTTTCTACTTGACCCTGGCATGATCATCATTGAGCACTTGATTCAATCATTGTTCTGGTAATGCTAGATTAGCTACAAATTATTAACCTTGTGTGGTGAGTTGACTGTGTGTGACTGTTTGACTTTGATGACTTGCTTGTGTGTGGATATAATCCTCATATAGGCCTGTGGCCTAACCAATTCAAAACTCATCCATTAATATTTTGTCGCATACAAGTTGTTCTCATACTTTGCTTCAAATAAAACCCATCTTGTTATTTTCCTCTCAATCCTGAATCCCTAACCCTAATGTCTTAGTCTCATCATGAGACATTAGGAGCTCCATTTTGAGGAATCTCACAACTAATCAAACTAGCCCAAGGAAGGCACACATGGTGTTATTAAAATCATCTTCATCCAATCATAAAAAGGTTCACTCAAATTTAGAAAATATTTTTTTCTTGCAAACATTTTATCAAACACCTAGTGTGCAATCTTAGTGTCTGTTAACAGATTCAGTTTTCTGACGCTTATATTAAGCTCATCTATTCTATCCATGGCAATGTACCTTCCTAGAACTCATATTTGGCATGTGATCTTCTATTCTTTCCATTACCACCTGGTCATTTGAGGCCATCTTCAACTTGTTTCAATTATGTTTCTGAGGCTAATCAACTCACTGACCTTTTGACTATTATCATATGTAGTTTTGCTCACACTTCTAGAATTAGAAATTAATTGTTCAGAGACCATTCCAGGACCTATTCCTCTTATTTTTGATCTACTCTACCAATCTATACACTTGCATGTGTATTTTGAGGTATGCCACCTATTTATGTGACTAGGTTTTGAACCCTAGTCAAAAACTGATTTCACCTTCTAGTTTTCTTTGATCCTCTTGATAATTAGTCAATGCTCATCATAAAATTCCTCCACAAGTTCATTTGCTCTCTACTAGCATTTGGAAATGTTATTCGTGCACAATATCACTTCTCCTCCATCCAAGATGCCTACTTTCTTATTTCATCTTTCTTATCTAACACATGCATGGGGATAATAACCATGTTATTTCATGCACTCTTCTCATCAAATAGATTTGATGGAACTCAACCATGTTATACTATGCATGCCTACTTCTATGAACACCAAAACCTTTGTTGCTTATCCTCCAATAATTTCAAAATCTTGTTCAAATTGTATTTCGGCCAAAATTTTCTAAATACAAAATTTTGGTGATCCTGCTTGGTTTAAAACTAATTCCAACCGAGGCATTTCTACCCAATATCTCATCTACTACCTATCTGATCTATCCATGCATGCCCTTGCTTGCTATAACTTGAAACTTTAAAATTAAGGGACTAGTGTATGCATACTCTTTTATCTCAAACTCTATCTCTTGAAATCATCTTAGATCATCACAAAACCCTAGCTCTGACTACCCCAGCACCCTCTTCCCTCTCTGGTCGAATTCTACTGTAGCACTGTTCCCTCTTTGTCCTCTTGTGTTTGGCAAAGAGGAAGGGTGGCTATGGCGTGGTATATGGTGCATGGGTGCCATATATATTCCTCTCTCTCTCATATCTTTTCCACCCAGCTAGCTGCAGCAACCCTGAAGCCCACCTGCATCATTACCGCTACCAACCAGCTCCCCCTACTGCCGGTCCTAGCCCTTTCTCTCTCATGCGCCCTAGATGGCCATTTGCATACCTTGTGGCATAAGCCACCTCCACAGCCCGAGACCTCGCGCCACTAGACTCCCCTATCTTCCCTGAGTCAAACCAGTGCCAGCCCTTGTCTTTGTCATCTTCCCTATGCCCTCTATCGATAGTGCTCTGGTCGACAGCAATACGTCGAACACCTGGCGGGCGCCTAGTCGACGTGTCCTCTCCCCGAGCCAACCGACCACCCCCGCTGCTGAGACCTCGCCAGCGAACGCGCCCCACTCCCCGTGACCCCCTGGCGCAGCCGCTACTCATTTTGTTCCCTATCGTACATCCGCACTCGCCGCCCCCTACCGCCAGTCCATGAATGCCACGTCGTGGCAGAGCCGACCTTGATCTTCTTAAAGCCGGCTCCCAACCTCCTTGCGTGCTAACACACTCACACACACCCCGCCCCTCCTCTAACCGACCCCCTCGCTCAACCCGAGCTCCTCTCAGGCCCTGCCGTCCTTCCCCGTCCATGGAAACGAGCCGGAGCTCGGCTCGGTCTACGCAGCTCGACGAGGCCGAGGCCCTGCCTCTCTTCCCTCGCTCTCTGCCTCCTCATCTCTGATCTATTTCCCCAAACTAATTTGTACTCTTGGTCCTTGACAGGAGATCGACAGGGGAGACGACTCCCTGCTCGAGGTCCGTCGTCGCCGCTTTCTGACCGGGACGATGCGCTCGCCTCCGATCAAGCCATCGGCCTGGTGCTCTTCTTCCCATCCCAGTCGATCCAGAAGGAACTCCCACACGTCCCTTCGTCACCTCCATCACCCTCACGACGCCCCGGTGAGCTTTCCCTCCGACCCCGTCTCTCCGATCGAACACAGCTAGCTAGCAGGTATCGTGCATGCATACGATTTCCTGTAGCACGAATTTTAAAGCACCCCCTTTTTTTTAGTCAAGGTCTTCGGCATCCCAACTGGGCCGGCAAGGTTGGATTCAGCCCAGATCTGTAGAGGGCGGCCCGATTTTGTTTTTTTTGGGGGTTGCCAGTTAAACTTTGAATTAGATCTGCACACTTCTAAATTCCATAAAGTATTCTCTGAGTGTCCAAATTTGGTGATTCAAATTTTCATATGAACCTTACAATATTGTACATCCCCTAGTACTGCATGCTTGATTTTTTAGGATAATATAATTTATCTGAGATTTAATTGTTGTAGATCTAGGGATTTACCATCTTAAATCCAAATCTGAAGTTCTGTGCTATGAAAATGTTTGATTCCAATTTTCAGAGGTGCCTTGTTGCAATGTAAAGCTTGAGGACTTGGTTTTGCTATTTTAGGAGTATTGAGTTGCATGCAGTAATTATCTTAGTGTCATTTAAGTTTCACATTGATTTATTTATTGTGCCTAGTAGGAATATTATTTTTGGGTGATTCAAACTCTGGTGAGTTGTGCATTACTGTAGCTTTCTAACTTGGTCTCTTTTAGAATTTTAGGAACTACTGAATAGTTTAGAGAATTAATTTTCTTTTCTAGTGGTATGTGTGATTAAGAAAATTCATTACAAATCAACCCTAACAACTTTTAGTTTGATTCCAATTGGGTTGGGTTTGTATTTGTGTTGGATACCTGGTGGTATACTGGTTACCATGCTTTGACACTTATCAATGCCTGCAAGGTGTTTGCTTCATGCACATGACTTGTTTGATAGTAGAAAATTATTTTAATATCATTAGAGTAATAATCCTTGTGTAAAATGTTCTCTTGTATTTGATCTGAGCATGTTTGTTTCTGATACTCTTTGATTGAAGTGTGAGATTGCATGGTTGGTATGTGGTCTATGTATGCATGTGTGCTTATTTGTATGTTATTATTTTTCCGGCGATAGAATCGAACGAGGAGTGTGCGAAGGAGGGAGAAATCTTTGAATATCAAGAAGAAGGAGATCAGGGACAAGCCAACCAAGGCAAGCCATCTACTTGTTGCATATCTGAATCCTATCAAGTCACTATGCATTATTCTACTCTTGCTCTTTTTACTATGCATTGTTTTCCTTATATTGCTATTAGACCCTAGATAGCAATAATTGGCGGCTTAGCTCCACAAGTCATATTGTTATCATCCATGAAGGATGACACCCTTAACACCTACTCATTACCCCTGAAAGGTAGAGACTCGATGATTAGTATCGAAGTCCTTGGAAAACTTGTAGTGGAGCCAAAAAAAACTCTAGGATGGGATAACTCTCGGAGAAGTTTCGAAAACGGTTACGAAAACCTTGGAGTAGTATCTACTCCACTGAAATGTTTTCTAAATGATTTTTTTTACAAATGGACACTTGGGTTATGGGAGAAAGGAGTTGGTGGTTTCAGAAAAAGGCATTGGTGTTTCTTTGTAGTCGCTCGAAACAATTAAACCGTGCAACCACATTACCCTGGTATGGGACGGGGCTTAGCCCGAAGTTTGTTTGCTTTAGTGCGGGGAGCCTCATACTATATAAGGGTCTGTAGGACCCCGGAATCCGGGTTGTCGCAAGTGGTGGGCAACAGTGTAGCGGGCCCGCCAATAGGCTACCCGTCCGGAAGACACTTGGGTTTCTCCCGCCGTGGCACTGGAACTACGCTCGACGGAGGTAGACGGCCAGGGTTTGCCGGGGAAGTTAATTCCACAGGGTAGGCACCCGTACTAAAGTAGATGGATGGAAGGCTCTGATCGGGTACTTGTCGTGGCATAGGATGTTATGCAGGGATGATGCCCACACGATGAGTATCCGGATGGTGTGGGTAAAGTGTACAACCTCTGCAGAGTGTAATCTATTCGAATAGCCGCGTCCTCGGTCATGGACGGTTGTGGAGATCACTACATTGCCCAATGTTAGGTTTTGGTTTTATAAATGGTTTTCGAGAAAATGGAGAAGGGTGCCGGACGGAGTACTCGGAGGGTACTACCGTAGCACGGTTTTGGTTCGGAGTACTTGCAGGGTACTGCCGAAGGACTGGAAGTGGTCATGTGTGATTGACCAGAATTTAATAAGGATGGTGGTCATGTTTGATTGACCGCCGGCTTTTCTCTTAAAAAGGAGTTTTCCCCTTTCCTAGAGCTTTTGCAAAGACTTCCCTTGTAAGTATCTTCTTTAATAAGGATATAGAGATGTCGTATGACATGCTATATCGACACGAGAAATTGACTAGATAGGAAAAACTGGACTAGAGCCTTTCTCCTTGCTACAGCCAAACTGCATATTTGTCCTCTCCCCTTTAGATGGTTTGCGAGTACAATTCAAATGTACTCACGGCTTTGTCCCTGGCTATTAACTTGGTCAGACTATGAAGAAGACTGCGAGGAAGGTGACGATGGTTGCGATGACACCGGTGCGGACTAGGAACGTCTCCCAGTCAGTTGCCTGTAGGGTAGTAGGCATGGCTTGGGTCATCAACGCTGCTTGGTATCCGCTGCTTAGTTATAGATTTGCCCTGCGTGGCAATATCATGTTTGGTCATGTGACCAATTGTAAGTATATTATTCGATATTGTAAAGGATGATGTAATTCTGTTATCAACTCGGATATGTGGATTCACGACACACTGATCATGGGATCATGAATTGTATGCATATCGGGTATTCTGGATGGGTAATCCGGGGTCCCCACATCTCATTGCCCCCATCATAAGAATATTGAATGTTTAAAGTTAATGCGAGAACACTCATGCTGCATATGCTTGACAAATCATAAGTTGAACACCTCATGTCCCATGAATACGAGTACCCAAACCTCATGCTACTTTACTTAGAGTACCAAGCAAGGATCTTGTCATTGTAAGTATATATGTATCATCGAGAACCGCCAACAGGGTACCTCCATGCCCAATGACATGGAACAAGCCCACATCAAAATGACAGGACAAGCAGACAATGAACACCTCGACATCTCTTTTATTTACCATTTATATAGCTTTTATTTTGAGATGCGTTGTTGAATGTCCACTATGGGCATGCTGCAAATTTCCACCATGAATTATGCATGGTTTAGATTGGCGGCCTAGGCGTTTCTCTAACACATATACAAACTCCATGATCCCGCAAGATTCCAAATTCATTTCACACCACGGGCATCCATAAACAAAAGACCACGATATCAACTCAAATAAGAAGTATAATGTTGAAAGCTTGCCCTATAACAGCATGGATGGGCTAGTTCCTAACTTACAACTTGCAAGCATAACAACTCAACATAAGAGACCACATTGTAAAAAAATTAAGAACGAGAAAAATAAAGTGTGCCTTCCGGTTCGTGAGAGCTTTACTAGACCAATTTTTGCATAACACTGGTAAGAGTTTTATTTGAAGAGTAGATAAAAGCAAGTCAAATGTACTTTGGAATAGAAAATTGCTAATAGGTATGTATGGTGGACACTTTGGCAAACTTGGTTTTTAGGATTTGGATGCACGAGTAGAGCTCACACTCAGTACAAAATGAAGGCTAGCAAAATATTGGGAGCGACCAACTAAGAGAGCAATAACTGCCATAATCATGCAGAGCGACAAAGCGACATTAAAAGAAGCATAAGATGGTATCATAAGTCAAAAACTAAATGATCATAGAGGCAATGGCGACTTTGTATGAGTCAAACATGTGTGAGCATGCGCCAAGTCAACCCAAATAAAGCATCAAGGAGAAAACCAAAATAATGCTCCCAAATAATTTAAACAACGCATGATTTTTTCAAAGGCTCATTAAGAAATCTCAGTTATTTGAGACAAGCATGCTACAGCAAAACCACTAAGCATACTATCAAAAAAAGACATCAAGCACGACATGCAAAATCCTAGGCCGTAGTCTACACAAGCTCCTTCTTATACCACTTTTTTGCATAAAGCTTTTTCTCTTTTCCGACACCATTCAAACTTTTTTGAGGAAACTCTTTTGAGGAAAAAAAACATATACCAGAGGTCCAAATACACCTTGAGATAAAGCAAGATCTGAACAAAAATTATGGCAAAAAATGCAAGCTAAACACAGTAGCAAAAAAAGAGAACACTCATTGAAATAATAAGAGTGAAAAACAGAGTGTTCTTGGCAAATGAAAAGCGAGTTCATCTCCTCCAAAAGAAACATGATGTGATCTAACCATTTATTGTAGCAAACAAAACAAAAACAACTGACGCTCCAAGAAAAACGCATAATGCATGAAGCAATAAAAATATAGTGTCTTGAAAGGTGACCTGATTTTTGCCGATGAAGAAAGGGGGTGCCTCGGGGGCATCCCCAAGCTTTGACGCTTGTACTTATTGTATATTTCTTGGGTTGCATGGGCATCCCCAAGCTTGAGTTCTTGTCCATTCTTCATCTCATCTCATCATTCTCCAATCCCTACACTTGAAAACTTCCTTCATACAAAACTAAACACAAATCTATTAGCAACATTAGTGTAAGCATAACATTGAATCAACCCTTTTTGCTCTAGGTTTCAACTCAAAACCACCACATATAAAGTATATACTACTATAGCAACTTCCTCAAAAGTTCCATGATCAAAAGAACTAAAAAAGAAAGCGATAAAGCGGCAAGCAAAAATATTGGCAGAAATCTGTCAAAACAGAACAGCTGACAAAGGTCGAATTTTTAGAGGGTTTTCTGTTGCTCAAATCAAAAAGTGTTCAATTAATTAAAGTTTGTATATAACCTGGGGCATATGCAAAAGAAATCGTAGGTCCAAAAGATATACAAAGAATTTTCACGAATTTTTACGGTGCAGCACCGAAAACTGTTTCAGGACAGCAACATCCCCAAATCTTACCTCACTCAAATTAGAGGCTCCTCTTGGCACAACAATGAAATAAAAAGGATAAGGAGCAGTTATTACAGTAGTAATAACTTCCAAGACTCAAATAAAAGAAAAATTACTGAATGTAAAAATATTGGGTTATCTCCCAAGAGTGCTTTTCTTTAACGCCTTTGAGCTAGGCGCAGTAATTTGCAAAGATGCTTATGTGGGCGCCATAAAAGAGCTTGAGGCAAAAGCGCCATATAGGAACTTAAAGAAATAGAGAGCATCAAAAAGCAAATGTGAAACACATTTAAATCTGAACCACTTTCTATGAAAAATAGTCTTGTAAAGAGACAAGTCATGAAAGCGCAAAGCAAAAAGCATAGGAAGGCAAAACAAGTACAACTTCAAGAATTGCAACATAAAGAGGGGAAACTCAATATTGTTGAGATCCATCAAACCATGTTTCCCTCTCTCATAATAACTTTCAGTAGCATCATGAATAGAACTAACAATATAACTATCGCATAAAGCATCCCTATAATGAGCCACATGCATAAAAGAATTAATACTCCCCACATGAACAATCATAGTAGGAGCACATTCAACAGAATAATTATTCTCGTCACCATAATCATCAAAAACCGGAGGCATATTGTAATCATAACTATTTCTTTCCTCAAAAGTAGGTGAACTAAAAAATATTATACCCATCATTATAACCATCATAAACTAGAGGTTTAGTATCATCACAAGCTAGAGGACAGCTATTTCGCAAAGCATATTCATCAAACATATCATCATAAGAAGGAACATGGATAATACTAATGGTACATCAATTATTAACCTTAAAGTTGGTACCAAAAAGATTTTCAATATCAAAAGTAGAGTGCTTTTCCCAATCACGATCACTAACATAGGTAACGGGCATAAGAACATCATCCCAATCAGAATTATCATAATCTACAACAGGATCATAACATTTAGGGGAAGATACCGTGTCCTCTCACCTTTTACTCCTCTTCTTCTTCATACTCTTCTTACTCTCTCTTTTAGGAGGGAGAGACTTGAAGGGCATCTTCTCCACATATTCTTTAGGAGGGAAAGGCATCTTCTCCACATAATCTGGTTTACTGACAGAAACAATAGAAGAAACTTTGGAGGATTCCTCCTCTCTATTAATAAGATAAAAACATCTATCAGTCATGTCATAGCTTGGCAAAACATCAAGTTTTATAAGATTTTGTATGTAAGTATTTGCAAGGCAATCTTTAGCACAATAGAGACGACAACCACGAAGGGTGCTATTAATATCAACATCATTCATGTCTACCAAAACAATCTTTCTAGATATCTCTTCACACACCAAGAACAAAGTGAGCTCATCATGCTGATTGAGAGTAATCTTGTCATCACAATACAAACTTAAGGTACTAGAAGAGTAACTATTAGGGCTTGAGCATTGGAAATTAAAATGACCTATGTCATCACAATGTTTACAAAGAAAAGGATAAAGCTTACAAACCTTCTTACCGAGCTCGCCTATATCCTTGTACCACATTCGGGTTTATTCATTTGCGTGGTGGACACAATAATCTTCCTTGTTGTAACTCTGTTCACAAGGTCTATGTACTCCACAAAAATTAACATGCTTATAAGAAATAGGACTTTTAGAAGTTTGAGCATGTTTATTGCAATCATCAACAAAAATATCACTTTCTATGCAAGTGTCCTTAAAAGGTTCATGATACACGTCCCCATTTCCTTTAGGAACATTCATATGGGAAGCAAAGGCTTTAAAGCAATCAACCATAATTTGAGGACCAAGACCATATTTAGCACTAAGCTCTTAAAAATTAGTAGTTTTAGCGAAAGACTTAATGCAATCAAACTCGTAATTCATACCTGATCCTTTACCTTTGTTGCTATCCCAACCTTCAATATTGTTTTGAATTGTGTCAAGCAGACCCCACTTGGTGTCAACATCTTTGCTTGTGAAAGACCCATCAAAGCATGCATCTAGATAGTCCTTGTAATATCCTAAAAGCCCTGCATAAAAATTATTAATAATAATATTACGGGGAAGATCATGAATAGGACATTTGTGCATTAGTAACTTCAATCTTCCCCACGCTTGGGCAATACTTTCTCCCTCATGCGGATGAAAATTATAAATGTAATTCCTATCTTTATAAACCTGACTAGAAGGATAGAATTTAGAATAAAATATAGGTGCAATTTCCTTCCAGTCAATAGATCGACCATCCTTCAGTGTTTTATACCATTCCTCGGCTCTACCTTTCAGTGATAAAGAGAATAGCTTCTTTTTAACTTGGTTCATTGAAATACCTGCACACTGGAACAACTCACATAATTCATGTATAAAGAGCAAATGATCACCAGGATGGACAGTTCCATCTCGTAAATAGCAGTTATCCATAGCATGTTCAACAAACTTTGTAGGTATTTTAAAAGGATAAGGAGCACAAGCATCATTAGAAACATCACATATGGGAGATAAAATATCATCAGAACAAACTTTCTCCACTAAAGCTTGGGAACTAAAAATATCATGCTTAACAAAACCAGCTTCCCCAAGCTTAGACTTTTCTATAGCATTAGCAATAACGGGATTCAAAGCATTCGCACTAATAACATTGCTATGCGAAATAAGCTCCAAAGGTTTTTCAATTTTCTCTTCAAATCTAAACTTAGGAAAAAGACAAAAGAACTCTTTGTTTTCCATTAAGCCTAACTAGTGAAAATAAAAACAAGAAACAAAAAGATATAATTGCAAAATCTAAAGGAAATAACTCTGAGCACTCACTAGCAACTAAAATACTTAGTAACCAAAGAATGTGAGTACCTTTTACCTTACCTCCCCGGCAACGATGCCAGAAAAGAGCTTGATGTCTATGCACGCGTCTGTTCTTATAGACAGTGTTGGGCCTCCAAGTGCAGAGGTTTGTAGAGCAGCATCAAGTTTCCCTTAAGTGGATCACCCAAGGTTTATCAAACTCAGGGATGAAGAGGTCAAAGCTATCCCTCCCAAACAATCCTGCAATTACGATACAGAAAGTCTCTTGTGTCCCCAACATACCCAATACACTTGTCAGATATATAGGTGCACTAGTTCGGTGAAGAGATAGTGAAATACAAGTAGTTGTGATGATTATAAGTAGTAAACGCGATCTAAAATAAAAATGTCAGCAACTGAAAATATTATACTCATCATCATAGCCATCATAAACTAGAGGTTTAGTATCATCACAAGCTAGAGAGCAACTATTTTGCATAGCATACTCTTCAAACAATCATCATAGCAAACTTTCTCCACTAAAGCTGGGGAACTAAAAATATCATGCTTAACAAAACCAGCTTCCCCAAGCTTAGACTTTTCTATAGCATTAGCAATAACGGTCTTCAAAACATTCATACTAACAACACTATTAGCATGCAAATTGAGCTCCAAAGGTTTTTCAATTTTCTCTTCAAACACTTCATATCTAAACTCAGGAAAAAGACTACAAAATTCTTTATTTTCCATTAAGCCTAACTAGTGAAAATAAAACAAGAAACAAAAAGATGTAATTGCAGAATCTAAAGGAAATAACTTCGAGCACTCACACAGGAGGATGCAAGTACCTTTTACCTTACCTCCCCGGCAACGGCGCCAGAAAAGAGCTTGATGTCTACGCACTTCTATTCTTGTAGACACTTGTTGGGCCTCCAAGTGCAGAGGTTTGTAGAATAGCAGCAAGTTTCCCTTAAGTGGATCACCCAAGGTTTATCGAACTCAGGGAGGTTAGAGGTCAAAGCTATCCCTCTCAAGCAACCCTGCAATTACGATACAGAAAGTCTCTTGTGTCCCCAACACACCCAATACACTTGTCAGATGTATAGGTGCACTAGTTCGGCAAAGAGATAGTGAAATACAAGTGGTATAGATGATTATAAGTGGTAAATACAATCTGAAATAAAAATGGCAGCAAGCAAACATGTAACAAAATAGCAAGTAAATGGTGTGCAAAGCTTGGAAACAAGGCCTAGGTATCATACTTTCACTAGTGGACACACTCCCAACAAATATAACATAATTGAACAAATAAACAACTTCTCTTCACTATGGTACTCTGAATTACTCTCCTATTGAATAACACTAATCATTGCATAGTGGCTACAGAAGCACCCCTTAAAGTTCATCAAGTACTTGACAAACACCACTTATAGAGATATCCAAATCAAATCACAATTCAAGATAAATATTATTGCAACTTAGACCAAGTACTAACATGATGCACACACTGTCGACATTACACCATGAAAGGAGGAATAGATCACTTCAATACTATCATAGTATTAATTATTCTCATAATCCATAAGAGATCACAATCGTAGCCTAGACCAAGTACCACCATGATGCACGCACTGTCACCGTTACACCATGGCAGGAGAAATAGATTACTTTAATAACATCACTAGAGTACACATAATATCTGAATAATAACATGTACTTGTTCAACATGATACAAAGCTCACGATCACATAATGGGAGAGAGAGGTGAACCACATAGCTACCGGTAGAGCCCTCAGCCCCGGGGATGAACTACTCCCTCCTCATCATAGGAGACAGCAAGGTTGATGGAGGTGGTGGTGAGGTCAATGGAGACGGCGGAGACGGTGATGGAGACCGATGGAGATGGCTCCGGGGGCACTTCCCCATACCGACAGGGTGCCAAAACAGAGACTTCTGTTCCCCAAAATTCATCGACGGTGGCGGCGGAGCTGCGGAACTCTTTCTGGAAAATTGCCGACTCTTTTAGGGTTTTTTGTCCCGAGGCTTTATATAGGCGAAGGGGCGATGTCAGAGGGGGAGCCAGGCGCCCTCACGTGGGGACCGTGCGGCCAGGCCCCTGGCCGCGCTGCCCACATGTGTGGGGCCTTGGTGGCCCCCCTCCGACTCTTCTTCGGATCTCTGGAAGCTTCCGGGGAAAATAAGAATTCAGGATGTGGTTTCGTCTAATTCCGAGAATATTTCCTGTGTATCACTTCTGAAACACAAAAACAGCAGAAAACAGGGAACTGGCACTGTGGCACTTGTTAATAGGTTAGTTCCGGAAAATGCATAAAAATGCCACGAAGTGCAACGAAACAACAGAAAAATGGTGTAAAAACAAGCATGGAGCATCAAAAATTGTATATACGTTGGAGACGTATCAGCATCCCCAAGCTTAACTCCTGCTCGTCCTCGAGTTGGTAAGTGATAACAAAAGAAATAATTTTTGAGGTGACATGCACCTACACAATCTAGATCATATATGTAAGCATTTGTGAGCTGGGATCATATGAACTTAAAACATGGGCATGAAGATATAATCTTGACAAAAAGAACTTAGCAACCATGTTGTAAACATGCAAATGAACACAAACAAAAGATCATGAAAATGAAACAATGAAAGTCAAACATGTGTTCAAATCATAAGGAAAAACATACAAATGGTTTTCAGTTTGTCCTTCAAAGAGAGCAAAACATAAATGCATAGGACACCTTCAAGTTTAAGAGGGCGACTAGATACAAATAATTTGAGAACAAGTGAAACCAAAATATGAATCAGTCAATGAACTTTGGGATAATGCATATTACACTAAGAATGACAACTATGCTCTCTTATGGTGCATAAAGAAAGAAGGTGGTGACTCAACATAAAAGTAGAAGAAAGGCCCTTCACAGAGGGAAGATGTGATTAAACATGTGCTAGAGCTTTTCATTTTTTAAAAAGAGAGATAAAATTGGTTTTGAGAGGTGGTTGTCTTTGTCAATGACTGGCAATGGGGTTCTTACTATCTTCCATACAAAAATGAAGCAAGTTTTTGAGAGAGAGATTGGCACTTTTGTGCTCTTTTATAAAGCTTGGCACTCCTTCCCACCTTTTTTTTTCTTTCACAAACCATGGCTAACCGATTCCATCGGGTGCCCACCAACATTCACATTCCTTGGAGGAGTGCCTTTTTTATTTCTTTTTTCTCTTTATTTTTTTTATTTTTGGAATAAGCAATATGGAAGATAGCAAATCCGACCACTACGTCCCCATGAGCTAAAAACAGTGGCACAAAATGAGAAGTAGTTGAAAGTTTTGAAAGGTAGCACATGAAAATTTACTTTGGAATGGCTTACAAATACCATGCATAGGAGTTTATAGTGGACACAATGGCAAACTTGGTTTTTAGGAGTTGGATGCATGAGTAGAGCTCATACTCAGTACAAGGTGAGGGCTAGCAAAAGACTGGGAGCAACCAACTAAGAGAGCAATAACGGCCATAATCATGCAAAGTGACAAAGCAACATTAAAAGAAGCATAAGATGGCATCAAAATTCAAAAACTAAATGATCATAGAGGCTATTGGAGACTTTGTGAGAGTCTAACATGGTGTAAGCATGCACCAAGTCAACACAAATAAAGCATCAAAGGAGAAAACCAAAATAATGCTTCCATACAATAAAAACAACGCATGATTTTTTCAAGGGCTCATTAAGCAATCTCAGTTATTTGAGACAAGTCATGATACAGCAAAACCACTAAGCATACTATCAAAAAGACATCAAGCATGACATGAAAAAGCCTAAGCCGCAGTCTACACAAGCTCCTTCTTGTACCACTTTTTTGCATAAAGCTTTTTCTCTTTTCCAACACCATTTGAAATTTTTATAAACACCTCTTTTGATGAAAACCAATAAAGATCAGAGGCAAAAATACACCTTGATGAAAAGATATGACAAGGTCTGAATGCAAATCAAGGTGAAAATGAAAACCAAAAGCAGTAGCAGAAAAAGAAGAACACCCGGTAAAAAGTAAGAATGAAAAATGGAGTGTTCTTTGCAAATGAAAAGCGAGTTCATCTCCTCCAAAAGAAACATGATGTGATCTAACCATTTATTGCACCAAAAACCTAAACTAACTAAGAAAACTAAAACAACTAACGCTCCAAGAAAAACACAAAGTGCATGAAGCAATAAAAATATAGTGTCTTGAAAGATGACCTGATTTTTGCCGATGAAGAAGGGGTGCCTCGGGGGCATCCCCAAGCTTTGACGCTTGTACTTCTTGGATATTTCTTGGGGTGCTGGTAATCCCCAAGCTTGAGCTTTTGTCCATTCTTCAACTCATCTCATCATTCTCCAATCCCTACACTTGAAAACTTCCTTCATACAAAACTAAACACAATTCTATTAGCAACATTAGTGTAAGCATAACATATATTCAACCTATTTTTGCTTCAGGTTTCAACTCAAAACCACCACATATAAAGCATATACTACTGTATCAACTTCCCAAAAAGTTCCATGATTAATAATAACTCAAAAAGAAAGCGATAAAGCGGCAAAAACAAATAGTGGCAGAAATCTATCAAAACAGAACATCTGACAAAGGTCGAATTTTTGAGGGATTTTCTGTTGCTCAAATCAAAAAGTGTTCAACTAAATTTTTTTTGGATATAACCTGGGGCATATGCACAAGAAATCGCAGGTCCAAAAGATAAACAGAGAATTTATATGAATTTTTACGGTGCAGCACCAAAAACAGTTTCAGGACAGCAACATCCCCAAATCATTAACTCGCTCAAATTAGAGGCTTCTCTTGGCACAAAAACGAAATAAACAAGAAAAGGAGCAGTCATTACGGTAGTAATGACTTCCAAGACTCAAATAAAAGAAAAATTACTGAAAATAAAACAATGGGTTATCTCCCAATAGTGCTTTTCTTTAACGCCTTTGAGTTAGGCGCAGTAATTTGCAAAGATGCTCATGTGGGCACCATATAAGAGCTTGAGGCAAAGGTGACATATAGGAACTTAAAGCAATAGAGAGCATAAATAAGCAAATGTGAAAGACATTTAAATCTGTACCACTTCCTATGAAAAATAGTCTTGTAGAGAGACAAGTCATGGAAGCACAAAGCAAAAAGCATAGGAAGGCAAAACAAGTACAACTTCAAGAATTGCAACATAAAGAGGGGAAACTCAATATTATTAAGATCCTTCAAAAAATATTTCCCTCTCTCATAATAACTTTCAGTAGCATCATGAATAGAACTAACAATATAACTATAACATAAAGCATCTCTATCATGAGCCACATGCATAAAAGAATTAATACTCACCACAGGAACAATAGTAGTAGGAGCAGATTCAACATAATAATTATTCTCATCACCATAATCATCATAAATAGGAGGCATATTGTAATCATAACTAATTTTATCCTCAATAGTAGGTGAACTAAAAATATTATACTCATCATCATAGCCATCATAAACTAGAGGTTTAGTATCATCACAAGCTAGAGAGCAACTATTTCACATAGCATACTCTTCAAACATATCATCATATCAAACTTTCTCCACTAAAGCTGGGTGATACGTCTCAAACGTATCTATAATTTTTGATGCTCCATGCTTATTTTTACACCATTTGCCTATTGTTTCGTTACACTTCGTGGCACTTTTATGCATTTTCCGGAACTAACCTATTAACAAGTTGCCACAGTGCCAGTTCCCTGTTTTCTGCTGTTTTTGTGTTTCAGAAGTGATACACAGGAAATATTCTCGGAATTGGATGAAACCACATCCTGAAGTCTTATTTTACCCAGAAGCTTCCAGAGATCCGAAGGAGAGTCAGAGGGGGGCCACCAGGGCCCCACACATGTGGCCGGCGCGGCCAGGGGCCTGGCCGCATGGGGCCCACGTGAGGGAGCCTGGCTCCACCTCTGACATTGCCCCTTCGCCTATAAAGACCCCCCGACAGAAAAAACCTAAGTACCCGATCAAATTTCCAGAACACATCGCGATCCACCGCTGCCATCGACCCAAAGATCAGGAGGGTCCAGAAGCTCTTCCCGGCACCCTGCCGGAGAGGAGAATTGCCACCGGAGGTCTTCTTCATCACCATGCTTGCCTCCGGAGCGATGAGTGAGTAGTCTACCTTGGACTATGGGTCCATAGAAGTAGCTAGATGGTTGTCTTCTCCACCATGTGCTTCATGTTTAGATCTCATGAGCTGCCCTACATGATTGAGATCACCGTTATGTAATTCTACATTTTTGGTTTGTTGGGATCCGATAAATATTGGTGTTTATGATTAAGTTGTTGTACTGAAATTTATCTTATGTTATCTCTATGTTGTTTATGATCTTGCATGCTCTCCGTTGTTAGTAGCTATCTTGGCCGAGTAGTTGCTAGTGACTCCAAGGGGGGTATTTATGCTCGATAGTGGGTTCATGCCTCTATTTCATCTGGGGGAGTGACAGAAACCTCTAAGGTGGTAGATGTGTTGTTGCTACTAGGGAGAAAACAACATTCACATGCTCAAGGGCATATGCTTTGTTTACATTACACAATTTGCTTAATGCAATTGTCCGTTGTTCGCAACTTAATACTTTTGGGGTGTTCAGATTGATATCCCCGAGGGTGGATTGTTAGTCATAGATGCAGTTGGATGACGGTCTATGTATTTTGTTGTAATGCCCAGAGTAAATCTCATAGTGATCTTCTTGACATATCACGTTATCTCTATTCTATCAATTGCCTAACTATAATTTGTTTACCCAGCATGTGCTATTTTATCTATGGAGAGACACCACTAGTGAACTGTGGACCCCGGTCCTATTTCCATCATATTGCTATCACCTGTTTACTTTCTCGCACTGTTTATTTTACTCGCATACTTTTACTGTTTTCCACTCGATACAATCATAACCTTTGTTTCAAACAAACCGGTGAGATTGAAAACCTCATCGTAAGTTGGGAGCAAAGTATTTGTTTGTGTGTGTGCAGGTTCCACATTGCAGCTAGCAAGCAAAGCTTGGACGAGGCGCCATATATAAATTGTCCACTGCTGTCGCAAACTTGCAAGCATCACCTTCAGTCGTTTATCTCACCTCTCCAAGAACGATAAACCTTGGTTTCTTACTGAGGGAAAACTAGCCACTATACTCATCATACCTTCCTCTTAGGGTTCCCAACGGGCTGATCATTTACCATGCATCAAGCTAGTTTTCTGGCGCCGTTGCCAGGGAGGAAAGAAGACTTCTGCGAGGGGAGTTTTTCGCACACACATACTTTACTTTGTTATTGTTTTGCTTTACTTTATTTATTTTACCTGCATCGTTTATATCAAAACCCCAAAAAAATTAGAATCCTTGGTAGTTGTTTTTACTTGTTTAATTTCGTTTTGCTGAAATGGCTACTCCTGAAAATACCAAGTTGTGTGACTTTACTAGCACAAACAATAGTGATTTTATCTGCACTCCTATTGCACCACCTGCTCCTGCTGCAAACTTTTATGAGATTAAGCCTGCTTTATTGAACCTTGTTATGAAAGAGCAATTTTCTGGTGCTAGTACTGAAGATGCTGCAGCTCATCTCAACAATTTTATTGAGCTATGTGAGATGCAGAAATATAAGGATGTAGAAAGTGATATTATTAAGCTCAAGTTGTTTCCTTTTTCTTTGAGAGGAAAAGCTAAAGATTGGTTGCTGTCTTTGACTAAGAATAGTATTGATTCATGGGCTAAGTGTAAGGATGCTTTTATTGGTAGATACTATCATCCTACTAAGATTATATCTATGCGTAGCAATATTATGAAATTTACTCAGTTTGATAATGAACATGTTGCTCAATCTTGGGAAAGAATGAAATCTATGGTAAAGAATTGCCCCACTCATGGACTGACTACTTGGATGATTATCCAAACTTTTTATGCAGGACTAAATTTTTCTTCAAGGAACCTACTTGATTCAGCTGCTGGAGGCACTTTTATGTCCCTTACCTTGGGCGCCGCAACGAAGCTACTTGACAACATGATGGTAAATTATTCTGAATGGCATACCGAGAGAGCTCCACAAGGTAAGAAGGTAAATTCTATTGAGGAAACCTCTTCCTTGAATGATAAGATTGATACCATTATGGCTATGCTTGCTAATGATAGGACTCATGTAGATCCTAATAATGTTCCTTTAGCCTCTTTGGTTGCTCAAGAAGAGCATGTTGATGTGAATTTCATTAGAAATAATAATTTTAACAATAATGCTTATAGGAACAATTTTGCTAGTAACAATCATAGGCCGTTTCTCTCTAATGGTGAAAATGGCTACCTTGGTAGACCTAAAATGCCTAGTGAAGAGAGGTTTTTAGAACTTGAAAAGTCTACCAAGAATTTTATGCAAATGCAATATGAGCAAAATAAGTTGTTTGCTAAGACTATGGAGGAGCAAACAGCTCTGTTGAGGACTATTAGTCATCAACTTGAAAATTTAAACCAGGCTATTCCTGAATTGCAAGCTAAAGTTTCTAAGGCCGAAACTGATATTTCCTCTTTGTCTGATGTGCAATCCTCTTTGGGTAATAGAATGTCTGCTAAGCCTAATCCTTTTGCTACTGCTAATACTATTCAAGTTGGAATTGATGAAAATCTTAGACTGTTAGCAGAATTGCATGCTAGATGGGAAAGAGAGGATGAGATTGCTAGGAATTTGAAAGTTTGTACTATTAATACCTCTGATGATGTTGTTCCTAATGCTAGCAATCCTCCTACTTTGATTGGTATAGAGAAAACTCCCACTCCTTGTGCTAAAAAGCCTAAAACTGCCAAAACTTTTTCTCAAAAGAGTGCTAAATTTTTTTGGAGTGTGGGAGATGATAGCTCTACTTATTTTAATGATTTTGATATTGATGGCTGCAATATATCTGAAGTTATTTTGTTCTTGCAAAAGCTTGCTTTGACTCCCAATGCTAGTTCTTTAAATATTGCTTTTACTAAGCATATTACCAATGCTCTCTCATAAAAATTAGGGATGAAAAGTTGAAGCAGAAAGCCTCTGTTCCCAAGAAGTTAGAAGATGGTTGGGAACCCATCATTTATATGCATGTTAATGGTTATGATTGCCATGCTTTATGTGATCTATGTGCTAGTATTTCTATCATGCCTAGAAAGATTTATGACATGCTTGATTCGCCACCGCTTGAAAAGTGTTATTTTGATGTTCCCATTGCTGATGTTGCTAAGAAGAAACCTTTGGGAAGGATTAATGATGTTTTATAGTGGGTAACAATAACCTTGTTCCCATTGATTTTCTTGTTATGGACGTTGAATGTCATGCTTCATGTCCTATTATTTTGGGAAGACCTTTTCTTCGAACTGTAGGTGCTATCATTGATATGAGGGAAGGCACTATCAAATATCAATTCCCACTGAAGAAAGGTATGGAACACTTCCCTAGGAAAAGAAAGAAATTACTTTTTGACTCTATTCTTAGAGCAAATTATGATCTTGATGCTTCATCGCTTGATATTACTTGATTCGTAATTTTCTGCGCCTAGCTCAAAGGCGTTAAAGAAAAGCACTCTTGGGAGATAACCCAATGTTTTCTTTTCAGTACTTTTTCTTTTATTTGAGTCTTGGAAGTCATTACTACTGTAATGATTGCTCCTTACCCTTTTTATTTCATTTTTGTGCCAAGAGAAGCCTCTAATTTGAGCGAGGTAATGATTTGGGGATGTTGCTGTCCTGAAACTATTTTCGGTGCTGCACCGTAATAATTCATATAAATTCTCTGTTTATCTTTTGGACCTGCGATTTTTTGTGCATATGCCCCAGGTTAAATCCAAACTTTACTTAGTTGAACACTTTTCTATTTGAGCAACATAAAACCTTCAAAAATTCGTCCTTTGTCAGCTGTTCAGTTTTGACAGATTTCTGCCAATATTTGTGTTTGCCACTTTATCGCTTTCTTTTGAGTTCTTTTTGACCATGGAACCGTTTGGTAAGTTGCTACAGTAGTATATGCTTTATATGTGGTGGTTTTGAGTTGAAACCTGAAGCAAAAATAGGATGAATATATTTTATGCTTACACTAATGTTGCTAATAGAATTGTGTTTAGTTTTGTATGAAGGAAGTTTTCAAGTGTAGGGATTGGAGAATGATGAGATGAGTTGAAGAATGGAAAAAAGCTCAAGCTTGGGGATTCCCAGCACCCCAAGAAATATCCAAGAAATACAAGCATCAAAGCTTGGGGATGCCCCCGAGGCACCCCTTCTTCATCGGCAAAAATCAGGTCACCTTTCAAAACACTATATTTTTATTGCTTCATGCACTATGTGTTTTTCTTGGAGCGTCAGTTGTTTTAGTTTTCTTAGTTTTTTATTTTAGTTTGTTTGCTGTAATAAATGGTTGGACCCCAACAAATTTCTTTTGGAGAAGATGTACTCGTTTTCATTTGCAAAGAACGCTCTAGTTTTCAATCTTACCTTTTTATCGAGCGTTCTACTTTTTCTGCTGCTGCTTTTGGTTTTCATTTTCACCTTGATATGCGTTCAGATCTTGTCATATATTTTCATCAAGGTGTATTTTTGCCTCTGATCTTTATTGGTTTTCATCAAAAGAGGTAGTTATAAAAATTTCAAATGGTATTGGAAAAGAGAAAAAGCTTTATGCAAAATAGTGGTACAAGAAGGAGCTTGTGTAGACTGCGGCTTAGGCTTTTTCATGTCATGCTTGATGTCTTTTTGATAGTATGCTTAGTGGTTTTGCTGTAGCATGACTTGTCTTAAATAACTGAGATTGCTTAATGAGCCTCTAAAAAAAATCATGCGTTGTTTTTATTGTATGGGAGCATTATTTTGGTTTTCTCCTTGATGCTTTATTTGGGTTGACTTGGCGCATGCTCACACATGTTAGACTCTTACAAAGTCACCAATAGCCTTCATGATCATTTAGTTTTTGACTTTTGATGCCATCTTATGCTTCTTTTAATATCGCTTTGTCGCTTTGCATGATTATGGCCATTATTGCTCTCTTAGTTGGTCGCTCCCAGTCTTTTGCTAGCCCTCACCTTGTACTGAGTATGAGCTCTACTCGTGCATCCAACTCCTAAAAGCCAAGGTTTTCCAAAGTGTCCACCATACATACCTACTAGCAATTTGCTATTCCAAGTAAATTTGACTTTCTTTTATTATCTCTTCAAATTAAACTCTTACCAGTGTTATGCGAAATTCGGTCAGTAAAGCTCTCACGAACCGGAAGGCACACTTTACATTTTCCTGTTCTAAAAATTTGACATTGTGGTCTTTTATGCTGAGTTGTTATGCTTGCAAGTTGTAAGTTGGATTCTAGCCCAGCCATGCTGTCATGGGCAAGCTTTCAACATTGCACTTTTTATTTGAGTTGATATCGTGATCTTTTGTTTATGGATGCCCGCGGTGTGAAATGAATTGGGAATCTTGTGAGGATCATGGAGTTTGTATATGTGTTAGGGAAACGTCGGGCCGCCAATCTAAGCCATGCATAATTCATGGTGGAAATTTGCAGCATACCCATGGTGAACATTCGACGACGCATCTCATAATACAAAAAAGCTAAACAATATAGCAAATAAAAGAGATGTCGAGGTGTTCATTGTCTGCTTGTCCTGTCATTTTGGTGTGGGCTTGTTCCATGTCATCGGGCACGGAGGTACCCCATTGGCGGTTCTCAATGATACACATATATTTATAATGACAAGAGCCTTGCTTGGGACTCTAAGTAAAGTAGCATGAGGTTTGGGTACTCGTATTCACGGGACACGAGGTCTTCAACTTATGATTTGTCAAGCATATGCATCATAACTGTTCTCACATTAACTTTAACCATTCAAGATGCTTATGATAGGGGCAATGAGAGCTCAAAGCCGGTAAGTACCATAATTTTTGAAGGTTGTAAAACTTGCAATCACTGCTTCCCTCTGCGAAGGGTCTTTCTTCTACTTTTATGTTGAGTCACCACCTTCTTTCTTTATGCACCATAAGAGAGCATAGTTGTCATTCTTAGTGTGATATGCATTGTCCCAAAGTTCATTGATTGACTCATGATGATTGGTTTCACTTGTTCTTAAGTTATTTGTATCTAGTCACTGATGAGGGTTAACTCGACAAATGTCCTAGATGAAGGACTTAGGATCGGGGAGATAGGGCGTCAGATGAACTCGAAGGTAAAGTTAGTCGAAATAGGTATACGTCGAAAGTAAACTTAGGTGTTGAACCTGGCTTGCTTTCAATCTGCCCTACATCGTCCCCTCCTGGCCCCTATATATAGGTGGCCAGGTCTCAAGGATTGGGTAGGGTACGATACTGTAACATCCCAAGATTTTATCAAATTTTGGGGAAATTTTTTTGTTTTTATTCTGCTTGTGTTGATTGAAAATTCACAAAGATTTAAAACTTTTTGAGTCTAATTGAAAGCCTTATTGAAAACTATTTTAAATCCTCTATTTATTTCTTGAAGAACTTCTTCGAGAAAAGCAAATGTCCAAATATTATTTTCTTATTTTATTCAAAACCTATGCAAGATACTTGCAAGGAATGCATTTCAAATGTGTTTATTAAGAATTGTATTTTCAAAAATAAGTTTGAAAGATGATTTCAAACAATTATTCTGCAAAGTATTTTTCTTTAAAAGAACTATCTCCTAAACCTTAATTCTATTTCTTTTATGCAAGCAAGTCCCTCTTGCTTTGCTCATAATGTTTTATTGAAAAATACCCCTTTTACTTAAAACTTGTTTTATTACTGACTTAGAATAATGTGCACCCCTTTTGAAAATTTCTGGAAGAAGTTTGATTTGAATTGAAGTATATTTGCAAAAGATATGAAGCAAAGAAAGAAAATAGAAAAAGAAAACAGAAGAAAAAAATAAAAGAAAGGAGGCCAGCAGCCAACCTGGGCCGCGCCCGGGAACCAACTGGCCCATATCGACCCGAACCGGCCCAGCCCCTCACCTCCCTCTCTCTCTCACACTGCTAGGAGGGACCCGCATGTCAGCAGCGTCTTCTCCCCCGAATTCTCTCTTCTCTCTCTGGAATTGGTAACTGCCGGCGAGTTACTCACTCCCGCACCATCTCCACGCGCCGTTACTGCCATCAAGATGCTGCCTATAAATCCCCTGCGCGCTCCTCTCTCTTCCCTCTCTTTTTCCCCCTCAAAGCGCCGCCAAGCCGCACAGAATCGAGCTCACCACCTTGCAGTTACCGGTGAACTCCGGCGAGCTATTCACGGAGCACAGGAGCATCTCCGCCTCTCCTACTGCGCCACCGAGCCCGCCTCCTTGCGCTACATCACCCCGCAAGTTCTGAGCGGCCAGAATACATCGCAAATCAACGAATCAACCTTTCCAGAAAACATCACCGCCGCTCCGTTAACTCCAGCCGCGCCTAACCTCATTTACATGAAGGTCTGGAGCATGAAGTCCACATCATCATCTTTGCCGTTCTCTCCTCTGTGTCATCGTCGAGTCCATCGTCACTAGGAACCCCTGGAGCCTCGCCAGCATCCACCCCTAAACCACCGCCGGCGAAGCCAACCAACTCCGGCGACCCTTCCTAGAACCCTAGGTGAGGATCTCTCCCCAATCTAATCTAAACCGTCCATCCCCACTTAATCCAACGGCCTCTGTTCTTTTCATCCCGAACCGGTATCCTCCAGTGAAAAGCCGCCACGTAGCCTGCCCCTGTCAGCACTAGTCAAACCCGGTCAAGTTTGTCTTCAAAATTGAAATTCAAATCACAGAATTTGTCCTGATCTAGTAAAATCAATATAAAATCTTCTGTAGGTCCAAAAATAACAAATAATATACCGTTGGAATCCTTAGGAAGTCTAGAATCCAGTAGTACAATAATATCTTATATTTTATGGGTTCAATTTGAAACTATTTTCAAATTGAGTTAAACCTTCTGTTAGCTTGATAAATTCATATCTTTTGTTTTGTCCATTCAAAAATTACAAATTTGTAGTCTCTGGAATCCTCTCAACCTGTAGAACATCATAGGATCAAGGAAATCCAAATTCGATATGTGCACACACTTTGTGCATTCAAATTTGTTCAAATCACTATTTTGGTGATAATCCAAATTCTATAACTTAGTTTGGGATGGATCCAATTGCAGTAGCCCTGTTTTGCTGCAAGCTATCCAGTAGCATCACTCCCATAATTTCTTGAACCACTTCACAATTATTCAAATTCTAATATGAGGATTTGAGTAATTTCTACTATAGGAATAAAACTATTTCTTTTAGCAATGTTCCTTTCTACTTTAGTGGATCCTATATTCATACCTAGTCATCAATATTATCTAAATAACATCTTGATCAAGATAATATCTACTTAGACCTATCTTGTCTAGTTCACACATATTCAAATTACAATTGTGTTATTTGAGTAAAGTGTGATACATCTCAATCATAGATTCTATTCTTGCTATCCTTGTGTTGTTGATCTAATCAATATTATAGCACCTATCCAATACCCCATGTACCCAATAGAAACCCTAAACCATAATCTAAAATGTTATCTACCCATACTCAATCCTCTGTCCACTTGATCCTAATTTCATGTGTAGAACTATTCAATTAACACATGAGTTAATTGAGTAAATAATGTTTCATGAAACCTTGACCCATACCTTGTCCAACTAAACATATTTTGTCTAATTCATATTTATTCAAATTGCAATTGTGCTACTTGAGTACAATATGAATTCAACCCAAATCTAAATCCTATGTTAATGTGGTGTTGTTATAACCCATACCATAGTATGTGTTATACACCATGTTGATCAATGAACCAATTGAGCCATGTCCTCAAATATCAATCATTCATGCCCAACCCAATGCCTACCTAGTTTTGTTCACATGTATTGAACTATTCAACTTGCAAATGTGCTAATTGAGTAGTTCAAGCTTTCTTAAAACCTAGCCTAGTGCCTAAGTGTGATATATACTATTTAAAGAATAAATGTTGTTACACTTATTCAAATAGTATTGTGGTTGCACTGTCCCACACCTATGTGATTTATTTCACATGAGCATTTCCTAAAACTCATATATGCTTTAATAAAGCATAAAAACTTCATCAATTATATTTGCCTAAACCCAATTCTCTCTCAAATCATATTGATCCTTCCCAACTAAGCTCTCCGATTTATATCCCACAAATCATGAACCCTTTGCCATATCTTTCTTGTCATAACATCTCAATAAACCAAATTGTTAAACAAACACTTTTCAATTGTTTGATTTGTTTGAATGTGTATGTATGGTGTGTTTATGTTATGTTATTTCTGTGCTATAGTTTGTGCGAAGAGCTACGTGCTTAGTTGAAGTGGAACATCGTGATCTTCAAAAAGGCAAGTGACACACATACTTCCACCTATCTTTTTTTATATGCATTAGTGGTTTCAATACTATGCATGATATGAAATCTTTCAAAGTGGTTATGAAATACTTAGCTCCTAGTAGTGGTAGCTATCCCTTAAACCCCACCTGCTAGGATTGCAAACTTGCTTTGCAAAATGATGCCATGCCTTGTTTTCAAATTGATATGAAAATTAACAACCCAATGAACCACCTGGGTGCAATCTTGTGGCTACTCGGGGCTACACACCTGGCTATCAACCCAGGACATGTGTGGTGGTTATCACCGGAGGGTACACAACTCGGGGCTACACACCTGGCTATCAACCCAGGATATGTGTGGTGGTTATCACCTGAGAATACTTTGTATTGGTTGTACCTAGGAATAGAGAGAGGACATGTCGATCGAAAGGAATCTCATCACCTTTTCAAATATTTAAAACTTGAATAGTGACTACTTAGGGCTACACACCTGACTATCAACTCAGGACATGTGTGGTGGTTATCACCTAAGGGTCCTCACCAATCCCAAGACTAACTACTTAGGGCTACACACCTGACTATCAACTCAGGACATGTGTGGTGGTTATCACCTAAGGGTTACCTTGGAGTTTAAATTGAGTAACTACTCAGGACTGCACACCTGGCTATCAACCCAGGATATGTGTGGTTGTCATCGCCTGAGGGTTATTCTAGTTTTAATTGAGTAACTACTCAAGACTGCACACCTGGCTATCAACCCAGGATATGTGTGGTTGTCATCGCCTGAGGGTTATTCTTGTTTTGTTGAGTTACTACCCAGGGCTACACAACTTGGCTATCAACCCAAAGTTGCGTGGTGGTTATCACCTGGGGGTTATCTTGACCTTAAAGAAAAATCAAAATGTTTTAAAATTGTTTTGATAGGATAAAACTTGCTTTATGCAATTTAGCCATAAGATCCACCAGCCAAATGCCATGTAGTATAGTCTTTCCACAAAATGCCACCAAATATGTGTCATTTGCTAGTACATCATTGTACTGACCCCTTCGGGGCTGCATATTCAAACGTGCAGGTTTTGTATCAAGTAAGGAACCAGGAGTAGGATCTCGAGAGTGCATTCCAACATGTCTGCCTGTGGCACGTGATGAAGAATGAAGGCTCACTGCAACTATGCTTTATGCTGTGAACTCATAAGGTTAAATACCTGTGTAACTGGATTATCACTGTAATATTTGATGCTACTACAATGATTACTTATTTTGTACTGTGGTGCTATCTACTGGTCCAGGGAATGGCACAATACACAGGAGTTCTGCCTTTAGGAAAAGGCAGGGCGTTACAGAATGGTATCAGAGCATAGTGTTGCCTGTAGGATCGAGACCCTAGGTTTGGAATTAGAGATAGGAAGACCATAGGATAAAAATCTCTATCTCATCTTACTTCTATTTAAAAAGAATGTTTGCATCTTGAAACTCCTTGTATTTTCTCCCCTACTTCATTTTCAAATGATTCCCTTAGATGACCCAACTCTCGGAACCTTCAAGAAAGGACAGAAGAACACAATGTGCTAGAAGAATGAGACTTCTACTTCATAGGTTGACCTTGATCCAACATGAAGAACTACATTGAAGACCAACAAAGAGCTCAAGAACATGTGGATATGAAGGTTGCCAAACACCAATGATGCATTGGGAAGTGGAAATAAGAAATGGAACAATGAAAACTATAATAGAATAGACCACCAAGATTCTAGTTTATAGAACCAACGACTTATAGATGCTTCTATGATCATACAAAATTGGTGTATGACCATATTATTTTGTCAGCGTGTTTTTCCAAAACTTATCTAAAGGAATTTTCAACGATTGTTTGATTTATGTTTGTTTGTTGCATGGTTTGTTGTTTATGTCTAGGTAGGAAATTTTTCTTCTTTAGTTCTATCTATCTATTACTCACCTATGCTAAAACCACCTCAGATGCCGCCTCGCCGTGAAAACAACAACAACAGCAACAACAACAATGACAACAACATCAATGATGTGGTCCAACAGTTAGCCACAGGTCAAGCCCAGCTCATGCAGATGATGACCCAATTCATCCAAGCAAGCACCAACCTCATGAACAACAACAACAACAACAATCCACCACCCCCACCTCAAGTGGACCGACTAGCTCGTTTCCTGAAGCTCAGACCCAATAAGTTTTCATCTGCCATAGACCCAATAGTGGCCGACGACTGGCTGCATTCAGTCAGTAAGGACTTAGTTACCTGTGATTGCACAGATGCTGAAAAGATTAGATTCACTGCTCACCTGCTAGAGGGACCAGCAGCAATGTGGTGGGATACTTACCAAGTCACCAATCCAATTGAAGGTCTGGACTGGGATTCCTTCAGGGAAGGCTTTCGTAATGCTCATATCTCCACGGGCATTATGAATCTAAAGAAAGATGAGTTCCGCACTCTAAAGTAGGGTGACAGGACACTAAAGGAGTACATGGATGACTTCTGCTCTCTATCAAGATACGCACCAGAAGACATCGACACTGATGCCAAGAGGAAAGATAAGTTTCTCAGTGGACTCAAAGGGGAACTAAAGATACCTCTGTCAATAGCTTATGCTCCAAACTACCAGGCTCTGCTAGACCAAGCGGTTACTCTGGATAACAACATAAGGAAGGAGGAAAATCATAAGCGGAAGCTCAACAATGGCAAGAACCACACTGGACATTTCCACAAGAGACCCCACATCAGTGAAGACTATGGGAATGGTAATTTTAATGGCCATAGGCACAATGGTGGAAACAATGGAAACCACTTCAATGATCATCATAATGGAGACAATGGAAATCATAATGGAGGAAATGGACAACACCACTCCAAACCGGTGGTTAAGAAGGATCTCTCGACAATCACTTGTTATAAGTGCAAACAAAAGGGACACTATGTGGATAAGTGTTCAGAAAATGGTACTACAAGGCCTCAGTGAACTGGATGACCGAAGGATGCCGCAAAGTACAAGGAGAAGACACAACAAAGTATAGCCAATTTGAAAGAATTTGTATGCAGCTACAGCCTTGTAATAAATATTGTAAGAGCTAAAGACAACCTTGTTGAATGAACTTTACTTCTCAATGAAATGGCAAGCTGAAGGATTAGTAACTCAAGAGTTAAGGTCATACGACCGAGTTCGAGCAAAAACCTTAGATAAGGAATGATAGATTAATTTTAAAATCTAGATTTGAGAACATAGGTTTTCATTTCAAGAAAATTTTGTCAAACGAGTAAGGTTGACCAAGAGTTAGAATGCGAGATGCACCAAACCAAATACAAGGTAATGATTGGGTGCGACATGGATTGGCCCCCATGACGACTACTCATATTGTTTGCTCTTGTATGAGGAATGGTAAATCTAGAGAGACATACCTACTTGAGAGATGACGTCGTTAAACCATAACCTTAGGAAGATAATATGTTACATCCCTTATAGTAAGCCAGTGGCCAAAATGTAGGAATACGGTGAGAACTTTGACTTTTGAATGGCTACACGTTAATCAGAAGCGTTTTGCTCAGTGGACTTGAAGGCGAAGACTGTTCAGTTTTGATGACTGCTAGTTCAATTCACCTCCCCGACTCTTCATTTCAACTCCCCACGTAGCCTGTTTGACTACCTTCCTGAGCCTATAAGAGAGATGTCACTTCTCTCCAGAAAGTCACAACCGAGACAGCCACCACTACCTATGAGATTGCCTCCTGTTTCCAAAGCTTTACGCCACCGAAGTCTACCCCATCCCGATCTGTGATGTTATGAAGCAGCTCTCTGAATCCTTGAAACTACTTTCTTGCCCATGAGAGCTTCGTTAGATCCCTTTTTCCTGCAAAGGAGTTCACCTTCAAGATATGATCAAGTGGTTCAGCGCCTTTCAACAACTATGAAGACAGTTGCTAAAGGAATTCTTAAGGACCATCTGATACCTGTGGCAAGTAGCATGACTTGCTCCGGTAACTTGAATGGGTTCAACAATGCTGGTTATAAGGTGACCTTCCATCCCTTAAAGATGCAAGTGCCTCTTACAGAGTCTACCTTGTTTACCCCTATGAAATGCTTGAGAAGCTCGTAGAGAGATGCCATCCTAACTCATTGGGATGTGTGGCCTCATCATGTTCATGGGGCAAGCATGCAGTACTTAGCACTGAGTTATCTTTTGAGATTCTGTAATGAAAATCAGCTAAAAAGCAACAAGGAGTATGGTGATGGCCTGTATGCTATCTTGGCCTTGATGAGGACCGACCAAGAAAAGGCTAGATACACATTCTTGGACGATGTGGACTACCTTGTTGAAGACAACGCGATGGATGATATCTGCTTATCACCAGAATTGGATGGAACCTTTGGTATGCCCACTTTTGAACATAGCCGTGAACATCAAAAACTTCTGAGAAGGACGATCCAGAGAAAATGACACAACGGTGAATGCAAGCTGGGAACAAAATGCTAGTGCCTAAGGAAGCATCAAGATACCACCAAGAGGAATCTTCTTTTAAGGGTGGTAGCCACCCAGATACCTAAACCCAGATAACCTCATGCCTACTTTCTTTCTAGCCTCTCCAATCTCGAGGACGAGATTTCTTTTAAGGGTGGTAGTCTGTAACATCCCAAGATTTTATCAAATTTTGGGGAAATTTTTTTGTTTTTATTCTGCTTGTGTTGATTGAAAATTCACAAAGATTTAAAACTTTTTGAGTCTAATTGAAAGCCTTATTGAAAACTATTTTAAATCCTCTATTTATTTCTTGAAGAACTTCTTCGAGAAAAGCAAATGTCCAAATATTATTTTCTTCTTTTGTTCAAAACCTATGCAAGATACTTGCAAGGAATGCATTTCAAATGTGTTTATTAAGAATTGTATTTTCAAAAATAAGTTTGAAAGATTATTTCAAACAATTATTCTGCGAAGTATTTTTCTTTAAAAGGACTATCTCCTAAACCTTAATTCTATTTCTTTTATGCAAGCAAGTCCCTCTTGCTTTGCTCATAATGTTTTATTGAAAAATACCCCTTTTACTTAAAACTTGTTTTATTACTGACTTAGAATAATGTGCACCCCTTTTGAAAATTTCTGGAAGAAGTTTGATTTGAATTGAAGTATATTTGCAAAAGATATGAAGCAAAGAAAGAAAATAGAAAAAGAAAACAGAAGAAAAAAATAAAAGAAAGGAGGCCAGCAGCCAACCTGGGCCGCGCCCGGGAACCAACTGGCCCATATTGACCCGAACCGGCCCAGCCCCTCGCCTCCCTCTCTCTCTCACACTGCCAGGCGGGACCCGCATGTCAGCAGCGTCTTCTCCCCCGAATTCTCTCTTCTCTCTCTGGAATTGGTAACTGCCGGCGAGTTACTCACTCCCACGCCATCTCTGCACGCCGTTACTACCATCAAGACGCTACCTATAAATCCCCCGCGCGCTCCTCTCTCTTCCCTCTCTTTTTCCCCCTCAAAGCGCCGCTAGGCCGCACGAAATCGAGCTCACCACCTTGCAGTTACCGGTGAACTCCGGCGAGCTATTCACGGAGCACAGGAGCATCTCTGCCTCTCCTACTGCACCATCGAGCCCGCCTCCTTGCGCTACATCACCCCGTAAGTTCTGAGCGGCTAGAATACATCGCAAATCGACGAATCAACCTTTCCAGAAAACATCACCGCCGCTCCATTAACTCTAGCCGCGCCTAACCTCATTTACAGGAAGCTCTGGAGCACGAAGTCCACATCATCATCTTCGCCGTTCTCTCCTCTGTGTCATCATCGAGTCCATCTTCACTAGGAACCCCTGGAGCCTCGCCAGCGTCCACCCCTGAACCGCCGCCGGCGAAGCCAACCAACTCCGGCGACCCCCCTAGAACCCTAGGTGAGGATCTCTCCCCAATCTAATCTAAACCATCCATCCCCACTTAATCCAATGGCCTCTGTTCTTTTCATCCTGAACCGGTATCCTCCAGTGAAAAGCCGCCACATAGCCTGCCCCTGTCAGCACTAGTCAAACCCGGTCAAGTTTGTTTTCAAAATTGAAATTCAAATCACAGAATTTGTCCTGATCTGGTAAAATCAATATAAAATCTTCTGTAGGTCCAAAAATAACAAATAATATACCGTTGGAATCCTTAGGAAGTCTAGAATCCAGTAGTACAATAATATCTTATATTTTATGGGTTCAATTTGAAACTATTTTCAAATTGAGTTAAACCTTTTGTTAGCTTGATAAATTCATATCTTTAGTTTTGTCCATTCAAATATTACAAATTTGTAGTCTCTGGAATCCTTTCAACTTGTAGAACATCATAGGATCAAGGAAATCCAAATTTGATACGTGCACACACTTTGTGCATTCAAATTTGTTCAAATCACTATTTTGGTGATAATCCAAATTCTATAACTTAGTTTGGGATGGATCCAATTGCAGTAGCCCTGTTTTGCTGCAAGCTATCCAGTAGCATCACTCCCATAATTTCTTGAACCACTTCACAATTATTCAAATTCTAATATGAGGATTTGAGTAATTTCTACTATAGGAATAAAACTATTTCTTTTAGCAATGTTCCTTTCTACTTTAGTGGATCCTATATTCATACCTAGTCATCAATATTATCTAAATAACATCTTGATCAAGATAATATCTACTTAGACCTATCTTGTCTAGTTCACACATATTCAAATTACAATTGTGTTATTTGAGTAAATTGTGATACATCTCAATCATAGATTCTATTATTGCTATCCTTGTGGTGTTGATCTAATCAACATTATAGCACCTATCCAATACCCCATGTACCCAATAGAAACCCTAAACCATAATCTAAAATGTTATCTACCCATACTCAATCCTCTGTCCACTTAATCTTGATTTCATGTGTAGAACTATTCAATTAACACATGAGTTAATTGAGTAAATAATGTTTCATGAAACCTTGACCCATACCTTGTCCAACTAAACATATTTTGTCTAATTCATATTTATTCAAATTGCAATTGTGCTACTTGAGTACAATATGAATTCAACCCAAATCTAAATCCTATGTTAATGTGGTGTTGTTATAACCCATACCATAGTATGTGTTATACACCATGTTGATCAATGAACCAATTGAGCCATGTCCTCAAATATCAATCATTCATGCCCAACCCAATGCCTACCTAGTTTTGTTCACATGTATTGAACTATTCAACTTGCAAATGTGATAATTGAGTAGTTCAAGCATTCTTAAAACCTAGCCTAGTGCCTAAGTGTGATATATACTATTTAAAGAATAAATGTTGTTACACTTATTCAAATAGTATTGTGGTTGCACTATCCCACACCTATGTGATTTATTTCACATGAGCATTTCCTAAAACTCATATATGCTTTAATAAAGCATAAAAACTTCATCAATTATATTTGCCTAAACCCAATTCTCTCTCAAATAATATTGATCCTTCCAAACTAAGCTCTCCGATTTATATCCCACAAATCATGAACCCTTTGCCATATCTTTCTTGTCATGACATCTCAATAAACTAAATTGTTAAACAAACACTTTTCAATTGTTTGATTTGTTTGAATGTGTATGTATGGTGTGTTTATGTTATGTTATTTCTGTGCTATAGTTTGTGCGAAGAGCTACGTGCTTAGTTGAAGTGGAACATCGTGATCTTCAAAAAGGCAAGTGACACACATACTTCCACCTATCTTTTTTTATATGCATTAGTGGTTTCAATACTATGCATGATATGAAATCTTTCAAAGTGGTTATGAAATACTTAGCTCCTAGTAGTGGTAGCTATCCATTAAACCCCACCTGCTAGGATTGCAAACTTGCTTTGCAAAATGATGCCATGCCTTGTTTTCAAATTGATATGAAAATTAACAACCCAATGAACCACCTGGGTGCAATCTTGTGGCTACTCAGGGCTACACACCTGGCTATCAACCCAGGACATGTGTGGTTGTTATCACCTGAGGGTACACAACTCGGGGCTACACACCTAGCTATCAACCCAGGATATGTGTGGTGATTATCACCTGAGAATACTTTGTATTGGTTGTACCTAGGAATAGAGAGAGGACATGTCGATCGAAAGGAATCTCATCACCTTTTCAAATATTTAAAAATTGAATATTGACTACTTAGGGCTACACACCTGACTATCAACTCAGGACATGTGTGGTGGTTATCACTTAAGGGTCCTCACCAATCCCAAGACTAACTACTTAGGGATACACACCTGACTATCAACTCAGGACATGTGTGGTGGTTATCACCTAAGGGTTACACTACTAGGAAAACAGCTATAGGTGGAGGACTTACCCGCAGCGCATACAGTAAGTGGTGCGCTGCGGCTATTTAGCCGTAGCGCATCGTGCACAGTGCGCTGCTGCTATTTTCACTACCCGCAGCGCACCAAAGATAAGCGTGCGCTACGGCTATTCGTAGACCTGGACGGACGATTTTCCTAAGCTTACCCGTAGCGCACCTCTCGTGCATGCGCTACGGGTAGTTAGTGTTACCCGTAGCGCATGCACGAGAGGTGCGCTACGGGTAAGGTTAGGAGGGACACATAGGCATAATCTCAGGTTACCCGTAGCGCATTGTATAGGCATGCGCTACGGGTAAGTTATCTACCCGCAGCGCATGCCTATACAATGCGCTACGGGTAACCTGGGATGGTTATTTTTAAGTCATGAAGCCACCTAGCTCCAATCATTGCCCCCCTTCTTCCCCCTCCATTCACAAGTAGATCTGGTCGTCCCCCTCCTCCTCCCCAACCTAATTTCATCAATCTTCCATCTATTTTAGCTTATTAAAGCTACTTTGGTTGGTAGATATATGAGTGCAATGTCTACTAACCTTTAGATATCACTTTATTACTATCTCGTGCACACACACACTCTCGTTCTCTCGTATCGCGGTATCGTCTATAATAGGTGAGTAATATGAGGACATCGGTGTGTGGCATCGGTGTTTGTATGCTTGTAGGTGTGTCATTGTTGTTTGTATGTATGCATGCTTGTGTGGCATCGGAACACGTTTGTATGTATGAATTCTTATTTGTTTGGATCCAAATATGATGATTTACCGATGGTGCCAATGTTGTTATGCCGAAATGTTGATTTACTTCCATTTCGGTATATTTTGGCACCACGGATAGGTCCATTTTTAGGGAAGGTCATGCCGAAATTTTTGGACGACTATGTGTGTATTTGGCTGGTTCTAAGATATTCTCTTGCTCTATATATATGTATACCAGGCAACCATGGTCAGGTCGATGAATGAAGGCATAGTGGCAAGATATATGAAAGCCGCGACGCACGACATGATTCGAAATAACCAGACGGAGATAAAGTGTCCGTGTCACAAATGCAAACTGAAGTGCTATATCGACCCTTATTCCGGGCAACTGCAGAGCCACCTGCTCTCTCGCGGTTTCATGGATGGCTACACTCGGTGGATAAGTGACGAAGATGATGACAACGTCCATGGAGCGGCGATGGGAAATGATGAGGAAGGGCATGGTGGTGACGAAGATTTTCCCAGTCATGATGAAGGCGGAGAAGATGCCGGACATGGTGGAGAAGATCAAGATGCCGGACATGGTGGAGAAGATCAAGATGCCGGACATGGTGAAGAAGATCAAGATGCCGGACATGGTGAAGAAGATCAAGATGCCGGAGCAGATGGAACACCGTCAGGTAGCTGGGTGCAGAACCCTTACGTTCAAGCACTACTTCTCAAGCCGACAAGCAACGCGCGGGATGCCGCTAGAGAGAAAGCCAAGCTGGCGAGCCTAGAGAAGGACGCGGTTACTCCATTGTATGCAGGATGCAGGCCCGGGGATACACGTTTGGATGTCACGCTCAGGGCACTGCAGATGAAGGCAAGACACAAATGGACCGACAAAAGCTTTGACGAAAACATGGCATTCTGGCAGGAGCGTCTTCCCGAGGGGAACAAGTGTCCAACTAGTATCGAGGAGGCCAAGAAAATCGTGTGCCCTCTTGATTTACCTCACGTGAGATACCATGCTTGCATTAATGATTGCATCATTTATCGGCGAGAAGATGCGGAGAGAAACACATGTCCGGTGTGCGGCGCATCTTGATACAAGAGTGGGAAGAAAGCTCCTCGAAAGGTAGTATGGTACTTTCCGATCACTCCTCGTCTACAGCGATATTTCGCAGACCCTAAGGAAGCAAAGCTTATGCGCTGGCACGCGGAAAGGAAGAAGCCAAAAGATGATGACGATGATGATCAGGAGGACATGATACTGAGACACCCTTCAGATGCTAGCCAGTGGAAGGCATTGGACATCGAGTGCCCAGAATTTGGTAATGATCCAAGGAACGTCAGGTTGGGTGTGAGCACCGATGGACTCAATCCGTTTGGCAGCCAGAGCAGCACCCATAGCACCTGGCCCGTATTTGTATGGATGTACAACCTACCCCCCTGGCTGTGCATGAAGAGGAGGTACATACAAATGACTATGCTAATTCAAGGTCCAAAACAACCGGGAAATGACATCCAACTGTATCTCGGTCTGCTGAGAGAGGAACTAGCCACGTTATGGGACACACCACCCAATACATGGGACGCCGTCGCCCAAGATTATTTTCCTATGAGGGCCGCGTTGGTCACGACGGTGCATGACTATCTCGGTTGCGGATATGTCTCGGGGCAGGTGGTCCACGGATATTGTGCCTGTATTCGGTGCATGGATGACACAACATATCACCAGCTACAGAAAGATCCCGGTTCTTCGAAGACCGTGTTCCTTGGGCATCGAAGGTGGCTTCGCAAGGATGACCCATGGAGAAAACGCAAAGATCTGTTCAATGGTAAAATTGAGATTCGAGATCCCCCATGTCTAAGGAGCGGCGACGAAATCGATGAGTTGTTGACAAGTTGGCCAGAGTGCCCTGCACCGGGAAAGAAGCGAAAGGCGCCCAAGCCGCTCCTGAAGGTATGGAAAAGGAGGTCTGTTTTCTGGGATCTGCCTTACTGGAAGATCCTCCGCATGCCCCATAGCCTTGATGTCATGCATATCACAAAAAACGTGTGCGAGAGTCTGCTTGGCACCCTTCTCAACATGCCTGATAGGACCAAAGACGGACCGAAAGCAAGGCACGACTTGGCATTTATGAAGATCAGGGAAGACCTTCACTTAGGACGATCTGATGATGATGACGATGATGATGAGGAGACCGAAGGTCGTCGCAAGGGAAAAAGGGCCAAGAGGAACGACTATCACTGCCCCGCTTCGTGCTTCACTCTAAGTCCTCAGGAGATCGAGCAGTTTTTCAACTGCCTCCTAGGAGTCAAAGTTCCCTACGGTTACTCGGGCAAGATAAGTAGATACCTAGACAAAGCGAAGCAGAAGTTCAGCGGGATGAAGTCTCACGACTGTCACGTGCTGATGGCGCAGATACTTCCGGTTGAAATTCGAGGAATAATGGACGAGCACGTCCGCAAAACGTTGTTTGGCCTCTGCAACTTTTTCAACGTCATCTCTCAGAAGTCAATTAGCCTGAGGAAACTTCACAGGCTACAGGAAGAGATCGTGGTGATTCTATGCGAGCTAGAGATGTACTTCCCGCCCGCATTCTTTGATATTATGGTACATCTTCTCGTCCATATCGTGGAGGATATCGTCCAACTCGGGCCGATGTTCCTGCACAGCATGATGCCGTTTGAAAGGATGAATGGTGTCATCAAAGGATACGTTCGCAATAGATCACGTCCCGATGGAAGCATAGCCAAGGGCTTCCTGACCGAAGAGTGCATCTCCTTCTGCACGAATTATCTTAACATCGAAAACCCTGTTGGTCTGCCCGTCAACAAGCACCTTGACAGGATCGATGGATGGGGTCACCGCGAGGGTCGTCGTGAAATGCATATCGACTTCACTGGTCGACGCGCCGACTTTGATAGAGCAAACCTAGTTGCGCTACAGCACATGCAACTGATCGACCCTTGGGTAGAAGAGCACAAAAGCTTTATTGCGAATAAGTATAGTGACAGGGGCGAGCAGAGGACGGAAGGAGCAATAATCAATGAGCACAACTCCAATTTCACGCGTTGGTTCAAGGAGAAGCTTCTAGCTAATCCCCCACCAATGCAATCTTCCGAGGAAGAAAAACTCATATTCGCCTTGTCACAGGGAGCTGAACACTGCATAATGACCTATCAGGCATATGATATCAATGGCTACACATTTTACACTGAGGAAAAGGACAGTAATTGCGATTACCAGAACTCAGGGGTAACGATGGAAGCCTACACCGGTGATGTCAAGCAAAGATACTACGGAAGGATCGAGGAGATCTGGGAGCTGAGCTACGCTGGTGAGAAGGTGCCGATGTTTTGTGTTAGATGGGCCAAAAACATCGTAAAAGAAGACCGGTATTTCACCACCATGGTTATACCCGAAGCCAAATCCAGGACTGCCGGCGCAAACGTCACCGCTAAAAATGAGCCATGGGTACTGGCAAGCCAAGTGGACCAATGCTTCTTCATTACCGACCCGCCAAAGCCTACCCGGGTTGTCGTGAGGAGAGGCAAAAGGAACATCATCGGAATGGATGGGGTCGCCAATGAGCAAGACTTTGACATGTACGGTGACCCAAAGATGGAAGATGAAAGCGACACCGATGAAACATACACCACAAGAAGAAGTCGGACCACCCAACCTAAAGGTCTACCGTTCAAGAGAAGAAGTCTCGGGGTTCCGGGGCTTAATTATTCGACCCTGACAAAGAAGGGCAAAAAGATTGTGAAACGGTAGCTAGCTTGACTGTGTGTGTGGGCACATTATTATTATGTATCACTTTTATATTTTTGGACCAAACTAGAAATGGAACTCATATTTTTAGAGAAGGAGTCTCGGGTTCCAGGGAAGTCACAGGGAGGCCTATTACGCCTTATATCATATGCTGGCGATGGTACGGGACAAGAAAAACTCGACGCTGCCAGATTCACTCCAACCCTGGGCCGAAAAGTTGGCGATGATTGATGATGACAATCTACGAGGACAGTTCTATCGCATCCAGGAGCAGTTTGCGACAATCATCTTTCAAGATGTCGTCAGAAAAGGGGGGATGTTCTACACTGCCCAGCTGAAGCCGTCAAATGAAGAAGTAGATCAGAGGCTACTTCTGCAGGGCGACGACAGGGCATTCTTTTTGCCAGGACGCGGCTTCCGCTTTGTTCCTGATACTGGCAAGCAAAAGTTGTAATAATAAGTACACTATGTTCCTAGCTTCCTTAGCATGGGATGTTTCGTAGACATCGGTGAACTTATTAGTTCTGATCGTGTCGTGTGTGATGAACACTTAGTTGTGGTGTTAAAGTTAATAAGTACATCCTAGTTAATTATGTCATATTTCATTACTATGCATACATGTGATGAACTTCTTGCTTTCTGTTATCTAACCTTATTTGTCTTGAAGGTAGGGATGCCGTACGTTGTGTACAAAGGTAGGGTTCCTGGAGTTTATGTCCACTGGGAAGATTGCTTGAAGCAAGTCAATAGGTTCAAGGGCAACAGCTACAAAGGGTACACGACGATGGCGGAGGCGGAAGCTAGGTGGAGGAACCACCTTCGAGAGGAGAGGAGGACGACCTTCTTCAGCGTCACCACCGCCGTCTTGCTCACCGCGGTGATTGCGGTTGTAGTGTACTTCATCGTACCGTAGCGTGTGGGATGATGAACTTGCGTATTTGATCGGTATCGATGACTTAGAGACATTGAACTCATGTAATATGTGATCGCTTCATTTCGAAAATAATGAGATTCATATTCCGTGTCTATTTCATACTAAATATATTACATTTCCTGTATACTTCTTGTAATCTTGTATTTTTGCAATTTCCTGTTTAAAAACTGTAATCTAGCAGTATAAATGGCTTTATTTTCGAAATTTGAAAAAACATACCCGTAGCGCATTGCCCAGTGATGCGCTGTTGATGTTGTTGAGTACCCGTAGCGCATGGTGTATGTGGTGCGCTACCACTAATGCATATACCCGTAGCGCACTGAGCTTTAGCCGTAGTGCACAGTGTGATGCGCTACGGGTAAGTAGGATACCCGTAGCGCACGGAGGTGGTGCGCTACGACTAAGTAGATACCAGTGGCGTGGTAGTGGCAGCGCGGGGGCATGCGCTACGGGTAATAAAAACAGGTGCGCTACGGGTAGCTGTTTTCCTAGTAGTGTTACCTTGGAGTTTAAATTGAGTAACTACTCAGGACTGCACACCTGGCTATCAACCCAGGATATGTGTGGTTGTCATCGCCTGAGGGTTATTCTAGTTTTAATTGAGTAACTACTCAGGACTATACACCTGGCTATTAACCCAGGATATGTGTGGTTGTCATCGCCTGAGGGTTATTCTTGTTTTGTTGAGTTACTACCCAGGGCTACACAACTTGGCTATCAACCTAAAGTTGCGTGGTGGTTATCACCTGGGGGTTATCTTGACCTTAAAGAAAAATCAAAATGTTTTAAAAATGTTTTGATAGGATAAAACTTGCTTTATGCAATTCAGCCATAAGATCCACCAGCCAAATGCCATGTAGTATAGTCTTTCCACAAAATGCCACCAAATATGTGTCATTTGCCAGTACATCATTGTACTGACCCCTTCGGGGCTGCATATTCAAACGTGTAGGTTTTGTATCGAGTAAGGAACCAGGAGTAGGATCTCGAGACTACATTCCAACATGTCTGCCTGTGGCACATGATAAAGAATGAAGGCTCACTGCAACTATGCTTTATGCTGTGAACTCGTAAGGTTAAATACCTGTGTAACTGGATTATCACTATAATATTTGATGCTACTGCAATGATTACTTATTTTGTACTGTGGTGCTATCTACTGATCCAGGGAATGGCACAATACACAGGAGTTCTGCCTTTAGGAAAAGGTAGGGCGTTACAGATACAGATTACAATATCGACATACGGTAAAAACTCGTATTCGACTATCATTACAATTGAGCCTAGCTCAACGGGCCTCAGGGGTACTCAACTAATGGGCTCTATTAGCTATACCCTTGTCAGTAGCCCCTGAGATTCTACCAGAATTGCAGATTCAGGTTGAATCTCTAATCTTTAAATCTTCGACTTGATCAATTCTTTATCTTCTTCATATCTTCAAATCTTTGACTTGGTCTATCGACTTATGTTTCATGATAATTTGCTCGCAAGAGGTTTTGATGAACAAGCCTGACAACTCTGACGGATCAAGAGGTCAGTTAACTGCCGGAACAGATACTTGCCACCTACTTCAAATTCAATCCCCTTGGACTTGAATTCGGGATACCGGTCAAACCCATTCTTTTGCCGCATTTAGGACTTACAAAGAATGAGTCCCAGTGGTTCTCAGGGTACCCAGTGCGTCCACCAGGATTTTCTTCGCGTCGTAGACATGGATACATACTAGCAGAGCGCATCCATGTGCATATACCAGGCCACACAGGATGGATCCTAGGGTCTTACCTTTGTGATAAATCACGGCATTCAAGTTTCGTTGCGATAACGTAACTCAAGAATCTTATATTCGCAGCCAAGTTTTTGACTGATAAAATCAAAGAATTTCAAATTTTAAATTGATCTTCTTCGCTCCCAATGGGAGTAAGCTTTTTCTTCTCTTTTTGTCGACTACGTAGTCGAATACTTCTTCATCTTCAATATTGATTATCTCATCCTCTATCGGGTGCGCGCTCAGCGCTCCCGATGGGAGTAGCCCCCGAGGCTATGTTTGGCTACTCGTAGTCAGGCATAGGCTCAAAGTTCAACTCTTCTTTCTTCTGTTGTCGAGCCCCCGAGTCCAAGTTGAGGTTTTTATGTCGTGCAACCATAGTCTCCTCCTTTTTTTTCCCTCCTTTGATATTATCGCCTGCTGTGCGCAGAATTTAACTCCTGCTGAAAAAATATATTAACGGGCTGTGCTGTAGCACGGGGGCCCAATAATATGTGCTTATAAATAAAGCACCATCTGGTAAAGGTTGAAAACCCTAATTAGATTCCTCCTCCACCGCATTATCTTCTCTCCCCATCTAGGGTTTTTCCCAGGTTTTTCCTTTGTTCTCATGGCGGATGCTGAAGGTTCTCGTCTGGATCTCAGCTCCCCGGTGGCGCCACGAGGTCGGGGTCACCCTTGTGGAAGTAAGAACGGGATCAACATCACTTCAGCCGCCGCAGGAACATCATCGGACGCTCCGGCTAAGCGTCGTCCCGGCCGTCCACTTGGTAGCAAGAACAAGCCTAAGGTGACTGGCGCTGTTTCAGGTCCAATCGCTCCTCCTCCTGCTACTCCCGCTGCTCCTGCTTCCTCTCCCTGAATCTTCTCCTTCTTCTGTATTGCCATGGCACAGTGCCATGAGATTCAATGCCTGCCACTAAATTTCACCGAGTTCATGGATGGCCGCGAACTGCGAGAGGCGGTTCTCCGTGAACAATCTGGCAGTGGCGTCCCATACGAGGTGGAGGTGTGGTATGATGGCGACGGCGAGCAGTATTTTAGGGGCAACTGGTCAGAGTTTGCAGAAGACCACGACATCCACCAAGGCTTTTTCATGGTCTTCGACTTTCATATCGGCATGTCGAAGTTCGATGTGACGATCTATGATGGCACCCAGTGCCAGAAGAAATATGAAGCTAAAGTCTAGTTTCATTGGGATCTGCTATCCATGTAACTTCATTTGATAATGTCCTTGCTGCAATGATATTCATAATGCATAATCGTACTTTGTGTCGATGTCTTTTGCTAGTACCATGAGAACAAGTCATATTCTGAGGTATGCTTTCCATATATCGGGTTCTTTGCGAACCAAAATGTATGATAAATATCGGGTTCCTTTTATGAATCAAATTGTGTAAGTCTTTGTTGGTTCATGTAAGCAACCTTTCAGTGAAAAAAGGACCTTCAACTTGTAATAATAATCCCTTTTCGTACGACCCAGGGGTTGAAGCCCCTGGGCGGATAAGTAACAAATAATTGTACAATTTTGTTGAGTTCAACCCAAAGAACCCAACCTGTGGCCTCATGTTCTGGGTTCAGAGGGTTGAACACTATATTTATTCTACATGTAAAAATGTCGTAGCTACTCTGCATTCCATGGGTTGCTCTCATCCTTCCCAGTCTTCTTGTCTTGTAGTCGATACGCTCCTCCTGGTATTACTTCGGTGATGATGTAAGGTCCCACCCAAGGGGACTTCAATTTTCCGTGGATGTCTTGCCTAAGTTGCAAAACAAGGTCTCCCACCACGAAGGATCATGGACGAACTCGACCGCTATGGTAGTTTCATAGGCTTTGTTGATATTGCGTAGCCCTTTCCAATGCTTTATCTCTTGCTTCATCTAATGCATCGACATCATCTTGCAATGCTTCTGTTGATGTCGCCTCATCATATGCTGTCACTCTTGGAGCTTCGTGTGTGACTTCGACTGGAAGCACGGCTTCGGTGCCATGGACCAGGAAGAAGGGAGTTTCTTGAGTTGCTGCATTAGGAGTAGTTCTTAGACTCCAAAGAACGGAGGGCAATTCTTCCACCCAAGCGCTCTTGGCTTTCTCGAGAGGTGCTAAAAGCCTCTTTTTTATTCCACTACATATTAGGCCATTGGCTTTTTTGACTTGTCCATTTGTCTTCGGGTGCCCCACAGATGCGAATTTGAGCTTGATCCCCAATCCTTCACAGTAACTCTTGAATTCTTTTGAGGTGAAGTTTGTCCCGTTGTCTGTGATGACGTTATATGGTATACCAAAACAAAAAACTATTGACTTGATAAAGCTAATTGCTACTGTAGAATCTTGGGTCATTACTGGGGCTGCTTCCACCCATTTGGTAAATTTATCGACTGCCACTAACATGTAGACATGCCCTCCTGGCCAAGATTTGTGCAACTTTCCCACCATGTCGAGGACCCATTGTGCGAAGGGCCAAGATAATGGTATTGTTTGCGGCTCCGCCGCTGGTGCATGCGGTCTAGACGCAAACCTTTGACATGCTTCACACTTCTGAACTATATCTTTTGCGTCTTCGATGGCTGTTAGCCAATAGAATCCTGCTCGAAAAGCTTTTGCCGCTATTGCTCTACTGCTAGCGTGATGGCCATATACTCCGCCGTGTATGTCTTTCAGTATTGCTTGTCCTTCCTGGGGCATTACACAGCGCTGTAAAATGCTGGTAATACTTATCTTATATAATTTCCCCTCCAACACGACAAACGCTTTTGATCTTCGAGTTATCCTCTTGGCCTCCACTGCATCTTCTGGTAGTTTTTTACTTATCATGTATGCAAGATATGGCTGCATCCATGTTTCTTCTATCATCATGACCTCCTCTGGTTCTGACGTAGCCCCTGAGCTTGCTGTAGTAGTCGAACTTTTTTTACTTTTTATTGATCTTTCCACTATTTCCTCCCAAAATAATCCGGACGGCACATGTAAGCACTGTGACCCGATATTTGCTAAAGTGTCGGCTTCTTCATTGCTGTTCCTGCTTATGTGCGAGACTTCGCATCCATCGAACGTTCCTTCTAGATAATGGTACAAATTTTTGTAGGCCATCATGTTGTCGTTGATTGTGTTACATCTGTTCATAACTTGCTGAACAACAAGGTTGGAGTCTCCAAATATTTTTAGGCGAGTTGCTCCACATGCTTTAGCCATCTTCATTCCGTGCAACAAAGCTTCGTATTCCGCTTCGTTGTTAGAAGCCTGCGGAAAGCTCATCCTTAAGATGTACTTCAATTTGTCGCCATGAGGAGATATCAGCACTACTCCTGCACCTGCGCCTTGGACTCTCTTAGAACCGTCGAAGTACATTGTCCAAGTACTCGATAAATCTGGTGGTCCCATGCTTTGCAGCTCGAGCCACTCTGTTGTAAAATCTGGCAATACTTGCGACTTGATCGCCTTTCTTTTTTCGTATGTGATGTCCATGGGAGATAACTCGATTCCCCACAAAGAGACACACCCCGTTGCTAGAGGATTGTTCAATATATTTGATAGTGGCGCTTCATTGACCACTATAATTGGGTGCACCGTAAAATACTATCGTAGTTTACGTGCAGTTGTAAAGACACTGTATGCCAACTTCTGATAATGCGGGTACATCTGTTTGGTTGGGGATAGTACTTCACTGATGAAATATACCGGCCTCTAGATGCCATGGGCTTTTCCTTCTTCGCTTCTTTCGCCTACTAGAACGGTACTCACCACCTGATGGGTTGCGGCGATGTATAGCAGCAGTGGCTCTTTTTCTCTTGGTGCGACCAACACTGGTGGCATGGAAAGCACTTTTTTCAACTATGCAAACGCTGCATCTGCTTCTTCTGTCCACTCAAATTTATCGTCTGACTTCTTCATAAGTGCATAAAAAGGAAGCGCCTTCTCTCCTAGTTGAGCAACGAAGCGACTTAGTGCCATGACGCGTCCTGCCAATTTCTGTACATCGTGTAGTTTTGTGGGTTTCCCCATTGTTAGAATTGCTTGAATCTTTTCTGGATTTGCCTCTATTCCTCATGCTGATACCAAGAACCCCAAAAGTTGCCCTACTGATACTCCAAAGGAACACTTTGTCGGGTTCAGCTTAAGTTTGTACTTGCTTAGGTTGTCGAAGGTTTTTACCAAGTCGCTGATTAAAGATTTCTCTTCTCTTGTTGTGATGACTACATCATCACTGTAAACTTGGATATTGCGTCCTATTTGGCTTCCGAGGCAATTTTGCATCATCCGTTGATAAGTTGCTCCTGCATTTTTTAGACCAAATGGCATTACTTGGTAGCAAAACACTCCATATGGTGTGATGAAGGCCATTTTTTCTTCGTCCTCTTTCTTCAATTTGATCTGATTGTAACCAGAATATGCATCCAAAAAATGAAAGCCTTGCGCATCTCGCTATGGAATCAATTATCTGATCGATATGGGGTAGAGGGAAGGGATCATTTGGACAATGTTTATTGAGAGATGTGTAGTTGACACACACTCTTTGTACGTCTGTATTCTTCTTGGGTACTATGACTGGGTTTGACACCAAACTTGAAGTTTTGATTTCTCTGATAAATCCGGCATTTTCTAGCCTGTGCAATTCTGATGCTATCGCCTTTCTTTTAGGCTCATCAAATCGCCTCAATGGTTGCTTGACTGGTTTTGCCTTGGGATCTACATTAAGTGCGTGCTCGATGAGTTCCCTAGGAACCCCTGGCATGTCCAATGGACACCAAGCGATGATTTCCCAGCGCTTATGGAGGAACTCAATGAGCGCGCCTTCCTATGCGGGATCTAAGTTCACCGTAATTGACGTCGTCTTGTTTGGATCTGTAGGATGGACCTGAATTTTCTTTGAGTCCTGCATTGTGTCGAAAGCCTTATCTGGTAGGGATAGTCCAACGTCGGGTAGGACATTATGATCCATTTCTCCTTTCAACCTCTCATACTCTGCTGTCATGCCGAAGGTTTGCGCCATCCTGTTGAATTCTCTGTTGCATGTATTGGCTACTTCAAAACTCTCTTGTACTATAACTAGCGGGATGGCCCGCGCATTTGCGCGGCTAGCCAATACATGGATGTAGTCTCCTACGATATTTGAAATTTTTATACTAATATTATTATTTTTTGTATGTTCAACAAATTTATTTATAACTTTTTTGACAATTAGAGTAAACTCTTTATTAATTTATTTTTACTATAGATTAATTTATTTGCAATTTTTTTTTCTTAATTTTGTTCCTATTCATTCCTTTTTTTTGTCGGTCTTAATTTTTTTATAGTACATCTCTGTACCTATTTTTTAGCTCACTTTTTTGTCTAAATAACTTTCAAACATACATCTTGTATTTTACTAATGTTTTTTCGCACTAATTTTTTTGTTTTACATGATTGGTCACCCATGTATATATACGTGTGTGTACGATTCTGACTATTGCAATGCACCGACCGGTAGCCTCTCTCATCTGTACATCTCTCTCTCTCTCTCTCTCTTGTTAGAAAGTAAGAAAAATCCCCTTTGTATTCTATTCTGGATCGACTCTGCCTAGTCCTAATCCATACAATTTTTGATTCATCTTAAAATCTTACCAAGGCGTTGACGCGCGATGGAGCTTTGGATATATGGTTCTCTCATCGGCAAGGCTGCATTTGGCTGTCTCTGTTTCTGGAATGTAGAAGATGAACTTGCAGTTTGCAGCGGCGGCCCGCATGTCGCCCAGCGATGCTGGAGTGTCCGCTTCGTCGGCAGTTTTACCCGCAGATTTCGCAGGTACGTGAGTCTCCAAAGTTGAGGACGACATCGGCGGCGACTGAATGACTCTTCCGCAGCAGATTACCACTTAATTTTTAAGATTTCTTGTTTTAAATTTCTGCATTTCCCCATTTTAGAATAGATGTTTCATTTGATTTATTTTCAACAACAATTTAGCTACGAATTATTTTGATAAGTAGCTTCATTGGGCAGTAGAACTTTGTTAATAAGGGACTGTTTGGATTAGAGCCCGTGGCCTCCCGTGCCAAAAAATAGGCGTTGACTGAGTGGTTTCTGCCTGTTTGGTTCGACGCTGATAAATTGGCGTGCCCTCAGCTCGTTTTCCTTTGCAGTTCAACTCACGCTAATTTTTTGGCGAGGCGCGGGTGCCAGATTCGTTCGCCAATTTTTGACGCACCCGCGAATTGGCAAGGCTATCCTGGGCAGCATCCAAACGGGTTCTAAAGCTTTGCATGAAGTGGGACATTTAACTAATCCCATCATCCTCTTCCCATTGTATATCTGTTTTTGTAAGAGAGTTTATATAATTTATTTTCGGTTTTTGTGACTATTCGTCGGAGTTGTTAGTTTGAGATCTTGGCTTCATGAGTTTTGTAGCATGACAGAGAGTACTTTTTCTATCTTTGGTCTTTGATCTGTTTAATAATTCCACAATTACATAATAATTTAATTTTAATTTGAACTTTGCCAAGAAACTAAAAGAAGCATGTATTCAGCTATGTAAAATAATCACGTCCATTAAGTACACGTTAAGCATGGTAAGCAAGCAGTAATAGGCTATGCTGAACTGGAATTTTGCATGTCCTATTTTCTTACAATATTCCCTTATACTTCTCTGTCATTTAGAATATCTCCTTATATACAATATTCTTAGCGCTGTCTTCATTTGGACACTCCTTGTCATCGATGAGTAGCTTTAATCCTTCTTTATTTGTGACCCTTGATAATGCCACATATAATTGCCCATGGCAAAATACTTGCTTATTCAAATATATTCCTACCTTATTCAAGGATTGACCTTGGCTCTTATTTATTGTCATTGCGAAGCAGACTGATAATGGATATTGCCTTCGTTTCACCACGAATGGCCATTTTGATTCGCTGGGTGACATTATGATCCGAGGTATGTATACCTTTTCGCCAACATGCGTTCCAGTAATAATTTGTGCCTCAATGTACTTGCTTCCAAGTTGTGTTATTGTCATTCTCGTTCCGTTGCATAAACCTGCAGCTTGGTTGATGTTTCGTAGGAGCATGACCGGCAAACCTACCTTCAGTTTTAACTGATGGTCTGGGATTCCTGGGAACTTCAAGTTATTGAGGAACTCAGTAGGACACATGTTATCCATTCTAAAGTTGTTCGTCGTTGCCTTGCAAATGGTATCCAGGCTTAGGTATGTCACCTCTTCACCTTGTATCTGGCTCATTATGTACTCGTTTATCTCCCTGACAGTTTCATTCCGTGGACATAGTATTGCTCTTTCTTCTAGAAAGTCACGCTCACGGTATCTTTGAAGCAAATTTGGGTATATGCTTTGTACAATTTCTTCTTTTGCATTTTTACCTTTCTGTAGCAGTATGTCCTTTGGTATTTTAATCCAATCTTCTCCTTCATCTGTTGTTGTTTTTCCATCGCCTATTTGTAGTATCCACTCTGCAAATTCAGCAACCTTTTGTTTTTGTATTGGATCATCTGACAAACACTTGAGCCGCATGTTCTTTGTTAGCTCAAATATTTCAAAGTGCTTCCATAGATATGACCTTTTGATTGAAGCATTAACTATTTGCTCTCTCCTCCCCTTTGTTATAACTGGCAAGATTTGTCTGAAGTCTCCTCCCAGTACCACTGTTAGTCCACCAAATGGCTTTTCATCGCTGTTTTTGTTTGTGAACCTGAGAATGTCTCTAAGGGTTTTATCTAGCGCCTCGAAACAATGTTTGTTTGCCATGGGAGCTTCATCCCATAGTATAAGTGAGGTCTTCTTTAGCAGTTCTGCTAAATGCGACCCTTGTTTTATCTCACACGTTGATTCTTCCTTGATATTCAGTGGAATGCGGAACCTTGAGTGTGCTGTCCTTCCACCTTGTAGAAGCAAAGCTGCAATTCCGCATGATGCTACCGCAAGCACTATCTTTCCCTCTGATCTTAGTTTTGTCGTGATTGCTTTCCATAGATATGTTTTTCCCGTGCCACCGTAGCCTTCCACAAATATCTGTTTTCCTAGACTTTTGTCAACTGAGTCCATTATTGCATTATAGGCCTTTTTCTGATCTTGGTTAAGATTGTTTAGTATGTTTTGGTGCTCAACCTTGAGTGTGTCCATGTCGTAGTTGACTTCTTCATTTATTAGTCTGTTTCTGAGTTCCTCTAGCTCGGCGGCATTTGGCAGTTCTATGTCTGGGTAGTCCTTTATTGACTTTCCTACTTGCCTCATCAGTTTCTCTATCTCAATCAGAGCATATGCCTTTTTCTGTGTGGTTGTAAGCTGCAGCGTTGGAAAGTTTAGGATAGCTCTTCTTTTGTACTGCATATCTTCGCACAGCGCCTCCCACGTCGAATCCCATAAAATCTTTGGGCTTGTTACTTCACAGTGTGTCAATATTGTGGTGAATAGCTGACGCAATTGTGTTCCAGATGCCCAACTTGATGCTTCATTGATGCAATCAATCCATTCATTGTCGTCATCGAGAAATCCGAGTGCTTGGCATGCTGCTTTGTATGTTGGGTGGATTACTCCACCAACAGTTCTAATATTCTCAAATGATGTGCATCCTTTCACTGTGTTTAGAAGCATCCTTAGATAGTAGCGCTCACCACTTGCTGGATGTGCATAGTAGATTCTTCCAATCGCATAGTCCCTCCTCTTTCGTTTCTCCCAGCTTTTTGTTTTGCTTTTCCATGCAAATTTTGAAGGGAATTCTGCGTAGGTTAATTCTTTTCCTAGCTCGTGTATTTTATTTGCTTCCATCCATTGAGTGAACTTTGTTATTTTTGATCCTGCCTTTCTTACTATTTTCTCAAGATCAGTTGAATCAGGAAAAATCACTTGTTGTTCGTTTTCAAGATGAAATTGAAGCCTCTCGACCGGTGGTTCACGATGGTGTAGATCAAACTGGAATAGCCTCCAACATGCTTCCGTTGTTGATATGTACCTCATCTCTAGGTATTTCTTGATCTCGTCAGTATCGTTTTCCGCATCTCTTTCCTTTATCAAGGCTGTCACCTGGTCATCATCTTTATGGATGTACTTAAATAGGTACTTTATTGACCTAGACCTGTTGCACCACTCTACATTTATGTGAGCCTGAAATTTGACTAACAGATCCCGGTTATATGGCACGACAAATCCGTTGTCTAGCATGACTCCTCCCTTTTTTATCTGCCTTCCGTCATCCCTCCTTCTATATACTGGAAACCCATCCTCGTCAATTGTAGTATTGTCATTGAACCTTTTTGGGAAGTGCTTTGTGCATTTATGGTCCATCATGCATGGTGACTTTTGATTTGCCTCTCCACACGGGCCATGCATCATGAAGTTCTCGACGGCTTGAAATGCCTCTGGATCCTCATCTTTGTTTGGTATCTCTGCACTTATTATTTTGTCAATTTGACATGGTTCAGGGTACTTGTCTTTGTCCTTAAGAAATATTAGTATGTGGGCATGAGGCAGTCCCCTCTTCTGGAACTCTATAGTGTATATAACTGCAAGTGATAATATTTGGTTAGACTTAATAAATTTGAATGTTAGTTAGTCATATTGTATAATCTGACATAACAGTTTTCGATGCATGAAAGTAAAGATTGATAGTCGATGACACTTACTTGCAAATGTTTCTCCAAAGTGTTTATTTTGTTTAATATCTCTCATTAGTTCCTTTAGTTTTATCATAAAAACTCTGTCCACAATATCTGGCCGATCGGCTGGTTTCTGGCCACCTCGTGCTTCATCTAGCATGTATTGGATCTCAGGCCAGTTTGCATTGCATGTGAATGTTATAAACAGATCTGGGTATCCAGCCCAACGACATATTGCAAATGCATCTTGTAAGTTTTGTGCCTTGTTTCTTCTACCACCAGTGAAAGATGAAGGAACAATTATCCTCTTTCCAACTTGCTCTGTTCTAGTGTCCCCTCGCTCAAGCGCATCTTGCAGTCCACTGTATAGTTCAGTTCTTAGTTTTCCTTGATTGTATCGGATCCAATTGAGTCTATTCTGCTCGACACATGTCCAAACATCAACCCAAAATTGAAGTGACAAATGTCCAGACATTAACAACAACATTCCCTGGTTAGGTCGTTGTTGTAGATAGAATGCATAGTATTCCAACATAGTTACATATTTTCTGCTCTTTTCAGCTCCATTTGTTTTCTTGTATGGTATTTCGAGTCTGAAACCATCTTCTCCATATGGAAATAATAGTGGGTATTGCATGGACATGAGTTTTGGGTGGATTTCCGATATCCTTTGGGGTACCATATTTTTGTATTCAACAACAATGTCACGTCCTTCGCTCTCTCCAGTTTGGTCTCGTACGACCAATGCTGCAACTTCAGATGCGGAAGGAAGATTGTGAGTTCCATTTCGTTTGTCTAGTATTCGAAGAGTATAGTCATGGTAATCCCCTTCTTTGAATCTATCCCTTGCCATTCTGAATGTTTTTTGCAAGGATGTTGGTGTCATCGAGCATTTTTTGCAATTCTTCGACAACATGGGGGTCCACTGTTGGTTTGTCATTATTGCATCTTGATGCACTTATCCTATGGTTCACCTCATTTTCGGTATCATAAATGTACAGCTGTGCAAACTGGGGTTTGTTATGACCTTCAGGTAAAAGAGTTCCAATGTGGTGGTAGTTCTCACCATGCAAACGAAAAACATATGGTCCTTTCCGAGTGTTTATTTCCTTGTCCACAGTTCCTCCCATCGATGTGAATGAGAACATTGAGTTGTATGCCCTGATATTTTGTTTGAAGTTCACTGAATCTTGTCCTTCACTTGTTAGCAGGCTAGCAAGGTAAGGTGGAGGCACTTCTTGTGGTGGCAGACTAATTTTTCCTTGCTTGCAACATAGTCCAAAAGATGGTTCTTTAGTTCCACTATTTGAACTTAATCTTTCTTCACACCATAGCAATGCATTGCAGTGTTTGCATTTGTATGTTGGCCTTCCGAAGTTCCATGCCTTGATATTTTGTTTTGTATTTCCTCTTTCCTCCAGAACCCTATTTTGTTTTTTGTTCCTTGAATGCTGAGGTAGTATATTTTTCCTTTTCCTACTACTGACTGCTGAAGGTAATGTGTCTTGGACGCTCATCTCTGCAAATGTGATGTTGTAAGATATATGCAGAAATTAAGAGTGTTTTTCTGTTGGGATATAACTACTGTAGATGCACTGATTTGTTTGATATTAAGAAAAAAGTAAGTATTTCAAACATGATTTTAGTTAGATAAAATGAAAAGAGTAATACAGGTATGCCATTTAATTTGTCTGGTGACATATAATATTTATCTGGTAGTGTACTATTATTATTTAATCTATAGTGTTTTTGGTAATTTTGATATTTTTGTACCTCTTACACATTTTAGTACTGTTACAGCTGTAGGAAAATGAATTATGCTTCATGGATCTACATCAGAAGAGTTTTGACATGAATGAGCTATAGAAATTAGATAGAAAAACTCAGACACACACATGTAGAAGAGCATGGGATATTACCCGAGGTTGGCGGTGTTGTTGTCATGACTTCATTTTGCAAGATGTCTGCTCGTGTCTTTGATCGTCTTGGTGTTGCGGCTTTATATTGTATGCGATTTGCCGATATATGTGTCATGCCTGCGTCTCGCCGTGAGTTTGATCGTTTCGACATCTTCTGTGTATACAAAGTTTCAATATAAGGGCACATCGATTTAAAATATTTGTTGCATGGAAAAGGAGTTAAGTAGACCTAGGAATTTGAACATGTAAGGCATATGTGAATTTTAATTTTTTTGATTTTGTGGTATGAAGATAATGGCTGGTTCCTATCATACCTTTTTATTTTAGGCAGTCTGACTAATTTATGATGATGAGGCTGTTGTAATTGTGTAAAATTTCCTTGCAAATAGGCGGATTACAATGAAGAAAGATACCGTGAGTATGCCTGGTTAATGTATAATGATGCTGGTGTGTACTGAATCGTCGAACTTCGTGTCTCGGCGAGTTGCGCCGTCGAGCTTCGTGTCTCGGCGAGTTGCGCCAAGAAATTGTTTCAATCTAAGAGTTTCTGATGTTTGTTGATTTGTACAAAGACGTGATAGGTTGATTCTCCACATATAGTGTTTTGGTTTGACCGTGTCCTAGAGGGGCACGGATACGAATATGGATCCTACACGGTATCAAAGTCGGGTTGTAGAAGTATTGGCTCTAAAGTAAATTTACAAACTGACTGAACATTTTTTTATTTTGAGAGAACCGAGCATTAATTATGCTAGGCAGCTGTCTATATTTCCATTGCCCTACTTACTTTTACTCTGCTGCCACTGCTGGCCACATCTTTATCTTCTCGGATAGCTCATGGTATCCCACTATCACACTTTCCCTTCCACATTAGTCATCTCCTCTGATTAGCATCAAACGACAGAACTCGTGATTCCGTCTCTGGCCTAATCTGTTCTTGTACTATGCAGATCTAGTATCTAGATGGTCTAGGGGTTGCTGTAGCAGCATCACCGAGCAGCATCACCGGCGCGCGCACGGAGAACACGACGCATGCGATGCGATGTAGCCGGCGGCACTCTGAGACAGCCTGGGTCTAGCAATCAGCAAACCAAGCGCCAAAGAGAGTAAGATGTTCTCATGAGTGGCCGCATGTACCAGTTCAGGTTTGCCCCCTCCCGCAGTCCTAATTTGAGCATAGCTTATAGCTTTAGAAACTTGTTTGGATTTATATCTTGAAATTTGACTAATGAAGTAGATCATGCTGAACTGTCCGCTGGGTTGTGTAATTTTTTTTGCTAAAGCGCCACTAAATAGAACTTTTTTCTCTCAGATTTTGTTTGGAACCGATAACCTATGACACATATGCAATGTTGATGTTTCAAAGAAATGTCAGGCCGCATATACATAAATCATAAATGAAAGCACAAAGAGAGAACTGGATTTCCATGATGCATAACTTGAGATCTCATGTACATCATGTCCATAATTATAGGAAAACTCTTTAACTATAGATTATCTTTTCTTTCCTAATAAGCAACTACTGTGTCTTACTTTGGATGGATAAACTAATATTTCAAATAAATTCAGGACTATTTCTTTTCTCTCTTTGGTCTTGTGTCCTTGCATGCCTTTTCAGCAAAGCTTCTTGTCATCCTTCTGGCTCCAGTAACAGAAGTTTTATATTTTGTGTATCCAACATTTGGGTCTTCATCATCTTCAAGCCTTGCATTCTTTGATTTTCCATGAACACTTTTCATGTTATTTGGCAGTGCTTTTTCTACTGCTTTAGATTTACATTTTCCATTTCCTTCATCTTCTGAATCATCAGATTCTACAATACATCTCCTTCTCCTTTTTTGATCATTGACAGATGTTGATAACTTCTTATCTTGATTCTCCTTTTGATTTATTGTACTCCCATTGATTTTATCTTCTGGCTCTATCTTCACTTGGACCAACTCAACTGAATTTTTGGTGGGTATGCATTTTTTTATCTGTACCTGCAAAATTACAATACATCGATGAAGTTAAAGACATAATGATATTTTTTTGAATGGTCAAGTAAAATCACCTTTTTAACTGGCTCATTCAATTTGTTTGCTTCCCGTTTTAACATGTTGTCCACTTCATCATCCATCAAATCCTATTAATCACAATCCCGACTTAAACATTTTCTTCTATAGAAAATTACGCAATATTTAATATAGACGAATAAAATGGATCATTACCTCTTCTGCTTTGTCATCCAAGTACCGCATCTCAAGCTTATCATTAGGCACAAATGTCCTTTTTATCGCATAGTTTTGCATACCAAGAGTAAGATTTTTACTGTTTAGCTTGAATTGAAAGATAAGTCTTTGTCCACATAATTGTTGTATAACCTTTGGAACTTCTTGCGATTTTCCATCTAAAGAGTCTAGCAAGAATGAGGCTGATGTATTGAGCATTCTCTTGGCCTCTTCATCAAATAAAGTGCAACTTGCAGTAGTTGTATGATCACTAATCTGCAGCCGAATGCGGTACCTAACATCCCATTTTATTAGTGTAATTAAATATATTATTAAACAGTGATTTTCAAAGTAGTAGAATAGTGATGTTCACAGTAGTGGAATATTCTTACCGTGGTGTTACATTTTCTGGATATATGTTGCAGTCCTTGCAATAATAATTATCTGATTCTTTGGTAGCAATTTTGTTGCATACATTGCATGACATGTACCACCATTGTATATTTTCTTCTAACCGATCGATTGTAGCTATTGTTGTGAACACAAAGTCCTGAAAGTTCATTTTAAAATGTTAGCTCTTCAAAAAATAAGCTATTAACATTTAAAAGAAATGTAAGTGCTTTACAGGGGTTGGAGGTTTGTACAGTAACATATCTTAGAAGATTTATGATGCATTACCTCATCCTTTGGGTTGTCGTGTCTGAGACCGGTAAGTTCTTGTAATGTTGTCCTTCTATAGAACATTTGTTCTTCCAATGTGCCTTGAATACTTTTATCTATCTCCATCATTTGCGGTAAAGTTTCTTCTGTTGAATGACTACAAAAGGGAGACTTTCAATTAGTAAATAGATATATGATTTGATCTTTTGTTTGATAATAATAAACGACTAATTATGTTTCTTACCTGTCAAGAATTTCTGAAGTCTCGGGTATATCTAGATTTGTATATAATCTTGTGGCGCTTGTTGACTTTAGTGACAAACCTGTTCAATCAACAATAAATAAGTTAGTTTTTGTCTGTGGAAATAACATAGTTATTATAACATTATTTTACTTACCATAGAATTTCTGCACCATTGTTGACGTAACAATAATGACAGTCTGTTTGCCAATTACATCCTCACTTAAATGATGAGCCAATTTTCCCCATAAAGTAACTCTGATTTTATCACCCCTACAATTTTCATTGCAGAGTATTAAAAGGAATCAACATGGTTACTGGAAGAAAACAGTCTTTATTGTTGAACACAAACTGGGGCAAGGATATACACTTACTCTGGTATCATAATTTCAATCTCGCGCATATCTGTAGTTGTGTTTCTCTTGGTTATCTTTGATTCAATTGGCTTAATATGGATAAGTAATCCAATGACATCTGCAAAGATTAATGAACTAAAATTAGAATGATTTATCTTGTGTAGTAAATAAAATAAAACCCCCTTGAAGACAGAAGTACGACTATGAACATACCCGAGCATTGTTTGTCTTTTTCTTTCCGATCTTGTAGGATACTCTTGGAAGCGAACTCAAAGTAGTAATCTGAAAAATTGTCCAGTGCTCCCTTCATTTCCTTTACCTTTGTATTGTATACAAAAGTAATTTTAATTTCATTGCTAACTGGGCGATATTTTGTAGATTCAACAACTTTAAAGTTGCTAATAACATATACAAAATTCTCATTGATCTTTGATCTGTATGTGTCTGTCATATTCTTCCATATAGTAGCGTGTATGGTATCACCCTTCAAAATAGAACAAAAGGAAAATATTAGTACCAGTTTAGACAATAGAAGAAGTCAAGTGTTAAAAGATACCTGTTCATCCATTAAGATCATGTCGATGCTTATAAGTTCATCGGTCGAAGGATTGATTGAATCCCAGATTCTTATTACTTTGACTTTGATGGTCCATGTTTGTCCACCTGTGGTAAGCTCACTTAAGTTTTTGTACGCCATAGAGTTGCCTTCAAAAAATAGGTATTTTAGTCATGAGTACAGATGAAATCTGATTTTTTAATTGGGGAAAAAGCAATCAAACTTTTTTTTGTTGCACTATGGAATTAGGGTGTCCATACACATATGAATAAGTGCCCTACCTAATCAATAATAATCAACATGAAAACAGGTCGCCCAGAAAAGTGCATGGTGGGATAGAAGATCTCAACACACGTAAAGACTTGCAACGGTTACCTGAAGATTGCAGTTGGTGCATAAAGTTGATGCTATAGTTTTGTTCAGCTGTTGTGGTTCCGTCGATCTTCCGATGATGAAAGCGATCTGTGCGAATTTTACGTTGTTCCTTTGCTCTGTTGTTCCGTCGAGTTGCCGATGCAAGTCTCTATAGACGTATACTTTTATTTTGTGACGATTAGTGAGTCCATATTGGGACACAGATTGGTGTCCGTGTACGTTTCCGTATTAACTCTGGACAACAACTTGTAATTTCCTTTTATATTAGACCGGACAACTTGCGACCTCTATTCAGATTACATATGCGGCTGATCGGACCGGCTGGCGTGTTGACCCTGGACATTACGTGTGCGGCTGGCGTGTTGACTCTGGACATTACGTGCGGCCTTCATTATAGGCGTTGGATCTATCATTAAATCTGCACCATTAAATCTGCACGTTTTAGGGCGGCAAATCTCTACCGTTGGTTGTTAGTTGTTTTAATAATATAATAGATTGTTCCTTTGGGCCCTGGAATTTTTAACATAAGATACGCGTAGTGTGATACTACCATGAATTTTGCAAATGCTGGGCACCCCAGGATTGCATGATATTGTGATGGCCAGTCCATAACTTCGAACTCCAGTTTCTCTCTTCTATAATTTTCGCTGCTGCCGAAGCAGACATCGAGTTCAATCCTTCCCAAAGGGTAGTTTGCTGCTCCTGGTACTATCCCATGGAAAGATCAATCTGTTGGCTTCAGACTCGTCGGTGAGATGCACATTGCTTTTAGTGTTCTAGCATATATTAAGTTTATGCCGCTCCCTGCATCCATGAACACTCTTCTGATGTCATACCCTCCTATTTGCGCTTTTAGAACCATAGGCGAGTGGCCCGGTCTGGGAACTTTCCTTGGGTGGTCTGCTCTACTGAACTTGACTGGTTGCTCTGACCATCGTAGGTACTCTGTGGTAGCTGGTGGTGATGATATTGCTAGGTTTACTTGCCTGGATATGCTCTTTCACTCTTTCTTTGACTTGGGCACCGGCTGAATCATAGCTGATATGTACACCTTTGACTCCATGTGTTTTGCTAGCCTTTGCATTTGATATCCTTGACTTCTACGTCTTTCTGCTTGCCTCCCTTCTTGGCTTGATCCCATGACGCTTTGCAACCTTAGAAATGTTCTGCAATCTTTCATTTGGTGGTTCGAGACCCTTTTCCCGTCGAGATATGCGTAGTGGATTCGACAAGGTCCGTGTAGCATATCCTCGGCCGAAGGACCAGAGTATCTCGATTTTTCTACTCCTTTTGCCTGAAACCTCCTACTTTCATACCCTGCCTCTTCTTCTAGTATGTAACCTGCGGCTACCTGATTTTGCCTTCCTTTGTTGTCCCTGCTGCGGTGTCGTCTCCTCTGTCGACTTATTCTATCGACTTCTGGCGAACATCCTCTTTTGTTGTTAAACGTGTCCTCTACATCAGCGAAATTGTTGGCTTGTTCCATTAGCTCAGCTACTGTTGTAGGTCTTGTTCTTCCTATTTCTTCCACAAGATCTGAGCGACAAAGTCCTTCCGAAAATGCGTCTATTGCTCGTTCGTCGGAGACATCCTCTGCTGAGTTTTTGATTATACTCCAGCGTTGTATATAAGAGCGTAGTGTTTCGCCTTTCCTCTGCACACATGCTTTAACTTCCTCCAGTGATGCTAGGCGCTTGTAGGTGGAACGAAAATTTCTTGTGAATTGACTTTCGAGTTCCCCCCAGCTTCCAATGGATTCATCGGGTAGGGTGTTCAACCAAGACCGTGCGGCGCCGGTGAGGTGTAGCTGCAAACTTTGCATTGCAGTCGCCTTTGTTCCCCCTAATATCTGCACTGCCTGTAGATAATCTGATAGCCATAAGGTAGGTTCTTGCGACCCGTCATACTTATTCTGGTCATGTGGTAATTTGAATCCTTTGGGTACCCTCGTTTTGCGAATCCTGCGGGTAAAGCATAGCGTGCCCATATCTTTATCGTCATCCTCGTAATTCTCTTCCTTCCAAGCATGTCGTGATTTATTAACTCGAGCCTGCGCTATTATACTTCTTGCGTCCTCCTTCCTTTTCTGTTGCTTTTTCTCTTCTCTTGACTCGCTATACTCGCTATCTGCGCAATTGTATCTAAACTTCTCCTTTCGATTTTCCTTATAGCTTGTCAACTTCCTCTCTAGTCCTTGCTCCCTGATCTTACCTTCTACTATTCTGAGGCTTTGTATCGCGGCTCGGTGCATATCTTCTCGCGGATCTCCATGTTTTGGTCTTGTAGCTAGCAAATACTCTTGCGCTGCTGCTAGTGCTGCCTCTGGTGTTTTCTGTACCAAATCATCTTCCTCCTCTTCCAGCTGCGGGGTGGGGCTTCTTGAGTACCCTTCTTCTCTGCCGCATGTTGCCGCCCTCCTGTTGTGCTTTGGATCTCCGCGCCTCTCTTTGCTATATTCTGAATCTTCACTATAGTCTTCCCAGTATTCCTCCCTTGATATACTGTTATTGTCTTGCAAAATTGTGTCTCTTTCCCCCTTTAATTTCTTCCTGTGTTGGTACAATGCGTACTGATATCCCATTAGAACTTCTCTTCTCGATCCTTCGGGTACTTCTGTACCATGATTAATGGCTGACTTGATTATTCTCCATTCACCAGCCAAGACATGGATTTTATCCTTTTCCTTTTTGTTGTGAACTTTCATTTTATCGACTTGCTTGTCGATCTTTTTACTTCCTTCGCTGTTGTTTCCTTCTTCTGCTTCCATGATAATGACGCATAACTGGTGTACTTTGGAGACGCCGCTGCTTCCCACGGCGAAGTCCTTTGTAGTGTTGTGCGTTTGACGCGCTTTTCCTTCTGAGTCAAAATTTTCCTGAATTTTGTCGCCTTCCTTGATTGATGCTTTCTCTAGGCTGACCGACGAGTTTACCTCACTGGAAGAGCCTTCTGATGACTCCAATATTTCCTCTATTTCGGGCTTGCTTGCCGATGGATCTGGTTTCCTCGAATCTGAGAGGCAGGATGAACCCGATGGCCCGATGAGGATGCTCAAACTTCCAACTGTTAACTCCATCTCTTGATTTTCGTCGAGTTCTGAACTGCTGTTGGCTAAAAATGAAAAAGCTGTCGAATTCATGATTCCAACGCCCGGAGTCCCCACGATCGGCACCAATTGATGAGGGTTAACTCGACAAATGTCCTAGATGAAGGACTTAGGATCGGGGAGATAGGGCGTTGGATGAACTCGAAGATAAAGTTAGTCGAAATAGGTATACGTCGAAAGTAAACTTAGGTGTTGAACCTGGCTTGATTTCAATCTGCCCTACACCGTCCCCTCCTGGCCCCTATATATAGGTGGCCAGGTCTCAAGGATCGGGTAGGGTATGATACAGATTACAATATCGACATACAGTAAGAACTCGTATTCAACTATCATTACAATTGGGCCTAGCTCAACGGGCCTCAGGGGTACTCAACTAATGGGCTTTATTAGCTATACCCTTGTCAGTCGCCCTCTTAAACTTGAAGGTGTGTCGGGGATATAACCCCAGGTATACCAAAGTACCCCTTTGTTATAACTAATATACAGTATATATGTTGAGTTATATGTGCAGGATATTAAAAAGCGAGTTAACAGCAACCTTGGCCGGCATATAAACCAGCTGGGCCAGATTAAAGGGATCCTGGCCGGAATAAAGGAGCTGGGCCGAGATTCATCTAGATAGGCCGGGATATTGCAGGCCTCAGCCGGAACAAGCCCCTAACCCGGGTGGGCCGGCATCTTCTCAACCGGCATGGGCCAGCACCCTTTCCCTCCTAGCTGGGCCGGCTCGGTCTCTTCCCGGCTGGGCTCCCCGCTCCACGCCCCAGCCTTCCTCTCTTTCCCGGCTGGGTCGGCTTACCGTCCCACCCCAGACCCAGCTGGGCCGGTTCGGTCTCTGCCCGGCTGGGCCTCAGCGCCCAGGTCCCCCATCTGGGCCTTCGCGCCCACATTCCCCGGCTAGGCCTCCTTGCCCCAGCTCCCCCGGCTGGGCCGGTTCTGTCCGCCCCCGGCTGGGCTGCCAGCTTCTCTGCCCCGGCTGGGCCAGATCAGGAGGATTCGGCCTGGCCGGGATTACCCTACAGGACTGATTTTCTTCATATCCCGGCTGGGCCAAGCCGGGATTCCCCTGGCCCAAGCCAGGATTCTCCTCCCCAGGCCGGATTACTCCACTCCAGGGCCGAGATTTAACCTCTCCGGGACATATTCTTCGCCCAGCATCGGCTCCACCTTCCTGTGCCAGTCCTAGGACGCCTCCAGGCTCGGACCGGCATATCCTCCACCGTCGTATGCTGGTCTTGGGACACCCCTTGGCTCAGACCAGCATATCCCACCTCTCCTAGTCAGTCTTATCCTCAGGAGGAGGATAAGACTGATGACATGGTGATCCTGAAGATAGACGCTAGAAGATGAAGGCAAGGACTCCAAGTACAGACATCGATGGGACTAGCCCACGACCGTGACACAGCGCACAGTACCGAGGACGGTACCGTGCTGATGCAGGCAACAGTGTGACAAGACCCTAGTAGTCATCTCAGCTACAGTGCATGTACAGTGTATTGTGGGGCATCCCTTGTCCCCTGGGCTCCCTATATAAGGGGCACCAGGGGGAACGATCTCCCCAGCCTCCAGAGGAGGCTCATTCTCTCTCGCTCCAAGGGAGCTCTCTAGCACTAGCTCTCTAGCTCCTGCCCAGTGCAGCCTTAGATAGGCAAGATATACAGCTCAAGGAGCACTATTGTAGCTCTTATGTGAAGCTCATATAGATCAGACATGCAGGAGTAGGGGTGTTACCTCCTCACGAGGGCCCCGAACCTGGGTAGCTCGGTGTGTTAGCAGTGTGCTCTGTGCGCGGTCTCTATCACGCCTTCCCTCCTACGGATCCACCAGTGTACAGTCGGCCCCCATTTAAGTCATCCTATGGCATATATTGTTTCACCACGACGACAAGGTGTCCTATGCATTTATGTTTTGCTCTCTTTGAAAGACAAGCTGAAAACCATTTGTATGTTTTCCTTATGATTTGAACACACGTTTGACTTTCATTGTTTCATTTTCATGATCTTTTGTTTGTGTTCATTTGCATGCTTACAACATGGTTGCTAAGTTCTTATTGTCATGATTATATCTTCATGCCCATGTTTAAGTTCATATGATCCTAGCTCACAAATGCTTACATATATGATCAAGATTGTGTAGGTGCATGTCACCTCAAAAATTATTCTTTTGTTATCACTTACCTACTCGAGGACGAGCAGGAGTTAAGCTTGGGGATGCTTGATACATCTCAAACGTATCTATAATTTTTGATGCTCCATGCTTGTTTTTACACCATTTGCCTATTGTTTAGTTACACTTCGTGGCACTTTTATACATTTTCCGGAACTAACCTATTAACAAGTTGCCACAGTGCCAGTTCCTTGTTTTCTGCTGTTTTTGTGTTTCAGAAGTGATACACAGGAAATATTCTCAGAATTGGACGAAACCACATCCTGAAGTCTTATTTTACCCGGAAGCTTTCAAAGATCCGAAGGAGAGTCAGAGGGAGGCCACCAGGGCCCCACACACGTGGTCGGCATGGCCAGGGGCCTGGCCACGCGGGGCCCGCGTGAGGGAGCCTGGCTCCACCTCTGACATTGCCCCTTTGCCTATAAAGACCCCCCGATGGAAAAAACATAAGTACCCGATCAGATTTCTAGAACACATCGCGATCCGCCACCGCCGTCGACCCGAAGATCGGGAGGGTCCAGAAGCTCTTCCCGACACACTGCCGGAGAGGGGAATCACCACCGGAGGTCTTCTTCATCGCCATGCTTGCCTCCGGAGCGATGAGTGAGTAGTCTACCTTGGACTATGGGTCCATAGCAGTATCTAGATGGTTGTCTTCTCCACCATGTGCTTCATGTTTAGATCTCATGAGCTGCCCTACATGATTGAGATCACCGTTATGTAATTCTACATGTTTGGTTTGTTGGGATCCGATGAATATTGGTGTTTATGATTAAGTTGCTATACTGAAATTTATCTTATGTTATCTCTATGTTGTTTATGATCTTGCATGCTCTCCGTTGTTAGTAGCTATCTTGGCCGAGTAGTTGCTAGTGACTCTAAGAGGGGGTATTTATGCTCGATAGTGGGTTCATGCCTCTATTTCATCTGGGGGAGTGACAGAAACCTCTAAGGTGGTAGATGTGTTGTTGCTACTAGGGAGAAAATAGCATTCTTATGCTCAAGGGCATATGCTTTGTTTACATTACACACTTTGCTTAATGCAATTGTCCGTTGTTCGCAACTTAATACTTTTGGGGTGTTCGGATTGATATCCTCGAGGGTGGATTATTAGTCATAGATGCAGTTGGATGACGGTCTATGTATTTTGTTGTAATGCCCAGAGTAAATCTCATAGTGATCTTCTTGACATATCACGTTATCTCTATTCTATCAATTGCCCAACTGTAATTTGTTTACCCAGCATGTGCTATTTTATCTATGGAGAGACACCACTAGTGAACTGTGGACCCCGGTCCTATTTCCATCGTATTGCTATCACCTGTTTACTTTCTTTATTTTACTCACGTACTTTTACTGTTTTCCACTCGATACACCCATAACGTTTGTTTCAATCAAACCGGTGAGATCGACAACCTCATCGTAAGTTGGGAGCAAAGTATTTGTTTGTGTGTGTGTGCAGGTTCCACGTTGCAGCTAGCAAGCAAAGCTTGGACAAGGCGCCATATATAAATTGTCCGCTGCTGTCGCAAACTAGCAAGCATCACCTTCAGTCGTTTGTCTCGCCTCTCCAAGAACGATAAACCTTGGTTTCTTAGTGAGGAAAAACTAGCCACTATACTCATCATACCTTCCTCTTGGGGTTCCCAACGGGCTGGTCATTTACCACGCATCACTGGGGAACTAAAAATATCATGCTTAACAAAACTAGCTTCCCCAAACTTAGACTTTTCTATAGCATTAGCAATAACGGTCTTCAAAACATTCATACTAACAACACTATTAGCATGCAAATTGAGCTCCAAAGGTTTTTCAATTTTCTCTTCAAACACTTCATATCTAAACTCAGGAAAAAGACTACAGAATTCTTTATTTTCTATTAAGCCTAACTAGTGAAAATAAAAACAAGAAGCAAAAAGATGTAATTGCAGAATCTAAAGGAAATAACTTCAAGCACTCACACAGGAGGATGCGAGTACCTTTTACCTTACCTCCCCGGCAACGGCGCCAGAAAAGAGCTTGATGTCTACGCACTTCTATTCTTGTAGACACTTGTTGGGCCTCCAAGTGCAGAGGTTTGTAGAACAGCAGCAAGTTTCCCTTAAGTGGATCACCCAAGGTTTATCGAACTCAGGGAGGTTAGAGATCAAAGCTATCCCTCTCAAGCAACCCTGCAATTACGATACAGAAAGTCTCTTGTGTCCCCAACACACCCAATACACTTGTCAGATGTATAGGTGCACTAGTTCGGTGAAGAGATAGTGAAATACAAGTGGTATAGATGATTATAAGTGGTAAATACAATCTAGAATAAAAATGGCAGCAAGCGAGCATGTAACAAAACAGCAAGTAAACGGTGTGCAAAGCTTGGAAACAAGGCCTAGGGATCATACTTTCACTAGTGGACACACTCCCAACAAATATAACATAATTGAACAAATAAACAACTTCTCTTCACTATGGTACTCTGAATTACTCTCCTATTGAATAACACTAATCATTGCGTAGTGGCTACAGAAGCACCCCTTAAAGTTCATCAAGTACTTGACAAACACCACTCATAGAGATATCCAAATCAAATGACAATTCAAGATAAATATTATTGCAACTTAGACCAAGTACTAACACGGTGCACACACTGTCAACATTACACCATGAAAGGAGGAATAGATCACTTCAATACTATCATAGTAATAATTATTTTCATAATCCATAAGAGATCACAATCATAGCCTAGACCAAGTACCACCATGATGCACGCACTGTCACTGTTACACCATGGCAGGAGGAATAGATTACTTTAATAACATCACTAGAGTACACATAATATCTGAATAATAGCATGTACTTGTTCAACATGATACAAAGCTCACGATCACATAAAGATCACATCATGGGAGAGAGAGGTGAACCACATAGCTACCGTTAGAGCCCTCAGCCCCGGGGATGAACTACTCCCTCCTCATCATAGGAGACAGCAAGGTTGATGGAGGTGGCGGTGAGGTCGATGGAGACGGCGGAGACGGCGATGGAGACCGATGGAGATGGCTCCGGGGGCACTTCCCCGTCCCGGGAGGGTGCCGGAACAGAGACTTCTGTCCCCCAAAATTTGTTGATGGTGGCGGCGGAGTTACGGAACTCTTTCTGGAAAATTGCCGACTCTTTTAGGGTTTTCCATCCCGAGGCTTTATATAGGCAAAGGGGCGATGTCAGAGGGGGAGCCAGATGCCCTCATGTGGGGCCTACACAGCCAGGCCCCTGGCCACGCCGCCCACGTGTGTGGGGCCCTAGTGGCCCCCCTCTGACTCTTCTTCAGATCTCTAGAAGCTTCCAGAAAAAATAAGACTTCAGGATGTGGTTTCGTCCAATTCTGAGAATATTTCCTGTGTATCACTTCTGAAACACAAAAATAACAGAAAACAGGGAACTGGCACTGTGGCACTTGTTAATAGGTTAGTTCCGGAAAATGCATAAAAATGCCACGAAGTGCAACAAAACAATAGGCAAATGGTGTAAAAACAAGCATGGAGCATCAAAAATTATAGATACGTTGGTGACGTATCAAGGAGTAGCAGACTATCTGAACAATAACATCTACCAATTCAACTAGATACAAAGCTCATGATCACATAAATATCACATCATGGGAGAGAGGTGAACCACATAGCTACCGGTAGAGCCCTCAGCCCCGGGGGTGAACTACTCCCTTCTCATCATAGGAGACAACAAGGTTGATGGAGATGGCGGTGAGGTCGATGGAGATGGCGGAGATGGCGGAGACAGCGATGGAGACCGATGGAGATGGCTTCGGGGACACTTTCCCGTCCTGGCAGGATGCCGGAATAGAGACTTCTATCCCCCGAAATTTATCTTTGATGGCGGCAGCGCTGCGGAACTGTTCTGGAAATTTCGCCGACTCCCCTAGGGTTTTCCATCCCGAGGCTTTATATAGGCGAAGGGGCGTCGTCAGGGGGCTGCCAGGGCCTCCTCACACATAGGGGGCACAGTTTAGTAGGTTAGTTCCAGAAATCGCATAAAAATGCCACAAAGTGTAATGAAACACGAGGCAAAGGGTGTCAAAATAAGCATGGAGCATCAAAAATTATAGATATGTTTGAGATGTATCAATATGTCGTGAGGATCACTATGAGATTTACTCTGGGCATTACAACAAGATACATAGACCACCATCCAACTGCATCTATGACTAATAATCCACTCACGGGGATATCGTCCGAACACCCCATGAGTATTAAGTTGCGAACAACGGATAACTGCATTAAACAAAGTGTGTAATGTAAACAAAATGAATGTCCTTGGACACAAGAATGTAGTTTTCTCCCTAGTGGCAACAACACATCTACAACCTTAGAGGTTTCTGTCACTCCCCCAGATTAAATAGAGGCACGAACCCAACTATCGAGCATAAATACCCCCTCTTAGAGTCACTAGTATCTACTTGGCCAAGATATCTACTAACAACAGAGAGCATGCAAGATCATAAACAACATAGAGATAACATAAGATATATGATTCATCACATCAACTCAACATAACACCAATATTCATTGGATCCCAACAAACATAACATGTAGAATTACACAAAAATGATCTCGATCATGTAAGGCAGCGCACGAGATCTAAACATGAAGCACATGGTGGAGAAGACAACCATCTAGCTACTGCTATGGACCCATAGTCCAAGGTAGACTACTCACTCATCGCGCTGGAGGCAAGCATGGCGATGAAGAAGACCTCCGGTGGGGATTCCCCTCTCCGGTAGGGTGCTGGGAAGAGCTTCTGGACCCTCCCAATCTCGGGTCGACAACGGTGGCGGATCATGATGTGTTTCTAGAAAATTAATCGGGTCTTTAGGTTTTTCCCATTGGGGGTCTTTATAGGTGAAGGGGCAGCATCAGAGGTAGGCCTGGTGGCCCTCACCATAGGGCAGCGCGGGCCAGGGGCAGGTCGCACCCCCTGGTGGTGAGGCCGCCCAGTGGCCCCCCCTCTTTCTCCTCTTTAGACTTCTGGAACTTCATTAAATTTCTGGATGTTCGGCTTTTGTTTCATCCAATTTTGAGAATATTTCCTGTGTAACTTTTATGAAACACAAAAACAGTAGAAAATAGGGAACTAGCACTATGGCATCTTGTTAATAGGTTAGTTCTAGAAAATGCATAAAAATGCCACGAAGTGTAACGAAACACTAAGCAAATGGTATAAGAACAAGCATGGAGCATCAAAAATTATAGATACATTTGAGACGTATCAAATACTTCACCATTTATGGGCCTAGTGAGATGCATTGTGTATTTGGTTACCAATTGTGGGGTTGCTAAAGTGATAGAAACCTAAACCTCAGTTGGGAAACCATTGCACCAGGGAGCGTAGGATCTTAGAGTTCAAGGTTGTGGTTAGATTTATCTTAATTACTTTCTTGTAGTTGCGGATGCTGCAAGGGGTATAATCACAAGTGTGTATTTATCCTAGAAAGGGTAGTGCGTTAGCATATGGTCACCCCCATAACACTTATCAAACCAATAAAGATTATTTAGCGGTATGAAGAGAAAGCACTTGATAGAAACTCTCGTGTATCCTCGAGAACGTTTGGTCATCATAAGTTACACAACCGGCTTGTCCTTTGCTCTAGAAGGGATTGGGCCACTTGCATCAATTGCTATTGTTGTCTTTTATTTACTCATACTTTATTTATTTGCATTACCAAATACCCCTGAAAACACGTTTGCTAGTATTTACAGTGAATCCTTGATCAAAACCACTTGTCAACACCTTCTGCTCCTCCTTAGGTTCGACGCTCTTATTTATTAGAAGTACTATGATACACCCCCTATACTTGTGGGTCACCAACGTTGATCTTCAGGTGATCACAGAGCGGTTTTGTCTATCCTCCTCTCTTAGGCTTTGCTCTAGGACTGTTGGCTGCCAAGAAATTGGAATATAATGCATCAATGGCTTGAGCCCTTCTGCTTGGATCCTATAAGGTTTCTCCATTGGTGAACTATCGACACTCCCACCATAGGTGCCAGCATACTAAAACAACCAGCTCGGGAATATTTTCACAACCTAGTAATGGTGAAAGTCTTTGCTTTGTGCATAGAATAAAATCCAATACTGATTGCCCCGCTCTATCTATCATGCAAGCACTCTGAATCAAGTGGTCTAGCCCCAGATTTCCCAAATATTCTTAGCCCTAAAACATTGAAACAAAAGGTGCTTCACATCCTCAGCTCCTTCATTGCACTAGGGACACTGAGCACTAACCGGAACATGTGTATTTGCTAGTACTGGGCGACATGGAGTGTCTCTTGCATAATTCTCCAAAGATAAATCTTGACTTTGTTTGGGACCCGAAGCTTCCAGATTTTTTCCCATATAGGATGATTATTCATTGGACCATCATCATGGTGATTTACTCTGTGGACATATTGACTCTCCCACTTGATATGATAGGCAGACTGGACTAAAAATGTACCCATCTTAGTCAGATGCCACGCCACAAAATCATCCATGTTGTGTGATGACAAAGGAATTGTCAATACTCTTGTTGAATCAACCTCACAAAAGGTTTGATTAACCAACTCCACATCCCATGAATTAGTGTATGGATCAATCAGATCACTAACCATAGTATAGATATTTTGACCTTTTGGAGTTAGCACCTTTCGAGAAGGACTACTTGGAATCCACTTGTCCTCCCATATGTTAATTGATGTACCATTACCAACACACCGTATGTGCCCCTTCTTAAAAGTCTAGATCCATGCCCAAATACTTTGCCAGGTAATTGATGACCCACAAGTATAGGGGGTGTATCGTAGTACTTTCAATAAATAAGAGTGTCAAACCCAACGAGGAGAAGAAGGTGTTCACAAGTGGTTTTGATCAAGGATTCACTGTAAATACTAGCAAACGGGTTTTCAGGGGTATTTGGTAATGTAAGTAAATAAAGTACGAGTAAATAAAAGATAGTAATAGTAATTACTGCAAGTGGCCTAATCCTTTATAGAGCAAAGGACAAGCCAGTTGTGTAACTTATGATTACAAAATGTTCCTGAGGACACACGAGAGTTTCTGTCGAGAGCTTTCGCTTCATGCTGCTAAGTAATCTTCATTGGGTTGATAAGTGTTATGGGGGTGAACCTATGCTAGCGTACTACCCTTACTAGGACTAATACACACTTGTGATTATACCTCTGCAAGCATCCGCAAATACAAGAAAGTAATTAAGATAAATCTAACCACAGCTTAAACTCTGAGATCCTACGCTCCCTGGTGCAATTGTTCCCTAATGGGGGTTTAGGTTTCTGTCGCTCCAGCAACCCCACAATTAGTAGCCAAATTCACAATGCACTCCACTAGGCCCATAAATGTTGAAGTAACATGTAGTTGACATTCACATGACACCACTAGTAGAATAGCACCACAACATATAAATATCAAACCATTAAATATTACTCAACATAGTTTCACTACTAACATCTCGACTTCTCCCATGTCCTCAAGAACTAAACGAAATACTCACAAGACATCATATGGATCATGATAAGAGGTGAAATAATGGTAAATAACAATCTGAACATAAACCTTAATTCAACGGTTCCACTCAATAGCATCAACTACAAAGGTAATCAACACCGGGAAAGTTTCCCCTAAGAATTTGACAAGATTCAACCCAAGATGTTACAGCGGGATGGCGTGGTGATGGTGGAGATGAAGGTGTTGCTTCTGATGATGATGGTGATGATGATCCCAATGAAATCCAGCACGATGGTGATGACGATGGCGACAATCTCCCCTCTCTAGGAAGGAATTTCCCCGGCAGATTTCTTCTTGCCGAGAGCTTTTCTCTCTTGGTGTTTTCTGCCCTGCAGAGGCGGTGGTGTCTATATCTGATCCCCCTTGACTTAGATTTTCAGGGACGATAATATACACGAGGGGCGATGGCAGTAGTGGGCCAGGGTGGCCTCACCACAGGGCGGTGCATCCAGGGGTGGGCCCGCACCACCTGGTGGTGAGCCCACTCTGCTGCTCCTCTCGATTCCTCCTTCTGGCTACTTTCGTCTTCTTGTAATATATGAATTTCTGGGTATTTCTCTAGAATTGTTGATCTTCAGAAATATGGTGTCTTGATGGTCCTTTTTCCAGCAGAATCCTGACTCCGGCAGCATATTCTCCAATGATCATCAAACATGTAAAAACAAAGGAAATAACATAAGTATCATCTCTAAATATGAAATATCAATGAATAACAGTAAATTATGATACAAAATAGTGATGCAAAATGGACGTATCAACTCCCCCAAGCTTAGACCTTGCTTGTCCCCAAGCAAAAACTAAACTCAATAAACATGACCACAGGTTTATGGAGTGAAGTGTCGATAAATAAAATACGGACAAGAAGCGTCACATTTACCAAGGCATAAGTTATAATAGACATCAACTTCCCTTCATATAATATAGACTTGCAATAAGCAAAAGAGAATCACAAATAAATATGCATAAGGTAAATCATGATTGGTGATGGTAAACCTTTGTTCTTGGTCAGAGAATAATTAACAATCTGTACTTATTTTTGAATGGAGCCTTTTATAATAGAGCTAATATAGAAAAAAACATATGCTCAATGAAACAAACTCTTTACAATCATAGAAAGCTTTCAAAGATATATTCCTTCAGATAAAAGTATTGTACTAAACAAAGGAAGTTAGTAAACATGATTGAATATATCAACATATTTACATTAATTGCTAAATTTAGATATTTAAAATGATTTATCTCCTAAACCATTAATCCGATTAGTGATTCATTTTCAATGCTAAGTTCGTATTGACGAGAGCTTCAAAACTAGATCCCATGTTGATATATTTTGATTAGGAGTGGGCGTTCGGTCTAGACCGAAAATTTGGTCATTGATTTTCGGTCTTTTATTAATTCGGTCTGACAGGAATTAGAACCGAATTTCCCTGACTTGTTTTGGTAACCGATAACTTCGGGTAACCGACAATTCGGTCTTTAATTCGATCATGACCAAACTGTGCAAAAGAGGCTGATGGTACCTCTAAAAATAGCTAATTTTGACAGAATTTAGCCTATAATTCAAACAGAACTTGCAATGAATACATCATAATAATTCATTTGTAACAAGATTTACAAACTCTTGGCAAATCAACCAAAAATAAACTCCTTACAAGGAGTACATGACCATAGAAAGATTCACATAATGTTCACAGGCCATGACCAGACCTAGGAACCTGGATCGATGGATCGGGAATTGGAGAAGATTGCCATCTCCGACTTCTCGAGAACATCTATAGTAATTTGGGCAGTGGGCCTTGGAGTGGGCGCATGGTGAATGTTGGACTGTGCTCCTCGCATGTAAAAGTCGGTATGTTCGGGTATTCGGTCTATTTGCTCGTAAGGCCTGAATTAACCGTATAAATTTTGGTTTGGAATTTTTTGTGTGCAAATTTTAAATCAGGTTTTTCGGTGTCGGTCTGTTCGGTTTCGATGTCGGTCTTTTCGGTGTCGGTTTTTAGTTTTTGGTTTTTATGGCCACCCCTAGTTTTGAACAACTTTTTTTCACCGCATCAGTTACTAGATTACATTACTAGAATGGTCTAATTAGCACTGAACAGTTACTATGATAATTATGCATAGTTATAGTTGATGTTTTATATTATTTTTAAACATCAAAATAGTCTACACTATTTTAGAGGTAGCCTTGAATTGTGTACAACATCTAAGATATCATATTGTTTAGAAAACTATTATCATAAATGGGAAATAGAGGGATAGCCACCATGATAGCTGTGCATATGCATCCCACTATTGGATCTGGCACATGCAACATGGTGGTCTCCAAGTCTAATACCACGGCTACTAACGGTGTTATATAGGGAGCACAACATATATCATTCACTTTTGTTTACTTTCCTCCTCCACGGCACTAGAGATGTTCTGGTTTTGTTTTCATTCACATGCATGCGTGGGCAGGTGTGCGTGGGGGTTTGGTCCTATGCCAACTTTTGAAAACTTTCCAAAGTGCCCATTGCTTTTGTCTATCATTCCATGCATGCGATCTCTAGAAAGTTTTAATTTTTGTTCGACTTGCCCACTTTTGTTTTCTTTTCCAAAGTTGCCACTCATCCGTCCTTTATTTTGAATCTTCAACTGTTTTGTTCTCTCTCTCCCTAGGAACTCCTTGATTGCACCGGCATTTTTGGTTTCGTTTGCTATCTCATAGGTAAATAAAGAGAGTCAGTGATGAGCTTGTATGCCAAGAACACCAAGCAACGGATCGTACCCTGTGGCCAGTTCCTGGGTTGTCATTTTTTCCGTCCCTCTTGGTTTCCTATATGCTCAATGGAGCATGGAGCCATGGCGGTGCTGTATCACGAGGAGGGAAGCCGATGTTGTAGCTGAGCAAACGGACAGGGCAAGCTGAGCAGTAAATGTTCATCGTCTTTCAAACAGGTATGGATCCTAGTACACATCAAAGACCCACACAGCTGCATGATCAATTGCATTGCAAGAGGGGATTAACATGTCAAGAAACAGCTTACTTTTGAACTCCATTCCAATCCAAAGCATGGTTTGCTTGCAATGTTTTCCAACTCCGTCTACATCTACTGCTGGGCACTGGCTTGCTTCTACACCTTGCTATCCCAAAGCTCTCAACTGTTATGACACTAACTAAAGCACACACACCATACTATTACAGGTGACAGCATCATGTGATGTAACAACCTAGGGTGCACACAACAGGCACCTGTTTCCTAAAACGTTGCTCTCATCTCATCTCATGTCCTGGAACAAGGCAAACAAGGAGAAGACGGAGACCGGATGCCCCACCTAATTTCCTTTGCCCCAAAGTCCCAAAGTGAAGGTTGATCATCATCGGATTCTTCATCCCTGATTGATAGTACTTGGAACCAAACATGCTCACTCGAGTAGCTAGCTCATAGAGTAGGAAAAAACTCATTGTGCAAAAGGTAGAAATAAAGTTCTGAGCTAATGCTGCACTGCTACCACTGCTGTAGCAGCAGTACTACTGGTCTAGTTATACTAACAAACTAATAAAGGTGGAGCTGAAAGCAAAGCCAAGTTCTTCCTAAACCTAACATGACCTAAACCTCCACCTAGACTCTAATTATCCAGCCGGGACTACTAGCAAGACGATACTAGATGAAAAAGAAAATGGGAAAAAGAATTCAAAGTACGGTACAAAGACTAATATGGCCGGGAAAATGTACAGCTACCTAGCTCGCTAGCTAGGCTAGCCGGCGCGGCGGCGCCGCCGAGGCCTCTGATGATGAGAGGAGGGTCATCCTCCTTCTTGCGCCTCATCTTGAGCACCTTGCGCTGGGAGTTGGAGTGGATGGCGCTCACATACGTCGGGCTGCACGCGGGGCGGTACTTGATACGTCTCCAACATATCTATAATTTTTGATGCTCCATGCTTGTTTTTACACCATTTGCTTATAGTTTCGTTACACTTAGTGGAACTTTTATGCATTTTTCGGAACTAACCTATTAACAAGTTGCCACAGTGCCAGTTTCCTGTTTTCTGCTATTTTTGTGTTTCAGAAGTGATACACAGGAAATATTCTCAGAATTGGACGAAACAAGTTCCTGAGGTCTTATTTTTCCCGGAAGCTTCCAGAGATCAGAAGGGGAGCCGGAGGGGGGGGCCACCAGGCCCCCTCACACAGGCCCGGCGTGGCCAGGGGCCTGGCTGCGCGGGGGTCATGTGAGGGCACCTGGTCCCTCTCCAGGCGCCGCCCCTTCGCCTATAAATACCCCCCGACGGAAAAAAACCTAAGTACCCGATCAGATTTCCAGAACACATCGCGATCCGCCGCCGCCGTCGACCCAAAGATCGGGAGGGTCCAGAAGCTCTTCCCGGCACCCTGCCGGAGAGGGGAATCGCCACCGGAGGCCTTCTTCATCGCCATGCTTGCCTCCGTAGCGATGAGTGAGTAGTCTACCTTGGACTATGGGTCCATAGCAGTAGCTAGATGGTTGTCTTCTCCACTTTGTGCTTCATGTTTAGATCTCATGAGCTGCCCTACATGATTGAGATCACTGTTATGTAATTCTATGATGTTGGTTTATTGGGATCCGATGAATATTGGTGTTTATGATTAAGTTGCTGTACTAAAATTTATCTTATGTTATCTCTATGTTGTTTATGATCTTGCATGCTCTCTGTTGTTAGTAGCTATCTTGGCCGAGTAGTTGCTAGTGACTCCAAGAGGGGGTATTTATGCTCGATAGTGGGTTCATGTCTCTATTTCACCTGGGGGAGTGACATAAACCTCTAAGGTGGTAGATGTGCTATTGCTACTAGGGAGAAAATGAAGGGTTTCGCAGCATAGTAAATCAAAAAATTTCCTACGGAGCGAACAAGAAAGCCAAGATCTAATCTAGGAGATGTAATCAACGAGTGAGGTAGATGAGATCTTCATACCCTTGAAGATATCGCACAGCGGAAATGTTCAACAGAACGTGGTTGACGTAGTCGTACTCGCCGTCTCCTCCTCGCGATCTGATCCGATCCTACGCCGCAAGTGGCGGCGGCTCCGAGAGTTGCACACGTACGGTGCAGCGACGTCTCCTCCTTCCTTGGTCCAGCAAGTATGGTGGAGAGATAGATTGGATCAGCAGCACGACGGCGTGGTGCTTTATGGTGGAGAGTTTCTGCAGCAGGGCTTCGCCTACGTGCAGTCGCGAGAGAGAGAAGTGGAGGGCAGCAGTCAGCCGGCGGCTAGGGTTGGAGGTGGGGGGAAGGCTGCGCCCCTGCCCTCCTTATATGGGGGGCTGGCCGGCCCCTTGACCCCTCCTCCAAGCCCTAGGGCGGCGGCCCAAGGGGTGGAGTGGGGGGCAAGTTTTCCCCCTTCCCTTCTAGAACTTTCCCCTAGGGTTTCCCCTTTGGGCTGGCCGGCTAGGCCTTAGGGGCTTGGTGCGCCTGGCCCAAAGTGGCCAGAACACTTCCCCTTAGGCCCACATAGGCCTCCGATAAGTGGCCCCCACGTTGGTCCCACTCCGGATCCTTCTAGAACCTTCCGGTACAATACCGATAAACTCCGAAACGATTCCGGAATCCAAAAACTGCTTTCCTTTATATGAATCTTATTCTCCGGACCATTCCGGAACCTCTCGTGATGTCCTGGATCTCATCCGAGACTCCGAACTAAAACTCATAAACCAATTATTCATTCTATCCTAGCGTCGATGCACGTTAAGTGTGTGACCCTACGGGTTCGAGAATATGCAGACATGATCTTCTATCAATAATCAACAGCGGGATCTGGAAACCCATATTGACTCCCACATATTCATCGATGATCATATCAAATAAACCACGATGTCAGGATTCAATTAATCCCGTATATGTATTCCCTTCGTCACACGATATTTTACTCGCCCGAGATTTGATCGTCGGTATCGGCATACCTAGTTCAATCTCGTTCACAGCAAGTACTTTACTCGTTCCGTAATCCGATATCACTTTGTGATTAACTCCTTAACCACGTGCTTGCAAGCGGTGTTGATATCGATTACCGAGTGGGCCCGAAGTATATCTCTCCGACTCGGGAGGGACAAATTCCATCTCGATACATACAACCCAACAAGTACTTTCCGATCACCTGAGAGACACCTTTATGATCACCCTCACATAGGACGACGTTTGATGACCTCAAAGCTTTCTTCCGATACTAGGGAGTTGTATTATCTCATGGTCTAAGGAATACAATACTTGACATAGGAAAAGCTTCGCAAAGATGAACACGATGACACGATCTAATTGCTCTGCTTTATTTGGGTCTGTCCATCACATCATTCTTCTAATGATATGATCTCATTATTAATTGACAACTCATGTCTATGGTTAGGAAACCTTAACCATCATTAATCAATGAGCTAGTCTAGTAGAGGCGTACTAGGGACACGGTGTTGTTCATAAACCACACAAGTATTAATGTTTCCGCTTAATACAATTATAGCATGGAATATAAACATTATTATGAACAAGAAATATGATAATAACAATATTATTATTGCCTCTAGGGCATATTTCCTTCAGTCTCCCACTTGCACTAGAGTCAATAATCTAGTCATACTTGCGCCTTTAACACCTATGGCATTCCGGTGTTATTCATACGCCTTGCATGTGGTAAACCTTATCTACGGGTCTGACACTTTCAGGTCCGTTTGTATTTGCATATTATTTTGCGTCAGCACGCATTTCTCATCTTCTATGAGATGGCATCGTATAAACTTGGTCTTCTGGTGAGACCTTTGTATCTTAGCCGAGACTATGTTGTCACTATTGTCATACAATAGAACTACATAGTACTAGCACACTTAGAAAAATAGCGATATCCACCGTGCGTCGAAATACTCATTGGTCCGCACACATCGGTATGTATAATTTCCAATAAGTCCGTTGCTCGCTCCATTACACCGGAGAACAGGTTATTGATCATCTTGCCCATGAGGCATGGCTTGCACGTGTCAAATGATTCAAAATCAAGAGACTCTAAAAGTCCATCAGAATGGAGTTTCTTCATGCATTTTACGCCAATATGACCTGGACGACAGTGCCACAAATAAGTTGGATTATCACTATCTACTTTGCATCTTTTATGCCGCTTCTAAAGCGATTATATACTTAGCCCTCGTTGCAGTGTCCGTCACAATATTAACATTGGAACTCATCCAAGTCATCATGGAACTTTCTTCCATCTTATTGTGCCACCTTCTAACTCAAAACAAATAGCTTAAAAATTGAGATAAAATTTTACTTGTATGTGTGACAAAGCCAATGTAACTCATTGCAATGAACCATTTGTCACTTCTGCATACAGAACATATTCTTACTTCTTCGAAAGTGCATAAGAATATCTTTACTATTGTCCAACGATCATCATATGAATGCTATAACCTTTAGAGCATTGGACACATCTGGATCTACATATCATGGTATACAAGATTGATAAAATCATTCTTGTGGTTTCACTCATCAAGTGTCAAAACAATTGATTCTTGCTCCAACCTCTTCCATGCAACAAGAACCATTCTTATTGTTTCCATATTGAACAAATTCAATATTTCATCTATGTACTCTGGCAAAACTATATTAGTGCCTCAATCTATCTGTATAGACATTGATGCTTAATATTCTGGTTTTACCTAAGTCTTTCATCAAAAACTAATTTTAATGAAAACTTCACAATATCAAGAAAAACACATAATTTCCAATGAACGATATGTCATCTACATAAAGCATTAGAAATATGTCTGAGCGCTCCCACTTACTTTCTTGTAATACAAGCATCTTCAAATATCTTGATGAAATTAACACTTTAACATTTTCATCATTGAAGATTCCAACTTCGCTATGCTTTCTTCTACCATAGAAGTTTGCATACATATCTAGCAACCTTTGAATCAACAAAACCCATTGGGTCGTGTCAGTTACACGTCCTTGGTGTGCATTCCGGTAGAGAAACATTGTTTTGTTTATTCAATTATCATATCTCAATATGTATTTGTTGCTAGAATAATTCATATGACGAAGTCAGGGCCCATCATCGATTCTTTGTATATTGTTGGTTACTATTATCTAATAATATCTCGTCCTCAAATCTTATATTTGATTACGACCAACTTGGTTAAATAAGAACTTCGATGTTGTGACTACAACACATTGTAGACACGTGAGCTATGAATGCAGTTGCCGCTTCTAGAACATATTCTGGTGCTGCGCTACTCTGATCATCTTGCTCATATTCAATAACCTCATCAAGTTCTATCTTCCTCCCACTTAAACCTTTCGCGAGAAAACTCCTTCATAAGAAATTCACTTCTTTTAGTGACAATCACTATGTGTTTGGGTTCATAATAGAAGGAATACCCATCGCATTCTTTGGGATAACCTACAAAGACTTACTAATCTGATTTTGGTTGTAAACATTTTACACACATGCCTTGCATACCAAAATTCAAGAAAAGACAACTATAACTTGTATGGTGTCATTTTGGCAGATTATGATGGCACTCTATTCAGTGAAAAGCGGTAGTCTCTAAAGCATAATCCACAAAATATATTGGTAGTTTATTTCATCATTGATCTAACCATGTCAAACAAGGTTTGATTACATCCATCGAAAACTCCATACTCCTATGGTGTTTATCATGATGCAAGTTTATGGAACAATTCCTCTAACTCTTAGATGTTTGCTAAACTTGTAACTCAAGTATTCTTCTTTATGATCTAATCATACAACTTGAATATTCTTGTTACAACAATTTTCACTTCACAAATTGAACAATTTCAATTATTTTATACTTCTATCTCATCAAGTAGATATACAATACATCTATTTGAGTCATTGATGAAATAGAAAATACACCATGATCGACTACACACCATGGACTACCTACATCAACATGTATGATCTCCATTTAGTTAGCCGCTTGTTCTGTCCATGGCCCATGAACGAAGTTTAATCATCTTTAGGAAAAATCTCACAAGCGTCAATCAATTCAAAATCAATTGACTCGAAAATCTATCAATATAGAATTTCTTTCATGTTTTGTTTCCAATATGACTTAAACGGCGGTGTCATATATAAGTGAAATTCATTTTGTCTTGTGACCTTTAGCATCAGTGTTATAAATGTCTATTTCACCAACAAGATAATAATAATCTATCCATCGATTATGGAAGACGGTAATAATTTGAACAACCATTGCTCTCATAATACCAGAACAAAATAACAATTATTATGTTCTTAACAAATCTCAAAGGCTAGGTTTGATACCGACGAGAAGCACAATAACACTTTTATTTGTATCTCGGCATGCATCATTACCATATTCTTTTACTAGTTACTTAGGCCATTGTACTTCTTGTATTGTGTTGCTTTGTATGACATTTCATACCAACAAATCAGTATCGAATACCCAAGAATTACATTGTTAACGAGCAAAAGAATTCATCTATAACATGTATATCATTTATATACCTGAGCTGGACAATTCCAATCCTTTCCTTTTTCTACCAAATAATTTTGCAGATCCGATTTAGCTTTTCCTCTCCTTTTATAAGAATCTATCGACATCAATAGTGGCATCAATCATTTGACACATAGTCCAAAGGATTTTTAGTCAAATACTAATAGCCTTGGATTTTGCACTTTGAAGTGGATCGCCATCATCATATGATTGGTATTCTTCCAGATTCCATTCTTTAGTATTCTTTTTGGTATAGCAAAACAATTTAGCCGATACCTTTTCATTCGTCCTATCATGACATCTTTCATGATGAAACTACTATAGCTTATAAGGATGAATGCAACTATAATATTAGTTCCCAAACTTTTGGGTGATCGGGACGCCTAGCATCTTCAATCTTCGCATATATTCATACAATATGAGCATATGTTCTTTTACTAAATTATTCGTCATCATTTTGCAAACAATCAAAGTTTTAGATATCAAATATCTTTCACTTCTTGTTTGTTTCTGAAACAATTCTTTCAGCTCCAAGATCACTTTGATTCTCAAACAATTTTGAAGATCAATTTATCATGAAGGCAAACATATGATCTTTAGATACTAAACTTGAATCGTTGCTCTTAGATTAATACAATTTATTAAATCGTATGGAGCAAGCAAGGTTTGCTAAAGTTTGCAATAGGACTTAATCTTTAGTCTTGACATTCTAATTAAACGGCACTAGACCGAAAAGTGATTATCCAGAATTCTATAGTTCTTTTAACTCAATTAAGCTAAGTGTCGGTGGGAAACGGTGCCAAAGACTACAACGACTTATGCAAATACAACAAGATTTAGTTCAAGATAATTAGTTCAAGTTAATCAAATTACTAATGAACTCCCACTAAATTCAACATTCCTCAAAGTTGTTTAGTGAAGCATGATCCAAATTCACTACACCGAGACCGATCATCACGTGAATGATGTAGCTTTAATGGTGAACATCAACATGTTGATCATATCATCCATATGACTCATGCTTGACCTTTCGGTCCGTGTGTTCCGAGGCCATGTCTGTACATGCTAGGCTCGTCAAGTCAAACCCAAGTATTTCCGCGTGTGCAAAACTGACTTGCACCCGTTGTATGTGAACGTAGAGTTTATAGCACCCGATCATCACGAGATGCTTGAACACGACGAACTTTTGCAACGGCGCATACGAGGGGAGAACACAATTTTATCTTGATCTTTAAGTGAGGAATCATCTTATAATGCTACCGTCGTGATCTAAGCATAATAAGATACATAAAAGGATAAACATCACATGCATATAATTTTATGTGACATGGTATAGCCAATCTCCGCGCCATGATCTCCATCTTGTGCGCGCCGGCATGATCTCCATCACTCCACCATGATTGCCTCCACCATGAATAGCAACTACAACTATTGCTAACTACTTAGCGATAAAGTAAAGCTATTACATGGCGTATAAGAAGTTGACACGCAGGTCATACACAATTATAAAGACAACCATATGGCTCCTGCCGGTTGTGAACTCATCGACATGCAAGTCGTGAAAGATTACAAAACATGATCATTGCATACATCTCAATTCATACACATCATGTCTTGGGCCATACCATATCACAAAACACTCCCTGCAAAAACAAGTTAGACGCCTCTACTTTGTTGTTGCATGTTTTACGTGGCTTATGGGAGTAGCAAGTTAAGAATGATTCTTACCTACAGAAAGCCACAACGGTGATATTATGGTTGCTAACATCCGTTGTAAATCTCATGACTACTATAGTGAGAGAAATTGGCATCCACCAGCCGCATGTATGGAACAAGCCACACGTCAAGTGCGGAGCCGGTCTCGCGAACGAGGTCGCGTAAAGTTGGCCCGGACCGCTTCGATCTCACTATACCGCGCCATAAGAAGTACAAAACAAAGAGGTTTGCAACAGAAAACATCAACGCCCGCAACAAGCATGTTGCGTTCTACTCGTGAAACACATCTACGCATAGATCTAGCTCTGATACCACTGAAGGGTTTCGCAGCATAGTAAATCAAAAAATTTCCTACGGAGCAAACAAGAAAGCTAAGATCTAATCTAGGAGATGTAATCAACGAGTGAGGTAGATGAGATCTTCATACCTTTGAAGATATCGCACAGCGGAAACGTTCAACAGAACGTGGTTGACGTAGTCGTACTCGCCGTCTCCTCCTCGCGATCCGATCCGATCCTACGCCGCAAGTGGCGCCGCCTCCGAGAGTTGCACACGTACGGTGCAGCGACGTATCCTCCTTCCTTGGTCCAGCAAGTATGGTGGAGAGATAGATTGGATCAGCAGCACGACGGCGTGGTGCTTTATGGTGGAGAGTTTCTGCAGCAGGGCTTCGCCTACGTGCAGTCGCGAGAGAGAGAAGTGGAGGGCAGCAGTCAGCCGGCGGCTAGGGTTGGAGGTGGGGGGAAGGCTGCGCCCCTGCCCTCCTTATATGGGGGGCTGGCCGGCCCCTTGACCCCTCCTCCAAGCCCTAGGGCGGCGGCCCAAGGGGTGGAGTGGGGGGCAAGTTTTCCCCTTCCCTTCTAGAACTTTCCCCTAGGGTTTCCCCTTTGGGCTGGCCGGCTGGGCCTTAGGGGCTTGGTGCGCCTGGCCCAAAGTGGCCAGGACACTTCCCCTTAGGCCCACATAGGCCTCCGATAAGTGGCCCCCACGTTGGTCCCACTCTGGATCCTTCTAGAACCTTCCGGTACAATACCGATAAACTCCAAAACGATTTCGGAATCCAAAAACTGCTTTCCTTTATATGAATCTTATTCTCCGGACCATTCCGAAACCTCTCGTGATGTCCTGGATCTCATCCGAGACTCCGAACTAAAACTCATAAACCAATTATCCATTCTATCCTAGCATCGATGCACGTTAAGTGTGTGACCCTACGGGTTCGAGAATATGCAGACATGATCTTCTATCAATAATCAACAGCGGGATCTGGAAACCCATATTGACTCCCACATATTCATCGATGATCATATCAGATGAACCATGATGTCAGGATTCAATTAATCCCGTATATGTATTCCCTTCGTCACACGATATTTTACTCGCCCGAGATTTGATCGTCGGTATCGGCATACCTAGTTCAATCTCGTTCACAGCAAGTACTTTACTCGTTCCGTAATCCGATATCACTTTGTGATTAACTCCTTAACCACGTGCTTGCAAGCGGTGTTGATATCGATTACCGAGTGGGCCCGAAGTATATCTCTCCGACTCGGGAGGGACAAATTCCATCTCGATACATACAACCCAACAAGTACTTTCCGATCACCTGAGAGACACCTTTATGATCACCCTCACATAGGACGACGTTTGATGACCTCAAAGCTTTCTTCCGATACTAGGGAGTTGTATTATCTCATGGTCTAAGGAATACAATACTTGACATAGGAAAAGCTTCGCAAAGATGAACACGATGACACGATCTAATTGCTCTGCTTTATTTGGGTCTGTCCATCACATCATTCTCCTAATGATATGATCTCATTATTAATTGACAACTCATATCTATGGTTAGGAAACCTTAACCATCATTAATCAATGAGCTAGTCTAGTAGAGGCGTACTAGGGACACGGTGTTGTTCATAAACCACACAAGTATTAATGTTTCCGCTTAATACAATTATAGCATGGAATATAAACATTATCATGAACAAGAAATATGATAATAACAATATTATTATTGCCTCTAGGGCATATTTCCTTCAGAAAACAACATTCATATGCTCAAGGGCATATGCTTTGTTTACATTACACACTTTGCTTAATGCAATTATCCGTTGTTCGCAACTTAATACTTTTGGGGTGTTCGGATTGATATCCCCGGGGGTGGATTATTAGTTATAGATGCAGTTGGATGGCAGTCTATGTATTTTGTTGTAATGCCCAGAGTAAATCTCATAGTGATCTTCTTGACATATCACGATTATCTTTATTCTATCAATTGCCCAACTGTAATTTGTTTACCCAGCATGTTATTTTATCTATGGAGAGACACCACTAGTGAACTGTGGACCCCGGTCCTTATTTCCATTATATTGCTATCACCTGTTTACTTTCACGCACTGTTTACTTTACTCGCATACTATTACTGTTTTCCACTCGATACACTCATAACCTTTGTTTCAAGCAAACCGGTGAGATTGACAACCTCATCGTAAGTTGGGAACAAAGTACTTGTTTGTGTGTGTGCAGGTTCCACGTGGCAGCTAGCAAGCAAAGCTTGGACGAGGCGCCATATATAAATTGTCCGCTGCTGTCGCAAACTAGCAAGCATCACCTTCAGCTGTCCTTGTCTCTCCTCTCCTGATTGACATTAAACCTTGGTTTCTTTAACTGAGGGAAAACTAGCTGCTATATTCATCATACCTTCCTCTTGGGGTTCCCAACGGGCTGGTCATTCACCAAGCCCAAGGACTATCTGCTACACATCAACTAGGCACCAGCAGCTCTTTTTCTGGGCGCCATCACACAGTAGCAGCCGTTTTTTTGGCGCCGTTGCCGGGGAGGAGAGAAGACTTCTGTGAGGGGAGTTTTTCACACACACATACTTTACTTTGTTATTGTTTTGCTTTACTTTATTTATTTTACCTGCATCGCTTTTTATGAAAAAACCAAAAAAAATTAGAATCCTTGGTGGTTGTTTTTTACTTGTTTACTTTAGTTTTGCTGAAATGGCTACTCCTGAAAATACCAAGTTGTGTGACTTTACTAGCACAAACAATAGTGATTTTATCTGCACTCCTATTGCACCACCTGCTCCTGCTGCAAACTTTTATGAGATTAAGCCTGCTTTATTGAACCTTGTTATGAAAGAGCAATTTTCTGGTGCTAGTACTGAAGATGCTGCAGCTCATCTCAACAATTTTGTTGAGCTATGTGAGATGCAGAAATATAAGGATGTAGAAAGTGATATTATTAAGCTCAAATTGTTTCCTTTTTCTTTGAGAGGAAAAGCTAAAGATTGGTTGCTGTCTTTAACTTAAGAATAGTATTGATTCATGGGCTAAGTGTAAGGATGCTTTTATTGGTAGATACTATCCTCCTGCTAAGATTATATCTATGCGTAGCAATATTATGAAATTTACTCAGTTTGATAATGAACATGTTGCTCAGGCTTGGGAAAGAATGAAATCTATGATAAAGAATTGCCCCACTCATGGACTGACTACTTGGATGATTATCCAAACTTTTTATGCAGGACTGAATTTTTCTTCAAGGAACCTACTTGATTTAGCTGCTGGAGGCACTTTTATGTCCCTTACCTTGGGTGCCGCGATGAAGCTACTCGACAACATGATGGTAAATTATTCTGAATGGCATACTGAGAGAGCTCCACAAGGTAAGAAGGTAAATTCTGTTGAGGAAACCTTTTCCTTGAGTGATAAGATTGATACCATTATGGCTATGCTTGCTAATGATAGGACTCATGTTGATCCTAATAATGTTCCTTTAGCTTCTTTGGTTGCTCAAGAAGAGCATGTTGATGTGAATTTCATTAGAAACCATAATTTTAACAATAATGCTTATAGGAACAATTTTGCTAATAACAATTATAGGCCGTTTCCCTCTAATGGTGAAAATGGTTACCTTGGTAGACCTAAAATGCCTAGTGAAGAGAGGTTTTTAGAACTTGAAAAGTCTACCAAGAATTTTATGCAAATGCAATATGAGCAAAATAAGTTGTTTACTAAGGCTATGGAGGAGCAAACAACCCTGTTGAGGACTATTAGTCACCAACTTGAAAATTTAAACCAGGCTATTCCTGAATTGCAAGCTAAAGTTTCTAAGGCCAAAACTGATATTTCCTCTTTGTCTGATGTGCAATCTTCTTTGGTTAATAGAATGTCTGCTAAACCTGATCCTTTTGCTACTGCTAATACTATTCAAGTTGGAATTGATGAAAATCTTAGATTGTTAGCAGAATTGCATGCTAGATGGGAAAGAGAGGATGAGATTGCTAGGAATTTGAAAGTTTATACTATTACTACTTCTGATAATGTTGTTCCTAATGCTAGCAATCCTCCTACTTTGATTGGTGTAGAGAAAACTCCCACTCCTTGTGCTAAAAAGCCTAAAACTGCCAAAACTTTTTCTCAAAAGAGTGCTGAAATTTTTCAGAGTGTGGGAGATAATAGCTCTACTCCTTTTAATGATTTTGATGTTGATGGCTGCAATATATCTGAAGTAATTTTGTTCTTGCAAAAGCTTGCTTTGACTCCCAATGCTAGTTCTTTAAATATTGCTTTTACTAAGCATATTACCAATGCTCTCATAAAAATTAGGGATGAAAAGTTGAAGCAAAAAGCCTCTGTTCCCAATAAGTTAGAAGATGGTTGGGAACCCATCATTGATATGCATGTTAATGGTTATGTTTGACATGCTTTATGTGATCTAGGTGCTAGTATTTCTATCATGCCTAGAAAAATTTATGACATGCTTGATTTGCCACCACTTGAAAAATGTTATTTTGATGTTCCCATTGCTGATGTTGCTAAGAAGAAACCTTTGGAAAGGATTAATGATGTTCTTATTGTGGTTAACAATAACCTTGTTCCTGTTGATTTTCTTGTTATGGACGTTGAATGTCATGCTTCATGTCCTATTATTTTGGAAAGACCTTTTCTTCGAACTGTAGGTGCCATCATTGATATGAGGGAAGGCACCATCAAATATCAATTTCCACTAAAGAAAGGTATGGAACACTTCCCTAGGAAAAGGAAGAAATTACTTTTTGACTCTATTCTTAGAGCAAATTATGAGCTTGATGCTTCATCTATTGATATTACTCGACTCACAATTTTCTGCGCCTAGCTCAAAGGCGTTAAAGAAAAGCACTCCTGGGAGATAACCCATTGTTTACATTTAGTAATTTTTTCTTTTATTTAAGTCTTGGAAGTCATTACTACTGTAATGACCGCTCCTTATCTTGTTTATTTCGTTTTTGTGCCAAGAGAAGCCTCTAATTTGAGCAAGGTAATGATTTGGGGATGTTGCTGTCCTGAAACTATTTTCGGTACTGCACCGTACAAATTCGTATAAATTCTCTGTTTATCTTTTGGACCTGTGATTTTTTGTGCATATGCTCCAGATTATATCTAAACTTTCGTTAGTTGAACACTTTTTGATTTGAGCAACAGAAAACCTTTCAAAAATTCGTCCTTTGTCAGCTGTTCAGTTTTGACAGATTTCTGCTAATATTTGTGTTTGCCACTTTTTCGCTTTTTTTGGAGTTCTTTTTGATCATGGAACTTTTTGGGAAGTTGCTACAGTAGTATTTACTTTATATGTGGTGGTTTTGAGTTGAAACCTTAAGCTAAAAGAGGTTGAATATATTTTATGCTTACACTAATGTTGCTAATAGAATTGTGTTTAGTTTTGTATGAAGGAAGTTTTCAAGTGTAGGGATTGGAGAATGATGAGATGAGTTGAAGAATGGACAAAAGCTCAAGCTTGGGGATGCCCAGCACCCCAAGGAATATCCAAGAAGTACAAGCGTCAAAGCTTGGGGATGTCCCCGAGGCACCCCTTCTTCATCGGCAAAAATCAGGTCACCTTTCAAAACACTATATTTTTATTGCTTCATGCACTATGTGTTTTTCTTGGAGTGTCAATCATGTTAGTTTTCTTAGTTTGTTAGTTTAGTTTGTTTTCTGCAAATAATGGTTGGACCCCAACAAAAATTTTCTTTGGAGGAGATGTACTCGTTTTCATTTGCAAAGAACGGTCTAGTTTTCACTCTTATCGTTCATCAAGCGTTCTACTTTTTCTGCTACTGCTTTTGGCTTTCGTTTTTGCCTTGATATGCGTTCAGATCTTGTCATATCTATTCATCAAGGTGTATTTTTGCCTCTGATCTTTATTGGTTTCCATCAAAAGAGGTAGTTATAAAAATTTCAAATGGTGTTGGAAAAGAGAAAAAGCTTTATGCAAAATAGTGGTACAAGAAGGAGCTTGTGTAGACTGCGGCTTAGGCTTTTTCATATCATGCTTGATGTCTTTTTGATGGTATGCTTAGTGGTTTTGCTGTAGCATGACTTGTCTCAAATAACTGAGATTGCTTAATGAGCCTCTGAAAAAAATCATGCGTTGTTTTTATTATATAGAAGCATTATTTTGGTTTTCTCCTTTATGCTTTATTTGGGTTGACTTGGCGCATGCTCACACATGTTAGACTCATACAAAGTCGCCAATAGCCTTCATGATCATTTAGTTTTTGACTTTTTGATGCCATCTTATGCTTCTTTTAATGTCGCTTTGTCGCTTTGCATGATTATGGCCATTATTGCTCTCTTAGTTGGTCGATCCCAGTCTTTTGCTAGCCCTCGCCTTGTACTGAGTATAAGCTCTACTCGTGCATCCAACTCCTTAAAGCCAAAGTTTTCCATTGTGTCCACTATAAATTCCTACGCATGGTATTTGTAAGCCATTCCAAAGTAAAATTTCCATGTGCTACCTTTCAAAAACCTTCAAAATACTTCCTGTTTTGTGACACTGTTTTCAGCTCATGGGGACGTAGTGGTCGGATTTGCTATCTTCTATATTGCTTATTCCAAAAAGAAAAAAAAGAGAAAAAAAAGAAAAAAAAGGCACTCCTCCATGGTATGTAAATGTTGGTGGGCACCCGATGGAATCGGTTAGCCATAGTTTGTGAAAGGAAAAAGGTGGGGAGGAGTGCCAAGTTTTATAAAAGAGCACAAAAAGTGCCAATCTCTCTCTCAAAAAACTTGCTTCAATTTTTGTATGGAAGATAGTAAGAACCCCATTGTCAGTCGTTGACAAAGACAACCACCTCCCGAAACCAATTTTTTTATCTCTATTTTACAAATGAAAAGCTCTAGCACATGCGCAATCACTGCTTCCCTCTGCGAAGGGCCTTTCTTCTACTTTTATGTTGAGTCACCACTTTCTTTCTTTATGCACCATTAAGAGAGCATAGTTGTCATTCTTAGTGTGATATGTATTCTCCCAAAGTTCATTGATTGATTCATGATGATTGGTTTCACTTGTCTCAAATTATTTGTATCTAGTCGCCCTCTTAAACTTGAAGGTGTCCTATGCATTTATGTTTTGCTCTCTTTGAAGGACAAGCTGAAAACCACTTGTATGTTTTCTTTATGATTTGAACACTCATTTGACTTTCATTGTTTCATTATCATGATCTTTTGTTTGCATTCATTTACATGTTTACAACATGGTTGCTAAGTTCTTATTGTCATAATTATATCTTCATGCCATGTTTAAGTTCTATGATCCCAGCTCACCAATGCTTACATATATGATCAAGATTATGTAGGTGCATGTCACATCAAAAATTATTCTTTTGTTATCACTTACCTACTCGAGGACGAGCAGGAGTTAAGCTTGGGGATGCTTGATACGTCTCCAACGTATCTATAATTTTTGATGCTCCATACTTGTTTTTACACCATTTGCTTATTGTTTCGTTACACTTAGTGGCACTTTTATGCATTTTCCGGAACTAACCTATTAACAAGTTGCCACAGTGCCAGTTTCCTGTTTTCTGCTGTTTTTGTGTTTCAGAAGTGATACACAAGAAATATTCTCGGAATTGGACAAAACAAGTTCCTGAGGTCTTATTTTTCCTGGAAGCTTCCAGAGATCAGAAGGGGAGTCGGAGGGGGGCCACCAGGCCCCCTCACACAGGCCCAGCATGGCCAGGGGCCTGGCCGCGCGGGGGTCGTGTGAGGGCGCTGGTCCCTCTCCAGGCGTCGCCCCTTCACCTATAAATACCCCCCGACGGAAAAAACCTAAGTACCCGATCAGATTTCCAGAACACATCGCGATCCGCCGCCGCCGTCGACCCGAAGATCGGGAGGGTCCAGAAGCTCTTCCCGGCACCCTGCCAGAGAGGGGAATCGCCACCGGAGGCCTTCTTCATCGCCATGCTTGCCTCCGGAGCGATGAGTGATTAGTCTACCTTGGACTATGGGTCCATAGCAGTAGCTAGATGGTTGTCTTCTCCACTTTGTGCTTCATGTTTAGATCTCATGAGCTGCCCTACATGATTGAGATCACTGTTATGTAATTCTATGATGTTGGTTTGTTGGGATCCGATGAATATTGGTGTTTATGATTAAGTTGCTGTACTGAAATTTATCTTATGTTATCTCTATATTGTTTATGATCTTGCATGCTCTCCGTTGTTAGTAGCTATCTTGGCCGAGTAGTTGCCAGTGACTCCAAGAGGGGGTATTTATGCTCGATAGTGGGTTCATGTCTCTATTTCACCTGGGGGAGTGACAGAAACCTCTAAGGTGGTAGATGTGCTGTTGCTACTAGGGAGAAAACAACATTCATATGCTCAAGGGCATATGCTTTGTTTACATTACACACTTTGCTTAATGCAATTATCTGTTGTTCGTAACTTAATACTTTTGGGGTGTTCGGATTGATATCCCCGGGGGTGGATTATTAGTCATAGATGCAGTTGGATGGCGGTCTATGTATTTTGTTGTAATGCCCAGAGTAAATCTCATAGTGATCTTCTTGACATATCACGATTATCTTTATTCTATCAATTGCCCAACTGTAATTTGTTTATCCAGCATGTTATTTTATCTATGGAGAGACACCACTAGTGAACTGTGGACCCCGGTCCTTATTTCCATCATATTGCTATCACCTGTTTACTTTCACGCACTGTTTACTTTACTCGCATACTATTACTATTTTCCACTCGATACACTCATAACCTTTGTTTCAAGCAAACCGGTGAGATTGACAACCTCGTCGTAAGTTGGGAACAAAGTACTTGTTTATGTGTGTGCAGGTTCCATGTTGCAGCTAGCAAGCAAAGCTTGGACGAGGCGTCATATATAAATTGTCCGCTGCTGTCGCAAACTAGCAAGCATCACCTTCAGCTGTCCTTGTCTCTCCTCTCCTGATCGACATTAAACCTTGGTTTCTTTAACTGAGGGAAAACTAGCTGCTATACTCATCATACCTTCCTCTTGGGGTTCCCAACGGGCTGGTCATTCACCAAGCACAAGGACTATCTGCTACACATCAACTAGGCACCAGCAGCTCTTTTTTTGGGCGCCATCACACAGTAGCAGTACTCCGGGAGGAGCCGCCCGGACTTGTAGCAAACACCGCACGCGTTGCACAACGTCCTGGTGCCCTCTGGACCCGCGCGCCACTACGGGGTCTTCTGCACGCTGCAGTGGCTGCAGCGGCGGTCGCTCGGGGTGGAGGACCCCATGGCGGCAGGGTTCGGCGGGAGGTGCCTCGGCTTGCGGCCGCGCTTCTTACCGCCCTTGAAGCTCTTGCCATGCTTTGATTTCTTCGGCTGCAGGGCGAGGAGGTTGTGCTTGTACTCCTCCAGCAGCATGTCCGAGGTGCCATCGAACTGCGCCGCGTCCAGCAGGAAGTAGTGCGAGAAGGAGGCCGACGAGGAGCAGGACGAGGACGACATCGAGGAGGACGCCGAGTCATAGGGCCCGCCCGAGAGCGACCACGCCGACGCCCGCGACCGCTTGCTGCGCTTCGCCTTGACCGGCACCAGCGCCTCCATCGACAGTGCGCAGATGGTCAGCGTCCGCAAGGGATCGGACAACAACAACGGCATGGGCAGCGCGCGGTACGCCCCGTCCTGCGGGCGCTGCTGCAGCAGCATAAGCCGGTTTCCTTCTCACGCAAGAATAAACAAGAAAAAGAAAATCCAAGAAAAGAAATATGCTCTCTCGTTTTGTTCGCCGGCCCGTTCCCTCCTTACCAGAGAGCTATGGTTGAAAATAGTCTAGCTTTTGAAAACTTTCCAGAACGAGTAGAGTTTTTGAAAACTTTTCCACAACACTATAGGGAAAGTTTTCAAAAGACGGCTTGCATGCATGGCCATCTATGCACAAAAACAAAACCTATGGCTGCTCTTTGTTGGACGGAGATCATGCTAGCTAACGACGCACTCTACAATCTGAACCTGTGGAGCATGTGCTCCCCATCATCCAACGGCTGCTCGGGTATGCACAGCTAGCCACCCGGTTAGCAAATCCGCATCGGAATATTGCATCGATATAGAGAGACGTATATGAAACTAACTAATAAGTTTTTAATACGATAACTAAGTAACGAATAATCTGACAAATATTCTGGATAACAAAATGATAACTACTTGGAACTAAGTAGTGCATCATCCGACAAAGATGTAATAATAATCTAGCAAAGATCAACAACCAAGTTACTTTTTTAATCTGGCAACTAAGTAGCGATAATCTGACAAGTATGTGATAGTAATCTCGTAATTTATGATGAAAATAAAAGTTACCAAAACATACCAATATGAAATTTAATTTCGAAGATCTCGTTGCGACTAAACCAACGGTGAAAACAAAACATCAATCAGATATAAAATTTATGAGATAAAACATTTTAAAATTTGAAAATTAGAGAATTTTTGGATAACATCACTCATTTGCATGCATGGGGACAGAATGGAGGAGATGTCACACGTAGCATCTAATCATTTGCAGGTGGACTAATTAATTACATGCATATGTATACCAAGACTAATTAATTGTATGCATGTATGCATGTGTGTATTAGGGCACATACAATAGGGTGATGTCATCATTTCTTTAGAGGCACCATGTAAGATTTTTACTTAGTTGGAGGAGAGAGAAATAAGAAAGAGAAGACTGACTTTCTTTAGCTAAGGAATAACCCCTTAGAAAACAAGAGAAGTTTATTTTATGCATTATACCATGTGTCTTCTCTTAGCTAATTTTGTACTAAAAATAACTATTTCATATTAATTGTTAGGGATGACAATAAAAAATCGGTAAATCTATCCATCGAGCGCCCTGAAAAACGTCCTCTCCGACGAGCAAATCTTGGCCTTTGAATTAAGAACAAGCGGTCCAAATTAAACTCCCTAATTATATTTTTATCCTATCTTAATTGCGTTCATATCTCATTTTAATTGCTTTCCCATCTCACCACAATTATTGCACGCGGGATTCCGTCATCTCCTTCCTAATCTATATGCATGTATTATAAACTAAAACTGTTGATGTCATCCACATTAAATATAAAGTCTGAATATTCAAAATGTTTTGTAGCTCAAACCTTTTATCCGATTGAAATTCTGTTTTCACCGATGGACTAGTCTCGACGAGATCTTTAAAATTAGATCCCATGTTGATATATTTCGACGACTTTTTTGACCTAAAAGTTATCCGTCTCTAACACAATAGTTATCCATACTATAGCATATAAGTTACCCACTCAAATAATATATAATTACCCACCCATATGAAATAATGTGCAAAAGCTCTTTTGCATGTAAGATACCCACTTGTGACTACTTCATTTTTATATGAGTGGATAACGTTTATAATGTCATTCTTTATGAAGCCTTGGTTACCCCTATTTCTAGTTAATTAAATATGAGCTAGGCTTATTTAGTTTGGACACGGTGGTGTTAGGGTACCGAGACTATCGCGTCGATAAGCGATGAAACCTCGGTGCCCTATCACCCTTTGAGTCTTCGTCACCCGTACATCGCGGTAGTGATGATGGGTAACAAAGTCGATCCGCTAGATTATTTCTTGTACATTATGTTTGTTCAATATGACTTAGGGTGGTGGGATGGGTGGGACGTAAGACCCCAATTTATATATCGTATGCAAAATAAGTTTATATTTAATTTCTTTAAAAAAAATTATGCTTTATGTTTAATGCGGTAAACTTTGGAGGCTGAGTCAAAGAGCGGTGACTGACGATGAAGCCGAACGACTAGACTAGCGCTTCAATTTATAGAAATTTTATTATGTGTGTATAATATTTTTATCTTTGTCAAAATAACTTCACCGAGCCTGTTTTATATGGTGGGTAAATTATATGATATAAGGTGGGTAACTTAAGTAGTACGAATGGATAAATCACGTGTTAGGGGTGGATATTTTTTGGGTCCAAAAGAAAGTCATTAAAACATATCAATATGAGATTTAGTTTTGAATTGTCGCGACTAGCCTAACGGTGAAAACGGATTTTCGATCGGATAAACGATTTGTCATACAAAGCTTTTTAAATATTCAGATTTTGTATTAGATATTGACGATGTTAACAATTTCGGTTGTACATGCAGTTTGACTATAATTAGCATGTGAAGTAGTCCTTTTTTACCGTGCATGCATAAGTATGAACGCATAATTTTGGTTTAAAACTTGATTAGAGCTCGTGTGGGGCGGCTGTCGGATCGCTCGCTGGAAAAATATTTCTAACGAGCACCGCTGTGTAGCAACATCCGCAAAAAATAATGCATTGTACAAATTATATCTTATGCTTTCTCTAAATGATATGAAGGGCTAAAAGAAGGAATGTCTTTTCTAACATTGTACATGCCGTTAAACACTAAGGGCGTGTTTGGTAGCCCGGTCGGACTGAGAAAATCTCCCTTCACCCCATATTTAGCTGTTTGTTAGCCCGGTCCGATAATCCGGGCAGTGCCCATCTCGCCCGAAAACGCCCCCTCAGCCGGGCTAAGGTGAGAAGCTCAAATCGAGCTTCCCACCTCAGCCAGGCCACATTCGCCCCGCAAGTGCGTGGGCCCCCCACCCCCCAGACCCCAGCCCGGCCTCTCCCTTCCTCTCATTTCTCAGTTCTTCTTCTCTCTCCTCCCTTCCCCGAGCCGTCCTCCATCCGCTGGCACCGATTCCTCCCGTCCTCGCCCGCACCTGCCACCGCCCTAGCCGCAGAGGCCGCTACCGAAGGGGCCGGCGCGCACCACCGTCGTAGAGGGGCCGGCGCCGCGCTCCACAGGAGGACCGCCGTGCTTCACAGGCCGGCCTCCGTGTCGGGCAGAGGACACCGTCGATGGCGAGGCGCGTGCGCGCGCGTCGGGCGGACCAGGGCGCGCGTCGGGCGAAGGGCGCGTGCGGCGGCTCTTCTCGCCGACGGTGGAGGCTCCTCTCGCCGGCCCGCTCGCCGGTGGCGGTGCCTGAGCTCGAGAAGACGTCGTTGGCCCGTCCTAGGGACTTGATTGCGATTCTGAACTTTTTGTAGGGACTGGATGTCTTTTTATTTTTACAGGGCAGGACTGAAGTCATACGACCTACCAAACGGTATCTCAGCTGAGCTCGGCTCGATTCATACGAGCTACCAAACACGACACAAAAATACAGATTTGTATAGTCAGCCTAGCTGGACTCAGCTTGTATAAGGTGGGATAGTGCAGCCGGGCTACCAAACACGCCCTAACAAATTGCATGTATATAACATGGATAGCTTAAATATGCAGCGCAGCGGTTAGTACAGTCCAAAATTATTATGTTCAGATGATATCGTAAGATCATTATTCGTAGATGAAATGACCATGCTACAAGCTGTAGCGTTCACGTTCACATAGGCGAGCTGCACGCGAGCCCTGACGCACTGGCGTGTAGTAGCCTATAATTCTGTTTTTCACTTGCATTTGGGCATGTTAACTCCGCGGCGCACGAAGGCAACAAACTGTTAATGGGCCTTAGGAGAAGCACTCCGAGAAAACAATATTATCGGTACAAGCGAAAGAGATGGGCCAGGCCCAGTTGGGGTGGTGGTGGGGGGTGGGGGGGGGGGGGGGCGGGGGGGGGGGGGGGGGGGGTGTGGGGTAAAAGGGGGGCTCCTTTGTGCCGCCTTCTGCGGCGCGACTGAGAAGTGCCGCGTACCCGGCCGCCTATTATTTCGTGAGTTGTAGTTTCATGGGCCGGGCCTATAAAGTTAGGACGGTTCCGCACCGTAAGTACCTTCTTTAAAATTTTCTTGCGGGATTTTAAAAACTGCTTCGTATCTGCAAACTGCTTCGTACGTTCACACTGCTTACATGCTTCAAACTTATTCGTATGCTTCGTACACAGCAGGAATATGCATTTACATGTGCGAACTGCTTCGCACGTTCATTGTGTTTTTTTTTTTCAAACTGCTTCGTATGCTATAAGAATTATATATTCAATGGGTGACAAACGCATGAATGTATGAGTACGTGCACATACGCACGTGTAAAAAAATTCAAAAACAATTCGAAATCTGAACAAAAATTCGAAAACAAATTCGAAATCTGAACAACAAATTTTAAAACAAATTTGAAATCTGAACAAAAAATTCAAAAACTAATTCAAAATCTGAACAAAAAATTCAAAAACTAATTCGAAATCTAAACAAAAATTCAAAATCAAATTCGAAATCTGAACAAAAATTCAAAAACAAATTCGAAATCTGAACAAAAAATTCAAAATCTGAACAAAAAATTCAAAATCAAATTCCAAATCTAAACAAAAATTCAAAATCAAATTCGAAATCTGAACAAATAATTCAAAAACAAATTCGAAATCTGAACAAATTTTTTTAAAACAAATTCGAAATCTGAAAAAAAATTCAAAAACTAATTCGAAATCTGAACAAAAAAATCAAAAAAAAATTCGAAATCTAAAAAAATTCAAAATCAAAATCGAAATCTGAACAAAAATTCAAAAACAAATTCGAAATCTGAACAAAAAATTCAAAAACAAATTCGAAATCTGAACAGAAATTCAAAATCAAAATCGAAAGCTAAACAGAAATTCTAAATAAATTCGAAATCTAAACAAAAAATTCAAAAACAAATTCAAAATCTGAACAAAAAATTCAAAAACAAATTCGAAATCTGAACAGAAATTCAAAATCAAAATCGAAATCTAAATTGAAATTCAAAATCAAATTCGAAATCTGAACAAAAAATTCAAAAACAAATTCGAAATCTGAACAAAAAATTCAAAATCTTAACAAAAAATTCAAAATCAAATTCGAAATCTGAACAAAAAAATTCGAAAGGCATGAACCATTTTTAAAAACTCATGAATTTTTTTTGAAAATGATGAACCTAAATTTTAAATCCATGGTCCAAATTTCAAAATTCATGAACAATTTTTAAAATGCATGAACAAATTTTCAATGTCATGAATATTTTTTAAAAATCATGAACATTTTTAAAAATAATAATATTTAAATACCTAAGCATTTTCAAATCTGATTTTTTTGAATAATTTAACATTTTTTAGAACTAGGTATATAAATTTTACAACTATATGAACAATATTTAACATCAAAAAAGAGAATACATGAAATAAAAGAAATAAGAAACAACAGAAAAAGAAAATATAAAAAGAAATGGTAAGAACCATAGAAGACCGTAACCGAAAACGGGAACAACTTAACACGCTAAGAGCTCCTGTGCCTGGAAACTACCGATACTTTTTTTTAGCGGAACCAAACTAGCGATGCACGAAAACCGAAAGAACTACAGTACCAAATTAGCGATGAAAGGAAACGAGAGCTAACTGGGCCTGGCCCGGCAGATTTTTCCTCAGGCGGCGCGACCTTCGGGGCCGCAGAAGGCGGCGTATAGGATTCGGGGGTAAAAAGCGTGTCCGACTCGGCGCCGCAATGAGCGAAAATAGGATTTCCGGTTGGTATAATAGGGGGAGTGAGGAGGAGGGGTGGGGAGGCGATTCGACGAACTTCTCTCTCTCTCCCACGGCCATGGACCGCTGCCTTCGCCGGAAGCTTGAGCACGGCAAGGTGGACATAATAGGCGCCTCGCGCCTCAGATCCAAGGTATTTCTGACTACAACCACTGGTCCTCTGCCGATTGCAGCAATTAAGTAATTATTACAGGTTCTACTTTGCGAGCAGGATCGCGATGACAGGAAGATCCCTAATCGATGGATGCCGAAGAGGCGTAGATCGAAGCTATCGCTGGAGAGTCTCTCAGAGGTACCAATATCTACCACTGTACTCACTTCTCCTAGGTTTTATGTTCAATTTTTCTAAACGTCCGCTTTTGTGGGACAAAATATTGGGGATCTGTCTTTTTTTTGGGTTAATTGGATCTATGCCACTACAATTTTCACACTTTGGAAAAATGCCATTATAAAAAATGAAGTTGGAAATATGCCACTCCAACTTCTCAATACCTCTACATATGCCATTATGGTCATTTCAGAATATAAGGGTTCATAAAATACTTGTATCTCAGTGTGTACTGCTGTATTTACTATACTACCCCTGTAAATAACTTTTGGCAGCAATTTTTGGTCATTCGGGCACCAAAAAATTCAAAATTGGTCATAACAATCTGAACTTTTTTACAAAAAATCAAACACACTAATACGAGCGTGCTGTTCAAATTTGAGCCAATTCTGGGCAGATGTGAACACTTAAAGTCACATTTTACGTTCTTTTAACTCAAATTTTGGTCAAAATTTGAACTTCTCAGAAAAATCTGAAAAAATCACAGAAAATCAAACACACTAATGCAAGCATACTGTTCAAATTGGAGCCGATTCTGGGCAGATATGAACCCTTAAAGTCACATTTTACGTTCTGTCCAAAATTTGAACTTCTCAAAAAAATCTGAAAAATTACAGAAAATCTGCATCTCTGGCTCTTGGGAACCGGAAGCTTCGTGCTCTCCTCCATCCGTGTCTCCGGCAGCGCTTGTCTCCAGCGGCTGCCAACAACCCTGCCCGCCTCCAGCCGCAATCGCCTCCAGCCGCCACTCGCGAGAGGATGGTCAGCTGCCGGCGCCTCAAGCTGCGGGCGCCGGCAGATGCAGCGTCACGAGCGCCTCCAGCGCGGGCACCTCAAGCTGCGGGCGCTGGCGGACATGGCGTCACGAGCATATCTGCTGGCCGCCGCCGTGGCTAGGGTTAGAGCGTGCGGGCATGAGAGCTCTCTCCTGAATCCCGATGCGTTCGTTCATGAGTGCGGTTGGGTGAGACCAAGTCGACCATGAATTATTTTTTTGACTTGGCTCCTTCTTTCTCAACGTATCCATACGTGGTACAGATGTATGTACGTGAGTATAAACGGTAGTTTATGTTTTGTAATGACTAGAATGGCATAGGTAGAGGTATGGAGTAGTTAGAGTGGCATATATCCAACTTCATTTTTTGTAATGGCATTTTTCCAAACTGTGAAAGTTATAGTGGCATAGATCCAATTAACCCCTTTTTTAAAAAAAGGCCCACTTTGAGTAGCCATCACTGTTGCATCATAAACCAAACAGGCCCTTAATGCATTACCAACCCATTTTCTTTTCCTTTATTTCGTGATTAATGTGGAATTAGTAGAGTCTGCATTAGCAACTGTGGGTTTTCTGGCCTCTAAATCTTTGGGGTTCAGTAAAAATTCTAGTGGTAATGTTAACTCGCACCTTTGCGGTATGTAGGACCTGCTACAGAGTGTAATATCACGACTCACATTGAAAGAAGCGGGACGAACAAGCATACTTTCTTCTCGGTGGAAGGATCGTTGGACATGTCACCCCAACCTTTGCTTTGATAGCTCCAAACCTCCAGTCAGCGATGTGGATAGATTTATCAACCATGTCGGCACCGTGCTGAAACGACACAACTCTTTCGGGGTCGATAAATTCATGGTGACAGTTGCACTCCAGAAACAGCATGCTGATCATGTGGATAGCTGGGTTGGCTTTGCCATGGCATCAAAGGCGAAGCATGTTGTCCTTGATTTGAACCCAGCTGTGAACGCCCATCGCCAATGTGAAGCACCGGATAAGTACGAATTTTGCCCAGCTGTGAACTCCAGTCACCAGTGCGAAGCAGCTGACAGATATGGATTTTGCCCAGCTTTGCACGCCCATTACCAAGCTAAAGCAGAAAAGTATGAATTTCGAGTTAATCTTCTTAGTGGTCGAAATGGATCTTGTATAGTGTCACTCTGCCTATGTTTTATGTGCTTAAAGGTGCCATCTGACTTTTTTGGCTTTGAAAGTTTGAAGAAGCTCGAGCTGCACTTCGTTTCTGGCTCAGGAAATCTGTGTCTCTTCTTAGCAAACTGCCCTACCCTTCAATGGTTAAGCATCACTCATTCCTCCCTGCCCGACTTGAATATACCCCATCAGTTGCACCACCTGCAGTATTTGCTGGTTAGTGATTGTTGCTTGCAAAGCATAGAACTACATGCTATGGGTCTGACAGCATTTGAGTATGTGGGCTTACCAGTGCCAATTAAAATTGATGGTTGCTTCAAGCTATCGAAGGCAAATGTCACCCTTAGACGGAGTATTGGTAATGTGCACTACATTGTCAATGAACTTGCTTCCTCACTGGCTCATGTTGATAATCTATTCATCAAGTTTAGCGGATTGGATACTAAGGTTTGTATCAGAATATTTAGTGATGCCAAACTTTTTGCTTGTCCTTATTATTTCTTGCCTCCAATTAATGTGTGTGCTCTTTTTCTTCTAACATTTGGAACTTTTTTCAGAGAACTGGATTAACTGACAACCTTAGTAAATTTATTCACTTGAGGCATCTGGTACTGGATTTCACTATCAGAAGAGATCCCAGTAGTCCATTTGATGTCCTTCAGTTGACTTACATTCTGGAGTCAAGCCCTCAATTAGAGCATTTTGTATTGCATGTAAGTACTGTAACATTTGCAGCTTGCTGTTTGACCAGATAGTTTGTGGTATTTTTCCTCTGTCACACTCATAAGATTCATCAATCTTTTAGCAAGTTGGGCAATAGCCCTTTTCCTTAGACACAACCTGTAGGGATGAGATGGATTGCCAGCACAGAAATCTTTGGATGTAGCAGCTTTACAAATTTTGTTTTTAGTTTTTAGCCGATCCCTTTCTCCTTGGCTTGTTCTTTTCTAGATTCTAGTCATTTTACTGAGAGATCCCTCTGAATCTAGAAGCATCAGAACATGTTTTAGCTCTCATTTGTATGATCTCCTTTTCTTGCTCATCTTTATATGGAAATAAACCTCTGCATCTAGCAGCTTCCAGCATTTGTTTCAAGCATCACTTTTTTTTTTCATCTTGCTTGTTGTATTTATGGAAATTGATTTCTCGTTGCTGCAGATGCACACTAGGCACTCACGACCTAAAGTTATGAGAACAACCAATTACGACCGCTTGCATCTTCACCATCACCTGAAGACAGTCCACATGACAGGCGTGTTTGGATTCGCTGGTCAACTGGAGCTGGCAAAGTACATTCTCTTAAGTGCACATGGTCTGGAACATATGATTATTGATACAGCGAAGGAAAGATATCCACATGTACCTTGGGTGTCATATCCTGATCAGGTTTTAGCTGTTGAGCAACTTGCAAAGTGCTACCTGGATCCTCGAGGAGTGCATGGTGATGTCCTTACAGTTTTAGGGATCATTCCTTCATATTAGGAAGAGAAAATTGCCACTATACCACTAGTTCAAACTGTGAGTTCCAAAATACCACTGAGAAAACCAATGTTTCAATATACCATTACAATCTAGGTTTTTAATGCCAAAATACCACTGCAGTCAATTGTCAAACAGTCTGTTAGTCAAGCTGGGAACTGCTTGTCAGTTTTTTCCATTTCAAAATCGCCCTCACTTTCTTCCCATCTGTTCTCCTTTCCTAGCAATGACACTGTGGCTCCGCGCACGGTGTCGCAGCCGCGTGGTCCGTGCCAACATTGTTCCAAGCTCACCTTCCCTGGATGAAGTTCTAGGTATAAATTATTCCTAAAACAGATTACAGCTCTGATCCAAAATTTCTCCACGTTGATTCAATCGTGATGTCTTAATCTCGATTGCAACATGTTGAGCTGCATTCTTGTCAGTTTTCACTGAACTGATCTAATCCTAATGTGATGTAGTGTAAATTTGTTGATCCTTTCGTGGGTGCAGCTATGCTAGGAGCCCGGTGTGGTCACCTAGACTGTCCTCCTGAGATTGTATGCCCAGGGGGAGAATGACCAAATGGCAGTTCCATGGATTCAAGGGGTAGGAGGACGAGTAGTTTTTCTCTTTTGGGTTGAATACTTTCCCCAAGTTAATGTGATGCTTGAAGTGGCAAGGGTACAATAGGCTTTTATCGTGGCTGTTCCTCTTGGTTAGTGTATAATGGTATTTTGGCCTGAAAAGCTAAGATTGTAATGATATTTTGGCAACATCAGTTTTCTAAGTGATATTTTGGAAATTTTGGTTTTAACTAGTGGTATTATGGCGATTCTCTCTATTAGGAACGGTTACAGCTGCACCAGACAAGCATGGTGGCTGGGCTATTGAGTACATTGGCCACGCTATCCTGTAGAAGTATTTCTTTTTGAGTAATTTGGCTGCTCTATCTTGTAAAAGTGTGTATTTTTCGAGTAGTTTACCCGTTCTATCCTGTAGAAAATTTTATTTATTTAGTAATTTGGCTGCTGTCTTGTAGAAATATATCTTGAATAAGTGTATATTTTCATGGTGCTTCAGGGAAAGTATTTGATTTGTTCTCGGTCGTTTGACTGTGATACTTGCTTCTGTTGTGTTCAATCGTTTGCAGGCTGTTATGCGCTGTCATTTATTTGTTTTGGCCTGTGGCTTTGCGATTCTGCTGGGTGGTAGCTTGCCTAGGTCAGTTTGGGTTTTAGTCTGGGTTTTGGGGGTTGTTTAGTGATGGATTAGTGCGCGTATTCTTCTGTAATTGCCCTGGTTTAGTTATTGTGGCGTCTGCGATGAGTGACGTTCCTGGTGGTTTGAGGTTTCGGGGAGGAAGCGTCGTGGTATGTTTCGGTTGCTGCTATTTTACTTCTGTTGCTGTTGCCATGTTGTTCTTATTCTTTTGGTGTTTGTTGTAGTACGTGTGGAGGATGGTATGCAGAGCTGAGAGCTGTGAGGCTGCGCGGTTGGTGTCGACGTCTGTGCAGCTGGTTGTTTCGGTGCTTGTGCGCCTACCCGGTAGGCGTCGGGTGCCAGCTCCTTCGGTGTTGTCCTCGGTGCAGTTCTTTCTTAATGTGGCTGTTTCGTCCCGCCATCCTGGTAGATGATTCTGTTTTTCATGTTTTCGTCTTTCATTGTTTTGTTCCTTTCTTAGGATCTGTTGGCTGTTGTAGGCTATTTATTTTTTCCTTCTGTCCGCTGCGGTGTCGCACGAGAACCGCATGCAGTGTCGTCTTTGGAGGAGGGCTCATCTCTTTGGTGATTGTTCTAAAATCTTTCATATTTTTCTTTTCCTCTGCGGTTGCTGTATGTTTGTGGGTTCTATCGCTGAACGCAGATTTTTTCTTGTGTTTTAGGTGTTTGGCCTCCGGTTTTGGTAGATAGCCGCCTTGCTAGAATGTCTTGATCTCACATTGCATATCTGAAAGGGGTCTGGTTGTAGTCTATTGTTTTCAGGTTTTTGTTTTTCCTCTGTTTTCCTATATATGTTTTATTGGGTTTTTTGTCTTCTATTTGTCTGTGCCGCTTCTTTTTGTGGGAGGCTGTATCTTGATGGCCCTGAGTACACATGCTATTATTGCAAGTTTTTTTTTTTGGTGTAATGAGTGGGCTACTCATCTGAATTCGTTTCCTTTGCTGCTCTACATTTGACGATTTCCTGCCCGCTGCCCCCAGGTTGTTTCTTCTGCTTCTTCCTGTTGTTTATGGTGGACGATTTGCGCCGCAGCGCCAGGACAGCTTCGTCGTTCCTTCGCCATCGCGAGGCCTTGTGTGTATGTTGTTTCCTGGTTTTGCGGCCCGCCTTGTGCTCCTGCTTTTGTTGTGGATGCTGAGGCTACCTGGGCAGTTGGTGCTTGCTTGCGGCGTGGGTTGTTGTCAGCTTTATAGCCGGTGATGGCTGTTGGCTTGGTTGCCGCGGCGCCGGTGGCCATGGAGGCTACCCGGAGAGTTGGTGCTTGTTCATGCCGTGGGTTCTTGCAGATGCAAACACGAGTAAGTCTCATCTTCCCTTTGTTTGATGCTTAATTATGGAAGCGCTAGATCTTTAATTTACTTCTCCACTTTTATTTGTTTGTTCTTCGACTTCTAGATGCACCTGATTCAGCAGTGCTGTTGGGATCGGTTAAGTTATGTAAAAAACTGAAAGTCCAAGGCAACCCTGCTCTCCGGCAGGAGTGGTTTCTGCAGAGTAAACTGGTGCTGACTGAGGACTAGTATGCGTTTTCAGCTTGGTCCTAGAACCAAAGTGAACTACCAATCTGATGGACTAAAGGTTGCCTTCCATACACTTTCCATTATCGTCCGACAGGTTTTAAAAAGCTTTTGTAGCTTCAAAGTAATAGAAGTTCCAGTTTGAGAAATAATAAACTAGCGGAAGTAAAGCATTGGCGATATTATTACTTGCTGCAATCTCGTAACCTATCATTATGCATTATTGTTTAGGAACTTCTAACACTGACGTCCCATCAACTTAATTGATGTGAATGACGAGGCAATCCTCAACAATTGCAAGGAACTATAGACTTGAATATGAATATGCTACCCATTAGAAGTTTGATAACCCCAAACTAGAAAGATGATATTTTAAGTTCTACAATCCTATATTTCTTCTCTGGTGCAGCCAAAGGCTCTAGAGGTATGAGGGTGTAAGCCCGGCCAGCACGGGCATAAAGGCTGCCATATGCCAAGGGAGGAGGGCGTTGTGACGATGCTGTTGATACGGCGTCGACCGGTGGAGGCTGTATGCAGCAACGTGGCAAGAGGGGTAAACCTAGGTCTGCAAAATCACCACCTAACTAGGTAAGCTTTCCTAGAACGTTGTGATCTATTTTTGTTAATCTAGATTGTGCATTTATGAATACTGTGAAGTAGTTCATGCTAATGTAGTGCATTAAATTTTGTAGCAGTTTAGAACTTCAGATTTGAGTTTGTATCAAATTATGTAAAATGATGCCTCCATGCGGATATCTTTTGCAGATTGCAATCAGCAAACCCAAGGCAGAGCTCATTTCTTTTTTATTTTCTCCATCCATCCATAGGACCATTGACGATTTCATGATGACATGTTGAAGTACCGAATCCTTAGGTTTTTAAAATCTTCATTAGAATTTAGGATCCACTGGAGAGCAAGTTTGGTCGCGGCCATTTTGTTAACATGGTCTAATGCCTTGTATGTATAGATCTTTGGGTCTGGCAATAACTTATTCTGCTTCGTGGATTGCCTTATCATAATAAAATACATCTGTGATTACTACATTTAACAAATAAATTGTTTGATCATTTCTGGATCATTAAAATGCTCATGTACTGCAAGGATTCAATGCATGGAAAACTTCTATCTTAGACTGCTCATAGTGAGGGTAACTTGACTAGTAACTTAGAGCCCAGCTCATCAGTTTTGCTTATGTGGCACTGAGTTAAGGAGATAGGAAGATGAGTAGCTTAGCTAGTTACCGTAACATAGCGCAGAACCCGAGACGTCTCAATGCAAAATTGATCCCATGTGGTGCAATCCTTAAAAAAAAAACCCCAAACCTATTTGACCTCCCCCCCCCTCTCCCTGCCACCTCCGTCTCCCTCCCTGCTGCCCCCATCTCGCCGGCCAGTGGTGGCCCCCCTCCTTGCCCCGCTCTCCATCTCACGGGCCAGCAGCGGCACCGGCTGGCGGCGCCACCCAGGGACCACCCGAATCATGGCCAAATCAAGTGCCTGCAAGGAGATGGCGGCAGCCGGCAGCTACCTCGCCACAGATGGAGTAGTACTACCCCGGTTCCTCGAACAGCTCCGGCAACCCCTCTCCACCGCCGCACTTCTACCCTGGTGCCCCCACAAGCTCCTCCATCAACCCCTCCCCTCGACACCGCCTCACTTGTACCCTCACGGCATGGATAGCTCCTGCACAAACTCCCTGTTGAATCAGTGGTAACTTTTTTCTGATTTAAACTCTGCTCAGCCATTATACATCTCTAATTCGAGTTTGCATCACTCTTGTGTTCAGTTTGTAAGGTAAAGATAAATATCCATCTGATACAGTAGTCAGTACTCCTGATGGTATAACATCAAAATGCACTGATCCACTATATTTGGCACTGTATTTGTTAAAATCAGCTGCGCTCTGGCTTACTTGCTTGCATCGTAGGCGTTCAAGCAGCGACTCTAGATTCTGTAGCAACATCTGCCCTGAGATAAAACTAAACAACGAGAGGTTCTTGCTTTCTGATTCCGTACATCAGCTTTTGGTGTCCTGAACTGTGACTAGATTATGTAGCAATCTCGTTAGTTGTTTTGTCTATTGTTCTAAACATGATGTACATAGTTCTATGTTTTGCATCTGTTACAATTCTACTGGCAAACATCTGATATGAACTAGTTATGTAGCAGTAAATGTTATTATATGCAAGAATTAGATTATTTCTCTCTATGGAAGTTTCAGAAACCAAGTAAATCCACGACAATCTTTTCTTTAAATTATGCTATAGGCGCCTAGAACATAATATGATTTCACATATAAAATGTGTACTCCTGAAATCTGATATTTGTAATCGCCGCACCTATTTATCTTAACAGAGTTCTGGATTATTAATTTACAATGTACTATTCTCAAGAATTCTGATATTTTTAACAGGAGACCATTGTACAATTTCCGCCAATGCATCCTTATAAATTCTGACCTTCCCCAATGCACCATCATGAACAAGGGCACCAAAATATGGAGAATTTGAACTTTGTTGGTGCTTCCCCACATGATTCCTTTTCAACACCACCACTAGGATTTCAAGTGGGACGGGACTTTCCGGTAGTCCCGTGTCCCATCCCACCCTAACTATCCCAGTAATCCTATTTTTACTAATCCCGTACTGTACTAATCGGGACGAGCCCATCTAGCCCATGGGAGGCCGACATGTCCCAGCGAGACAAATCCCCTCTCGCTTTGCTGCTCTGCTGCTGCCGTCTCCAAGTCTCTGCGCCTCCGCCGCATCTCCTCGGTCGCAGCGACGCTCCAAGGACGGCGCCGGACGGCGCGCCCGCATAGCTCTCCGACCCTGAGATCTGCCGGGAGAGGGACTCCGGAAGGGGCCTGACAGCGCGCCCCATGCAGCTCTCCGACCCGGAGATACGCCGGCTCTGCTCCACCGCCAAGGAGGTTTTCCTCGGCCAGCCCAACCTCCTCGAGCTCCAGGTGTCCATCAAAGTTGCGGTAAGGACCTGCTCCATCCACGCCTCAACACCCACCTGCCGTGCTTGGTTAACTTTTCTGTTTAGGATGAGTGATCTTGTGAGGCTAGTGCGCGTCTTTGCATTGTAGGGAAGTTTAACTGATTCGCCTGCAGAAATCGAATAATGAGTAGTAGATGGTGTTTTGGGATGCCCATCTGTAACATATAATTTATCATGAGCATAAGTTTTCAAAGTCATTACATGTGACTGAACTGTATCTTTGACTGCATCTGTGAATACGGCGAACAACATCGACCAATTTATCTACACTGTAATTAGGTTTACCCTGACAAACATGCATGCAGCTTCCAGCGTGACACTGCTAAAATTTGGTTCTGTCTTGTTTCTTGCAATCCATACATGCTATTATTTGTCAAGTTATTTTGTAATCGATAGATCCAGTGTAATCTTTCTTATACTCAAAAATCATATTCTAGGTGAGTTCAGTATCTTGAATATGACTATTTTTCTCCTGATCCAGTGTCTCCTCCATTTGGTAAAGGTAGTTGATTAGGTGTTCCTCTAGTTTATATGTGCATAAGAGATTCATAAGAGAGTGATGCCTGCATTGCATCACTAGTACCATTTGTGAAATGGGTTTCAGGTTCCAGTTAAGATACTACCATTTGTCAAATGGGTGCACTCAATTTTGAAAACTCAATCCACATTCTTGCATCTAAAAAAATAAAAATAAAAATTACAGATTTCTAGCTCGGACTCTTTCTACATGTAACATAGTTTTTGTATAGAAAAGGTAAGAGTTGATCATTTGGTTGCTTTCTGGTTCATCTCATCAACCGTAATGTTAGGCTTTGAATTATACCATAAGTATAAATTAGATGCTAACCAGTATGATCTATTACCTTTCTTGCAGTCATCCTCCAGGACTGAAATCCTATCCAAGAATTCCTGTGTATCCGGTCAATCCTGTTAGCCAGTGCAAAGAAAGCTCCAAATCTTGAAGTATGTTGCCTGTCTTGGTGTATACCATCATGTACCTGTTTCGTTTCAGTTTTGCACTTTAAGCTCTGTCTGAAATATCTTGCTTATTCTAGTATGTTATGTTGCAGGCCAGGATTAGTTGATAAATCATGTCAACCTCTCAGGCTAAGGGACATGGTGTTTCTGAAGATCAACATACTATAGTTCAAGTGTTTCTTTCCCCGTCATCGACAAGGTTTTCTGAACCACGACCATCACGTCGAGGTTCCAGGTCACCAATAACGCCTATTGGTGATATTCTGTCTGACAGATACTTAGCAAGTAACATATGCTAATGCTTTTCTGCATGTTTTTCAATGTTGATTCATGGTGTGCATATAAGACCATGCATGTTAGTTTTGTCACCACCCATCTATAACAAGCTTCCATCCACCTCACACCTAGGTGGCTCTAGCTCGTGTTTGACTGCTGCCAGTGCCATGCTACCTTCAGAGTTGTCCATTGCATAGCCAGGAGTAAAGATGTGCCGCCCATGTGGTCTATATTTCATTTTTTTGATGTTGAATATTTTCGCGCACTTGCATAGTTTTCATGATTATATTCAGATAATGCATACTTGTTGATTGAATCATTATAACATTTTACCATATATTTCATTTTTTGATGTTAAATATTTTTGCAACATTCCAGAGTAGAGAGAAATGAGACCCAAGTGGATCCTAGATGACAAGAGATAATTTATGTTGAAGTCATACTCTGCTCAGAGTCATTGGATTACGACTCTGGTTCTTGTGTTTGCCATGTGATAAAAGGCAGGCTGTTGGTTTAGCCTTGTAAAAGAAGTTCTCAGAAGTTTGCTGGGTTTTGGGAGTTGAATTTTATGGCTGTTTTGTTGTTGGTTTATATGGTGCCTACCATGGGACTGCAGGATGTTCTACTTTTGTCTTGTTTGGATGAATCCTCTTATTCATTACAGTACGGTTTAGTATTCCTCTATTTTTAGCTTGTTTTCAGTTGAGCAAACCATGGTGTTTGAAATTTCTCTATTTGCTGTCGATGCACTTCATCTCTACTGCATGAGATGTGATTTTGTAATTTTAGTGCACTTCATCATGTGGCAAATGATAGGGTCGCGTTGGCCGATCGCTCTAAGAGCAGCATCAGATTCGGTGTTTCCTCCGGTAGTCCTGTCGATGTGTAACAAGGGGGCTAGAAGCGGTATGTTTATTTGCTGTTCTTTTTCGGTTAGGTGGGGTCCGGTGGGAAAGGTGGGACATCCCAAGAAATTCTGATTAGTTTTCCCAGCTGACGATGAAGTTGAATGGACGTAAGCGGGATAACGGGATGATTGCATGGTGGGAGACGGACGTCCCAGTCCCATTCCACCTGAAATATTAACGACCACCACATGATAGTTGAGGATGAAAAAGAATAGGCGGGCAATATTCTGGATTTGAATGAGGAAGCGGGCTCATCAATTGTCTTTCATCGGTAGCCATGGTGACATGCCTGTATTTGTCGAGGTACTTCAAAAAGATGGTAGAATCAGGGATCAACCAACGCATAAAGCAAAAAATGATTTGATTGAGGATATTTGGAAAAGGTTTAGGCAACGGTAGATTACTTGTCTTGAGCCATGTAATGCTAAATATGCTTTATATATTCTAATGATATTATGTACCCCCTGGGTGCAGAATACCGGTCGATCGACACAAGCCACACAAGTCAGTTGGTTCAGTGAACCTCATATGAAGATTCTAAAGGAAAATTCATATGAGCAACAAGAAACTCAAATAATAAATCACTCAAAAATATGGGAAGGCTTTATAAAAAATTAGTTTGCAAGTAATATTTTCAAATCATTTGGATTTTAAAAACATTGTCTTCTATTCAGACAATGGTCATTCTTCAGAACTCGAGGTCTATGGTCAAGTAAAACCTTCGAACTGCATTATCTTGCAGCTGTCAGGCCAGTTCACTCTTGCTCATATATGTTGATTATTTTCATAAGTACCCAATTGCGTAGTATTTTATATCAATTGCATCAAAATACTTCTTTCAAAAGAATTGGTGGATGATGGAACCACGGATTAGATGTACGAACAGAGTGTCGTACGATAGAGGTTCCATTATATCGGGAATACCTAGGATTTAATAACAACTGTTATCACGCATTCCAAAGCTCCGTAAATTGTGCTGACCATAGAACTTGGTATGGGACAAGCAAATTAGAAATTACTTCCGAGTCCCGTATATCCTTGGAGGCATAGCCATATTGAGATTCCTTTCGGGAAAAATCAATGGGTGGGAGCCCATGGTAAACGTCCCTGCTCTGTGCTATAGAGTAACGGTTAATGTCTTCTAGCGAAGAGGGTGATTGATTCGGACCGAGGTTCGAATTAATTGCAACAGGTGGATTACGAAATTAGGTGGTGCTCGGCATGATTCGGCTATACTTGGTAATTGACCTCATACCATAGGAAGTATGATATTGACAATAGGCCAAGGACATTTGTGGGCAAATTAGCGCACCTCTGCAGAGTGTATAGAATTGTGACATGTTACTCCTTATTCCGGGAAAGGAATTGCGAACGCCGCGTGGAAAGGAACTATGCAAAAGTTCTAACAACCCGCGAAGACTGATGAACATAGTTTTTATGAAATTAAAACTTTGATTCATCTAACAAAAACTATTTTTCAATACTTGCATATGTTTGGAATTCTCTTATTCCAAGCTATTGTTTTAGCATGATACACCAATTCCATAGAACTTGCTGAGTACGCCTGTACTCAATCTATCCTCAAAAACCCTTGATTTAGATTGTGAGAACAACAAAGATTTTCCTGACGATAGTGAGGAACAATACTATGAGGAGCCAGATCTCTCCGGAGGAGTAGAAAGAGTTGACTAAGGTATCATTTACGGTACTAGCAATGAGGAACCAGACACCAAAGTGTAGAATTATAGAATAGTTAGTGGAGCGTAGCGACTGTTCATAAATAATTTGCTCATGCTCGTAATAGTGCTATGCCTTATAATGCCATTACTAATTAGATTTGCTAGTTTGAAATGGTTTACAAATGAGACTCCTCAATGTACCGAGGATGATCTCGAAGCTTTTGTACACTTTTGGTTGGTATGTATGAACACGTAAAGTTGCAGACCAGCAATGTTTCTGTTTTACCACTCTGAGGGATGTGATATTTACGGAAGGGAACTTTCATGAGTATTATATCAACGACTTGTACACTACATATGCAGTGTTGTGCTGGGTTACCGCAGTCATTTTGTTAGTTGGGGTTAAGTTAAACCATGCTGTCATGGAACAAGAATTTCAACTTTAATTATGTTGTTGTCATACACCTTGGGTTATGCATATCTTTCTAGTGTGAAATGAGTAGGAGTTATCATGTTAAAGATTCGAGTGTGCATATTTGTTAGAGAAGAGCATTAGGCCGCTAACCGAAACCATGATTAATCATGGTAAAAGTTTCAGCATGGACTTCCTCATTATCTTAAACATGTTTAATTTACTACATAATTGAGTACTTTAAGAGAAGTTCATTTGTCTGTTGTCTTTTCATCCTAGTATGTATTGCCTTTGCAAAAAGATAAAAATCTAGAAGGCACTATGTACAGGTGGCATGGATGTACCCCTTTGCGAGCACTCGGTTGAAACTATATGCAAACGATGAAAGTCTATGGTAATTCTAGAGTTTAGTAGCATGAGGTGGAGGTACTACTATTAGCCACGGGGTATGAGACTTAGAACTAATAAAGTGTTAATCATGTGAACCATATTTGCTCTTCACTATCGTTGACTTGGGTTGCACAATCCTCAAAATGATTTTTTCTCTTTAGCTTTAAAGCTTGGCATATATATGTCCTACTTACTATCAGTGGTTGTTTATTCAAAAGAAAGAGAAGAAAGAAAGAATTCCAAAGCACAAGCACTTGCATGTTTAATGTCCATAGTACTTTTATTTATTTATGCACTTTGTTATTGATTGTTGGACATCATTGAGTTGAATTAGAGCACCACTTTATATCTCATTTGCTTGTTGTTATTCATTAAAGATTGAATCATTGATCATACGAATTACTTCTTGTTATTTTCATAGAAGCAATAAAATCCAAAGCTCTTGTTTTATTTTATCACCTTCATATTTGAGGACGAGCATGGGTTAAGCTTAGGGATGTTGATGCATAAAAAATACATGCATCATCTTTGTAGTTTATTGATGCATATTCCTACATATTATAGTGTTATTAGTTGTTATAATCATTTTTATAATGTTTTATGGGGATTTTCCATCGATGATACGTCACAAACGTATCTATAATTTTTGATGCTTCATGCTTGTTTTTACACCATTTTCCTATTGTTTCGTTACACTTTGTGACATTTTTTTGCATTTTCCGGAACTAACCTATTAACAAGTTGCCACAGTGCCAGTTTCCTGTTTTCTGCTGTTTTTGTGTTTCAGAAGTGATACACAAGAAATATTCTCGGAATTGGACGAAACAAGTTCTTTAAGTCTTATTTTACCCGGAAGCTTCCAGAGATCCGAAGGAGAGAAGGAGTAGGGCCACCAGGGCCCCACACACAGGGGTGGCGCGACCAGGCCCCTAGCTGCGTGAGCCCCATGTGAGGGCACCTGGCTCCCCCTCTATCGATACCCCTTCGCCTATAAAGACCCTCCTGACGCGTCGCGATCCGCCGCCGCCGTCGACCCGAAGATCGGGAGGGTCCAGAAGCTCTTCCCGGCACCCTGCCGGAGAGGGAAATTGCCACCGGAGGTCTTCTTCATTGCCATGCTTGCCTCTGGAGCGATGAGTGAGTAGTCTACCTTGGACTATGGGTCCATAGTAGTAGCTAGATGGTTGTCTTCTCCACCATGTGCTTCATGTTTAGATCTCATGAGCTGTCCTACATGATTGAGATCACCGTTATGTAATTCTACATGTTTGGTTTGTTGGGATCCAATAAAAATTGGTGTTTATTATTAAGTTGCTGTACTGAATTTTATCTTATGTTATCTCTATATTGTTTATGATCTTGCATGCTCTCCGTTGTTAGTAGCTATCTTGGCCGAGTAGTTGCTAGTGACTCCAAGAGGGGGTATTTATGCTCGATAGTGGGTTCATGCCTCTATTTCACCTGGAGGAGTGACAGAAACCTCTAAGGTGGTAGATGTGCTATTGCTACTAGGGAGAAAACAACATTCATATGCTCAAGGGCATATGCTTTGTTTATATTACACACTTTGCTTAATGCAATTATCTGTTGTTCGCAACTTAATACTTTTGGGGTGTTCGGATTGATATCCCAGGGGGTGGATTATTAGTCATAGATGCAGTTGGATGGCGGTCTATGTATTTTGTTGTAATGCCCAGAGTAAATCTCATAGTGATCTTCTTGACATATCACGTTTATCTTTATTCTATCAATTGCCCAACTGTAATTTGTTTACCCAACATGTGTTATTTTATCTATGGAGAGACACCACTAGTGAACTGTTGACAAGGGCATAGATAATAGAGCCCGTTAGTTGAGTACCCCTAAGGCCCATATAGCTAGGCCCAATTGTAATGATAGTCAAATACGAGTTCCTACCGTATGTCGATATTGTAATCTGTATCGGACCCTACCCGATCCTTGAGACCTGGCCACCTATATATAGGGGCCAGGAGGGGACGGTGGAGGGAAGATTGAAAGCAAGCCAGGTTTAACACCCAAGTTTACTTTTGACGCACACCTATTTTGACTAACTTTACCTTCGAGTTCATCCGACGCCCTATCTCACCGATCCTAAGTCCTTCATTTAGGACATTTGTCGAGTTAACCCTCGTCAATTGGCGCCGTCCGTGGGGACTTGGGCGTTGGAATCATGAATTCGACGACTTTTTTGCTTTTAGCCAACAGCAACACAGAAGTCGACAAAAATTAGGAGATGGAGTTAACAATCGAAAGTTTGAACATCCTCATCAGACCAACAGGTACATCCCGCCTTTCAGATCCGACGAAAAAAGATTAATTGGCAAGTGAGCCCGAGAAAATAGCAATGATGGAATACTCTGAAAGCTCTTCCAGCGAGGTAAACTCACCGGTCAGCTTAGAAGAAATACAAATCGCAGGACGCGACGAAATAGCAGAAAAATTCGACGACAAAGTCCAAATCGAAGACCTCAGGTTTTACCCTGACAACATCTCAGACGAGTTAGCAGATACTTGGAAGATAGGCTTAGAGCTTTCTGAAGATGGCAACTCGATCTTTTCAAGCCTCAACAGTAACATCGGCAAACAGTGCCAGGTGCTCGCCATTGTGGGAGACAACTCAGAAGAATTCGATGAAAATAACAATCCAGTGATAAACCCAGCAAATATCGACAGAGGAGCAAATCATCTAGAAGAAGGGCAAATAGCAGAATCCCTCATAGCCAGGGAAAAAATTCGACTATCAGTCGACGAGTGGAAGATAATAAAAGAAGCCGTGGAACACGACACACCAATACCACCAGATTCTAGCAAAAACATGCTTTTCGGGTATCATTACGCCCTAAGGCAGCAGGAAAAGCAATTAGCAAAGGAGAAGATAGAGATACAAAGGAGAAAAAACTCAGCCATCGCAGCTAGCGAAGCTGCTCGTAAAACACGAAGCGACGCATCATACAACAACGCAAGGAAAAATTGTCGACACGGCTCAAGGTATGACAACCTCGAATACTCCGATAGGCAAAGTATTTCAAAAAACCTCGACTCATCCTTTCTATCGGTCGACGAGCAAGGGAACATCCTACCAAAAACTCCTGAAGCAGCATTAGTAGCAGCGCAAGCATATCTGCTTACAACTCGACCAAGTCCAGGAGATCCTAGGGAACATATGCATAGAGAAGCATTGAACGGACTTAACATGGTGGGCCACAAGCTATCAGCAAAAAGAGAAGAAGCGCACCACCCTAAAGAGATGCACAAGCCAAGATCACCTCGCTGTCACAGCAGTCCTCGGCATAAAAGTGGACGGTCTCGATCACCGTCACCAAAACAGCAAAAAGGAACTCGAAGATCACTATCACCAGATGGAAAGTGTGGCTACAAAGATGACGAAAAAGAGATGGGGGCATCGTGCTTTACCCGAAGGGTTCACACAACTCCAGTCCCAAAGGGGTTCAAACTACCTCATGATCAGCAAAAGTATGACGGATCACAAGAGTCACAATCTTGGCTCTTAGACTACTTACAAGCAGTACAAATATTAGGAGGAACCAAAGAGATAGCAATGCAAAGTTTGCAACTACACCTCACCGGCGCGGCAAGGTCATGGTTGAGCAAACTAGAGAAAGAAACCATTGGAAGTTGGGAAGACCTCACCAAACAATTTATAAGCAACTTCAGATCGACGTACAAGCGGCCAGCATCAATAGAAGAAGTCAAAGCATGTGTACAACAACATGACAAAACACTACGAGCTTATGTCCAAAGATGGAGTATTGTCAAAAATTCAGCAGTCAAAGTTTCAGATGAAAGAGCAATTGATGCGTTCATCATCGGGTTAAGGCGAAGAGACCTAGTCGAAGAGATGGGCAGGTTCAAGCCAAAAACAGTATCAGACCTCATGGACATAGCAAACAGATTTGCAGATGGAGAAGACGCATGTAACAACAAGCAAACGCGATCCCCAGAAGATGACAGAAGAAACAGATACGGAAGTCAAAGAAGACGGTCTCGAAACTACGACAACCATGGCTTCCACAGCCAAGTTGCCGCAGGATACAAAGACATCAACTATCAAAGCAGCGACCGCAGAGGCTCAGGATATCAAAGCTATGAAAGAGAGGACTACAAAAAATTTCCAATAAGAGAATCCAGAGAGTACAACCCGTCCCCGGAGGAAATGCTTAACAGGCCCTGTCACATACACTCAGCGTTCGTCGACGGGAAGCGAGTATCAAGACATGCAATCAAAGATTGCACCACATTCCTAAAGTTACAAGAAGTAGCAATAAACAAGCAAACCGAAGCAAGGCGACAAGGATTCGAAGGGAGTAACAACCCTCCGACAAACCAGCAAGGAAACAATTGAGTTCCTCAAGGAGAAAACCAGAAAAACAAGGGGCATGATGACGACGATGGGTATGTTCCATCAAAAGGGCACATAGCAGCGATGATACAACCCATGTCCAAGTCTGATGAGGGTTAACTCGACAAATGTCCTAGATGAAGGACTTAGGATCGGGGAGATAAGGCGTCGGATGAACTCGAAGGTAAAGTTAGTCGAACTAGATGTGTATCGAAAGTAAACTTGGGTATTCAACCTGGCTTGCTTTCAATCTGCCCTACACCGTCCCCTCCTGGCCCCTATATATAGGTGGCCAGGTCTCGAGGATCGGGTAGGGTACGATACAGATTACAATATCGACATACGGTAAGAACTCTTATTCGACTATCATTACAATTGGGCCTAACTCAACGGGCCTCAGGGGTACTCAACTAACGGGCTCTATTAGCTATACCCTTGTCAGTAGCCCCTGAGATTCTACCAGAATTGCAGATTCAGGTTGAATCTCTAATCTTTAAATCTTCGACTTGATTCATTCTTCAACTTCTTCATATCTTCAAATCTTCGACTTGGTCTTTCGACTTATTTTCATGATATTCTTTCGCAAGGGGTTTTGATGATCAAGCCTGACAACTCTGACGGATAAAGAGGTCAGTTAACTGCCGGAACAGATACTTGTCACCTACTTCAAATTCAATCCCCTTGGACTTGAATTCGGGATACCGGTCAAATCCATTCTTTCGCCGCATTTAGGACTTATAAAGAATGAATCCCAGTGGTTCTCAGGGTACCCAGTGCGTCCACCAGGATTTTTCTTCGCGTCATAAACACGGATACATACCAGCAGAGCGCATCCATGTGCGTATACCAGGCCACACAGGACGGATCCCGGGGTCTTACCTTCGTGACAAGTCACGACATTCGAGTTGTGTTGCGATAACACAACTCGAGAATCTTAAGTCGCAGTCAAATTTCGACTGAAAATATTCGGGTTTCTGCAACCATAAAACTCGCTCCCGATGGGAGTAACACTTCTCCAATCTCCAATGTTTAATCAATAAATATCGTCGGGTGCGCGCTCAGCGCTCCCGATGGGAGTAGCCCCCGAGGCTATAGTCGAAAAAAGAGTTTTTCGAGTATAGGCTCTAGATATAATACAACTCACCATATTTCAACTCGAAATACTTCAACTTTGAAGTTCTTCAACTCGAGATACTTTCAACTTTGAGGTTTCTTCAATTCGAGATAGTTTCAAAAACACCTTGTTGTCGAGTACAAGCCCACTGCTTCCAAATGAAGAATTCCATTTGATATTTTGGGAAAGTAGCAGCCCCCAAGGCTGTAATCAAAAAATCCTTCTCATATGATCCTCTTTATAAAATCTGTACTTGTCGGCGCCATCCTTTTCCCTGTATATATTTACTTTATTGCGTCAATGATGATGTAATTCTTCATCAATGCAGACCGTTCGATGGGTAATACTGTAACTTCTGATATTTTTGACCGTTAATGGGCTGCACGATTTTTGACCGTTAGTGGGCTGCCGTTTCCGATTTTTTCGCCACGTCTCAGCCCACGATCCTTCTCCCAGAAGATATATAAATGGCATAATGGGGAATCGCACTGTTTACCAGCTCGCTCCCTCCTCCGCCTCCATTGCTGATCTCCTTTGTTTCCTCCTCTCGCTCAGAGCCCCCAAGCGCACTTCGTACTGGATGCGCGTGAAGCATCTGGCCACTAAGAACACCATGGCCAAGACCTCCGCCACCAGCTGGGTTCGCTCCACCATCATGAAGAAGGAGATGGAGAAGGCCAAGGCGGATGGCTTCATCTCCGCCAAAGATTCCATCATCTTTCCCAGCATCGATCGGATCCCGAAGCCCCCGAGCGGTTATCGGGTAATGTTCCTTGCTTTTCTCCTCCGAGGTTTCTCTCTCCCTGCCCACGAATTTCTCCGTGGGCTTCTGTTTGTTTATAGTGTACAGCTCCACCAGCTTACACCGAATTCTCTTCTACACATTGCCTACTTCGTGACTCTTTGCGAGTCCTTCTTGGGCATTGAGCCTCACTTCACTCTCTGGAGATCACTCTTTTGACTCCGCCCCAATGTTTCTCTGGCAAGGAAACCCGAACTGGGTGGAGCCGTCGTTTCTGTGCGCCCTGAGGCGCAATATCTTGAATTTTCTATGGCCGCATCTGTCCAAGGGTGGAGGACAAAGTGGTTTTACATCAAGGACCGCAAATCCTCCGCTGAAGATGAATTCGGCCTTCCTCCCTTTGATGCTTTTCAAGAGGTGAAGAAATTGAAGTCATGGGACTCACTTCCCTCAGATGCGGAAGTTGCCGAAATTCTTCCTCTTCTGTCCCGCATTCAAACTCTGAAAATAGGCTTAGGAGGTGCTTTGTCGGGTATCCAACTCATGGCGTTTTTCATACAACGTCGAGTTCAACCCCTACAGCACCGCCTCACCAAACTTTGGACTTACTCTAGCTTAGAAGACCCTACTCGCATATCTGAAGGCCTGATGTCGAAAGAAGATGTCGACAAGCGAGTCAGGAATCTCACCAAGCTCACCAAGGAGCACTCAGTTGCTGACTTGAAAGCAGATTTCTTCGACTCTGTGCACCCTATTCCTGAGGTATACATCACTGCATCCACTTTTTTGTCAAGCTTTTCTTAGTTTCGACTTGCACTATTCTTTGCCTCTGTACTCTGCTGATTTATTAATATGCAGGGTCACCAATTCATTGTTTCTCGTCCTCCTCTTCCAGAGGAAGGGCCTCTTCCTGCTGATCTAGCCTCTCCTGCATCTGAAGCCCCCGAGGCTGACGAAAGTCAGGACGGAGATGATGTTGAAGATTAAGAAGAGGAAACCAGTTCCTCGACATCGATTCCTCTTGTTTCTGCTGAAGATGTTGGTGTCGACAAGAAAAGCAAACGTGTCGACGACATTGCCTCATCGAGTTCTGCAGCGGCTGGGAAAACCCCCGCTCTTGCAGAAGATATGGAATATTTCGACATGCTTGCATCGTAAGTATTGTAGTCGAATTTTTCAATTGCCTTGTTCTTGCCCTTTGTCTATAACTTATACTTTTTCATGCAGAGATGATGAAGAACCACCAACATGTGCAACGGCTGTTCCACCACCTTCTCCTGTGGCGGTTGACGAGCCTGTCAAACCAAATGTTGTGCCGAGGACTACCAGGGCCTCTATAAAGAAAATTTCTCAAACTCAAGCCCGAAACCTCAAACGCGCAAAGAAGACCAAAGAAGCCGAGGTTTCTCTGGAGGCCCATGTTTCTTCAGTTTCTTCTGATGATGTGAGCATTTCTTCTTTCCCTTTTTTCTTTTTATGTACTTCTACTCTTACACTCTTCTTTTATCAGGCTTTAATGAAGAGATTTATCGCCCTAGGCACGGAGTGCGTGGGGTACCTAAAGGTTGCGAAAGCTTCCGAAGGTAAAATTTTTGACATCCAATCACCATTTGTTTTCTGCACTGAATCCTTCGTTATATACCTGATTCCTTGTTGACTTCTTCTGCAGCTGCTTTAGCAGCCGCCAATGCTCGAATTGCTTCGCTGGAGGCAGAGCTTAAAGCCTCGCAAAAATCTTATGACGCTGCGACCGCTGCTAAGGCCATTGCTGAGAAGTCGCAGAAATCTGCGCTTACCAAGGCGAAGAAAGCGGAAAAAGCTTTAGCTGATGCTCATAAGGAAAATTCCCAACGCGAGCAGGCCATGGCAGAACGTCTTCACACTATGTCTTCTGCTGCCAAACGTAAGTTCTTCGACTTGTCTTCTGTTTTTGCCTCCTGTTGCGCTGGTGTACTTGCTGACACTTGCCTTTTCTTGTCTTTTCTATTGTTTAGAATTCACAGGGGTATCTCCGTCGTCCCTTCAAACGGATGACGATTCTCTTATGGATGCGGTTAACCAACTCGAGGAAAACTGGATATCTATCCAGGAAAACTTTGAATTGGTTAGTCGCGTCTTATCGTGACTATTTGTCGGCTTGTGGCCGAAGAGAAAGGCGACAATTCCGAAGGATAACTTGTCCGAACTCGCCAAGTCCTTCGACATCGATGAAGACCCTCTTCTCCAGTTCAAAGCTCTTGCCATCAAGCGTGGTGCTGAAGGTGCTATTGCGCTTTCTCTTGCTCATGGGACGGACTTTGATTGGGGGAAAGTTGACGCCCCTCATGGCTACTCCCGGGATGAGATGAAAGTTTTCTTCGAGAAGGCGAAGAAGTTAGCACCTGCGCTACTGTCAACTATTTCTCCTTCAACAGCCTCTGCGGTGCCTGCTGCATCGGCTTCGGCGGCGAAAAATCCAGTACCACCATCGACTTCTGGCGAGGAAGTTGCCGCGCCCTCTTCTGTCGCGAAACCTAACGCTGAGGTGGCGTAAACTCGGCTTTCTCTGTAGTTTTTTAGTTTCCCTCCTTTCAGATGTAGAAGCTCTAGTTGTGTGCAACCCGAGAACCTTGATCATAGGGTTTCGCACTTTATGTAAATATGTTTCCATCGTATGAAATATTATGATGTCCCTCTGAAATGTTTCTCTCCTCTGTTTTCCTTTTTGACTTGCAGTCGATGCGCGTCGATGATCCTCTGACTCGCTGTCATTCTCCTTCCTCTAATCATGGATCCAATCCTCAGATTTCGTCGACTCCTAGTCGATGTAGTGGGTGTGTAGAGTATGCTTTCAGGATATCTGACCTTGAGGCTCGCTTGACTTCAGCCAAACGCCAAGCTCAGATGGTGTTTGACAAAGCTAGCAAGACTTCTGCTCCGACGAAGCAGGTATCGGATCTTGGTGATGAAGTGTCTAGCTTGACGGCGAAGATTCTGCATCACGAAGAATGTGATTCTTTTGTTCTTGGCATCGTCGAATCCGCCTATGAAATGTTGCGATGTGAGTTTCTCTCGACTTGTTTTCTTTTCCTTCTACTTGGACCCTTTATGATATCCTTTGCCCTCATAGGCACTTGCTTGGACTTTGCTGCTGAAGATCGTCGAGTTACCGAGCGAAGTGCGGCTCTGGAAAAGATGTCTGCAGGTGTTAAAACTTTATGGTCTGATCCTCGACGTCGAGGTGCCATTGTACTGCTTCAGGACCGTGCCCAGCATATTGGCGAGGCAGTGGATGGCTGTAGGAAAGCTCTTACAACCATGCACTCAGTCATGCTTCCTCAAAATCCTCTTCCTGCAACTTTCCCGCTTCTCCTTGATACTTTCAGATCCAGCCAGCGGATTCACCGGTTGATAGAACTGAATTTAGCGGCTGGTGCTAACTTTGCTCTTGGGTGGATGCGCAAGTGGCATCCAAGACTCAACTATAGTTCTATGTCTCTAAGTTATCCTCCTGGTGGGGCGAGCCTTCGAGTACACTTAGAGAGTACTTTGCAGCCTGCCCGACGAATTATAGCCAGGTTGCTGCAAGAAGACTCCGCGTTTTTCTGCGAGTTCCACTACTTGGATCCTTTAGGTGTACATGATTCTGATAACCCAATGTTGTAAGGTGTATATGAAACGCGAGAGTTTTTTTTATTTGTTTCGCGACTATGCGTCTGAAACTTATTCTCAGGGCGTTTATTGTGTAAGTCGTGCGTTTGCCGCATTTTTCTTTTTGAAAAGACTCGTAAGCTCGAATATGAGGAACGATTTATCTTTATTTATACTTGTAATGTAAGATACATGGGGTGACCCAAGAGATCCGGCCTATGACCTGTGTTCTGGATCTAGAGGGCATTGCCCCTGGTATAACTCATGGCTTTTATAGCCTTTGTGTCCCCCTCTTTCTCTATACTTATGATATCGTACTTTTCCCTTCTTCTCCTGCGTCTTTGTCTTCTCCTGGTGTCTCTATTCGTTGCTTCTTTGTTTCAGGCTCCGCGACACATCCCTCGAGTAGCTTGACGCCTTCTGTAGTCGCGCTCTTTGCCTTTTCTGCATTGTTGGCTATTATGCCAAAATTTTGCGCCATCTTGTGGAACTCTCTATCGCAAGGATCTGAAACTTCAAAACTTCCTTTCACTATGATTATTCCCTTTGGTCCTGGCATTTTAAGTACCAGATATGTATAGTGAGGTACTGCCATGAATCGCGAAAACGCGGGTCTTCCGAGGATCGCGTGATATTGTGATGGCCAGTCCATGACTTCGAAGTCTAGCTTTTCTTTTCTGTAGTTTTGTCGGTTGCCGAAGCAAACATTGAGTTCTATTCGACCCAAAGGGTAATTGGCACTTCCTGGTACGATTTCGTGGAAAGAACAGTCTGCTGGCTTTAGGAACTCTAGTGATATATGCATTGCTCGGAGTGTTTTCGCGTATATTAAGTTAATTCCACTCCCTGCATCCATGAATATTCTGTCGACATCGTACGCGCTGATTTGAGCTTTGAGTACCAAAGGCGCGTTTCCCGGCCAAGGTACTGTTATAGGATGGTCCTCTCTGTTGAATTCTATTGGTTGCTCTGACCAGTGCAAATATTCTGTTGCCGCTGGAGGTGATATGACTGCTAAGTTGACTTGTCGAGTTATGCTCTTCTCTTCTTTGTTTGACTTGGGTATAGGTTGTATCATTGACATGATGTGTCCTTTGGATGGAATATACCCATCATCGTCATCGTGTCCCTTGTTTGGCTGATCTTGTCCTTGGGAAGCCCCATTGTTTCCTTGTTGATTTGCCGGAGGGTTGTTGCTTCCTTCGAATCCTTGTCGTCTTGCTTCGACTTGCTTATTTATTGCTGCTTCTTGTAGTTTTAAGAATGTCGTGCAGTCTTTCATTGCGTGCCTTGATACTCATTTTCCGTCAACGAACGCTGAGTGTATATGACAAGGCCCATTGAGCATATCTTCTGGTGATGGGTTGTACTCTCTGGATTCCCTTATAGGGAACTTCTTATAGTCTTCCTTTCCGTAGCTTCTATATCTCGAACTCCTGCGATCATTTCCTTGATAGCTGTTGTCCTTATATCCTGCGGCGACTTGGCTGTGCGAGCCGTAGGTGTCGAAGTTTCGAGATCGTCTCCTTTGACTTCCATATTTGTTTCTTCTGTCATCCTCTAGAGATCGCGTCCGCTTGTTATTGCACGCATCTTCTCCGTCTGCGAACCTATTTGCTGTGTCCATGAGGTCCGATACTGTTTTCGGCTTGATTCTACCCATCTCTTCGACTAGGTCCCTTCGCCTTAATCCAATGATGAATGCGTCTATTGCTCTTTCGTCTGATACTTTGACTGCTGAGTTTTTGATAATGCTCCACCTTTGAATGTATGCTCGCAATGTTTCGTCGCGTTGCTGCACACATGCTTTGACTTCTTCTATTGATGCTGGTCGCTTGTATGTTGACCTGAAGTTGCTTGTAAATTGCTTTGTGAGGTCTTCCCAGCTTCCAATAGATTCTTTTTCTAGCTTGCTTAACCATGACCTTGCTGCGCCGGTGAGGTGTAGCTGCAAGCTTTGCATAGCTGTTTCCTTGGTTCCTCCTAATATTTGAACTTCTTGTAAATAATCTGCGAGCCATGATTGTGGTTCTTGTGACCCGTCATATTTTTGCTGATCATGAGGTAGCTTGAATCCCTTAGGCACTGGGGTGGTGCGAACCCTGCGGGTAAAGCATGATGCCCCCATCTCTTTTTCGTCATCTTCATAGTCACGCCTTTTATTTGGGGATTGCGATCTTCGAGTTCCACCATGTTGCTTTGGTGACGGCGATCGAGATTGATGTTTGCTGCTTCTATGCCGAGGACTATTGTGACGGCGAGGTGACCTTGCTTTGTGTACTTCTTTGTGATGATGTGCTTCTTCTCCCTTTGCTGATAGCTTGTGGCCCACCATGTTAAGTCCATTCAGTGCTGCTCTATGCATATGTTCTCTAGGATCTCCTGGACTTGGTCGAGTTGTAAGTAGATACGCTTGTGCCGCCACTAGTGCTGCTTCAGGAGTTTTTGGCAGGATGTTTCCCTGCTCGTCGACCGATAGGAAGGACGAGTTGAGATTTCTAGAAATACTTTGCCTGTCGGAGTACTCGAGGTTATCGTACCTTGAACCGTGTCGACGATTTTTCCTTGCGTTGCTGTAGGACGCGTCGCTTCGTGCTTTTCAAGCAGCTTCGCTAGCTGCAATGGCTGAATCTTTCCTTTTTTGTATTTCTGCTTTCTCCCTTGCTAGTTGCTTGGCCTGCTGCCTTAGGGCGTAGTGGTACCCAAAAAGCATGTTCTTGCTAGAATTTGGTGGCATTGGCTTGCCATGCTCTACGCCTTCTCTTATTATCCTCCATTCGTCAACTGATAGTCGAATTTTTTCTCTGCTTGCGAGGGACTCTGGTGTTTGCCCTTCTTCTAGATGGTTTGCTCCTCTTTCGATATTTGCTGGGTTTAGAACTGGATTGTCGTTTTTGTCGAATTCTTCTGAGTTGTCGCCTATAATGGTGAGTACCTGGCACTGCTTGCCGATGTTACTATTGAAGCTTGAAATCGAGTTGCTATTTTCAGAAAGCTCTAATCCTGTTTCCCATGTATCTATTGACTTATCGTCGATGCAGATCATGAGATCTTCGAGTTGGACTTCTACGTCAAAATTTTCCTTTTCTTCGTTGTCTTCTGTGATCTTTTCTTTTTGCACTTCCTTTGGGCTGACCGGCGAGTTTACCTCGCTGGAAGAGCCTTCAGAGTATTCCATTGTCGCTGTTGCTTCGGGCTCTTTTGCCGACGGACTTTGGTCTTGTTTCGTCGAATCTGAAAGGTGAGACGAACCCGATGGCCCGATGAGGATGCTCAAACTTCCAACGGTTAGTTCCACCTCTTGGCTTCCGTCGACTTCTGACCTGTGGTTGGCTAAAAAGCGAAAAAGCCATCGAATTCATGATTCCAACGCCCCTGTCCCCACGGTCGGCGCCAATTGACGAGGGTTAACTCGACAAATGTCCTAGATGAAGGACTTAGGATCGGGGAGATAAGGCGTCAGATGAACTCGAAGGTAAAGTTAGTCGAACTAGATGTGTATCGAAAGTAAACTTGGGTATTCAACCTGGCTTGCTTTCAATCTGCCCTACACCGTCCCCTCCTGGCCCCTATATATAGGTGGCCAGGTCTCGAGGATCGGGTAGGGTACGATACAGATTACAATATCGACATACGGTAAGAACTCGTATTCGACTATCATTACAATTGGACCTAACTCAACGGGCCTCAGGGGTACTCAACTAACGGGCTCTATTAGCTATACCCTTGTCAAAGTCGAACAAAGAGGAAAAGAGTATCACTCGACAAGTCAACCTAGCAGTCATTTTGCCTCCAGCTGCAACAGAGTGTCTGCATTGGTCAGAACAACCAATTGAGTTTAACAGAGAAGACCACCCTATAATAGTACCTCGGCCAGGAAACGCGCCTTTGGTACTCAAAGCTCAAATCGGCGCGTATGATGTTGACAGAATATTCATGGACGCAGAAAGTGGAATCAACCTGATATACGCAAAAACACTAAGAGCAATGCACATATCGCTGGAGTTCCTGAAACCAACAGATTGTTCCTTCCACGGGATTGTGCCAGGTAGTGCCAATTACCCACTGGGTCGAATAGCACTCAATGTTTGCTTTGGCAACCGACAAAACTATAGAAGAGAAAAACTAGACTTCGAAGTCATGGACTAGCCATCTCAATATCATGCGATCCTCAGACGACCCGCGTTTTCGCGATTCATGGCAGTACCTCACTATACATATCTAGTACTTAAAATGCCCGGACCAAGAGGAGTAATCACAGTCAAAGGAAGTTTTGAAGCGTCAGATCTCTGTGACAGGGAGTTCTACAAGATGGCACAAAATTTTGGCATGATAGCCAACTATGCAGGGAAAGCGAAAAACACAAAGACAGAAGGCGCCAAACTACTCGAAGGACACGCTACGGAGCCCGAGGCGAAGAAACCACGAACAGGAGCACCAGGAGAAGATAGAGGCAAAGAAGAAGAAGGGAAGGACATGACGGCATAGGCATCAAGATACAATAGAGCAGAACAATAAGGCTATAAAAGCCATGAGTTATACTGGAGGCAATGCCCTCTAGATCCAGAACACAGGTCACATGCCGGATCTCTTGGGTTACCCCATGTATCTTACATTACAAGTATAATAAAGACAAAATGTTCCTCATATTCGAGTTTACGAGTCTTTCCTAAAAAAAGAGAGCGGTAAACGCACAACAAACGCTTTGAGAACAAACTTGTTTTTTCGACATACAAGTCACAAAATAAGAGTCTCTCGTGTTATTACAACAATGGGTTATTAGAATCATCTACGCCCAAAGGGTCTAAGTAATGGTACTCACAGAAAAACGCAGCATCCGCTTCCAGAAGCCTAGCTACAAGTCTTCGAGCAGGTTGCAGCGTGTTCTCCATATGTACCCAAAGGCTAGCTCCACCTGGAGCCAAACTCAGGGACATCGTGCTATAATTGAGCCTGGGATACCACTTGCGTATCCACCCAAGAGCAAAATTGGCACCTGCCACTAGGTTCAGCTCTATCAATCGATGGACTCGATGACTGGATCTAAAAACATCAAGAAGCAATGGAAAAGTAGCAAGCAGAGGATTGCGAGGAAGCATGACCGAATGCATAGTTACAAGGGCTCTCCTGCAGCCATCCACTGCCTCGCCAATATGCTGGGCATGGTCCTGAAGTAGCACAATAGCACTACAGCATTGAGGCAAAATCCAAGCAAGTGCCTACAAGGGCAAAGAATATCACAAAAGTTACAGTACATCAAAAAGTGGAGAAGATAAGTCCAGAGGAAACTTACATTGCAACATTTCAAAGACGGATTCAACAATGCCAAGGATAAAAGAGTTGCATTCTTCCTGATGCAAAATCTTTGCTATCAAGATGGACACTTCATCACCAAGAATCGATACCTGCTTTGTCAGGGCAGAAGTTTTGCTAGGTTTATCAAACGCCATCTGAGCTTGGCATTTGGCTGAAGTCAAGCAAACCTCAAGATCAGAAATCCTAGAAGAATATTCTGCGCATTGATCGCATCGACTAGGAGACGATGGAATCCTCGAGTGGAACGTACGGGCAGAAAAAGGAGCAGACCCGCAAGTCAAGGGATCATCGATATGCATCAACTAAAATCCAAAGAAGAAGAAGGAACATTTCAGAAAGACAGCACAGGACTTCATAAGAAGATATATTTACATAAGAGCACAACCCTATGACTAAGGTTCTCAGGTTGCGCGAAACTAAAAGTTGTTTACATACAAAATGAGTAATCTAAAGCTACAAAGAAGCCGAGTCTACGCCACTTCAGCATTGGGCTCCGTGGCAGAAGAAGGCATGGCAAAGTCCTCGCCAGAAGTCGACGGTGGAACTGGAGTTTCCGCTGCTGGAGGTGGTGCAGCAGATGCCGTAGAGGATGCCGAAGGAGAAATCACTGTCACCAATGCAGGTGCCCACTTCTTTGCCTTCTTGAAAAAAGCCTTCATCTCATCACGGGAGTGGCCATGGGGAGAGCTAACCTTTTCCCAGTCAAAGCTTGAACTATGCGCAAGAGAAGGTGCAATTGCACCCTCGGTACCACGTTTAATGGAAAGCCCTTTCAGTTGAAGAGTAGGATCTTCAGTCATATCGAAGGACTTGGCAAGGTCACTCAAGTTATCCTTCGGCACCACTCCCCTTTTCTTCGGCCACAACCTGATGAATAGTCATGATAAAACGTGGCTAACTAACTCGAAAGTCTCCTGGATTGATATCCAGTTTGCTTCGAGTAGGTTAACCGCAATCATCAGAGGGTCATCATCTGTTTGCAGGGAAGACGGAGACATCCCGGTAAATTTTGCACTGTACAAAGCGAATATAAAGGGAAAAAAGAAACAAGTGTCAACAAAGTTCAGCAGTGCAACATAAGTCAAAAATAGAAGACAAGACAAGGCATTTACTTTCAGCAGCAGTGGACATTGTGTGGAGACGCTCCGCCACGGCTTGTTCCCGCTGAGCATGATAATTATTGGCATCAGCTAAAGCTTGTTCAGCTTCCTTCGCCTTGACAAGCGCAGATTTCTGTGACTTCTCAGCACTTGCCCTAGCAGCGGTCGCAACGTCATAAGCCTTCTGCAAAGCTTTGAGCTCCGCCTCCAGCGACGCAACTCGAGCATTGGCTGTTGCTAAAGCAGCTGCAAAAAGAGGATGACAAGGAGTTAGATAAATATCAAAGGGTAAAGCACAGAAGAAAAGTGGTGACTGGACATCAAATTTATACCTTCGAAAGCTTTCACAACCTTTAGGTACTCAGCACATTCAGTGCCCAAGGCGATGAATCTCTTCAATAAAACCTGAGAAAAGGAATGTGTAAGAGCAGGAGTATATGAAAGGAAAGCAAGCAAAGCAAAAAATACTTGCTCACATCTTCAGGAGAAACTGTTGATGCATGGGCATCAAGAGAAACGTCAGCTTCTCTGGCTTTCTTCAAGCGTTTGGGGTGCCGAACTCGAGGAACCTTCTTGACAACATCCCTAGTAACCCTAGGCGCAACATCTGGTTCAACAGGCTCATTAGCAGCAAGAGGAGAAGCTGGTGGAATAGTTGTAGCACATGTTGGCAGTTCTTCATCATCACTGCAATGAAGAACACAAGTTATGGAAACAAGGCAAAAACAATGCAGTTGAAGAACTCGAAGATATACTTACGATTCTAACATGTCGAAGTACTCCATATCTTCTGCATGAACGAGGGCTTTACCAGCCGCTGCATAACTCGATGAAGCGATGTCATCGACATGTTTCCTTTTCTTGTCGATGACAACATCTTCAGCTAGTGCGGGAGAAGGCGAGGTCGACGAGTTGGTTTCCTCTTCTGATTCTTCGACATCATCTCCGTCTCGACTTTCATCAGCCTCGGGGGCTTCAGATGAAGAAGAGGCTAGATCAGCCAGTAGAGGCCCCTCCTCTGGAAGAGGAGGATGAGAAACAAGGAATTGGTGACCCTGCATATAAATAAATCAGCAGGGTGCAAAGGCAAAAAATAGCGCAAATCAATTCAAGCAAAACTTGACAATAAGTGGACGTGATGTCACATACCTCAGGCAGAGGGTGCACGGAGTCAAAGTAGTCAGCGGTCAAGTCAGCGACCGCATGATCATTTCTGAGCTTGGTCAGGCTCCTAACTCGATGGTTGACATCCTTTTTCTCTATCAAATCTTTAGAGATGCGAGAAGGATCGTCCAAACCAGCAAAACTCCAAAGCTTGGTGAGGCGGTGCTGTAGGGGTTGAACTCAACGTTGCATGAAAAACGCCATGAGTTGGATACCCGATAAGGCACCTCCTCAGCCTCCTTTTAAAGCCTTGATGCAGGCAAGGAGAGGAAGAACTTCTTCTATTTCTGCATTTGAGGGGAGCTTATCCCACAATGCCAATTTCTTCACCTCCTGGGAAGCGTCAAAAGGAGGAAGGCCATATTCATCTTCAGGAGAGGATTTGTGGTCCTTAATATAGAACCACTTTGTCCTCCATCCTTGAACAGATGGAGCCATGGAAAATTCAAGGTATTGCACCTCAGGGCGCATAGAAACAACGGCTCCGCCCAATTCAGGTTTCCTAGCCAAAGCAACGTTGGGCCGGAGTCGAAAGATTGACCTCCAAAGAAGGAAGTGGGGCTCAATGCCTAAGAATGACTCACAGAGAGTCACGAAACAGGCAATATGAAGAAGGGAGTTAGGTGTGAGCTGGTGAAGCTGCACACCATAGACAAAGAGGAGCCCACGGAGAAACTCGTGGGCGGGAAGAGACAAACCGCAGAGGAGCAAAGCAAGAAACATTACCTAATAACCGCTCAGGGGCTTCGGGATCCGTTCAGAACTAGGAAATATGATGGAATCCTAGGCGGCGATGAGGCCGTCCACCTTGGCCTTCTCCATCTCCTTCTTGGTGATGGTGGAGCGCACCCAGTTGGTGGCGGAAGTCTTGGCCATGGTGTTCTTGGTGGCCAGGTGTTTCACGCGCATCTAGTATGAAGTGCGCTTGGAGGCTATGCACAAGAGGAGAAGACAGAGGAGATCAACAATGGAGGCGGCGGAGGGAACAAGCTGGTAAACAGTAAAAATCCCCCACTATGCCCCTTATATATCTTCTGGGAGAAGGATTGTGGGCCGAGACATGGCGCAATAAGCGGAAACGGTAGCCCACTAATGGTCGAAAATTGAGAAAGTTACAGTATTGCCCATGCAGCGGTTCGCAACGGTACAAAATGACGTATTTATGGACGTCATAAAAAAGACAATATAAGAAAGAGGAAAAGATGGCACCGACAAGAGCAAAATTTATAAAGGAGATTATGTGTAAAAGAGTTTCGAGTTTAAGCCTTGGGGCCTTGCCAATAGAAAGTTTCAATAGGAGGAAGAAAAGCTAAACTTTGAGCCTATGCTTGACTACAAGCAGCCAAACATAGCCTCGGGGGCTACTCCTATCGGGAGCACTGAGCGCGCACCCGATAGAGGATGAGATAATCAATATTAAAGATGCTGAAGGATCAGCGTATACACTTCAACTACATAGTCGGCAAATTATCTCAAGTTAAAGTATGATGGACTACACTATATTTTGAGCCTATACTCGAAAAAAGTTCTCTTTCGACTATAGCCTCGGGGGCTACTCCTATCGGGAGCGCTGAGCGTGCACCCGACAATATTTCTTGATAAAGCATTGAACTTTGGAGAGGTGCACGAGTGTTACTCCTATCGGGGGCGAGTTTTATGGTTGTATAAACCCAAATATTTTCAGTCAAAATTTGACTGCGACATGAGATTCTCGAGTTGCGTTATTGCAACACAACTCAAATGCCGTGACTTGTCATGAAGGTAAGACTCCGGGATCCGTCCTGTGTGGCCTGGTATACTCAAATTTTAGTTCTTTTTCAATTTAGGCTTGACACAAAAGGTAAATTCGCTAGATATGCAACTAAGGTGAATTTACCTATATGTCAAATAACAAGCTAAGCAAGATACAAGTAGTAAAGGCAATAAAGGATAGAAGTAACCGAGAGTGGACCACACGGAGACACGGATGTAATTCCCGTAGTTCCTTCCTTTTTAGGGGAAGTACGTCTACGTTGGAGAGGTGTGGTTGCCACAAAGGCCTAACCAACTCCACAAAGGCTCACCCTAATCTCCGGTGCAAGCTTCCGCCACAAAGGCCTAGCTCACTTTCCACTAAGGGATTCCTCAAGGCGGAATTGGCCTTTACAAAACTTGGGGCACAACTCCACAACTGAATTGGAGGCTCCCAAGCACCACAAAGCAAACAATCAACAAGTATCTCGAAATCAATCAAGCAAATCAAGGTCAAGGGACACAAGGGAACCCAAGACACAAGGGCCCTCAAGCAAAAGAGAGGGGAAATCAAATCGCTTCGGTGAGGATGTAGATCAAGGCCTTCTCCTTCGATTCTCCAAAGATCAAGAGCTTTCGTGGGTTGAGGGAGGAGATCTTGTGGATTTGGTGGCTCCAAATGAGGTGTTCTTCTTTGGCAGGACGAGCAACTTGAGGTAGAAGAAGGGAAGGGGTATTTATAGCCCATCCCAAAATGTAGCCGTTGTTGACTTGGAGGGGAAGATTATCCGGCCAAAGTATGGCTGAATTATCCGGCTGGCCGGATTATCCGCCTCCACTTCTGGTTAACGCCGGCTTAGGTCCTTAGCTGAATTTGAGCTCTCGTCGGGGGGGGGGGGGGATTATCCGGCCCCCTGGCCGGATTATCCGGCCCGGTTACTGCATGACGCCGAGCCAGTCCTTAGCCGTTTTGGGCTCGCATCGGGGGGGGGGGGGATTATCCGGCCCCCCATGGCCGGATTATCCGGCCCGGTTCCTGCATGACGCCGAGCTAGTCCTTAGCCATTTTCGGCCACTCGCCGGAGGAGGCAGATTATCCGGCCCCCCTGGCCGGATTATCCGGCCTAGAACATCTCGAGCTGAAAAACCTACAACACATATCATACATAAAATTCCTAATGTTGTAATCTAACACACAGAACCCGAGGGATACAAAGTTTGCACTTTCAATCTCCCCCTTTTTGGTGTTAGATGACAACACTAGGATTTGCGAGAAAGATCAAATATTTCAAACAACAAATATTTGAGCGAGAAATAAAGCTCCCCCTAGATGTGTGCATCTACACAAGAGAGTTTGGAGGAGACATACCTTTGCATAGATAACTCAAATATTATGGAATTTCGAATGTGATAATAACGATATACCGAAGAATAATTCCATAGCCATCTCACACATATACCACGTGCTCACAAAACATAAGTGAATAAGCATAAGGATCCACATGGCACATATAACCATATAACATAGTCTTATACACACGGTAAGCAAATAAACCACACAAAGTTCAACCACACAAAGTTCCAAACTTAAGACAAGTAAAATAAGAAGAAACACAAGCGCCAAAGAATGATAAGCGCGCAAGCTTGTGTTTCCACCCATGCAAATCCCGTAAGACTCCTAATAGAACTACTTCTCCACCTTTGGCATCAAGACACCAAAAAGGGAGAAGAGCGATGCTACACGTCCCGAGGAATCAATCCTCCCGGTCACCGAAGTCGTCGGAGTCCTCAGCATCAAAGTCTCCACCATCACCTTCATCTCCTCCAGCATCTTCATCCTCAAAGTCCTCCTCAGCCTCAAAGTCCTCCTCAGCCTCAAAGTCCTCCTCAGCCTCTGGATGAGTCTCTCCTGTGGGAGCATCTGGAGCATCAAAGAGATGCTTCTACATATCCACCCAGTTGAAGCGATCGGTATTCCAAGCATCATAAGGCACAGGAGCAGTAGAAGTGGGATCGGCGGTCTGAGCACCGCTGAGACGGTGAAGGATCAACTACTGGGTGTCCTGAATAGTCTTCCTATCAACATAGGCTTGGTAGTTCTCACGGTGGATCTCAACCTTCATGCACAGAACATTCCGCTCAAACCAACTGAGCTTCTTCACCTCCCTGGACAAAGTAGACGCATCAGCCCTCTTATCATGTGAAGAAGCACTCGGCCTCGCATCCGCCATGAAGGTGCTGGGATATGCAGTAGCTAGAGCAACAGTCTTCTTCCTCTGGACATACATCTTCTTAACTTGGTGCTCCACACAGTCATCATGAATGGCATAATCTCCAAGGACATGCTTGATAAGGAGCATGATGTATGGAGCATATGGCATAGTGTTCCTCTGAATGATAGCATCCTTGATCTCATAGTAGATGAAATCCATCACATCAAGAGTAAAATCCTCAGCAGGGTTAGTCGAAGTAGCACACTCATGAGCAAAAGCAAGGAGGTCAACAAGTGAGGTGCGAATGGCATCATTGTTACCACCACTAGGAGCAATGTTCTCTCTAAAAATGCGGACAAGCTGATCATAAAGGAGATGTAGGCCACTGATGAAGCCCACAACACCAGTGGAGTCATAGAGGTCATAGAGCTGGTCCTTGTCAGGCTTGGCCCCCGGGTTGTGAATACGGCAACCCACTAGAGTGTCTCCATTATACGCATACCCCAAGAGAGAGGCAAACATGGAGAAGTCAGATGTGCACTCGTGTTCACCGGTCATCCACTTCATGGACTTCTGAGCATTGGGCAAAATCACAAGAGTAGAGTAAAACTGCTTGATGAGGCCGGGGTTATAATTGCACTGAATGGTAGCCAACTCCAGCAGCCCCATCTTCTCAACCACAGAAACTGCTTCATCAAAGTAGGTCTTGCTCCGAAGGTGAACAAAATCAATAGGATGCATCGGACAACAAGGATTCTTGAGAGGCTCATAGACATCATGAAAAATCCCCCACTGCTCTTCATTCTAGAAACCACGGTCCTCAATATCTTCATCTCTTGCAGTGGCGTACCAATTGTTGCGTCGCACAAGAGTGTAATCAGCCTCAGGCATGCCCTTGTAGTTGGGACGAGTCGCTTTGCCTTTACGACGGCGGGCTTGAGCTTTGGCAGCTTTCTCCTTCTCAGCTTTCCTAGCAGCCTCCCTCTGACGCTGACAAACAATGACCTCATCAACGAGAACTCCTTCCTCATTCCGAATAAGCCGATACTTATGCTTCGGCATACTCGAACCACCTGTGAAAGAGAGATGCACGGAGAGCATGGGGGTAAGCATATGCACACGAGTTACGGAAAGGATCAAAGAATCATGTAGTATGAGCAAGCACTTCACCAACACATCAAAATGAGAGCAGCAACAGAGAAAAAAATTGACGCAGAACTCCCAGGCCGGATTATCCGGCCAGGGAGGGAGGGGGCGGATAATCCGGCCCCCTCGAAAAAAAATTCTACTGCTGCTGCGACCTGCAATTTGATAGATCGGGGAGGGTATGCCATACAACATGATGCAGGAGTATCAAAAACAACAACTAGAGGGCCACAACACCAAGCATATGCAAGGGTAAATTCACATCCAAGGAATAGAAGAATACCCGCATCCATAGCAAAAACGGCTTGGTGGATGCCTTCTAGAGGTGAGGGAGAGCAACCTCCGGTGAAATCCGGCCAGGGGAGTGGCCGGAGCTCCGGCGGCGGCGGCGGCTGGGAACTTAGGACGGGGTGGGGAGGGAACTGCCCTAGGGCAGCCTGACCCTGCCCCTTAAATACCCAATCGCCACCAGGCCAGATTATCTGGCCAGAGTGACCCGGATAACCTGGCCCACCGGATATTCTGCCCGAAAGGGGGCGGATATTCCGGCCTGGACGGCCAGAAAAGATCCACTCGAAGTTTTTCAAAAACAGATGCTGTTTTGATGAAAAATTTGAACTCGTGTGCATAGATTAGATGTCTTGAGATGGAATGGCTTAGGTGAGAGAGCAAACATGGAGTGGTTCTCGGCACTTAACATTGCAAGAGCAAATCAATGAAAGATCCAATGTAAGTGCCTTCCCATATCAAAAAGGAAACAAAACCGAGAGAGAACACCAAGACCTCAAATAAGATATGCAAGGAATCAACTCTTCGAAAAGAAGAGGTCGGTGGCCGAAGCCACCATGTTTGAGTGTTATGGCATTAGACCACGAAGATGTATCTTGGGTCCATAACCACTACTCATCATTGAAGCTCATATATCACAAACATGATATTAAAAGAATGATAAGATTACTATTGGCATTATGGGGGGAGGGATAGCCCAATTAATTAGGACCGCACTCCCCTATATCCATGCCCACACCTAAACCAAACAAGCATTGAAATATAGGTGTATTTGCAAGATGTTCAAGCCACACTCCTTGAATCGATGATATTTAGCTCATTCCTCAAATATCCAAATCTTGCTTCATCAAGAGGCTTCATGAAAATACCGGCAAGTTGATCCTTGGTGCTCACATAAGCAAGCTCAATATCACCATGGGCAACATGATCTCTAATGAAATGATTTCAGATCTCAATATGCTTGGTTCTTGAATGTTGCACCGGATTATAGGCGATCTTGATAGCACTCTCATTGTCACATAAAAGAGGCACTTTGTCACAATTGACACCATACTCCTTTAAAGTTTGCCTCATCCATAACAATTGAGTGCATCCACTTGCGGCGGCAATGTATTCGGCTTCGGCGGTGGAGAGAGATATACAATTTTGCTTCTTAGAAGACCAACACACCAAAGACCTACCAAGAAATTGGTAAGCTCCAGAGGTTGATTTCCTATCATCCTTGTCACCGGCCCAATCCAAATCCATGAAGCCACAAAGAGAGAAATCCGAGCCTTTGGGATACCAAAGCCCATAAGTTGGGGTATGAACCAAATATCGAAAGATCCTCTTAACCGCCATAAGGTGGCTTTCTTCAGGAGCGGCTTGATACCTTGCACACACACCTACACTCAACACAATATCGGGTCTAGATGCACAAAGGTAAAGCAATGAACCAATCATAGAACGGTATACCTTTTGATCCACATTTTTACCATTGGGATCTAGATCAAGATGACATTTAGTGGCCATTGGTGTGGCGGCCCCATTCAATTCCTTCATCTTGAACCTTTTGAGCATGTCTTGGACATACTTGGCTTGATTAATGAAAGTTCCTTCTTTCAATTGCTTGATTTCAAAACCAAGAAAGAACTTCATTTCACCCATCATAGACATCTCGAACCTATCGGTCATAAGCTTTGAGAATTCATCATTAAAAGCTTTGTTAGTAGAGCCAAAAATAATATCATCAACATATAGTTGGTATACGAAAAGCTCCCCATTGACCCTCTTAGTAAAAAGAGTAGGATCGATTTGCCCAACTTCAAATCCACGGTCTAACAACAACTCCCTAAGGTGCTTGTACCACGCACGTGGGGTTTGTTTAAGGCCATAGAGTGCCTTATGGAGTTTGTAGACACGATTCGGGAAGTTGAGGTCCTCAAACCCCGGGGGTTGCTTAACATACACTTCCTCTTTCAATGGATCATTTAGAAAAGCACTTTTAATGTCCATTTGTTGTAACTTAAAGTTATGATGAGTGGCATAAGCAAGAGGGATACGTATGGACTCAAGGCGAGCCACAGGAGCATAAGTTTCTCCAAAGTTGATCCCTTCAACTTGAGAGAAACCTTGAGCAACCAATCTTGCCTTGTTCCTCACAACAATTCCATGCTCATCTTGCTTGTTCTTGAAAATCCACTTTGTGCCAATCACATTGTGGCACTCTTTTGTCTTCTCCACTAACACCCACACATTATTGTGCTTGAAGTTGTTGAGCTCTTTATGCATAGCATCCACCCAATCTGGATCTTCAAGAGCTTCAAAGACTTTCTTGGGTTCAACCATGGAGATATATGCATGATGATTGCTAAATTATGCCAATTGCCTCCAGGTTGACACTTTGCTTCTCAAATCACCAATGAACCTTTCAAGGGTATGACCTTTAAGTTCCAAGTCCCTTTCAACTCTCTTCTTGCGACGGGCTTCGATCTCCTCATTTGAGCTAGGAGGAATCACTTGATCATCTTGATCATTTGGGTCCCTGTCTTGACCATTAGCTTGACCTTGATCATCATTATCTTCATGAGTAGGTTGATCTTGGTCTTGTGAAGAATTGGGAGCAGTTGAGATAACCGGAGAGGATGGTGGTGCCCCTTCTTCTTCATGAAGGTCTTTGGCTTATTCTTCGGTTGGTGCACTAGTTGCTTCCTTGGGAGAGGCTTGTTGAGCTTGTGAAGATGAAGGCTCCACTTGAGTAGAGCATAGTCCTTCTCGATCCACCACAAGGTGTCCCTCAATGGGGCGGAAAAATCCCACACCCATTCTTCCTATGGCTTCTTGAGGTATTGCATCATCTATATCACAAGAAATAACATCTTGCCCCCTTGGGAGCCGTCATTCTCTTCGAATACCACACTATAAGATTCTTCAATACGTCCGGTGGACTTGTTGAAGACTCTATAAGTGTGGGATTCGGCACCATAACCAACAAAAATACCTTCTATTGATTTTGGATCAAATTTGCCTAAACGAACTCCTTTTCTTTGAAAGAAACACTTACACCCGAAAACCCGGTAGTAGGAGATGTTGGGCTTGCTTTCGGTGAGTATTTCATATGGAGTCTTGTTTAAGCCTTTGCGGAGGAAGAGCCGGTTCGAAGAGTGACACGCCATAGAGATGGCTTTGGCCCAAAAGTTGTATGGAGACTTAAACTCCACCAACATGGACCTAGCCATATCCATAAGAGTCCGGTTCTTCGTCTCAGCTACACCATTTTGTTGATGGGTGTATGCAGTGGAATATTGATGATGAATTCCCTCATCACTAAGAAATCCATTTAAGGTGTAGTTCTTGAACTTCAAGCCATTGTCACTTCTTATTGCCAAGATAGTTTGCCCATGTTGACATTCAACTTCTTTGGCAAAGTCGATGATGGTTTGTTGAGTCTCACTCTTGTGCTTGAAGAAATAGACCCAAGTATATCTTGAATAGTCATCAACAATCACCAAACAATATTTCTTCCCACCAAGACTTGCATGAGAGGGAGGACCAAAAAGATCCACATGAAGGAGCTCCAAGACCCTCTTTGATGAAATGATAGTCTTGCTTGGATGGGGAGAGTCATGCATTTTTCCTAGAATGCAAGCCCTGCAAACACGATCTTTGGAAAAAGAAACATTCTCTTTTAGTCCGAGTATGTGGCCTCCCTTGTGAAGGCTTTGCAAAGTTCTCATGTTGACATGGGATAATCGGCGATGCCAAAGCCAACCCACATCGGTCTTTCCAAATAAACACATTGCACTTGTAGTGGTTTTCCCCGAGAAGTCCACCACATACAAGTTGTTTTCAATGTGCCCAACGAAAGTGACCTTTAGAGACTTGCTCCACAAGAGTACCACAATATCATTATCAATGAAGACGGCAAAGTCCATCTTACCAAGTGCACGAACTGAAAGTAAATTATAACCTAGGGTCTCAATAAGCATGACGTCCACAAGGAAAATATCCGGTGCAACCACCACCTTGCCAAGACCCAATACCTCGGATTGTGACATGTCTCCATAAGTGACGGTAATGTGGTTGTCATTTGGCCTCATCTTCGTCATAATCTCCTTGCTTCCGGTCATATGACTTGTGCATCCACTATCAAGCACCCATTTTGATCCCCCGGAAGCATAGTCCTACAAGAGATTATTGCTTGGTTTTAGGTCCCCATTTCTCAATGGATCCTCTTTTGTTAGCAACAAGGGTCTTTGGAACCCAAATAGACCAAGCAACATAACCGTCATTTGGACCAACATACTTTGCATAAACATCACCATAATAATCACGAAATAAGACATAGTGAGGGTTAGCAATTCCTGCATGATCATCATGAGTGGCTTTGCCACCCATAATAGGATCCTTCTTTGCTTGTGCGGGCTTGGCCTTCTTTTTCTTATTCTTCTTCTTCTTCTTCTTTGAGACAAAGCCAATCCCCGTTTTATCACCAAAAACCTTTTGCTTACTCAAAAGGTCGTTCCAGTTTTTCTCACCTATGGGAATGGAGGACTTGGCAAGCTCATCTTTTAACCTAGAATTTTCTTCAATGACATTTGCATGATCACAAGTAGAAGTAGAAGTACTAGGCACATCATTCTTAGTCAATTGAATTTGAAGTTGTTCATGTGACTTGGTAAGGATAGAGTGTTCACTTTTCAAGGCCTTGTAAGCCTTGTCAAGATCTTCTAAATCCTTAACAAGCATAGCATGACCAACACCAAATTCAACCTTTTCCTTTTTAAGCATTTTTACTTTAGCACGATCATGGTCTCGCTCTTTAATGAGTTTGGAAACAACTTCATTATTAGATTCCTCAATGGAGTCGAGCTTCTCTTCAAGAGTTGCTCGTTCCTCTTGCTCTTCTTCAAGAGACTCGGTTAGTGAGGCAATATCTTGAGCATATTCCTTTTCAAGTCTCATTTGTTCATCTAGGTATTAAAGAGTTTTACCATATTGGCTTAATAGACGTTCAAAGTGAAGCTTATGAACACCATCTACACTAGACACATAATCATCAAAAGCAACAATTTCTTCCTTTACTCTAAGACTAGCAAGATCATTCAAAGTAGTATCATTTGCCTTAGAGGAGGAGAAAAGCGTGGGTGATACCTCGGAACACTTGGCCATAAGGCACTTGACGTTCTTGATGGGAGAGTCCTCATTGGGAGATTCAAAGAGCGATGTGGGGTAAGTGGAGGTGGTTGCCATTGCGGCCATCTCACTAGTTGTGGTTTCTTCTTCATCACTCTCACTTGCGGAGTACTCTTCTTGAGTCAAGAACGCAAACTTTGGTTGTTTCTTCTTTGGTCCACCCTTCTTCACAAATGGCTTCTTTGATGGTGACTTGGTCTTGATCTTGAGGATGAGCTTACCACCATGGTCTTCTCTCTTCTCATAAGGACACTCGGCAACAAAGTGAAATCTATCATTGCAATTGTAGCATGTCCTCACCCTTTGACCATTGTTGTCATTCCTTTGATAGCCACTTGACTTGCTTCTTCTTTGATTCTCTTCTTTAGCCTTTTGAGGATCAACCCAAAAGGTTTTTCCATAGAAGGCCATGTGCTCATTGTACTCATGTCTTATGTCCTCGGGACACATTTCAAGCCTTGCTTCCATGCTTACTTGAAGAGGAACCTCTCTCTCAACCACACTTGCTTTTAATGCAAGGTTAGAGCTTCTTTGCATTCCTATGGCACGAGCACGAGCATATTACACATTTTGTGCGGACACCTTGTAGGCTTGAATCTCTTGCATCACTTGATTGGAGGTCATCTCATTGAAGTTGTGCTTCCCTTGAACACTCTTCACATCCGCGAGCTCATATGGAGTGAGAGCAAGAATGTACTTCATCTTGATCCACTCATCATCAATATGGTGAGCACTGAGGTTCTTGAAGGTGGTAGGAATTGCCTTGAGTCTTCTATACATCTCTTGATGATCCTCACCATCCATCATGAAGAATCCCTCTGCTTGATTTGAGAAAGCAATGTATCTTGTTTTCTTCATGCTCTCATTGCCAACAAATACATCGGAGAGTCCTTGCCAAGCTTCTTTGGCAGTGGAGAAGTGTTGAATGTGAAGCAAGTCCTTGGGCCCAACAGCGACTTGAATCATGTGGAGAGCGGTGGCATTGAGTTGGCTATTGACCATCTCTCTTCTTGTCATGTTGGTGGGATCCACGGCCTTGAATCCTTCTTCAACAATCCTCCAAAGCTCAATGCAAGAACTGCGCATATGAGAGATCATTTGATATTGCCATTGACCAAAGTTTAATGCATCAAGCTTAGGTGGGTCTCCTCTATGGTTAATATGAGGATGAGGAACCAGCGGGTCGGGTGAATACCAATGTGGGAATTCACCTTTCCCGTCGCCCTTGGTGCAAGACTTAGCATCGGTATCCTTGTCGGCACCTTCCTCATCAACCCCCACATTCTCCACTTGTGGAGTAGCGGGTTTTTTCTGGAGGAGGTGGAGCATTAACATTTTTAGCTTGCATGAGTTGCGCCATCATTTCACGCAACTCGCTTATTTGAGATGTCATGGAAGTCATGGATGATTCCAAAGATTTGAACTCACCCATGGTGACTTGACCCAAGCCCTCACTAGGTGGTGTGTCCATACTCTTAGGCGGTTAAGCCCGAAATAAGAGCCGAGGCTCTGATACCAATTGAACGGATCGTATGGGCACCTAGAGGGGGGGGGTGAATATGTGCTACTCAAATTTTAGTTCTTTTTCAATTTAGGCTTGACACAAAAGGTAAATTCTCTAGATATGCAACTAAGGTGAATTTATCTATATGTCAAATAACAAGCTAAGCAAGATACAAGTAGTAAAGGCAATAAAGGATAGAAGTAACCGAGAGTGGAGCACATGGAGACATGGATGTAATTCCCGTAGTTTCTTTCTTTTTAGGGGAAGTACGTCTATGTTGGAGAGGTGTGGTTGCCACAAAGGCCTAACCAACACCACAAAGGCTCACCCTAATCTCTGGTACAAGCTTCCGCCACAAAGGTCTAGCTCACTTTCCACTAAGGGATTCCTCAAGGCGGAATCAACCTTTACAAAACTTGGGGCACAACTCCACAACTAAATTGGAGGCTCCCAAGCACAACAAAGCAAACAATCAACAAGTATCTCGAAATCAATCAAGCAAATCAAGGTCAAGGGACACAAGGGAACCCAAGACACAAGGGCCCTCAAGCAAAAGAGAGGGGAAATCAAATCGCTTCGGTGAGGATGTAGATCAAGGCCTTCTCCTTCGATTCTCCAAAGATCAAGAGCTTTGGTGGGTTGAGGGAGGAGATCTTGTGGATGTGGTGGCTCCAAATGAGGTGTTCTTCTTTGGCAGGATGAGCAGCTTGAGGTAGAAGAAGGGGAGGGGTATTTATAGCCCCTCCCAAAATGTAGCCATTGCTGACTTGGAGGGATGGATTATCTGGCCAAAGTATGGCCGGATTATCCAGCCCCCCTGGCCGGATTATCCGCCCCCACTTCTGGTTGATGCTGGCTTAGGCCCCCCTGGCCGGATTATCCGCCCCCACTTCTGGTTGATGCTGGCTTAGGTCCTTAGCCGAATTTGAGCTCTCGTCGGGGGGGGGGGATTATCTGGACCCCCTGGCCGGATTATCCGGCCCCCCTGGCCGGATTATCCGGCCCGGTTACTGCATGATGTCGAGCCAGTCCTTAGCTGTTTTGGGCTCACATCAGGGGGGGGAGGGGGGCGGATTATCCGGCTCCCCATGGTCAGATTATCCGGCCCGGTTCTTGCATGACGCCGAGCTAGTCCTTAGCCGTTTTCGGCCACTCGCCAGAGGAGGTGGATTATCCGCCCCCCCTGGCCGGATTATCTGGCCTGGAACATCTATAGCTGAAAAACCTGCAACACATATCACACATAAAATTCCTAATGTTGTTATCTAACACACAAAACCTAAGGGATACAAAGTTTGCACTTTCAATACGCACATGGATGCGCTCTGCTGGTATGTATCCGTGTCTACGACGTGAAGAAAATCCTGGTGGATGCACTGGGTACCCTAAGAACCACTGGGACTCATTCTTTGTAAGTCCTAAATGCGGCAAAAGAGTGGGTTTGACCGGTATCCCGAATTCAAGTCCAAGGGGATTGAATTTGAAGTAGGTGACAAGTATCTATTCTGGCAGTTAACTGACCTCTTGATCCATCAGAGTTGTCAGGCTTGTTCATCAAAACCCCTTGCGAAAGAATATTAAGAAAATAAGTCGAAAGACCAAGTCAAAGATCTGAAGATATGAAGAAGTCAAATAATTGATCAAGTCAAAGATTTAAAGATTAGAGATTCAACCTAAATCTGCAATTCTGGTAGAATCTCAGGGGCTACTGACAAGGGCATATATAATAGAGCTCGTTAGTTGAGTACCCCTAAGGCCCGTATAGCTAGGCCCAATTGTAATGATAGTCGAATATGAGTTCCTACCGTATGTCGATATTGTAATTTGTATCAGACCCTACCTGATCCTCGAGACCTGGCCACCTATATATAGGGGCCAGGAGGGGACGGTGGAGGGCACATTGAAAGCAAGCCAGGTTTAACACCTAAGTTTACTTTCGACGCACACCTATTTCGACTAACTTTACCTTCGAGTTCATCCGACGCCTTATCTCACCGATCCTAAGTCCTTCATTTAGGACATTTGTCGAGTTAACCCTCGTCAACTGTGGACCCTGGTCCTATTTCCATCATATTGCTATCACCTATTTACTTTACTCGCACTATTTACTTTACTTGCATTCTTTACTGTTTTCCACTCGATACGCTCATAACCTTTGTTTCAAGCAAACCGGTGATATTGACAACCTCATCGCAAGTTGGGAGCAAAGTACTTGGTTGTGTATGTGTAGGTTCCGCGTTGCAGCTAGCAAGCAAAGCTTGGACGAGGTGCCATATATAAATTGTCCGAAGCTATCGCAAACTAGCAAGCATCAACTTCAGCTGTCATTGTCTGCTTTTCTCCTGGACAATAAACCTTGGTTTCTTTACTGAGGGAAAACTTGCTGCTATATTCATCAAAACCTTCTCTTGGGGTTCACCAACTAGCCGGTTAATTTACTTCATCAACTCAATGCCAACAAGCTTTTTGGCACCATAAAACACATCAAGTTTTCTGGCACCATCATCACTGAGCCATCAACAAGTTTTCTGGCGCCGTTGCCAGGGAAGAGTGGAAGACTTCTGTGAGGGGAGTGTTCGCACGCACATCCTTTACTTTGTTTTATTGTTTTGCTTTACTTTATTTATTTTACCTGCATCGCTTTTTATATCAAAAACCCAAAAAAATAGAATCCTTGGTAGTTGTTTTTACTTGTTTACTTTAGTTTATTATGTCTAGTTCCGTTGCTACTACTATGTCGCCCGAGGATATGATTTTCACTTTTAAGCAAAAGGATGAGGAAAGTTTTAAGGAAGCTTGGTCTAGAATTTATGATTCGCATGGAAAAACTGAACCTAAAATGACTTTGAGTTTGCTTCTTAGTAGCTTTTACTTTGGACTTTCTCTTCGTTATAATATGCTTTGGATGCTACTACTGAAGGAGATTTCCTTCATTGTGTTGGAGATTAAGTCTTCAATATTATAAAAAAGTTGATTACAATTTATAGCATGCCAACCTATTTTGATTCCTCTCTTGTGTGCATTTTTAATAGACTTGATACTATTGAGACTCACACTGCTAGTTTGAATTCTTGTTACAATACTTTGCGCCAGCATTTTGATTATGTGCATATAAATTCTGAACCCTCGAGTTGGTATCCTACAGTAAAAATCACCATTAGTGGTGAAACTTTTCATGCTCGTTGTGATATTATGTCTGAATTTTGTCTCATGCCAAAGGATGTTTATGAATCTTTGAGCCTTTGGAAGCTTTCTGAGGGGGGAGAAGGAATTTCTCTTACTAACAATGCCACTATATTTCCCCTTGGAATTGCTGAAGGGGTCTTTACAAAAGTCCTTGGAAGAATGATATCTACTGATTATCTTGTTATTGAATGTGAAGGAAAAGGACAAATCACACTTGGAAGATCCCTCTTGAAGCTCCTGGGCGCCGTCATTGATGTGGGAAAAGGCAATATAAGATTTCTCTCTCCACCTTGCAATAGCCATGTCTTTCCTAGAGTCAAGAACAAAGGTAATAAAGGAAGGCGTAAGGCACGCGCTGATCCTAATACTCCATCACTTGATATTACTTGATTCGTAATTTTCTGCGCCTCGCTCAAAGGCGTTAAAGAAAAGCACTCTTGGGAGATAACCCAATGTTTTCTTTTCAGTATTTTTTCTTTTATTTGAGTCTTGGAAGTCATTAGTACTGTAATGACCGCTCCTTATCTTGTTTATTTCGTTTTTGTGCCAAGAGAAGCCTCTAATTTGAGCGAGGTAAAGATTTGGGGATGTTGCTGTCCTGAAACTGTTTTTGGTGCTGCACCGTAAAAATTTGTATAAATTATCTGTTTATCTTTGGACCTGCGATTTCTTGTGCATATGCCCCAGGTTATATCCAAACTTCTATTAGTTGAACACTTTTTGATTTGAGCAACATAAAATCCCTCAAAAATTTGACCTTTGTCAGCTATTCAGTTTTGACATATTTCTGCCAATATTTGTGTTTGCCACTTTATCGCTTCCTTTTGAGTTCCTTTTGATCATGGAACCTTTTGGGAAGTTGCTATAGTAGTATATGCTTTATATTTGGTGGTTTTGAGTTGAAACCTGAAGCGAAAAGAGGTTGATTATATGTTATGCTTACACTAATGTTGCTAATAGAATTGTGTTTAGTTTTGTATGAAGGAAGTTTTCAAGTGTAGGGATTGGAGAATGATGAGATGAGTTTAAGAATGGACAAAAGCTCAAGCTTGGGGATGCCCATGCATCACCCCAAGAAATATCCAAGAAGTACAAGCGTCAAAGCTTGGGGATGCCCCCGAGGCACCCCTTCTTCATCGGCAAAATTCAGGTCACCTTTCAAAACACTATATTTTTATTGCTTCATGCACTATGTGTTTTTCTTGGAGCGTCAGTTGTTTTAGTTTTCTTAGTTGGTTTAGTTTGTTTGTTTGCTGCAATGACCCCAACAAATTTCTTTTGGAGGAGATGTACTCGTTTTCATTTGCAAAGAACGCTCTAGTTTTCACTCTTATTAAAAATCGAGCGTTCTCCTTTTTCTGCTACTGCTTTTGGCTTTCATTTTAGCCTTGATTTGCATTCAGGTCTTGTCATATCTTTTCATCAAGGTGTATTTTTGCCTCTGATCTTTATTGGTTTTCATCAAAAGAGGTGTTTATAAAAATTTCAAATGGTGTTGGAAAAGAGAAAAAGCTTTATGCAAAATAGTGGTACAAGAAGGAGCTTGTGTAGACTGCGGCTTAGACTTTTTCATGTCATGCTTGATGTCTTTTTGATAGTATGCTTACTGGTTTTGCTGTAGCATGACTTGTCTCAAATAACTGAGATTGCTTAATGAGCCTTTGAAAAAATCATGCGTTGTTTTTATTGAATGGAAGCATTATTTTGGTTTTCTCCTTGATGCTTTATTTGGGTTGACTTGGCGCATGCTCACACATGTTAGACTCATACAAAGTCGCCAATAGCCTTCATGATCATTTAGTTTTTGACTTTTGATGCCATCTTATGCTTCTTTTAATGTCGCTTTGTCGCTTTGCATGATTATGGCCATTATTGCTCTCTTAGTTGGTCGCTCCCAGTCTTTTGCTAGCCCTCGCCTTGTATTGAGTATGAGCTCTACTCGTGCATCCAACTCCTAAAAGCCAAAGTTTTCCAAAGTGTCCACCATACAGACCTACTAGCAATTTGCTATTCCAAGTAAATTTGACTTGCTTTTATTTTCTCTTCAAATTAAACTCTTACAAGTGTTATGCGAAATTCGGTCAGTAAAGCTCTCACAAACCGGAAGGCACACTTTACTTTTTCCTGTTCTTAAAAATTTGACATTGTGGTCTTTTATGCTGAGTTGTTATGCTTGCAAGTTGTTAGTTGGATTCTAGCCCATCCATGCTGTCATGGGGCAAGCTTTCAACATTGCACTTCTTATTTGAGTTGATATCGTGATCTTTTGTTTATGGATGCCCGCGGTGTGAAATGAATTGGGAATCTTGTGGGGATCATAGAGTTTGTATATGTGTTAGGGAAACGCCAGGCCGCCAATCTAAGCCATGCATAATTCATGGTAGAAATTTGCAGCATACCCATGGTGAACATACGATGATGCATCTCATAATACAAAAAAGCTAAACAATATGGCAAATAAAAGAGATATCGAGGTGTTCATTGTCTGCTTGTCCTGTTATTTTGGTGTGGGCTTGTTCCATGTCATCGGGCACGGAGGTACCCCATTGGCGGTTCTCAATGATATGCATATACTTACAATGACAAGAGCATTGCTTGGGATCCTAAGTAAAGTAGCATGAGGTTTGGGTACTCGTATTCATGGGGCACGAGGTTTTCAACTTATGATTTGTCAAGCATATGCATAATAATTGTTCTCGCATTAACTTTAACCATTCAAGATGCTTATGATGGGGGCAATGAGAGCTCAAAGCTGGTAAGTAACATAATTTTTGAAGGTTATAAAATTTGCAATCACTGCTTCCCTCTGCGAAGGGTCTTTCTTTTACTTTTATGTTGAGTCACCACCTTCTTTCTTTATGCACCATAAGAGAGCATAGTTGTCATTCTTAGTGTGATATGCATTGTCCCAAAGTTCATTGATTGATTCATGATGATTGGTTTCACTTGTTCTTAAATTATTTGTATCTAGTCGCCCTCTTAAACTTGAAGGTGTCCTATGCATTTATGTTTTGCTCTCTTTGAAGGACAAGCTGAAAACCATTTGTATGTTTTCCTTATGATTTGAACACATGTTTGACTTTCATTGTTTCATTTCATGATCTTTTGTTTGTGTTCATTTGCATGTTTACAACATGGTTGCTAAGTTCTTATTGTCATGATTATATCTTCATGCCCATGTTTTAAGTTCTTATGAACCCAGCTCACAAATGCTTACATATATGATCAAGATTGTGTAGGTGCATGTCACCTCAAAAATTATTCTTTTGTTATCACTAGCCTACTCGAGGACGAGCAGGAGTTAAGCTTGGGGATGCTTGATACGTCTCAAACGTATCTATAATTTTTGATGCTCCATGCTTGTTTTTACACCATTTGCCTATTGTTTCATTACACTTTGTGGCACTTTTATGCATATTTCGGAACTAACCTATTAACAAGTTGCCACAGTGCCAGTTTCCTGTTTTCTACTGTTTTTGTGTTTCAGAAGTGATACACAGGAAATATTCTCGAAATTGGACGAAACAAGTTCCTAAAGTCTTATTTTACCCGAAAGCTTCCAGAGATCCGAAGGAGAGAAGGAGTAGGGCCACCAAGGCCCCGCACATAGGGGTGGCGCGGCCAGGCCCCTAGTCGCATGGGCCCCACATGAGGGCGCCTGGCTCCCCCTCTGTCGACGCCCCTTCGCCTATAAAGAACCACCAACGCGTAAAACCTAAGTACCTGATCAGTTTTCCAGAACACATCGCGATCCGCCGCCGCCGTTGACCCGAAGATCGGGAGGGTCCAGAAGCTCTTCTCGGCACCCTGCCGGAGAGGGGAATCGCCACCGGAGGTCTTTTTCATCGCCATGCTTGCCTCCGGAGCGATGAGTGAGTAGTCTACCTTGGACTATGGGTCCATAGCAGTAGCTAGATGGTTTTCTTCTCCACCATGTGCTTCATGTTTAGATCTCATGAGCTGCCCTACATGATTGGGATCACCGTTATGTAATTCTACATGTTTGGTTTGTTGGGATCCGATGAATATTGGTGTTTATGATTAAGTTACTTTACTAAATTTTATCTTATGTTATCTCTATGTTGTTTATGATCTTGCATGCTCTCCGTTGTTAGTAGCTATCTTGGCCGAGTAGTTGCTAGTGACTCCAAGAGGGGGTATTTATGCTCGATAGTGGGTTCATGCCTCTATTTCACCTGGGGGAGTGACAGAAACCTCTAAGGTGGTAGATGTGATGTTGCTACTAGGGAGAAAACAACATTCATATGCTTAAGGGCATATGCTTTGTTTACATTACACACTTTGCTTAATGCAATTATCTGTTGTTCGCAACTTAATACTTTTGGGGTGCTCGGATTGATATCCCCGGGGGTGGATTATTAGTCATAGATGCAGTTGGATGGCGGTCTATGTATTTTGTTGTAATACCCAGAGTAAATCTCATAGTGATCTTCTTGACATATCACGTTTATCTTTATTCTATCAATTGCCCAACTATAATTTGTTTACCCAGCATGTGTTATTTTATCTATGGAGAGACACCACTAGTGGACTGTGGACCCCAATCCTATTTCCATCATATTGCTATCACCTGTTTACTTTACTCGCACTATTTACTTTACTTGCGTTCTTTACTGTTTTCCACTCGATATGCTCATAACCTTTGTTTCAAGCAAACCGGTGAGATTGACAACCTCATCGCAAGTTGGGAGCAAAGTACTTGGTTGTGTGTGTGCAGGTTCCGCATTGCAGCTAGCAAGCAAAGCTTGGATGAGGCGCCATATATAAATTGTCCGAAGCTGTCGCAAACTAGCAAGCATCACCTTCAGCTGTCACTGTCTGCTTTTCTCCTGGACGATAAACCTTGGTTTCTTTACTGAGGGAAAACTTGCTGCTATATTCATCAAAACCTTCTCTTGGGGTTCACCAACTGGCCGGTTAATTTACTTCATCAACTCAACGCCAACAAGCTTTTTGGCACCATAAAACACATCAAGTTTTCTGGCACCATCATCACCGAGCCATCAACAAGTTTTCTGGCGCTGTTGCCGGGGAAGAGTGGAAGACTTCTGCGAGGGGAGTTTTCACACGCACATCCTTTACTTTGTTTTATTGTTTTGCTTTACTTTATTTATTTTACCTGCATCACTTTTTATATCAAAAACTCAAAAAAAAAATAGAATCCTTGGTAGTTGTTTTTACTTGTTTACTTCAGTTTATTATGTCTAGTTCAGTTGCTGCTACTATGTCGCCCGAGGATATGATTTTCACTTTTAAGCAAAAGGATGAGGAAAGTTTTAAGGAAGCTTGGTCTAGAATTTTTGATTGGCATGGAAAAACTAAACCTAAAACAACTTTGAGTTTGCTTCTTAGTAGCTTTTACTTTGGACTTTCTCTTCGTTATAGATATGCTTTGGATGCTACTGCTGAAGGAGATTTCCTTCATTGTGATGGAGATCAAGCCTTCAATATTATAAAAAAGTTGATTACAATTTATAGCATGCCAACCTATTTTGATTCCTCTCTTGTGTGCATTTTTAATAGACTTGATACTCTTGAGACTCACACTGCTAGTTTGAATTCTTGTTACAATACTTTGCGCCAGCATTTTGATTATGTGCCTATAAATTTTGAACCCTCGAGTTGGTATCCTACAGTAAAAATCACCATTAGTGGGAAAATACTGCCGGAGTCGCCCCCGGACGCTTCTCCACCCTCTCCGACATCAACATCATCATCACCGCCATGAAGAGGTAGTAGTACACCTCTGGACTAAGGGTTTGTGGCAGTAGCTTGTCCTATTTCTCTCTTGTGGTTCATTTTATAGACATCATATGAGCTGCCCAACATGATTATGATGCATATTATGTAATTCCTATGTGGTGGATCTTTATTTTATTGGATGATTGATGAGATGTGATATGTTATTATGTCCTTGATGTGTGACTAGATGCATATTATCACCCTGTTCTTTATTACTTGTTCTAATCCAACATGTATGCGAGGGCATGTGAGGGGTATGGTGTGTATTGGTGAAATAACTAGGTAGTGATTGCATAAAGAGTGTTCATGGTCTTCTAGGGTTGTGTACCTTCTTCCACGGTTATTTTGCTCGGGATAAAAAGAATACGTGTGTTATAATTTCTTAGTGACGGCTGAGAATCCCGAGTGACATTCATAGACACAGTTTCTATTGTAATATATCCAAATGGTAATATATTTGTTGTTCAACATCATGCCAAGCACCTAAGGCTATACTCTGTTAATTCTTAATACTAGATTTCATGAAGTTTATTTCTTTCTAGTGGAGTATAAGTAAGATGTGTTGCATCATCTTTAAATTAGGATGTGATGCCCATATGAATATTATCAAGTAACATAATAAGAATCATGTGAATGTTTTGGTCATCCGCATTGCGCTTAATGCCACCACAACTTCACGAGAGAGTAGGCAAGTGAACCCATGAACCCCAGTCCAATTTAAACCATAAGAAACACCTTTCCAACACTTTTATATGCACTTTTATTTTCAGCATTAAATTATTCTGAAAATACAAAAACATATTTACTTTCTTGCACACACAACCAAAACCCAAAAATGCCTTTATCGCATTATTCTAGTTGCATATTAGCTTAGTTTACCTTGCACGCATCATATTTATTATATTTTATTGTTATTTATTTTATTGTATTGTTATTTATTTTATTGCATTTTCATATTTATTTTATTTACATTCACACCTTGTGCTTGACAACCACTCGGTGGAGTTGGGGACACAAGAACAAGGAAATTGTTTTGCAGGTTGCTCGAAGAAGAACGACAAGAACTTTTGCGATTGTTCCTCGAGAGTTTGATATAAACCCTGAGTTCCCTCATGGAAAAAATTACTCTTGCTATAACGCTCTGCACTTGGAGTCCCAATTTGGCACACTTGCTTAGTGTCATCAGTAACAACCGGGCCGGTATGCATACTTGCCATCTTTCCTCTTTGTTGCATTTAACGTTGGCCCGAGTTTTGCTATACCCAATCGTGCATTGACACCATGCTTTATTTTGCCTTTAATGTTCAGCAGTGTACTGTGTACCAAGGATGCTATCACAGACATTCTTCTCCATGTACATCACGTCTATGCGGTGGCGTACATCAAGATCTTTCCAATACTCTAACTCCCAAAATACTGATTTCTTCTTCAAAATTTTTACAGGTTTTGCCTTCTTAACCTTTTTTGCCTTCTTCGGATTCTTGGCATTGCTCTTGCCAACATCATGAGCTAATTTTTCCTTACCCAATCTCTCATGATGTCATTTCTTCGATTGAGAACCCTACTGGGGTTTAGGACCCTTCTTTGGTTTAGGACCCTTGCTAAACACAACGTTCACCTTATGCACCATCTTATACATCGCGGGGCCATTATAAATCTTTGGTTTGACCCTGCATTCCTCCTTCCCATTGAAATGAGTTTTCATGGACCGGTATGTGTGATTTTTTTGGTAAGAACCTACAATGCCGCATGTAGACAGTTTTGCGCGAGTTCGGAAGCCATTTGTCATGGTATTTTGAGGACAGTAGCCATAGGGATAACTTATCGGAGGGGCTCATCGGAGAATAGCGATGGATCCAGCTTGAGATTGGGCAAGTGACGACACAACACTTACCAGGTTCAGGGCCCTCCTCGCAGGAAGTAAAACCCCTACATCCTGCCTTAGTCTTTATTATCAGCACACGGTGGCTTACAATGCTCCTTGAGCTATGTTGTCTAGAGGAAGAAGAAGAAGTGTTCGATCCCCCTACTCTAAGGGTCCAGGCCCCTTATATAGGCAGGGGCCTGGTTATAGAACATCGCCCGGCTGCTCGGCTGTCGGCTTCCCCGTGGCTGCGGCGTTGGCGTGGGTCCTACTCTTTTCTCTCCCTCAGCTTGGACGCATGCTACTTTATAAAGCTCCTTTGTCCCCTGGACCTGCATATCCGGGGTATATGCCCCCGGCTTGCCTCGAATCCTTTCATGGAGAGGAAGTTTCCTTGGTGCGGCTGGTGGAGACTATGCATGGCTAGCGTCACTCCAGTTTCCAGCCTCTGTCGCTCCTGTTGGGCCCCTGCAAACTTTAATAAAGCGATGGTCAAAGGTTTTCATCGTCTTCGCTGGCTTGGGCCTTTGGTGGAGAAGATCTCAGCTGGCTACTGGCGCAGCCGACTCTTTGGTTGAAGCCGACCTTCTCGGCTGGATGTTGCGGTGATCCCTGGGACGTCAGCCGATAGGTTGCTCTGTCCTTGGCCTAGCCATATAGTCATCCCCATGACACTAGCCCCCAAAACTGGTGAAGTCTCATGGGATGGCATCGGGCTTTGGCGGTTTATTTTCCTCGCCGAAGTTTATTCACATCCTTCAAAGTCCCAGGGCTTATCATCCGGCTGAAAAGTTATCGAGCTTGAGGTCAAGTTCCGTGGAGTACTGCCAGCTGATACGTCCAAAATGTATCTACTTTGCTGAACACTTTTGCTATTGTTTCTCCTCTAATTTGTGTGTTTTGAATACAACTAACACGGACTAACATTGTTTTCAGCAGAAGTGCTTGTTGTCTTGTTTTTGTGTAGAAATCCGACTTTCAGGAAAAATCTCAGAAAATATCACAAAGTTCCTATTTTACCAGAAGACACACGGAGCCAGAGTACGAGACGGAGAGGGGCCACAGGGGGCACACACCACCTAGTGGCGCGGGCTAGGCCAAGCCGCTCCAGGGGGTGGTGTGGCCGCCCCAGGCGTTGCCTCGACCCCTCCTTCCGCCTACATATACCCTCTAACCTAAAAACATCGAGGGTTTGGCGTTTTCCCAGATAGAGTTCCGTTGCGCCGCCACCATCAGAAACTGCAATTCGGAACCAGAAACTCCGTTCTGGCACCCTGTCGGGACGGGGATTTGGAGGAGATCATCGCCATCATCATCACCGACGCCTCTCCATCAACCATCCATGATTCTCCCATACATGTGTGAGTAATTCCCACAGTAGGCGAAGGGGATGGTAGGGATTGGATGAGATCATTCATGTAATTTCCATGAGATTGTTAGGGCATGGTGCCCAGTATCCATTGTTAGTGCTTATGATATTGTTGCAACTTATTGTGCTTAGTGCTTGTCACTTTGGGCCCGAGTGCCATGATCTCAGATCTGAACTCGTTATTGTTTTATGATGATAATTGTTGTTTTTGATCTTACCTGCAAGTTGTATGCACATATCGTTGTCTGGAACCTGAGGTCCCAAAGTGAAAATAATTGGGATAACCAGAGGGGATGGCTATGATGTGAGGATCACATGTGTTCACTGAGTGTTAATGCTTTGCTACGGTACTCTATTAAAAGGAGTACCTTAATTACCAGTAGTTTTCCCTTGAGGCCCCGCTGCAAACGGGTGGTAGGACAGAAGATGTCGTGCAAGTTTCTCATTGCGAGCATGTACGACTATTTACGGAACACATGCCTATGGTTGTTTAGTACTAGGATGCTTTATCTTTATTTATTTGCAATTGCCCATGTCTTGATTATTACATGAATTATCTTGTCCATGCAACGCTTGTTCATCCATCCCTATGCCTATAGTATTTAATCCTACTGTTTACTATTGATACCATTACTGTCTTTATTTTACTATTGCTGCTACTATTTCACTAGTGCCACTACTATAAAACTGTTGCTACTGATAAACTGCTATGAGCAAGTCTGTTTCTAGGTGCAGCGGAATTGACAACTCATCTGTCAAGGCTTATAAATATTCTCTGGCTCCCCTTGTGTCGAATCAATAAATTTGGGTTTTACTTCCTTCAAAGACTGTTGCGATCCCCTATACTTGTGGGTCATCAAGACTATTTTTTGGCACCGTTGCCGAGGAGTATAGCTTTATTTGTAAGTTCACTTGGAATTCATATTGTTTGCTGCAATCCATTCATCATGGGTAAACCTCGTGATGAAAAGTTTCCTATATTGCCATCCACTACAAGAACAGGTACAACTCTCAACACCTCTGTTGCTCTTGATTCACCATCTATGATGAGTAAGTTGCTTACACCACCACATGCACATGCTACTACTTCTGCTGAGTTTGAAAATGCTTCTGATAATTTTGATGATGCTTCTACTGTGCTTGATGAGATTGGTTCATTATGTTCCTTCTTAGATGCTACAATTGCTAGGACTAAGCAAATGGGAACACTACTGTTACACCTATTAGTTCACCTGAGTCTAGGGAATGTCCTAGTGATGATCTTGAGGAAGCTTATATTGAGCTCAATGATGATTTTATTTATGAATTTCATGCTACTAGTGATGCCGGTGCTATTAGAGATCTTCTTGCAAGACGTGCTGTTAGATATAAGTTGTCTCCTGATACTAAGTTTGCTACGTCTCCCATAAACATTAGTGATAAGGATTATGATTTCTCTTTGGATTTATCTTACATATCTATTATTGAGAAAGAACCTTTTTGTGGTACTGAATATGGAAGTGCTATGGAACATATGAATGAGCTCTCTGCTTTGATTAACTTATTTTCTGATGATACTAAGTTCCATACTTACTTTGTTGCCAAGATTTTCCCTTTCTCGTTGAAAGGTGAGGCTAAAGCTTGGTTTAATAATTTGTCTCCTGGATCTATTGATAGTCCTATTGATTTGGTTAAGAGCATGTCTAACAACACCCGTAAAGGGGCCAAACCCTCAAAATAACCGCCAGTTATGGGTCCTTGCAAAAAAAAGTCATAGATCAGCACCCTTAAATGACATGAACAGTAAAAATTTTTGAGGGCCGAACCTAAAATCCATGTCCAGCGTGCACAAACAAGAGTTTCGGAGGTGACCCGAACGCGGCCTATACTAGACGGTCCATTTTGTGTGCGAGAAGCTTCAGCTCCTTCGTCCCTTCTCGCGAGCCCGCCGCCGCCGCTGATTTCCGTGCCCCCGCAGCCTCGGCCGCCCCGCCGTGGCCGGATCCCGACAGCATGGACCTCGATTCGACCCCGCAGCCTGCTGGTGGCAGTCCAGCGCTCACTGTTTCTCCCGGGGCCGCCGGGGGTCTTCCGACCTCCGTCGATGTTGCGAAGATGGTGGCGGCCACGAGCATGAACAAGAGGAAGAGGGCGGGTACAGACCTCATCCAGATAGCACCAACGACCGCCCCTGCCCCTGCATTGCCTGCCGCCCCTGCGAAGCAAAAGAGGGTTCCAAGTACCAAAGTTCTTTCCGGTGGAGGAAAGGCATTGAAGGTGAAGAGGTCAGCTTATCGCGATCCGCCGCCGCCATCGACCCGAGAGCAAGAGGGTCTAGAAGCTCTTCCTGGCACCCTGCCGGAGAGGGGAATCATCACCGGAGGTCTTCTTCATCGCCATGCTTGCCTTCGGCACGATGAGTGAGTAGTCTACCTTGGACTATGGGTCCATAGCAGTAGCTAGTTGGTTGTCTTCTCCACCATGTGCTTCATGTTTAGATCTCATGAGCTGCTTTACATGACAGAGATCACCGTTATGTAATTCCACATGTTGTGTTTGTTGGGATCCGATGAATATTGGTGTTATGATTGAGTTGATGTGATGAATATTATCTTATGTTATCTCTATGTTGTTTATGATCTTGCATGCTCTCCGTTGTTAGTAGCTATCTTGGCCGAGTAGTTGCTAGTGACTCCAAGAGGGGGTATTTATGCTCGATAGTGGGTTCATGCCTCTATTTAATCCGGGAGAGTGACAGAAACCTCTAAGGTTGTAGATGTGCTGTTGCTACTAGGGGGAAAACAACATTCATATGATCAAGGGCATATGCTTTGTTTATATTACACACTTTACTTAATGCAGTTATCTATTGTTCGCAACTTAATACTTGTGGAGTTCTTGGATTGATTCGCCACAAGTGGATTATTAGTCATAGATGCAGTTGGATGGCAGTCTATGTATCTTGTTGTAATGCCTAGAGTAAATCTCATAGTGATCCTCTTGACATATCACGTTGTCTTTATTCTATCAATTGCCCAACTATAATTTGTTTACCCTGTGTTATTTTATCTTATGGAGAGACACCACTAGTGAACTATGGACCCCGATCCTATTTCCATTATATTGCTATCACCTGTTTACTTTACTTGCACTATTTACTTTACTCGCATATCACTATTACTTTCCACTCGATACGCTCATTCCTTTGTTTCAAGCAAACCAGTGAGATTGACAACCTCGTCGTAAGTTGGGAACAAAGTATTTGGTTGCGTTGTGTGCAGGTTCCACATTACTACTGATTGAAGACGCACTAACAAGAAATCATTAACGGCGCCCTTGTTGGAGTGTCACGCAGCTAGTGGGAATCACCTTCAGTCGTTTGGCTTTTTCCTACTGGATTGATAACCTTGGTTTCATAACTGAGGGAAAACTTGCTGCTATATTCATCAAACCTTCTCTTGGGGTTTCCAACTGGCCGGTCATTTACTTCATCAACTACATGCCTACAAGTTTTCTGGCACCATCATCACCACGCCATGAACAAGTTTTCTAGCGCAGTTGCCGGGGAAAAAGAAGAATTCTGCAAGGGGAATTTCACACGCACATCTGTAAGGGTAAATTGCCCCTAAGTGTGTTTTTGGTAATTAATGACAATCCCTATGGACTAATATTCTCATTGAGCTTTTTATGAAGGAATTGTTCATAGGAATTGCTTGAAGTCCATGTGTTGGATTCAAGGCTTGGATGCCATGAAGATAAAGATTTATCTTAAGTATTGGCATCAAGATCATTGAACTAGAAGAGATGAATTCATTATGATCAAGAAGAAGAAATAAAGATGTAGTTCTTGTATAGAACTCACGCAATCCATGCTCTAGCTTTTGTGATAGAGCATGAGAAGATTCAAGGTTGAGAAGTGCAAGTTTCAAGATAAGCATCTCGAGAAGATCATATGCTTGAAGCTTGTCATCCATTTGGTGATAATGGAATTGTGAAGAAATGCCTTAGTGAAGGTATCACATAGTGGTGTATGTGGGAGCATATTGGAAGTCTTCACAAAGCAACAATGATCAAGTGAAGCATTCCGGCTTGACGGAAGCATGAAGCATCATCATCAAGATCAAGCGGGGTGCGCAAGGCAAAGGTTTGTTCTTGCTAGGTTTTCCTTTTACCGGTCTCAAGGTGTTTGTTGGGAGACCGGGTTATAGGATAGATAGCCGCACTATCAAGAGGGGCTTTCGGTTGGGTAACTTGATCTCATCGTCATAGGGAGCTCAATCCTTTGCATACTTTGCATCTTCATAGTTTGTTGCTTCTTGGTGTTTCTCCATGTGAGGTTCTTGAGCTTGTTGCTAGCTTTCCAACAAGCCCAAGTTCATCGAAAACGGAATCCAAACGCATCGTCTATTGCGTTTTCGAGTTGAAGAGTTTTACCGGTTCTTCACTTTGGGAGGTTTCACACCTCTCCACATTTGGTATTTTTCCTCTTGACATTTCTTGGTGTTTCTCTGCATAAAGTTTTAGTACTTTTTCTAAGCTTTTCAAAAAGTCCAAGTTTGCTAAAAACGGAGTTCGGATGCAAAAGTTATCCCGTTTTCCGTATGAGTGTTTTTGCAGTTTTGCAAATCCGGAGTGAAATCCGGAGCTGCTCCGGGCTGCTCCGGGCTGAGCAGTGGCCGGGTACTCGCTCCGGAGTATCGGCCGGAGCTGCTCCGGGCTCTGCTCCGGGCTGCTCCGGAGCTGCTCCGGGCTGCTCCGGGCTGCTCCGGGATGACCGAAAAATCTCTCTAACGGGCAGTTTTCTTGCCCTATAAAAGGGGGCTTCTTCCCCAACGGTTGGAAAAGTGTTCTAGGGTGTTCTTGAGCCTTTCTCTCACCTCCATTGTTGAACCTCTTGAGCTTGCTTCCTCTCCCTTCCCTCCAATGATTCTTGCATATTTTTGAGGGATTTGGAAGAGGAGATCTAGATCTACAACTCCACCAATCAATTCCTCCTCTAAGTGAGGGGAACCCATTGGATCTAGATCTTGGAGTCATTGGTTGACCTCCACCCTTGTTCTTCCTCTCTAACTCCTCCATAGCATTTGTTGCTTTGGTGGGATTTGAGAGAGAAGGATTTGAGCACTTTCCCTTGTGTTCTTGCTTTGCATTCTTGCATAGTGTTGAGCTCTCCATTACGATTTGTTCGAGGGAGAGACCGTGAGCTTGTTACTCTTGGAGGGTGACCTCCTAGTTGGCTTGGCGGTTGGTGCCTCGGTGACCTCTTCGTGGAAGATTGTGAAGAGGCCCGGGATTCCCCTTCGTGGGAGTTGTGAAGTGGTTGTGGAGCTTGCCATCTCCGGAGTGGAGGAAAAGCTAACCATAAGAAGGGGTCCCTAGCTTCGTGGGGGACTCGGAGAAGAAGGTGAGCCTTCGTGGCGTTCGGGGGCCTTCGTGGTTACCCGCATCTCTCCAACGGTGATTAGCTTACTTTATGTAAGTGAACATCGGGATACATCTTCGTCTCCGCGTGCCTCGGTTATCTCTATACCCGAGTTTATTTCCTTGTGATAGCCATCATGCTTGAAGTACTTATATCTTGTTTATCACTTGTGAATTATATCTTGTGCTATCTTGCTTATATTTTGTTGTTGTTGTTGCACTTAGTTGAGCCTAGCATATTTAGGTCTTGTGCTTGAAGAAAATAAACGTTAGTTTAATTCCGCATTCCTTCAAGCCAATTCCGTAATTGTTTTTAAAACGCCTATTCACCCCCCCTCTAGGCGACATCTCGTCCTTTCAATTGGTATCAGAGCAAGGTCTCTCCTTGTTTAGGCTTCACCGCCTTGAGAGTAAAGATGTCGGCTAGTTATTTAGTGCACAATGACACAATTATTTTTGATGGCACAAATTATAATTTATGGAGAAATCGCATGCTTTGCAATCTTCGGACTTTGTGTCCAAATATAGAGCGATTTCTAGATGTAGGCTTTTCTCCTCCGATGGATCCTCAAAGTCTATCTATAGAGGATGAGAAAAATTTACATCTAGAAGCTCAAGTATTTAATGAAATTTTATTGTCTGTGAGCTCCATAGTTTATGTTTGCTTGATGGGTTCAAAGTGCAAGACGTCTCATGAGATATGGACCAAGCTAGAAGAGTCATTTGGTGGGTCCATTTCTCTTGAGGTTGAAAGTGAACCCAAGGAGCTCTCTTCACCTTCACATCATGAAGAGCTCCAAGTTGCTTCCACATCCGGTCGTGATGATTGTTCAAGTTCTTCCACTTCACCAACATGTGACTTGTCACAAGGTAATGATACGGTGAGTGAAGAAATCATATGTGATGTTGGTAGTCTTGTTCTTTGCACCAATGATTCTATTTCTATAAATCCTAATGGTGTAGAGAGTTTGGACCTAAACACTTCTTGCAAGAAATTCTTTACTCATTCTTGTGTTAAAGGTCCTTGCATATCTCCTAAAATTTGCTTGATTAAATTTTGTGATGATATGCTTGTTTCTAGTTGTGACCATACTCAAAATGATTCTATTTCCTCTAGTTGTTGTATGACTAACCATGTAGAGGAAATTAAAGAAAAATTGGGTCACATAATTAAAGAAGAAATCAATAGAAGAACCAAGAAGGTTTCTATCAAGAGAAGGCAATGCTATGAATGCCACGAGTATGGACATCTCGCAAGAGCTTGTCCTACACTCGAAAATGAAGAATGTGCTTCTATTGATGTTCCATCATCATCTACGCAAGTTCACATGTGCCTTATGGCAAGCGGTTCAAAGGTAACTCCTACTTTGAATCCCGACATATCTCCTTATGATGAGAGTGATGATGATGATGATGATGATAATGAAGCTTTCTTGCATGAGATGGGAATTGTGTATGCCTCTCTTCGTGGTAATAATGATGCTCGTGCTAAAGTCGAACACTTAATGGAAACCTTGTTTGAACACAAGGAGACCATTAAGGAATTGAACTCCCTCGTTAATGAGGGGAGATGGAGATTCAATCTCCTCAAGCAAGAGCTATCCGAAGAGAAGCATGCTAATTCTTGCCTATCTCAATCTATTAAATCTTATGAGCTTACAAATGCTAAATCTATAAATGATGCTTGTGCTACTAACTCTAGTTCTTGTGAAGCATCTATATTAAAGGAGAATGTTGAGCTAAGGGCTCAACTTGAGTTGCTAACAAGCAATTATAAGAAATTGGAGGAAAGCCATGAAAAGCTCTCGGGCTCTCATGAGGATCTCCTAATCTCTTATAATGGGCTAAAGTTAGCTCATGAGGCAAGTATCACTAAGGAAACATCTTGTGAGCCTCATTTGGACATTAGCACTACTTTGAACCAAAATGCTATATTACCATGTGCTAGTCCTAGTAATTTGTCTAGGCATAATATTGCTACATCTTGTGATAAATTACTTGCTATGCCTTGTTGCTCTAACAACGAAGCTTCTATTTCCTCTAGTACTTGTATTACTACTAACCTTGTAGAGGAAATCAAAGAGCTCAAGGCCCAAGTCACTAGTTTGGAGAAAGACTTGGAGAAGCATCATGAAGGGAGTTCCACACTCGATAATATTTTGAGTGTGCAAAAATCCCCTAATGACAAGAGTGGACTTGGATTCAACTCCAATAACAAGAACAAGTCCAAGAACAACAAGAAGAAGAAGGGCCAAGACCAAGTCAAGAATTTGGCCAAGATTGTTTGCTTCAAGTGCAAGATTGAAGGGCATCATGTGAGATCTTGCCCATTGAAGAAGAAGCACTTGAGTGAGAAGCAACAAGGGAAGCGGGCACAAGGTCAAGCTCAAGTTCGACCTCAAGTTGAAAATAGGCCACTTCCCAAGAAGAAACAAGATGAAGCTTCCCAAATCAAGAAATCAATGAAGAAGAGAAAGGGAAGCACTTGTTGCTATATTTGCCGTGAGAAGGGGCACTTTGCTTCTTCATGCTTAAGCGGTACCTTATCTAATCCTATCATTGTTGATGATGATTATTCTATTAGGAAAGATAAGGATGGCAATGTGTTTGCCAAGTTTGTTGGAACTCAAAGTGGTGTCAAGAAAAGAACCATTTGGGTTGCCAAGCCTATTGTTACTAACCTCTTAGGACCCAACTTGGTTGGGTACCAACAAGCTAAAACTTGATCAATAGGTGTTTTTGGAGGGCATTGGAGACTTGGCTACCTCATGAAGAATTAAGGGATCTTCATTAATTTTATTTCATCAAGCCAATTCATTGACACTATCATCTTATATCCAATGTGCCTCTTTGCGGTAACTTGTACTTAACCTCTTTACATTGTAAGTTACTTGCCCCTTTGCTTGTTTTGGTTTTGTACCAAGTATGTGTTTGTATATGTTGTTCCTTATACCTACTTATCTTGTGTATTCAAGTAGGTGTTGGGTGTTTGGTACATCATATACTTGTGTGTTTGCTTCGAGCCTCTAATATATATTTATGGTATCTTATTTGGCTCTTATCGAGTGATTAATGGAACATCCCATTTTGGGGGAGTGATTTGCCATTGGCACCTCACAATCCTATAAATGTGTGCACATGAGTAATACCACTCAGTATTGATATTGCAAGATTATCTAGTCACTATGTGGTATGCCATGCTCATGAGAAATTCAAATTCTATATCTCCATTAATTATCTCTAGTTGGATTTTGTTTGCCTTTTGTTGAAAAGAATTTAATATCACATTATGGGGGAGTAATATGACTTATGCATATCACAAACCTAGGAAATGTGACCATTTGAGGTATTACCACTTAGAGTTGATATTGTTAATTATCTTGTTCCTAGGTGGCATGTTTGCTCAAACAAGCTCCATTCTTTCTTAAAACATTTTGTTGCTCATTTCTTTGGTCTTGGTTTGAGTAAGAATTCTTGGTGCGGTTTCACTCAAATATATTTATATGTATATCATAAGTAGGAAGCCGTTTGCTTCTAGTTACTCTAATCATTGCTTTGCATGATTGTTTGACTATTTTTGGAGCTACCAAGAATCATTTTCCGTGCATGGTGCTTAATTTGAATATTTAACCATATGCCTTTTATTGTGAAGTTGATCTTGAATATCTTTGCAATACACCACCGGGAAATAATTCCAATATGAACTTCTTGTCTTTGACAATTGGTATTCATATATATGTGTGGTAATTCCTCTAGATCATCTTCACCTTGGAATTTGCATCTTATTGCCCATATTTCTTGCCAAGAAATTATTTTGACTCCCATTGTCTTATTGCCTTCTTGAGGATCTTTTTGCTTGACTTTGTCTCATCTCTTGATCCCCATCAAGTGTGTGTTGTTGTAAGACAAACCTTTTCTTTTCGGTACTTGTGCCATTGTGAAAAGTGTAAAGGGTTTGGTTTATTTGTTGGAACCTTGCTCTTTTGGGAGTTAGTTATCTCATTCCTTCTTCTATGATTTATTTGCTCGAATGAGATAAATCTTTGAGCATGCTTTTATTTATTTATTCTTTCATGCTCAATAAGTTGTTAGGTTCATTTGTTGAATTTTGTTGAATAAATCATTTGTTGATTTGTTCCCTTGATGTCATTTGGACAAATAATGTGTTTTACCACACCTTTTATACCTCCTTATACTCTTGATGATTTGTCTAATTTGTATCTTCTTTGGTTCTTGAAAGCTAGGTGCGTGCATATTCTCTTTATGCTTAATTCTGTGTCTTAGTTCTTTCTTTGATCCAATATATATGTTATACTCCGTCAAATCCTAAATGGCTAAGATGTGCATGAAATTCAAATTTCATATCTAACTATGCACATATTTATATGGAGTCTATCATATGTATTGTGGTTAGTCTAACCACTTTGGACCCAATAAGTTTGGGGACCAAGATGTACTTGAATGATGTCTTAGGTACATTGGAGATGCAATGGATGCTTGTCTCGTTTTTAAGGAAGGTGTTATCACCATATGATTATTGGAGCCAAGCTAGGATGACCGGCGAACTCTTATCTACTACATCACACCATTGCAATCTCGGTAACAAGTATAACATTCATGCATACTTTTCTAGTATCCCAACTCTTGTAGGTTGGTTCTTGGCATGATAATATTTATTCGCAAATGTTGCGGTTCTTGCAAAGGTCTTATAAAGAAATATCTTTATTGTATATGTGAGCATGTTGAGATGATTGCATATGATGGGGAGTATATAAAATCATGTTTATGATTCACCAATCCCAATATGCCCTTTAGCAATTTATTGCATATTAATTCCTCAATGCTCTCTCATGTGCAATATAGATAATGTTGCAAGTTGTTCACTTCTTTATTATGCTTGTTGCCTTTCAAAGCATCCCGACTATCTTTTGACCCCTTATTGCTAGTTGTGATGGCTTTGATGATTTTGCGTGGGGAGTTTATTAATATACCATAATGGAAAATGGAGCCTTGTGCTATATATGCTTTCTAGCAAAGCTATTTGGTATATTCTATGACTCTCTCTTGGATATCATGTCTTCCTTAATTTCAACTAACCTCTTGTGTATACATGTTCCTTTGTGGATTGCTCATCATGATTTTTTTGTCCACTTAGAAATATTTATGAATAAAAGTGTTAATTTCTTCCCTTGATATCCTCGTTCTTTTCCGACCATCTTTCTTATCCATTTTGTTCTTGATGGTGTTGGTAAGAACTTGATTTATGAGTGCTTGTTTATTCTTTATTGCTTCTTCTCGCACTCATATCTCGTGAATCTTTTTGGACTAAATTTAACTTTGATAAGCGTATTGATCCTTTTGTATTCTTTCGTGCTCATGTTTTGTTTTAAATGATATAGAGGGAGTGAGGATTCCATGTTTGTGCATATTGTATTCAAATGCAACAAAAATTCAAATTTATGCATGGACCTTGGGGAGCTTCCTTATTTCATTTAAAGCACCTAGTAGCTCTTATCATCACTTCTTCTTGTGTCCAATTGGTTCTTTGGGTCTCTTGATTGCTTGTTTGCTTCATTCGTTGAAGCTTCCTTCACTATGTCATCTTTTTGCAATCTTTGATCCTCAATATGGTTTGACTTCCTCCAAATATTGTTAATTTGATAAGTGCATATGATTTCACTCATTTTTATGAGAAATGCACATCTTGGGGAGGAACTCATACTATATTGGCCTTCTAAATTCCTTCATCCATTTTGGCAATCGTTGCCAATGGGGGAGAAGTTTAGAGGGTTTAAGGGAAATGGTTTTTATACTTAAGTTTGGTTGTGCTTAAGTGTTTGCCTTTCATGCATCTCTTCTTTGTTAGATGTTTTGCATGGTTGAATATATAGTGTAAACTCCATCAATGGTTTATCTTGACAATGTATGCAATGAAATTCAAGTTCATCACACGTGCATATATTGTGGGGGAGTTTGCTCTATATATTTTGGTTGCACTCACATCAACCATATTTGTTGTAGTTTATGTGAGTACAATTGATTTTGATATGCGGTAGTAGCTTCGTGTTACTTGACCATATCAAATACAACCTCTTGTATGCAATTTATTCTCGGATAAGTTGCATATTAGTTTCTATCATTCATTATATAAACCCTCTTGTTGAGATTGTCATCAATTACCAAAATGGGGGAGATTGTAAGGGTAAATTGCCCCTAAGTGTGTTTTTGGTAATTAATGACAATCCCTATGGACTAATATTCTCATTGAGCTTTTTATGAAGGAATTGTTCATAGGAATTGCTTGAAGTCCATGTGTTGGATTCAAGGCTTGGATGCCATGAAGATAAAGATTTATCTTAAGTATTGGCATCAAGATCATTGAACTAGAAGAGATGAATTCATTATGATCAAGAAGAAGAAATAAAGATGTAGTTCTTGTATAGAACTCACGCAATCCATGCTCTAGCTTTTGTGATAGAGCATGAGAAGATTCAAGGTTGAGAAGTGCAAGTTTCAAGATAAGCATCTCGAGAAGATCATATGCTTGAAGCTTGTCATCCATTTGGTGATAATGGAATTGTGAAGAAATGCCTTAATGAAGGTATCACATAGTGGTGTATGTGGGAGCATATTGGAAGTCTTCACAAAGCAACAATGATCAAGTGAAGCATTCCGGCTTGACGGAAGCATGAAGCATCATCATCAAGATCAAGCGGGGTGCGCAAGGCAAAGGTTTGTCCTTGCTAGGTTTTCCTTTTACCGGTCTCAAGGTGTTTGTTGGGAGACCGGGTTATAGGATAGATAGCCGCACTATCAAGAGGGGCTTTCGGTTGGGTAACTTGATCTCATCGTCATAGGGAGCTCAATCCTTTGCATACTTTGCATCTTCATAGTTTGTTGCTTCTTGGTGTTTCTCCATGTGAGGTTCTTGAGCTTGTTGCTAGCTTTCCAACAAGCCCAAGTTCATCGAAAACGGAATCCAAACGCATCGTCTATTGCGTTTTCGAGTTGAAGAGTTTTACCGGTTCTTCACTTTGGGAGGTTTCACACCTCTCCACATTTGGTATTTTTCCTCTTGACATTTCTTGGTGTTTCTCTGCATAAAGTTGTAGTACTTTTTCTAAGCTTTTCAAAAAGTCCAAGTTTGCTAAAAACGGAGTTCGGATGCAAAAGTTATCCCGTTTTCCGTATGAGTGTTTTTGCAGTTTTGCAAATCCGGAGTGAAATCCGGAGCTGCTCCGGGCTGCTCCGGGCTGAGCAGTGGCCGGGTACTCGCTCCGGAGTATCGGCCGGAGCTGCTCCGGGCTCTGCTCCGGGCTGCTCCGGAGCTGCTCCGGGCTGCTCCGGGCTGCTCCGGGATGACCGAAAAATCTCTCTAACGGGCAGTTTTCTTGCCCTATAAAAGGGGGCTTCTTCCCCAACGGTTGGAAAAGTGTTCTAGGGTGTTCTTGAGCCTTTCTCTCACCTCCATTGTTGAACCTCTTGAGCTTGCTTCCTCTCCCTTCCCTCCAATGATTCTTGCATATTTTTGAGGGATTTGGAAGAGGAGATCTAGATCTACAACTCCACCAATCAATTCCTCCTCTAAGTGAGGGGAACCCATTGGATCTAGATCTTGGAGTCATTGGTTGACCTCCACCCTTGTTCTTCCTCTCTAACTCCTCCATAGCATTTGTTGCTTTGGTGGGATTTGAGAGAGAAGGATTTGAGCACTTTCCCTTGTGTTCTTGCTTTGCATTCTTGCATAGTGTTGAGCTCTCCATTACGATTTGTTCGAGGGAGAGACCGTGAGCTTGTTACTCTTGGAGGGTGACCTCCTAGTTGGCTTGGCGGTTGGTGCCTCGGTGACCTCTTCGTGGAAGATTGTGAAGAGGCCCGGGATTCCCCTTCGTGGGAGTTGTGAAGTGGTTGTGGAGCTTGCCATCTCCGGAGTGGAGGAAAAGCTAACCATAAGAAGGGGTCCCTAGCTTCGTGGGGGACTCGGAGAAGAAGGTGAGCCTTCGTGGCGTTCGGGGGCCTTCGTGGTTACCCGCATCTCTCCAACGGTGATTAGCTTACTTTATGTAAGTGAACATCGGGATACATCTTCGTCTCCGCGTGCCTCGGTTATCTCTATACCCGAGTTTATTTCCTTGTGATAGCCATCATGCTTGAAGTACTTATATCTTGTTTATCACTTGTGAATTATATCTTGTGCTATCTTGCTTATATCTTGTTGTTGTTGTTGCACTTAGTTGAGCCTAGCATATTTAGGTCTTGTGCTTGAAGAAAATAAACGTTAGTTTAATTCCGCATTCCTTCAAGCCAATTCCGTAATTGTTTTTAAAACGCCTATTCACCCCCCCTCTAGGCGACATCTCGTCCTTTCAACATCCTTTACTTTGTTTTAAGTTTTGCTTTTACTTTATTTTTACTTGCATCGTTTTATCAAAAACACACAAAAATTAGTTTCCTTTATAGTTGTTTTTACTTGCTTGCTTTTAGTCTTGTTAAATGAGTAATCCTGAAGTTGAAGTTCGTACTTTTAAGCAACAAGGGGGAGAGAGCTTGAAAGATGCTTGGTACCGTATTAGCAATTCTCATCATAGGTGTACAAATAAGCATTCCACCATGATCCTCCTTAGAAATTTCTATGTTGGCATAACTAATTGGTATAGGTACGTTCTTGATACTCTCACATGAGGTAATTTTCTGGGTACTCCCGCTCTTGAAGCATGCACTTTAATAGAAAGTTTAGTGGGGGTACCAGCTATTCATGTTGTTAAAACTGAGGTCACTTTGGAGGAAGTTCTAGAAAAGCTTAGCTCTGTAGAAAAAAGTTTGCCAAATATCCTTGATAATGCTAGCCGTGTTAATGAATTGATAGAAAGTATTGGTTAGAGAATCATCGTTTTAGAGGCTAGCACTACTCTTGATAGTCAAAACCTTAGGATTGGGAAACTTGAGGAGTCCATGGAAACTTTAAGTTCAATTTTCTCTTCTCTTAAGTTTAAGAAAGAGAAAGCTTTTGGTGGAAAAGAGCAAAAATTTATGTATGTTCCCAAGGGGTCTGTGCCTAAACCTCAACATATTTTTAAGATTGGTAAGACTTTTAGTTCGCTAAGAGTGAATTGCAGGTTGAATCATCTTTGAGAACCTCTAAAGTGCATAGTGTGGTAAGTAGTGATCTTGAGGAAACAATTGATCCTAATGATTCTCTTGATATTACTTGATTCACATTTTCTGCTTCTAGCTCAAAGGCGTTAAAGAAAAGCACTCTTGGGAGATAACCCAATGTTTTTACTTTCAGTAATTTTTCTTTTATTTGAGTCTTGGAAGTTATTACTACTGTAATAACCTCTCCTTATCCTTTTTATTTCGTTTTTGTGCCAATAGAAGCCTCTAATTTGAGTGAGGTAAGATTTCGGGATGTTGCTGTCCTGAAATAGTTTTAGGTGTTGCACCGTAAAAATTCATGAAAATTATCTGTATATCTTTTGGACATCCGATTTCTTGTGCATATGACCCAGGTTATATCCAAACTTTCATTAGTTTAACACTTTTTTATTTGAGTAACAGAAAACCCTCTAAAAATTTTGACCTTTGTCAGCTGTTCTGTTTTGACAGATTTCTGCCAATATTTGTGTTTGCCGCTTTATCGCTTTCTTTTTGAGTTCTTTCGATCATGGAACTTTTGGGAAAGTTGCTACAGTAGTATATGCTTTATATGTGATGGTTTTAAGTTAAAATCTGAAGCAAAAAGGGTTAATTCAATGTTATGCTTACACTAATGTTGCTAATAGAATTGTGTTTAGTTTTGTATGAAGGAAGATTTCAAGTGTAGGGATTGGAGAATGATGAGATGAGTTGAAAAATGGAAAAAAGCTCAAGCTTGGGGAATGCCCATGTCACCCCAAGAAATATCCAAGAATTACAAGTGTCAAAGCTTGGGGATGTCCCCGAGGCACCCCTTCTTCATCGGCAAAAATCAGGTCACCTTTCAACACACTATATTTTTATTGCTTTATGCATTATGCGTTTTTATTGGAGCATCAGTTGTTTTTAGTTTTCAGTTTTGTTTATTTTTGTTTTCTGCAATAAATGGTTAGACACCAACAAATTCCTTTTGGAGAAGTTGTCTTGTTTTTCATTTGCCAAGAACACTCCGTTTTTCACTCTTATCGTTTCAACGAGTGTTCTCTTTTTCTAGAACTGCATTGAGCTTTCATTTTTTGCCTTGATTTTTATTCAGATCTTGTTATATATTTTCATCAAGGTGTATTTTGACCTCTGGTCCATGTTGGTTTTCCTCAAAAGAGTTGTTTATAAAAAGTTTGAATGGTGTTGGAAAAGATAAAAAGCTTTATGCAAAAAAAGTGGTACAAGAAGGAGCTTGTGTAGACTGCGGCCTAGGCTTTTGCATGTCGTGCTTGATGTATTTTTGATAGTATGCTTAGTGGTTTTTCTATAGCATGACTTGTCTCAAATGACTGAGATTGCTTAATGAGCCTTTGAAAAAATCATGCGTTGTTTTAATTATTTGGAAGTATTATTTTGGTTTTCTCCTTTGATGCTTTATTTGGGTTGACTTGGCGTATGCTCACACATGTTTGAATCATACAAAGTCACTATTGCCTCTATGATCATTTAGTTTTTGACTTTTGATGCCATCTTATGCTTCTTTTAATGTCGCTTTGTCGCTAAGCATGATTATGGCCGTTATTGCTCTCTTAGTTGGTCGCTCCTAGTCTCTTGCTAGCCCTCATTTTGTACTGAGTATGAGCTCTACTCGTGCATCCAAGTCCTAAAAACCAAGTTGTTCCAAAATTGTCCACCATACATACCTATTAGCAATTTGCTATTCCAAAGTACATTTGACTTGCTTTTATCTATCCTTCAAATTAAACTCTTTTTGGTGTTATGCGAAAATTGGTTAGTAAAGCTCTCACAAACCGGATGGTGCACTTTACTTTTCTCGTTTTAAAATTTTGACATTATGGCTCTCTTATGTTGAGTTGTTATGCTTATAAGTTGTAAGTTGGAAATTAGCCCAGCCATGCCGTCATGGGGCAAGCTTTCAACATTGCACTATCTTTCATTTGAGTTGATATCGTGATCTTTTATTTATGGATACTCGCGATGTGAAATGAATTGGGAATCTTGTGGGATCATGGAGTTTGTATACGTGTTAGAGAAACGTCTGGGCTGCTAATCTAAGCCATGCATAATTCATGGCGGAAATTTACAGCATGCCCATAGTGAACATTCGACGATGCATCTCACAATAAAAAGCTATACTAATGGTAAATAAAAGAGATGATGAGGTTTTCATTGTCTGTTTGTTCTATCATTTTGATGTGGGCTTGTTCCATGTCATCGGGCACGAAGGTACCCTATTGGCGGTTCTCGATGATACGTATATACTTACAATGAAAAGAGCTTGCTTGGGACTCTAAGTAAAGTAGCATGAGGTTTGGGTATTCGTACTTCACGGGACACGAGGTTTTCAACTTATGATTTGTCAAGCATATGCATCATAAGTGTATTCGCATTAACTTTAACCATTCAAGATGCTTATGATGGGGCAATGAGAGCTCAAAACTGGTAAGTGCCATAATTTTTGAAGGTTTATAAAACTTGCAATCACTGCTTCCCTCTGCGAAGGGCCTTTTTTTTACTTTTTATGTTGAGTCACAACATTCTATCTTTATGCACCGTTAAGAGAGCATAGTTGTCATTCTTAGTATAATGTGCATTGTCCGAAAGTTTTCATTGATTGATTCATATTGTTGGTTTCACTTGTTCTTAAATTATTTGTATCTAGTCGCCCTCTTAAACTTGAAGGTGTTCTATGCATTTATGTTTTGCTACTCCATGAGGGACAAGCTGAAAACCATTTGTATGTTTTTCCATATGATTTGAACACATGTTTGACTGTCATTGTTTCATTTTCATGATATTTTGTTTGTGTTCTTTTCATATTATAACATGGTTGCTAAGTTTCTTCTATCAAGATTATATCTTTCATGCCCATGTTTTAAGTTCTTTTGATCCCAGCGCACAACGCTTACATAGATGATCAAGATTGTGTAGGTGCATGTCACCTCAAAAATTATTTCTTTTGTTATCACTTACCTACTTGAGGATGAGCAGGAGTTAAGCTTGGGGATGCTGATACGTCTCTAACGTATCTATAATTTTTGATGCTCCATGCTTGTTTTTACACTATTTGTTTAGTGTTTCATTACAGTTCGTGGCATTTTTATGCATTTCTGGAATTAACCTATTAACGAGATGCCACAGTGCTAGTTCCCTATTTTCTGCTATTTTTGTGTTTTAGAAAAGTTACACAGGAAATATTCTCGGAATTAGACAAAACAAAAGCCAAACGTCCAGAAATTTACCGAAGCTTCCAGAGAACCGAAGAGAAGACGGAGAGGAGCCACTGGTGGGCCACACCACCAGAGGGCGTGGCCTAGGGCTGGCCCGCGCCCCCCTGTGGTGAGCCCCACCAGGTCCACTTCTGATGCTGCCCCTTCGCCTACAAAGACCCCCCATGGTAAAACCTAAACACCCGATCACTTTTCCAGAATACATCGCGATCCGCCGCCGCCATTGACCCGAGATCGAGAGGGTCCAGAAGCTCTTCCCGGCACCCTACCAGAGAGGGGAATCACCACCGGAGATCTTCTTCATCGCCATGCTTGCCTTCGGCGTGATGAGTGAGTAGTCTACCTTGGACTATGGGTCCATAGCAGTAGCTAGTTGGTTGTCTTCTCCACCATGTGCTTCATGTTTAGATCTCGTGAGCTATTTTACATGGTCGAGATCACCGTTATGTAATTCTACATGTTGTGTTTGTTGGGATCCGATGAATATTGGTGTTATGATTGAGTTGATGTTCTGAATATTATCTTATGTTATCTCTATGTTGTTTATGATCTTGCATGCTCTCCATTGTTAGTAGCTATCTTGGCCGAGTAGTTGCTAGTGACTCCAAGAGGGGGTATTTATGCTCGATAGTGGATTCATGCCTCTATTTAATCTGGGGGAGTGACAGAAACCTCTAAGGTTGTAGATGTGTTGTTGCTACTAGGGGGAAAACAACATTCATATGCTCAAGGGCATATGCTTTGTTTACATTACACACATTGCTTAATGCAGTTATCTGTTGTTCGCAACTTAATACTTGTGGAGTTCTCAGATTGATTCGCCACAAGTGGATTATTAGTCATAGATGCAGTTGGATGGCGGTCTATGTATCTTGTTGTAATGCCTAGAGTAAATCTCATAGTGATTCTCTTGACATATCATGTTGTCTTTATTCTATCAATTGCCCAACTGTAATTTGTTTACACCACTAGTGAACTGTGGACCCCGGTCCTATTTCCATTATATTGCTATCACCCGTTTACTTTACTTGCATATTACTATTACTTTCCACTCGATATGCTCATTCCTTTATTTCAAGCAAACCGATGAGATTGACAACCTCATCGTAAGTTGGGAACAAAGTATTTGGTTGTGTTGTGTGCAGGTTCCACGTTGCTACTGGTTGAAGACGCACTAACAAGAAATCGTTAATAGCGCCCTTGTTGGAGTGTAACGCAGCTAGTGGGCATCACCTTCAGTCGTTTGGCTTTTTCCTACTGGATTGATAACCTTGGTTTCATAACTGAGGGAAAACTTGCTGCTATATTCATCAAACCTTCTCTTGGGGTTTCCAACTGGCCGGTCATTTACTTCATCAACTACACGCCAACAAGTTTTCTGGCACCATCATCACCGCGCCATCAAGGCCTAAGCATAGATGTAGTCAAAATACGATATGACATTGTATACAGATACTATAATTTGTATTGAACCTGACCGGATCCTCGAGACTTGGCCACATATATATAGGGGCCAGGAGAGGCTGGCCAGAGACAGATTGAGATTGAGCCAATTGAGTACCTCGCTCATTCTCGACACACGTCAAACTTCACCTTGTTTGACTAATCTTTACCTTTGAGTTCATCTGACGCCCTCTTCCCCCGATCCTAAGTCCTTCATCTAGGATATTTGCCGAGTTAACCCTCGTTACTTACCAAAAGTAGAGGGAAAGCACCAGGTGAGGTAGATGCTAGAGAAGGAGGCAAGAAAATGAGCAGACATGAAGTTATTATGCATTGCAAATACTGTGATTTCTCAGATCACAACAGGTCTTGCTGCAAATGGTTGAAGGCAGGTATGCCACCACCAAGAATAGCAAAAGAAGCAAACAACCCTCCAACTGATACAACTATGGCACAAGAACCAGTGATTACACAGGAAACTATGCCTCCACCAAGCCAAGAAAATCTACTAGTGGATACCTCGCAGTGGCAGGTAATCTTTTTCTCACTGGTTCACAACTCTGCATCATTCTTCAGTGACGGTATCATTATTCACCAATTTTTTTCCTTTTCATTTTAGAGGCCACCACAGAGGAGCAGTGAAGCAAGGCCAGTACCAAACTCTGCATTCATCACAACTGCTCAAAGACAACTGAACCCAACAAGTTAGCCTAGTAGTTCTACTATATGACAAGCTGACCTAGCTCAAAAATTATTGCTGATGCAGGAGGAGAACAATAAGGCCAATGAGGAAAGGAAAATTACTTTGCTGGAAGCAAAGTATGCTGCTGATCTTAAAAAGGCTGGGAAGCATCCATAAAGAGACTGGAGAAAGAAAAGAAGAAGGCTGAACTAGCTCAACAGAAAGCCATTGAAGCTACAGAGAAAAGCAAGAATAATAAGCAAGAAGAAGAGCTCAAGAAGAAAGCAAAGGCAGAGACCAAGAAGATAATTGCAGAAGTGACGCAGGATATATCTGAGAAGAGGAAGCAAGAAGTTGCTCTGAAGAAGCTTGAGAAGAAAAGTCTTGCACCAGAAAAAAATAGAAGCACAAAGACAAGCTCAAAGGGAAGCACAAAGACAAGCTCAAAGGGAAGCACACAGAGCCCAATGACAACCCAAGTTCCAGCTGCTCATGGTCAAGATGATGGTGCTGATCCACGGGCTGCTGCTGCATCTGGTCAAGGTGATGCTGCTATTCCAGGGGTGTTGATTCATGGGCTGCTGCTCATGCTCAAGGTGATGGAGCTGTTCCAGGGGGGTGATGATCCATGGGTTGCTGCTGCTCATGGTCAAGGTTTTCCAGGAATGCCCAAGAAAGTTTCCATGTTTGATGAGCTCAGGGCTCCCAAGAGATCCAAATAATAGCGAGAATGTTTTAAATTCATGTTAAATGATGTCCTTTATGTTGCTTATGTATGGTTTGAATTGGGTCCTAAACTATGTCCTTTATGTCTTTGCTTGTAAGTGGTTTAAACTATGTCCAACACTATGTCAGTATCTAGTCATGTTTTTAACTCGAAGAGATATCTTGCAACATTACATCACTATTTACTAATGTTTGTATCTCATGCTCTGTCTTTGCTTGTCACTGCATATTTGTTCAAAGAGTACTCTTATCAAATATAAGCACAAGCATTCTTCCGTAAGGCATTACATCATTCTTCAGTAAAGCATTACACCAAATAGCACAAGCAAACCATTCTTACCAAAGGCAACACTGCGGAATGCACATCTACCAGCAACATAGCATATCACATGTTCATCTCTTCTTGACAACAGCAACATAGCACAATGCACATATCACAGTACCAAAAGCATCAGTAACTACATCTACCAGCTAGTTCATGCTCAGCCAGCAACATGACATTACCAAAAGCAGCTCTGCATATTACCTAACTACTACCATAATTGAGTTCTACTAGCTTGTTTCTTCCCAGCATTACAATGTAGCTCATCCATCAAAATATAGCCGCGAGGCACCCACTACTCTCAGACCATGTGTGGTCTCATCCGTCGGATGAGGCTTCAGAATCTATCCTGGCCATTTGTTACAACTACTACTTGACTCTGAAATTCTACCCGTCCTGGCACTAAGTCTAGCTACTGTCACTGATTTGCGGGGCCTGCATCTTACGGGCGCCACTCGTCAGTGATAGCCAGAGCATGGGCGTGCTGTGTGTTTGCAAGTCGAGAGGAGAGAGACGCGGTGGTTACCCCGTAGTATGGCTTGCTAGTCAGGGGCAAAATTGACATTTCACATCTCATTTTACCGTTGGACGACTGTGGAGAGGACGGCGTCGTACGCTCCTGGCGATCGGAGCTTCGTCGTCGGGTATGGGGTAAACAGCGCCGGCTTTCTCCTCCTTGTCCATGGGGAGAGTAGGGAAGCCTCCCCTCCTCAGATCATTTCCTTTTCCCTTTGCCCAAACCTGGCCCGCTTCCTCTCCATGAAACCCTAGCCGCCGCCCATTTTCTCTATATCCAAATCGATTCCGGCCGCATCCTCTGCCGAGTAGCTACCAGCGTGAGCTTGTCGAGGAGGACCACGGGAGGGCTACACCTGCGCTGGGCATCATCTTCTTCCGCCTCAGCCACTGCAGCAGCCGGAGGTCGGCGCGGGGGACGACCGGCAGACTCTACCGTTCATTCATCATTGAGAGCCTGAAGGAAGAGGCGGTACAGAGAGATGAGGGTGAGGGATGAGGAGGTAGAGGAGATCCTGGTGGATGGGCGCATCTCTAGCAGTTTGGCATGGGAGAATCACAACCCCAATGTCCTCCTCTGAGCACGCGAGCTTACATCAGCAAGGTGAACCCTCCGAGCTGTAATTTTTCTTCACATACTGCATCAGCAAGGTGATTCTCTACAAAGTTATTCTTGATTTGGCACCCCTTGTAATAAAGCCTGAAACTATTGTTCCTGCTAACGTGAGAAATGGTGCATAATTGGGTCACTGTATACATGTTTTGTTGATATTTCCCCTCCATTTTGTTGTTTTTAGGTCACCATAAGTAGAAGATGAACATAGCTTTCAGCTAATTTTGATTTTTCGTGGATTACCAACAGTTATAAATTTGTTTTGGTGAAGTAAGCATTTTTAAAATCAAAACTACAGACCTTGCATCATATGATATCTATCATTTGTCGAAGGTATGCAATTGATATTCTTGTCATCTTGTGTATTTATTACTGCGGGGTTTTTTGCTAGAGAACTCGGCCTTTGGTTGTTATCTGGTTCTATGGTTTTGTGGTGACACTACATGAATGATGGGGTTGGCTATATGGTTTTATAGTAAGAACCTGCAACTGTCTTTCCATGATGGCCGGACTTCCTGCTCGATCTGCTCCGACGCGGAAGTGAGAGAGTCAGAGAGAAGCATTCATGGGCCTCTCATAATCCCTGGCTGCCGCTGGTCTGGTGACCTTGCACCCATGGATGCAGTTGCGGCCCATCGATGGATTAAGGTACCATTTGTCACGTTCTATATTTGAGGCTCAATTTTCTGCCTGTAAATTTACCCATATTGTTGTTGACTTGTACTAATTTTTGTACCTCTGGTGGTGCCAATTTTGGCCTTTTCTCTTGGTATTTGCAGCGATTGGAAGGTCCTTGAATGGAGCACATGGAGGGATGCTTCTGTTTTGTTTTCACTTGATGATTCCATCTCAGATGGTCAAGAGTGCAAATCATTTTGTGGTGGATTTTGTCACAGACAGCCGTCGGACGCAACATGCCAGGGAAAATCCATGAGGTGGACAGTTCATGACTTGTTTAATCTTGATTTTTTTATTTGACATTTCAAGATATCGATGCCATTTATTTTGCTTATCCAATCTGGAAAGTGCAAAAGTTTTTTCATTGCCACTGAAGTTCCAAATTTTACAGAGAAATTTTTAGGTTTGATGAGTCCCTGCAAGTATTTACTGTAAAACATTGTCATGTGAAGCGCTTGCTTTCGAGTAAGAAACTTGGTGACTAAAAGTGGTGCGATCGTGTCTTTTGCTGCATTACGTACTTTCACTTCTCAACTTAAAATACGCATAGCAATGCATTATAGAGATGCCATGATATGTCTATTTTGATTGAAAATAGTCATCGTGTAGGGGTTGCTTCTACTAGAACGGTAGAGCCTAAAAAGCAGGTAATTTGATTAGATTTTCTCAAGTCTGGCTGTACTATACACACTACTGAATTGACATTCGGTATTAGTAGAAAGTGTACAATTACAGAAGAAAAGAAAGCAAGATAAAATATTTTATATTAAACTGACTTTCCAAACTGAGTGCAAGCGATGAACTTCAGCATATTATTAATGAGCCATACCTTGTTGTTCATATAATTATACATGCTTTCTTTTTCTTTCTAGGATAATAGCAAGTATTCTGTTTGTGCATTGAGAAGTGAAACTGCAATTTTCTTCGGGATTTGATGAAGAAGCTCGAAGGCACATGCGGGTGAGATGACTGATGAGGGAGGTTAGTGACATTGATAAACTAACTACAAGCGTGTTGGAGACCGGCATCCAATTGACACGCCCGGAAAGCTTCTATGATATGAGGACACTAGGCAGCATGTAAATGAGGTCTTGGCTGTTGTCTAGGCCAATAACTTACTCTAGGACCAATGTCAGATTGAGTCAGGTCCATTTTGTTGTCTTGACTCCAACTTGTACGGCACTTTCGTTGGAGTTTATGATGAGCACAGTGGATAAGAGACAGCTTACTGCATCAACAATAACCTCTTCAACCATCTGAAAAGTAATTGCTAGGGACCGCTCTGCGTTAGTATTATGTTCGTTCCCCTTGGTGATATGTTCACACTTCACACTACTATGATATGCTAGCCTTATTATATTGCTCTTCCCTGGTTTGTATTGCAGGGTTCGCATTAGAGCAAATTCAATATCTGCTCATGTGCTAAAAAAGCATATGAAGGTACAGAAGATGGATTCATCTCTATCATCACCAAGCACTGGCCTGTCAAGTTAGTATTATGTACGTTCCCCTTGGTGATATGTTCATAGTTCACACTGCTATGAGTTGCTAGCCTGGTTATATTGTTCTTCCTGGGTTTGTATTGCAGGGTTTGCATTAGAGCAAATTCAATATTTGCTCATGTGCTAAAAAAGCATATGAAGGTACAGAAGATGGATTCTTCTCTATCGTCACCAAGCACTGGCCCGTCAAGCCTCAAAATGCGGTTGTTGGCATGTGTCTGGTTGGTGTAATATGTGGGGGGCATGGTTTATGTTGCCAGTGTTAGGGATTCTCGTGTTGTTTTGGAAAACATGTTAATGCCACTGGAGAAGTATTGGTTGTCCAACTATCAGCAGAGCACAACATTTGGTGTGTGGAATGCCTATTTGGGTGTTTCCTCTGTCACTTGGAAGACATTAATAGCTTTGTGGAATTTTGATTAATGGAAGACATTAATACCTTTAGTTTCATTGCGTTGAAGTTTAGCCTTGTGTCATTCTTATCATCTGAATTGTTTGCCTGTAGGAACTTCAAATTTTGTATCCGGAAGAAAAACACATTAACATGGATGAAACAAAAGATGATATCTGTTATATATTTATGAATAGTACTCATATCACTCCAGTACTTTCCGGTATTGCGTAATTTTAATTCATAGGATCGTTCACTGGACATACCTTGTTTTCAGTCCTATTCCTATATTGACCTCTAGAAGAACTCATTGCTTCTTTGCTCTTGTTTTTTAAGAAGAATGTATTATTAACATTATTGTTGTTTCGTTATGTCACATTAATGGTCAGTTACTTGAATGTTCAAATACTAAAAACTTGATATTTCCATTAATCCACGCACTAGTGTGGGGCCAACACTATTACATGAATCAACTTGCATTTTCTTATGCTAAGACCGCAAACATATAGTTCTTGAAAGACAGGTTCATTTTTGTTATATAATGTATTTTCTCATTTTATAGGTGAACTGCGTGACTTTCAATCCTTTGTACCAATGGGTTGCTGTAACTGGTTCAGCCGTCAAGACTATAAAATTATACAATCTTTGGAAGATTGGCAATTCTCTGCAACTTGGACTGTCGTAAGTATGTTTTCAGTTATTATGTCACTTTCAGCTCGAAGTTGTGCTTCCTGTTTAGCTAAACAAAAGAGGCATGTTTCCTATACTAACTACATTATACATATATCTGTGTTACTGATGTTATATATAATGGGTCTTAAGGTTGTATTTTTTCATGTAATCAGAGAGTAAGTATTTCAAGTTTGATAGAATGGAACTATACTTGCATACTGTTGTCTGGGAAGAAGGCTGATGGTTTGGGATCTAAGAAGGTAAGCAACATTCCAGCTTCCAAATCTTTCCATATGTTTTTTCTTATTTCCCATTTTCTACTTGATGTGAATACTAAAATAAGGACCTTTCTATTCACAGAATTGATGCAAGAGCAAACACCAGAGGATACAGAGGACGGCTCTCCTGAGCTCTTTTTCATTCATGGAGGCCATACAGGCAAAATCTATTACTTCTCCTCAAACCCATGTAAGGACTGTTTGGTTCCTAGAAGCGACAACTTGTATGTTAGACTTACTGTGCAGTTTTTCAATGTAGACTAAGCTTGCCTATTTATTGGTATTTACAATGGTGACCTCTGTTATAGAGTTATTGATGATGCATGTTCATTTATTGGATCAATGGATAGATATGTAGTTTCTGCAATTGTTAGCTTTTTTCTCTTATCTTTAATAAATGAAAAATGCTTTCACCAGATGTGTCCTATATTCCACTCAAAACATCTATGATTTCTCTGTTTCGGGAATAATTTGGTTGCATATATATAATTCTACAGCTTGCAGATGTGTCCTATGTTTCACAGAATAGTCTGGCAATATTATAATATTAATCCACATATTAGCTGAATGGTATTGTTTAGTTGTAGCTGTCATTCTGCCCCAGTGTCCCTGACAGAGATGTGTTGAATACTTGAATTACTCTTATGATCTCATTTTTTGGTATGTAGCTTGCTGAGATGGAAGTTAATCATATTGGTTGTAACTTGGATTTCGGTTAGGAGGGACATCTACATTATTTCAATCCCCTTACTGAATTTCAGCTACAGGTACAACTGTTTCTACTACAATAGTTATCTATACTAGCTAAATCCAATATTTAGAGTTTCTTCCATTATGCTTTATGGTGGAGCAACATAGGTCTGCTTCGATGTGGCAAACCCGTATTCATTAACATCCATGCTCACGATATTATAAGGCTTATATCAAATGTGAATCACCTTGCATTTTGATACTGACACAATTCTGCATGTGTAACTTGGACTTAAATTATAAAATTGAGCAGAACATGCCAAATATAGTCTAGGAAAGCCACTGATCATGTTTGTCTGCATTTTGCTTTCTGTATCACATGAAGTCTATATAACCACAAGTGTCACAAACATCCACTAGAACACCCTAGAACCTAAGAAAATCAAATGGTTCAGATTTAACCTCTTAGACTCATGATTTTGAGAATTAACCTCTTTATGCCATAGGAATGGTAATGCCAGGTTTACCATCAAGCATCTGGCTATTAACACTAGATTTACCTATCATGTCTAATCCTTTTGGCCATAAATTCTCATTTTCCAATGAGTAATTACAGGAGGCAAGACTTTGGTTAACTGAAACTTGTAGCTCGACTTCAACAAGAATTGAGCCCCTGTATTGACTGACTGGATTTAGGCGTTGGTTCATTCAATTGGTTGTGTTACGCCTGAAATTATCTTTTATTTAGTCGCATGTTTCTTGGAAACATTGTAGGTTGGTAAAAAAAGACATTTGTGTGGTTCGTATTATTTACCAGGCCATGTAAACTCAAACTAGAGCATTTTTATGGCTTCCTTGATTAAGTGATGTGCCTAGGTTCTATTGTTTAGTGTAATTACCTAAGTGCTAGATTATTCAGCTTCTAAAATCATGTGGTTTTACATTGTATCCCCAAACCCAGTCTGTTTCTAATGTGTTTATACATTGAATCTGCAGATCCAAGGTACATCATCCTTTAGTGGCTTCTCCTCTAATGATGTTATGCTGTGAATGGAAGCTGAGAGCGATAAATCCTGTAGTGTTCATTTTTCTTATATCACGTACCTCATCCATCTCCACTATTATTCCTCATTTTCCTGGTTATTGCAACAAGGGTTATTTATTTAGCTTAATGTTGATGATCCAACTATTGTGTTTCTCTTATAGGCTCTTTCTTTTACCTATATGAAATATTGATTTCATTTCCATTTCATATGTAGCTATATATATATATCGACAAATAATACCATGGTTTTTGTTGCCTCCCAGTAAAAGAGATTAATTTGTTAAGTGGTGTATCATTCAACATGGATTTAGAAATAAAATGAGGTAATCCTTCTTTACAAAACAATTTTCTTTCATGAAAATTATCTTACAAACAAAATTAAAACATGACAGATAAGAACCAATTATGTATCATTGGCTTGAATGAAAAAATCTTGAGAACAAAATGAGATGATTCATCCTAATCAACAGATTGGTTAATGGGATTTATTTTTTCTTTTGACATCTTTTCCTTTGTTGGGTGGGGTTAATAAATTGGAGCTCCTCTATTTCTCTATTACCCAGGTTACACCGAATTTTTTTGTGTGTAATAGTAGCTGACTATGTTCACAGTTTTTGTTCTGCCTTTTATAGAAAAACCTAATAAAAATTTCTTAAGGGGGTGTCAACATGGGAGAGATGGTAGAGGTGCTGCTGCGACCCACCTTTTATGTATGTTTGTTGCTCATAACTTGCTAAATATAACTGTTCCCATCTGCCTTTTTATATGTAATTGCCTTTTTTCTGGTGAACCTGTTCGAAATCGTGGGGCATGAGTATTATTGATCATGATCATATATGTGATCCAATCTTCTCTCCATTGTTTTTCAGGTATTTCAGTGTAACCTCAAGAACCCACCCTCTTCCTGGTTCTGCCGGATCTTTAACTATGGCATAAACATTTGGAAAGGATCAGAAGGAGTTTCTCAACATAATATGATTACCACTATTGCCCAGAAATAACTATCACTTGGCTGTATTGTTTTAGGATTAGTGGTACCCATTCGTATATGATTAAGCTACTACATATTTTGGTTAAGTCCTTTCCATGTCCTCTATGCTCCCTAACACATCTTACTATCATTGCCTTGGTGACCATCCTACTATGAAACGACTATCTCTATCTTGCGCCTGATGTCATGTACCTACCGTATAAGAACATTATGCTTTCTTAATTTATCTTTCTTTATAATATATATATATAGGACTCCTATTATATACTCCTGGATGTACATACTCTCATATTCAATATACCTCATATACAAGGGTATTATACCTCTTTATCATTTTTAATATACCTCATTAATTATTCTAATATACCTCAATATAAGTAGTATGTAAAAAATTCCATCGAAACCCTTACTTTTTTTTAATATATCACTTTTACATCCATAAATGCAGTATATACGCAAATAATATGAGGTATATAGACTCAAATGAAATTTTTCATAAAACTCACTTTGAGGTATCTAGTATTAACTAATGAAGTATATTAAAAATTATAAATAGGTATAATGTACTCATATATGTGGTATATTGAACGTGAGAGTACGTACACCCAGGAATACCATCTCATTTTCTTATATATAGAGTCGCGCTATTTGACACCCTGGGGGTAGAATAGCTTATTCTACACCCACCCCCTATCTTTGCAACCGCAGATGATTTTTATGTCACGTAAATTTTGACTTACTTCGAAAGTCGAGTAGAACATAAGAAAAAATAAAAATGATGTAAAAAAGAAATTTACATGTCATAAAAAATATACGATGTAAAATAAATATTTTTGTGTTATTTTACACTATAATGACTCATACACTATGTTTTTTATGTCAATTTTTTTGTTATGAGTCAATATAAATATAATTATTAGTATACGGACATAAAATTATTATTTATAAAAATGTAAAATTACATTGGGTGCAGAATAACTATTCTGCATATATATATATATATATATATATATATATATATATATATATATATATGCAAAATAGCCAACTATGCACAGGGATAGCTGTGCATAGGCATCGAACCATTCATTTATGATATAGGGAGCATAGTTAGATTATGATTTAACGGCAGTTACAAGTTCCCGTTTATGATTTCCGTCCATCCGAGAGCACAATCTGCCCTATGCTTTTCAACTAAACCTCACATGCTACAACAACCGCAATAAATTCTGTTTTAGCATTTATTACGTGCCAATCTCAATAAGTCATTGTAGTCGTCATTTTATGTCACTTGCACACTAACAGTTCATGCACTAGTTGTGGTTGTCTATCGGTTTACATACTCTACTTTGGGTGGTTTAATTATTTGTCTCACCACAACCTTTACCTTATGTAGGTGCGGCGGCTTTTTAGATGCTCAAGTTTGGGTTGTGTTTTCAAAGGGCTTCCCGATCAAGTTGTGGTGGTTTATGCTTCCTCTCCCAACCATTGCTCATTTATCTGCTGGAGATCTCATTGCAGCTTCATAGCGTCGGTCCTATCTTCAAGATACGAAGCAAGCAAAAATCTGATCCTCTCCATCTAGCAAAGTCATGTAAACAATCAAAGATTCAGTTCGATAGGCAAGTCAGGCTTTTGTTAGATTGATCTCTGCATTCTTTGGATTTTTCTTAAAGGTTCTACGGCAAAGACTTCATATAGATTTTCAGGTAAGACGTTGTTCTTACACAGCTAACACGCAGATAGGCTCCGCGTTTTTAATCAAGTTTATGAGTTTTTCGATTTCTTGCCTAGCCCCATCTTTTTTCTAATGATCTCTCTTTTTCTAGCACGAATCATGAACAACGGCCCTAGATCATGGGGTGGACGAAAGGGACGTAGCTTCAAAGATACTCCCGATGGGATAGCCGGCAATGGCCTGCAGCAGAATACCAGGTCTTACGGAAACAGTGACCTTTTGGCTGAGCTCAACTCGATCGTCGGAAGGTTCACAAATGAGTAGTGCAGAATAGCCGAGTCAACTGGTTTTGGAGCATTCGCCAAACCCATGCATGCTCTTCTATTTGATAGACAGTTCACCGTTTGGCTACTGACAAAAGTAGACACATTAACAAAGTCGATTGGAACCAACTGTGGTAAGAGGTTGATAGTTTTCCAGGAGGGTGTCGCAAAAAATTTTGGTATCCCTTTTGCTAGCAAGGATGTTTGGGATGCATCGCTAGACAAATCTCAGTCCATGCGCAACAAAATCGATTCTCTCATCGGCATTGACGATAACAATACTTCCCCTAGAGCGGCTGCATGACAAACACTAATTCACCTTACAGGGAAAGATTTGGCTCCACAAGAAGAAGCTAAGTTCAAGGTATCATTCATAGTTTACGTGACAAGCATCCTCTATGACAGCAGGAATCCAGGGGAGAGGGAGACATCGAATTACTGGCCAGCGCTCAAATATCTAGAAAAAATACACACCTTCAACTGGGCCTCACTTTTTCTTGATTCTATCTGGTCGTCTTGTGTTTCTTCAAAAATGCACACAAGGACCAACACTTACTTCTCTCCCCCCTTAGGAACCACACTATTCCTCCAGGTAATAATTCTATTTTTTTATCCGTGGAATTCATACAGGAATTTTACCACATCTAGTGGTCTTAAACTAATGTTTTCATCCGTGTCTTCTGTAGAGCTTTTATCTTGACAACATGGACTATGGCCGGATCTCTCTACCTAAAAACCATCTTCCACGAATCGAGCTTTTTGACTCCAATACTTTAGGGAAGCACATAGTAGCCTAAACAATCGGTTTGCGCGGTCAGACTCCATGCAGGATGTTTGGAGCAGGAAAGGTACGTACATTTCTCCCACCTATATTTGTTTTTTTGTTTCACCCACATTATTTCGAAAATCGTACCATCACACACACGTAAAGTCATGATTTCTATCTTCTCCGTTCAGCCTAGGAAAGACGGTGAGGTGGTTTATAGGAGGAACATATGCAACGCAACGGCAAAAATGCATGACCGCATTGAAGCCCAACAAAAGAGGGCTAGGCCGATCGCAGAGCCAAAACCCCATCATACAAGCACAAGCACTACTCCTATCGACGTATGTATTTTTTGTTCTGTCGATTCCTTTTTTACATCATCAATTGTTATTGAACAAATAGAACACATCTCAACTCTTTCAAACATGACAGTCAAACATGCAAGCTTTGTTGGCAATAAAAGCCCACAAAGCCAGATATATCAAAATTCTTACGGTGGCACGCAAAGCAATCGAAGAAGAAGCAGACAACCTGGTAGAGGCTTTCACAACGTTTGGAATACAACTTGCATCCGACGATCTCGCTTCAAAAAATAATCAGCAACAACAAAGCGAATTGGATCAGTCTCCTGGTGAACCTTTCACCCCCTCACCACCGTTCCAGGCAAAAAAAGGTAAACGAGAGCATGTTCCTCGCAAATGCTAGTTAACATCCATTTTTTTGTGTAGTTTTCATGCCATATAACACACTTCATTTTTTCCCATAATGAATGTAACAGATATGGCTCTCATGCAAGTACTAGCCGGCTACAACGATGCGTGTGATGCACCATCATTTTCGCTCGGTCCAGAGTTTGAGGAGGAAGAAGAAACACACCCCCAACCAAAACTATCTCCAACTCAACCACTCCAATATCTCCTTTAGGCCCAAGTCCACCAAGAAAAACAATGCGGTGGTCAACTTCAAGATCACCCCTGGCTGTGACGAAAGTTAAATCAGGGGAATACCTATCCAACAAAAGATCTTCAAGAAAGATTAATCTGAATGATACAGTCGCAGAACTGGAATTCACACAATCGCCTGTCATGCGCAAAGTTGTTAGGGAAGGCAGATTGTTTTGCCCTCCAAGAGATACAGCATGGCCACACAGTCATAGCAGGTTAGCTGCGACAACAAAGTTCTATAAATGGGCAATGCGCGCAGATGGTGATCCAAACAGGTAATTTCATGCATTGCAAACTCAAACCACAAAAAGCTAGTTTTAAAGAACTTCATTTTCCTAACTACAATCTTTCTATTTTTAAATTATTTATTTTACAGGTTTTGGGTTAGCCATGGCATACCAAAGTTCATTGAGATATCTGCCTCCCAAATTATTGAACAATTCCGCGAAGGTGGTTATTATGAACCCGACACATGTGATGCGTTGCTGCGACGTTTTCAACAAGGAAGCACCCCTATCAATTGGAGACATTTTCTCGAGACAAATTTCACGGTAATTCAACTACAATTTAAAAACATTTTTACTTTTGATTTTTGGATTGGAAGTCCTGATTAATATGAGGACATGACAACTTTCTCGTAAATAAAAAATAGTCATACGAAAACCCCCACAAATAACTCATTTTTTTCCCGGTACCATATACAGATGCGCGTTATTGCAGGAGAGGATTATTTATCTTCAAGGAGCATCCAGCATCAGTGGACAGGAAAACACATACAATCAGACATTTCCAAATGCATGCTGGTATCACTCACAAATTCAGCCATACATAAAGCTCATGCACTTCATGGTTATTCGATTTTATGTTTTTGATTAACCACCATTTTTTTGGTAGGTTCTAACACTTGTAATGGTCGAGAACAAGTGGTCTTCTTTTGCTTGGGATTTCAAAAGGAGACAACTGACTATATATGCACCATCGAACAAATCAGGGAAATGGGACCCTTACGTCAAAGTTGCTGACTTACTCAACATTGCCATTAGGCGTTGCATCGAATACTTTTTCGATGGATGGAAAGTTGACTGGAATAATTGGGCAACAGTATACAAGCAACACACGCAAAATTTCGAAACCCCGACAAATTTGTAAGCACCGGTCACACCACACAACTTACATGTTATTTCCTTGAGATCGTCCAACTTTGAAAGAATTTTTCCTAACTATGGTTCTTTTTCCGTTAGCAGAACAAAAGATTACGGCATTCAAGCACTACATTTTTGTAGGACATTTGACGGCGTTAAACAAGGGGGCCGTCTTACATCGGTACATTTTTCGATTTTTTTCAAAATCCATCATACTAGGAAGTTTTAGTATTAGCTCCAAAAGTATCTTTCCATTCCCAACACTTTTTGATCTATGCCGATAATCCACCTTTGTTTGCAGCCAAAGGAAGATTTACCCACACATGCACTTCTGCTATTCGATCTTCTACACCTAGCGAACAACTCTGGGAACTTACCGCCACAGTTCATACAGGAAATCGAGGAGTGAAACTTCGATGAGTTTATCTTGCATGATTCCACCATTTCTTCTTTTCTTTAGTAGATTGTTCTACGGTTCTTTATCCAAAAAAACTTGTAATGTTTGCATTTAGCAAACTAATTTGTTCACACCTAATCTTATGCATAAATCCAATCCTGCTTTATTATTTTCTGTTTCCATTAAGTCAATTGAATTTTTTCTAGAAACGAAAACCCAAATGCCATCGCCACTTATAGATTTCCAGCGTACAGTTGTTCAACTTTTTGTCGCTGAGGCTATGGTTTGTCTTTTTTAATGTCTATTATTATCTGTGGTTCAAAGACACGTGTTCACACTACTGTAACGAAAAACTATTTTTGAGATCGTTTGAAATGTTACAGGTAGAATCCAAAACCTAATGGCTATGCACGAGCCTCCAAACACCAATTCTAAATTGGTCTGGACTTTGAAATTTCAAACGTACGAAAACCAAAAAAAAAACTTTGACTTAATTTGAAACTACAAATCCAACCAACAATTTTCTACTCTGGGATTAGCGCCTCCAAAACCCACATGTTTTTTACAACCCAATCCACAACTTCGTGTGCACGAAAACCAAAAAATGCATTAAGCAGACATAGCTTCAAATGCAAGTTAACAAAACAACATCCCACGCTCTAGTTTGGGATAACACACTATAGACCATTTTTTTCCTCTAACGTCGCCGCACCTACGAACGTCACAAAAACCAAAACATCCTAACCACAGAGATGTCTCAAAGCTTAACAATAAATCCTACCTACAAGCTCGTAGTTGCGGAGAGCATTGGTTGCCATGAGTCATTTTCGGTTGCCATGCACACATCAAAACCTCTCAGCCAAATCTTATGGTCATCTAACCCTCGCAGTGAAGTCTGGGGGTTGTTCTGCTTAGCTAAAACACAAGCACACATCTCACACCCCAAGAACGAACCACAACAACTTCATCTTTGGGGATCACCTACCTCCCGAGCCAACCCCCCTGGTACACCCCCCCTACTATATATTCATGGTTCGTGCTTGACTAAACACCAACAACAAGGAAGCCGAGATGAAGAGCAACCGGCTAGCAAAGCTCTTAGGCGTACGCGCTGCCAGCAAGCTTCGGAATGCTGCCCGCCGGAGGAAAAACATAGCCAGTAGCAGTACAATCACCAGCCCACCCACCACTCGTGCTAGTTCACCAGCCTCACCACGTACTCCCACGCCACCAACACCTGGCTCACCTGTCTCACCGCTGGAGAATACTCCTGGCGCCACACTCATGCTGGACACCATCCATGCACAACTGGACGGCCTCCACAATGCCACTGATGGCGGATCTGTTGGCACCCAATTAGCCGACGGCCGCCCCAGTGGTGCTAACCAGACCGCTGTCTTGCAGGAATATTGCCCCGATGACCCGCTTCTCTCGCAGTGGGACAATGTAGGCTCCAAAGTTCAGGTCAGTGACGAGGACGAGGAACCCGACTACCCGATTCCCGGCGACGAAGACTGGGCCATTCAAGTGAGCTCCGACGAGGAGATTGAGCAGGCCATCCGCGACTCCATCAACACTCATGGCGAGCACAAGGCCAAACTTTCTGCTTACGTCAAGAACAAGAAACAAAACTAGGCGGTCGACGAGTGGCTCGATTCTGTCGCAGGGGTCGTCGACGGCGACATCAAGAACGAGCAGGAGGGCACACCATCGGAAGACGGCGACAAGAAAGTGAAAGATGTGGTCATGGTCATCTCAGACGACGAGGATTGAGCTGTCTTAGTCTCTCTTTTTCATTCCCAAGCCGATGCTGATTTGAATCCAGTCCTAGTTTCCATTATGGAAAGTCCGTAGCTATCCACACACTTCCGGTGTGGAGTTATCCTCTATTTTTATGAGTGTCTTGTTGCTATGTCGTAGGTGCACCCTATTTTATCCTTTTTAACCTAAGTGTCTCTGGTTAAGAGCAGTACCATTCTCTAACCAGATGATCACCAGCCCGATGCAATGTAATATGTGTTTCCTAAATCCGCAAACGTTTTAGCTTTGTTCGTATATTAAGCACCCCCATTGGAGTTTTTTTTACAGTACACTCTTTTTAACTCAAAAAATTACTTGATGTATTATAATTATAAATTGCAGAAGTACGAACGGGACAAATCAGCTATCTACTTACATCATTCATTTTTGGGAAATTCATTTTCTTTGCGAATGTAAGATTAATGGGCATGCCTTTTTGCAACTATCTGTACACAATCACAGATGTTGCATCGGATCATTTTTTACAGGAAATTTGCTATTCCGCACATTAAAAAAATCCAAAAAAAAAATGGTTCGATGTTACTATGTTTTTTTGCGAAATCATCATTTACTATCAGTACACACTTCCAGCTCTATCGTTGGGCTTACTCCCCTCAACCCTCGCCCGCATCCAATGGCGGCCAACTGCCTCCTACTGTCAACCCCGGCTGGCCTAGCTCCCCCGATTCCTTGCCACATCGCCTTCATCCATCATCCAGAGATGTTGAACCCGAGCATCGTTATTCGGCAACCGTTAACCAAGTTTTTTCTACTGCCCACCTATAAGCGGAGATAGTTGTTTTCATGATTGCATACCAGAAAACCCAGACTTTTTTTGCTTTTTATCTGAAGATGTCGCACAGCAAACCACATCAAAATATGTGGATAAATCTCAACATGTACAAAGCATATCGGAATCATTTTTTTGAGTAGTAGCAAAACTGGATGACGTTTCTTTTAAAAGCATACATACGAGAGGGGAGTGACAAAGCATACAGGGTTTGAGGTATGAGTTTTATCATGCAACCTCATACCTTGCGAAGTTGTGGGTGCACATTCCAAGGAAAAAAAGACACATTAATGTTGGATAAGATCACAAAACACAACTACAAGTTGTTGGCGATGAAAAGCTTTACTTAGAGCAATTTCAATAGTAGAGCCTGCTGCTGGCTATAAGCTAATTGTCATGTCATCTATAGCCATCTTATAGTTAGCATGTACAATAGTGGGCTATATAAAAGTACTACTTTATCAATGCATGGCCCACCTTTCACTCTCTCAAAGTGCCTAGGAGCACATGCTAGAGCTGGCTCTTGCATGAGAGCCCACTTCTCTTCTCTCTCCTCTTCTCTCTCCTCCAACTAAGCAAGAAAATATTACTTTAATTCTTATAGCCAGCTGACTAGGACTTATTGTACTTGCTCTTACCTACGTTTTCACGCATGGGCGCAAACCACACCTCGGGCTTCTCTTGCAAGCTAGACCATTGAAGTGCATTACATCTTTATAGTATTCCATCTCAATCACACATCGTCTCTTCTTAAGTTGGTGTTTGCGCCGAGAGAAGTGCCATAAATTTCTCCACTACAGAAGGGAACTCATTCCACCCTTTCTAGTCATCTCCATCCTTCCAAATCTACGCCATGGAGCGGCTGTCCAGCGTAAAAGAAGAAGTCAACGACAAACATGTCAGCAAAGATACGCTTGCCCTCATCAAGGTGTCATCTCCTAATTGCATCCAGGTAAAATTCCGTAAACATTTCAGTTAGCATTTTTTTTAAGTGCGGGTTTGATGTTCTGCAAATTTATCCGATTTTTTATCTCGAATTTGATAGGCGAGACTCCCGGGAACTTCCGTAATCAATCGGAACAAAAACTTGCAATACACGCAACCCTCGTCGCAACAATCATCTATATCAAACCCCTCACAGGCGAAAACTATGATGCCTGTCAATGTAAAACAAATTGAGGATGCCTGGTACGAAAGGAAGATCAACAGTCTGGTGATCAACAACACCAAAGTTGCTTCGGTAAATAACCATTTTTGAAAGATATTTTTTGTTCTGCATTCCGTCAATGTAAAACAAATTGAGGATGCCTGGTACGAAAGGAAGATCAACAGTCTGGTGATCAACAACACCATAGTTGCTTCGGTAAATAACCATTTTTGAAAGATATTTTTTGTTCTGCATTTTTTTATTAGCCTGCATAAAGTAGATACCCCCCCTTTTTCTCTCATGCACAAAATGTTCTTACAAAAGTTTTTATTTTTCTACATTTGTACTGATGGAAATATTCTTTCTCATGACGAACGATCAGTTAAAGCTGGTCGGCCAGATTTACAACAAACAAACCGACGAGTACAAAGGTTTTTTTCGGTTTGTTGATTGCACTGGAGCAATCGACGCCTCGATATGGTTTACTTACGGAAGCGCGGAACTAGATGGAGTCAAGTAATGATTTTATTTGGTTTACCCTTACATTTTTTATAACTATTCAGTCCATTTCAGTTTACCAAATTCAACTAGATTTTACAACTCAAATAAACACATGCAGAGATGGTGCTTATGCAATGGTGGTTGGCTGGCCAAAGGTACATGGGCAACGCCCAGAAATTGAATGCTTCGCGTGCAAGCCAATAACTAATTTTAATGATATTACACACCACATCTGAGTGTCATTGCAACACACATTGATCTAGTGTTCAGACCGGTACGTGTTTTTGTCCATTTTCATTACAAAAAAAAGTTATAGTCCACGACCATCTATAAGGTTAATTAAGCATTTTCCACCTCTAACCATAAATACATGGCAGGAAAAGAAGGTGTATGATCGTGTTGCGGAAATGTGGGCAGCTGACATCGCTTAAGCTACAGATGATGGGAAGACACATGTATCTAGCGTCATGTCAACAATTAAGAAAAAGGCAAAGGTACTCACTCGTACCAACTTACAAATATCCATTTACATTTACTAAAAAAATCTGAAAAACTATTATACTAATAATTTTCGCTTTTACTAGATCAATCATCCGATAAACAAACCGGATATACAAGCACCAACTGATAACAACAAGGATGGGATCCTGGATATAATAAGATCTCAAAAGTACGGGTCCGCGTTACAAAGTTTCCTTTCGGAATACTTCTATTTATCTGCTTTTTTTAATTTTTTCCGTTGTTTAGCTAATCAACATTTCTAAACTTTTTACTTAATCACAGTCGTGGACAAGAAGGCGTGCATGTCGACTTCATCTGCGAAATAACAGCAATAGAAAAGGAGATCATCAAGTAAGTAGAACGATTACGTTTTCTCCGCATAGATAGGGTGTACAGATAATTTTAGATATTTTTCAAGTAGATGCTTTTTTTCACATTTGTAACATTTCTCAAAATTAATCTGTTATTTCACAAAATTAACATCCTCTTTCCTATCGACCCATACACACTGCTGGAAAAAAGGCCTTCAATCCCAGTTTGTAAAGCCCATTAATCTCGGTTTGCGCAATTGGGACTAACCATGCAGGACTAAAGGCTCCAGCCTTTAGTCCCGGTTTCTTACGAGCCGGGACCAATGGTCCTCCATGTGGCCCCGGGCATGCGCAGCGGCTGGAGGACCTTTGGTCCCGGTTCGTAACAGGGACCGAGACTAAAGATCCATTATTCGGAATAAAATTGTATTTTCTATTTCAGAATTTTTGTATTATCTTTATTTCTTTATTTCTCTATTATCTAACCTTCTCTATTCTCATATCTCATATCAAATTAGATACTTATAGCTCTCACTCTATATCTCAAATCAATTACAAGTACTTGTGGTCCTCACTTCCCGGTCGGTCACCCATCCTCACACTGCTCCACCCTTAGCACGCTTAACTTCTCCATTCCTTCCCTACTAGCTTCCAAGACTGCGCTCGCGACTTGTTGATAGAAGTATGCTACCAATTCTATTAACCTATACACTTTGGTAATATATAATATTACTTTTTTAAATTCCAAATAAATTCACAAAATAAGAAACAATGATTACGAATAATAAGCACCAATGAATTTCAAATATTCTTTATATATAATTTAATTATTAATTTTTAGATGATTAAAATATTCAAAAAAGCTAAAATACTTGAAAAATCACAAATTCGAAAATTAATAGATTTTGTTAACCGAAACAAAGGGAGTACATTTTTCCAAACATACTCATCCAATATGGCTCAAATGAAGTACATTTTCCAATTGCTCATCCAATATTTTTCCATACATAATCGATCATCCACCTAATTATTAAGGTTAAGGCGATCAACTTTGCTATTGTAGCCCTTTAGCTTCCAGAATCTCCTAGCTATCTCAAAGCCTAGGCGAGCGTCTAAAGCGGCATATTTTAGTTGGTTCATGCTCAATGGAACTTTTTCCCAACCAAAAATTAGTTCATCTTCTTCATTTTTTTTTCTTCTTCTTCTTCTTCTTCTTCTTCTTCTTCTTCTTCTTCTCCCTTCTTCTTGTACTTCTTCTCCTTCTTCTTCTTCTTGTCCTTCTTCTTCTTGTTGTTGTCCCTCTTCTTCTTCTCAAGATGTGTCCCAATAGTAGCATTAGCCAAATCATAGAGACTCGGCGTTGGCTTGCTAGTGGGGTTTGGGACAACATGTTGAAGATCATATGCGGATGGAATAACAATTCCGTATGGGCTTAGCATGCGCAGATCATTGTCGATGGCGGCACCACAAAACTTGATGGTGGTGTCCTTCAAGAAGTCCTTGAGGAGTTGCGGCACGGCATTGGCCTTGCAAATTTGAAAGACCAATATCTCGGACTCCACCGAGAGTTGAAGGACGGCGGCACATTGAGGGCGCGCGTGAGTGGTGAAATCACAGTCCAAGCCCACGCACTTGACCGGTGTGTCGTCGAGGAACCGGCGCTTGACCATGCCGATCCACTTCTCCACCCTCGAAGCACGGAGGGTCTCCGTGATGGTGAAGTTCATCTCTTCGATGACCACGTAGTAGATCCGAGACCGGGGCCAATGTTGCTCCTCCATTGTCGCCGAGGGAGAGCTCGCGGGCGCCGGCGGTAATGGTGATGTGTGGGAGTGGTTTTGGGGAAGAAGAAGGCTAGATGTTTTGGGGAAGAAGATGATCAAATGTGTGAGTGATTTATATAGTGAAAGAGGGAGAAGATGAGAGGGCTCCGGCGTGTGAATGCAGGCGAGTTCGAAGGCCGCCGGCACTGGTTCCCGATCAGCGCTCGTAATGTCGATCGGTATCGAAGCGTCGTCGATCGATAACTGGCGCGAAGTGGGCGGTTCGTTTGAACGGGTGATCGGTCCCGGCTCGTGGCACGAACCGGGACTAAAGGTTACCTTTAGTCCCGGTTGGTGCCACGAGCCGGGACTAAAGATCCATGGGGCATTAGTCTTGGCTGTTATATGAAGCCGGGACTGAAGATCCCTTTTGAACCGGGACTAATGCCCCCTGGCCCACATTTTCAAATGAACCGGGACTGATGGACCCTTTAGCCGCGGATCAAATTTGGTCCGAGAGAAATGGGGCGAATGGAAGCCCTTTTTTCTACTAGTGACAGGTCGGTTTTGCAGATACTTGTCGATGATGGAGAAATATACGCAACAATCGACGCCGACCACTATGCGCCTAGTTAGGTAGACAGCAGCCATATTCTACAGCGGAACTATGCGGAAGAAAAAGTTTGGTTTACCAAGAATAATTTTCACATCCTAATGTCCTTTGTTTGATTATTTTTTTTTTAATGTAAGATGCTTGAGATTAGTTTAAAACTGCGCTATCTATCTCTGATTTTTTCACATGTTTTTTCTACAAGCAACCTGTTTACCGTATTCAATAGTAGAGTGTTTAATGCCCCATTTTTTTTGAACCAGATTAATCGTCACCACTCAACTCATGCACCCACACCCCTATTCAGCCACTCGCAAAACGATAGAAATCAACTACGCTTTTTTTCCCTAGACTTATATATTTATGAGAAACTACATTCGACAAGTTCTACCACGCGCTACAATAAGCTTTTTCTTCATACTGAGAAAATGATGCAAATAGTTTTATGATCATTGGCATTTTTAGAAACCATCCCGTCGACTCCGATATGAAGGTGGTAGAATAGACGTGTTACCAAATTGATGGTAATAGACGGTACCATGGTACCATAGTAACGTGGGGCCGGTATCAAAATAATACCGGACCAAAATCTTTAATTTATTTTAACGGAAATCCTAAGAAGCTAGCTCTACTGAAGTTCGCGGCAACGCTTGTATGGGTCCATCGATCAAGGCGGGTGAAAGAGCAGGAGGCCTCGCCACTAACCATGCCCTATGTCTGGGCAACCCTTTTACGGCAGCGGAAACTCCTACTGTGGATGGAGGCGAGGGGGTGGGGGGGGGGTGCTTACCTGTTACCAAGACGAACGCCGGCGATGTCACAGATGGATGATTGGAGAAAACAGGCTGAATTTTAAGACAGAGTTAGAACCCGTCGTCGGCAGTTGGCGGGGTATTGCTCCGATGGTATTCAAGGTGGCGGCAGCAGCGCCTCTAGGCATCACGGATGCGGGGGAGAGAAAAGTATCAACGCATAATCTTGGTCCTTTAATTAACTATACATTCTAAAAAATTTGATTACGTAACACCGGACGGGCGCATTGTACTAGTTTAAAATAAATCATTTATTTAGTTCATCACTAATCAGAAAAATTCTGACCTAACGGTACCGGGTGGTACCAAGGTTCTATGCCAATCACCATAAAAATAGCTCAAAATAATGAATTCCGACTATATATACAGATAAAATCTTAATGGGATCTGCAAATGACATCGTTTGCCCTTAAATAAATTTCAACTATCATTTTTTTAAGAACAGGGCAATTTTTTAAAACACGTCTCATTCTAAACAATCAACATGCGGTATGGTTGTAGACATAATGATGCAATGAAAACCATCCTCCAACACACAACGAGCATCTTTTTCTGCAGAACATTATAACCATGAACCCCCTCATTGTTGAGTATACCAAAGCGTCCAAAGCAATGAAGTTTAGGCATACACAGCAGCGGACGGCACAATGTAGCTTGCAGCGACCGAGGAGCCGGCTAGACACGTTCTTAATTTTCCAATGCACCTGGGAACAATGCGAGTCTTGGACGCACTGGGCGGCAGCCGTCATCACCAAACGTTCTACCTTGCAAAGCTGTCTTACCATCACGCGTGCGTTGTCGCATGAAAACGAGGCTTATTAATGCAAATCTCTCTACAGATTTTGCAATCGCTGCTTCTATTTTCTTTGCAAGGAAAATCATGTAAAAGTCTCAACAAAGTAGCTTAACGGACAGCGTGCATGTATAATTAATGAAATGACTGCGGCCATCTTTATAGCCAAGGCCAACTCCAGGTCGCACTTCCCAATTCATGAATACGAGGAGGTAGAGGGGCACGGCGCGCGGGACAACGAAAAGCCTCCACCAAATTTAAACTCCAGCAACCACAGGAACCCTTGTACTTATAAACTCCCTACATCCCCAAACCACACAATCTACGGGCGCCGAACAGACCCTACACCTGCTCTCCTTCCTCCACAAAGCAGAGCTTCTCTAGGAGCAAATCGCAAAAAAAATGGATGCTTCCAACGAGACAGCTATCAATGCGTCCGAGCTTGTCTTCAACAGCTTCATTCCTTCACAGGTATCTACCCAAACCACATCTATCAAACTGACATCTTTTTATGCTACGACTGCGACGTCATCTATCTTCCGATCCCAAGCACTCAACGTCCTCACATGAAACAGATAACCGAAGCACTGTAGAGAGTCCACTGTTCCGCCTGGGCGAGTTCGACCGGACTCCAGGCAGCGCTTTTACCCCTAATCTACTCAACGAGGTAAGGATCTGGGAATCAAATGCAAACCGTTTTACCAAGTACTGACCCAACGCACGCATAGACAGTTTTTTTTTGTTTCCTTTTTCTGCATGAGAAAGGTTGTCACCAAATTGAACATTTTCGTTAGACCATTTATTCAAGATTTTTTTCAACAATTCAACGATTTCGTCGTCTTCTTTTTTTCTTTTGCTGCAATAACAAACTAGCCCGGCTTATTTAGATTTAAGAAAGTTTTTTTAGAATGCTAATGAATTATTTTCGTTTGTTTTGACAGCCTATCTACTTTGATCACGGTTCTAGCTCTTTGCGATTTGCTGGCCCACGAGGGAGGCCAAGAATGAATCAAGTGGAAGGGAGTCCGTCTGTTGGCGTCAAGGTGCAATCATTTACCAAACATAAAACTATGATCTATCACGAGTTTGGTTTTCGTTGAAACTTCCATTTATAATTTCACATGCGACTATTAAAAATAACCCAAAAAACTACCAACACATTTTTTTTCGGGCTCGTTCTGATCTATTATCCGATGTGGTAAACCTGATGCACCCCCCAAGGACAGATTCTATTAATGGGCTGGCCCATGAAGGGCTCACGACGGAGAAATTGGCAAGCTTCTTCTGTCAGACTAACACGCAGGTTTAATGCAAAAAAAAAACTACTTATACCGTTTCAGCTGTACTAGCTTTCAGCTGTACTAGCTTCAGTTGTGGTAGTCTATGGGCTTCTTTGCTAAACTTTGGGTAGCTGAATCATGCCGTTTAGCATAAACAGTTGAGTTGTTGTATAGACGTTTTTTTTCTTTTTTTGCTCAAGTTTTGTTTTTTATGATACGGCTACCCTGCTCAAGTTGTGAGAGTATGTGGGTGCCACTTCAACTACAAAAACCTAGACCTCGTAGCACCTTGTTTAAGATTAGCTCCAGGTTGTGGGATGGCATCGGTTACTGTAGCAACCACATAAATGTTTGTTGGTGCGTAAAACTTATGGTTTTGGGTCAAAAGTATTTGGTTGGGTTAGTAGGCTATAGTTTAGTCGCCATCTACTACCAGACTACCTTCTAGACAGCAGCACACTTTCTCAAGCCTAGTACTATAACTCAACACATAAGGAAGGTATCCTAGGAGTCCCGGAACCCTGGCTCTTTTAAGTGATACCAACGAAGAGCAGATCCATCATCCTCCCCTTCCAAGAATTCTTCTTTGCCAGAAAAATCAAACTCTTCTCAAAGACTACACAGAGAAACCCAGCAATGGCTCGAGAGAACGAAGATAGTACCAACAACGCCGATATGCTCTTTCAAGCATGGGCTAGCATAGTTTATTTGAGGATTTTGATAAAGGTTAGTTCAGACCACCCTACCTCTATCATCAGCGACTCTTTTTCATCCGCAGTCTAATGGATCTGTCGAGTCATGCTATTTTTTTTGTTTATTTGATTCAATGATTTCCTCGAGCATGGCTGTATGAACTGGGCTAGGGAAATAAAAGGGGATATAGATCCCGGGGCAGTTTTGGGGCGTAGATCTATATCTTAAACGATAGCATCTGGTAGTTTCCGAAATAACCACCTTATTTCTGCAGAGCATCTCTTCATCAGGAAACGGCCTGCCTGATCTCCCGCCCTCTCTAGCTCCACCTGCTATGATGAACAGCACTGAAGATCAGGTATTTTTCATGTTTTCATGTTTGCGAACGTACTGTCAACGAAGTAAATGCGAAGTAGATCCGTTTTTTGCAGTGGAGTTAACATATTGACTTTTTTTCTTTTACAGCATACTAATCAAGATCAAGCTTTGCAAGGAACCAACATCTTGTTGCTACAGGAGACCATTGAGGAGCTCCGCAAGATGAAGGAATCTTTCGACAACGCCACTCAAGTGATGAGAGAGTTAAACTCTACTCTAAGCCGCAGGGAAAACATTGCGGACACAAAGTTCAATGTTGCCATGGAAGCTATTTGCAAGATGGGAAAGCAAATAACCGATTTGGCAATGGATGTGCGAGATAAGAAGCCTGTTGATCGTAGAGGCAAGCTCCTACTGCTAAATATATTAGCAGACTTCTTTCTTAAATTTGTGCAATCTGGGATTTTTCATAACAAATGTTTTTAAACTTACTATCATGTCGCCCTTTAATAACAGGTATTGCACGCAACCCCCCATTCAATTGGATGTTTGGCCACGGCGTAGGTCCGAAGACCGGTACTAAGCCAACAGCAGATCAGACAAGATTTGAGAGACTGAAAACGGCGGCTAGAAAGAATGCTATTTGGTTTATCTACAACTCCGTTGAAAAAAGACCTCATGGAGTAAGTACAGCTTTTAAAAGAACGCCGAGTAACATTTCTGGCCTCTTTCAAATCTAACATTAATGAATAACTCGATGTGAAAATTCCATGTGTTCCCATGTCTGCAGCACATGGATTGCAGTTGAAGAACATCCCGGTGGATGTGTTAATGGAATGGATATTCGAGAAATGCTGATGAATAAAAAAGATATGTCCGAAGGGATGGCCTTCATTCTAGTAAGGATGTTGCGACATGACGAGGTTAACAGGGAATTAGGCATCAACGGACATTGTCATTACGTCATGCATCATTGGGCGGTAAGCGAGGAATAGATAGTGTTTGTTTCGTGTTTTTACAAGCAAGTAAAAATTGAGAATATGGATCATTTATTTAAATATTATATGCTAACAAATTTTTGACCAAATAATTTCAACATAAGGCAATCATGGCTACTGACGCAGATATGTTTCAATGTGAGAAGATGTTTGTAGAGCCATCATTTGAATATGAATTGGAGATTTGCGACAAGGTATTTCTTCCAGATCATCATTTTCTAGATATCCCTTTTTACAGTACCACGAACTGGAATCAAATAAGCTGCATCAAAAAGTTTAGTTTTTCAGTTTTTTAAATACTTCGAAATACTACCCGAAAAATTATATCTTCCAGTTTTGCAAATGTTCTCTTCTAGAAAATTATTTGTTTTCAGGTCGTTGTAATGCTTCTCCTTGGAGAGGAATGGGGGTCTATATGGATAGAAATAAAGAATGCCACCTCTTACCTCATACACCCGGCAGCTTCAGGGAAAAAAACTAATGAAGTTCTGGACTTTTACTACAAACTGATGGAGAGGCTGACTAATTGTGCACTTGCTCACATGAAAAAGTTGGCTAGGTCAACTATCCCCGAAAAACCATGGAACTATGAAATTGCCCTCAAAGGAGAGCATATCATGCCTGGGTAAATTGCTTTTTAAACCCATACTTTTGTGATTAACAAGCATGAATTTTCCAAATAAATGGTGTACTGAACTATCTCCAAATCTTTTTGTTTTTGGTGGCAGATTAGACACTGGTATCAGCACTGCCTTCTATAGCATTCCCAAGAAAAATTAGTTCCTTGTAAGCCATTGAACTTTTTATCTTCTTTAATTTCATCTTTCACAAATTTAAAATCTCATTCACAGCCTTCATTTTTTTTCCCTTTTCATTTCTGGTTCAGGTTGTTTCCCCACAGATGACTTACCTTGCAAAGATTACTTTCATCTACAACTTGATTAAATTCTGCTACCCTGTCACCAAGAAGCTTGTACAAGAGGGTACAGAACCAAAGTCGAAGATAAAGAAGCGGTCTCGCAACGGGAAATCAATTCTTGAAGAAGAACAGTTCTTCTTCTACGAGAGCGACAAAGAAAGTGACATAGGATCGAACGCTCCAAAGAACACTGATCTCAACGAGCAAGTCAATCCAGCGATCGATATGACGCTGCGCCTTACATGATCAACGGCTATGTTATAAAAATCGCTAGAACAAGATTGTAATAAATGAAAGGAACCTTTTTTATTCATGTGTTCCAGCAGACTACAAAGACCAATGTAATGCTAAGCTACACATGCACTATATCTTTAAGGGTCTTTAGCAGTTTGCATCCAGCTATTTTGGTCCTTTTCTGCGGAAATAGATTCATTACACTCTTGATACCATCCAAGCACACACGAGGACAACAGCTAAGAGAACGTATCTATACTTCTTATAAAGCAAAACCCCACTAGAGGTTCATTTAAGTTGTCTATCTTGACATGCAGACTATCCACATCATCACATAACCACGACCGTCCGATTTTGATCTTCAGCCATCCATTTTCGCTCTTTTGATCTTCATACTCATAGCCGGTCACAAAGCAGTATATTTTTATTTGCTTCACGTGTGGTCTATTTACGACGTGCTGACCAACAGCCTAGAAGCAACCCACCAAATCTAACCCAGGTGCAGCCCACTAACCTGATTTACCAGTGCTTCGGTTACTATTTCTCTTCTCGGACATCTGAAGCGCACGAACGATCGACCGATCGTTCGAGCTTCCTCTTCTCCATTAATTTCTTTGAAGACGCACTCCTTTCCTCTCCCACACAATTTCCACAAGAACTACTCCACATGAACCCTCGCCAGAGTAATATATAGCACAGGAACTGATGGTCTGATGGAGGCATACGAGAAGGTCCACATGAACCCTCACCGGCGGCTGCAAGAGCGGCTGATTGGCCTTCGACCGCCCATCAACCATGTCGCTCCATTATGCTCGCTCACTCCATCCACCATGCGCACCAGACACTTCCTCCTCACGTCCGCCTACAAACCTCTCTCTTTCTCTGGCCACCATCACGCCGTCTGAGTATCATCTTTTATGCTAGCTGGTCCTTGCTTCTATGCCTGGCTGACAAGCCTCGATTCTGCTCTTCCTCCTCCTCCTCCCGTTGATGCATGAATGATAAATCTCTGGAATATATGATATCTATGTCTTCCTTTAAAAACGGTTTTGATATTTTTTCCATATTTTGTATTACAGGTTGCATCAATTGTTACTGGTAGCCTAACATGATCTAAAGATGGACTCTGTATACACGTGTACGGCTTTGCATAGAAATTTATTTATCATTTGTATGCTCCTCTTTTGCTGACGTTTTCTGGCATGCAGATTTTGATACTATTTGATTGGCAGATGTTTGACAGAATTCCCATGTGCTACATCGGTATTTCGTCTCTCCGTTCTGTACCTGAATTCAAATTTCGGATATATGCGCAAGTTTTCTTCTTCTAATAGCTACAGACTTGATGAACTATTTCAGATGCACTCGCAGATAGTATAAGCGGTACATTCTCCCCTGCAGGAGTGCTGGTAAGGTATAGTTGTTGCTACGTCATACATTGTCATGTAGCATTGACGATTTACTTTTTGTTTGTAGCATAAAAAAATTGATGTTTAATCTCATGAAAATATTGCCTAATGGTATTATCCAAGTTCATATGATTCAACACATAAACAGCATCTCAGTTCATCTATGTGATGGTCGCATTTCCCCTCTTCTATACGATAAATTGCCAAAAAGAAACTTGAAGTGAGAAACTATAATAAGTGCATACCACAGCAAGTGAAAAATTAACCAAGTGATAGTAAGTATAACTATGGCTGTTTTACTGCTAAATGTGAGGATGGTGGTTTAGTAGATATTTGCCAAAACTAATATTAAATTTCATGTAGAAGTATTGTGTTATCGTCCAAATTCACGTATTCCTCATAAAACATGTAGTATTGCAAATGCATGTCTCTACGAAAATCCCGCAGCAACGCGCGGGGTATTTTTCTAGTTTAATGATAACCAGATCTGTCTTGATCTCATGCAACGAAATGGAAACAAGCTTCTCTGTGTTGCTGCCGTTGATCATAGTTGGTGTACTAAATGGTTTCTTCCCCTCCTTGTTTGGAACATATCCTGAAAGCTCGTCCTCCCACTTCCAAAAATTGCATTTCTGCATTTTTTGCGTTCAAAAACCAAAGTGTTGGGAGAGAAAGACAGACAAAATACCGCGGTGAGGATGATTTCTAGGAAAAGAGTACAAGAAAACATTACCTCTACCATTCCGCACTTGATGAACAGCCTCCCCATGTTCCCAGTGGTTCCAGAACGCCAAAGATCTCCTCCTTCACCGCAGTGGCATGTGAACTTTGAAACTCCCAAGTAGGCTTTGCTAGACTCGTAGCTAATCTTGGAAGCTGATGCCATTTTTTTCCAATGCTAGCAGGAAGGTGATGAGATTTGTGAGAGAGAGCCCGAGCTGGAATGAAGCTTGGAGGTCTTGTGAGCATCATCTATAAATAGGCAAAGCAAGCGAGGGGGAGCGTGTGGGTACTACTAGCCGTTAGCAACCTGTTACCTCACAAATAACACATGCAAGAGCATTCATATTAAATAGCATTAACTCCTGCAAAAAAAATACAGTTGTAGCATACATCTTACTTCACATGCAAGAATACAGTTGTAGCATTTGTGTTAGTCTCTGTAGACATACATCTTTAAGCTAAACGTTAGCAAATTTTTCTTTAGCAATAAACATGCAACAAAAGATAAAAAAATTCAGCTTATTTTAATAAGAAACTATAGTTCGGAAAAATGAGATATTTATAATCATGGTCATTAGATGCAGAGGACAACACACATGGTTGATTAATATTACATAAAAATATGGTCTCTTAAGATAAAAGGGTAAATTGCCTTTTTACTGGCTAAATTCCCCATCATGGCTAATAAAAATAAAGTAAGAAGGAACATGAGTTAATGCCTTTTTTGGCATTTACTTAGGAACATAGGTGGACTTTCTCCCACAAGTAGAACGGTTGTGGCCCACCTCACCACAAGTCTTGCAACGCCTCCTTGTAGCTTCGGTTGGCTCGGCATTGTCATTAACCGGACACTCTGATGTCGGATGCTGTGTAGAATCACAAATGCCACAGTGCTCTACAAGATAAACTCCAGTCTTCAAAAACCTGGCTGACCTGCGGGGACGTTCTTCAGCTAAGACAGTATTTTTTTGTTTAGAAGCTGAACCCTTTTTGCGGCACCCCGGTGATTCTATCGGTGATTTGAATCTCTGCTCTTTTGGCCTACCCCGCGATCTGACATGAGGAGGTGCCGCCACGGTTGGATCAAATTCTAGAACTTCAGCGTTTTTAGTTTGAACTGATAGCGCAGCCATAGCTGAAATTGTAGCTTTGGCGTGGCTCACATAATCAACTGCAATCTCAAAGGCCTGCCTACTCGCAGTTCCCATACAAACAAGTTCCATCGCAGAAGCGTGTAGGAGCCCATGCATTGTTGCTGCGTCAGCGTTCAGGGCTGCCGTGTCATTGTAACCAGGGATCGAGATTATGGAACCTTCTCTGGTAGCCACGGTCCATCTCTTCTTTATTAGACCTGGGGGATCTCAATTGCACCGATATGCACGAGCACCTACATAAATAAATTTGTTCATATTAATTCATTTTTTTAATGCCATAGAGATTTTACTACTACTAAAATACTACTTAACATGGTACAAAAAGAAAAGAAACAAAAAACATACCTTCAAAACATGACGGCAAGGGATACCAGAGTGCTCAAAGTATTTGCACGAACATAGGTAGTCCGATCTGTCACCATTGCACTTCACAATGTACTCACGCCCTACTCCTCCCTCGTCGGACCTTGTCCGAGCGTACCTCACAATAAAAGTGTCGCCCCCGCCATTATCAGTGCATATAAGAGCCCCAGATCGGAATAGCTCGCTGAAAAACCTCTCAAACAATGCGCGCGTATAGACACGTGTGGCATGCTTCTCAATGGGAACGCCAGTCCGTAAAAGGAAATTAACCTGTGGATTTTTACATCCGGGGTGCATACAAAAACAAAAAACTGTTAGGCTCTAAATCTAAGATACAAAATCAAAAAATGTTAGGAAACACATTCAAAAACAGTACATGTTTAGTAGCGTGTTCTTCACGACCTTCGTCAGCGATACGATCGGTTATCAGCCTGTCGTATTGAGCGACAAACAAGTGCATTGGTGCTGACCTTGGAATGTATGTTTTCAGAACATGATTAGCACTCTCGCTTCGTTGCGTGCTGGTCATGCCGGCGCAGAACGTGTCGGTGAGGTGGTGTTTTGCCCACATCCGACGGTTTTCATAGGCCCTACTAAGAAACTCGTTTTCTTCAAGACCATTTTTCTGTATTATATCCGCCCATCCAGCCTCGAATTCTTGCACGCAAACTATCTGATCCAACAGTTCATGCAGATCCTTTTTGAAAGGCGAGTTCTTGCTGTAAACAACACCGAGTGACTCTTTTGCCTTCCGGAGCACATGCCATTTGCACCAACGATGCCTTGTGCCCGGCAGTTCTTGCTCGATTGCCACACGCATCTGGTGACACTGATCTGTGAAAGTTTGTAAAATTTAATTACATCACGTGAAAAACATGTCAATGTAAAAAATAATTTATTTTTAAGAAGTCATTCTATCTTTTTACTATCTTGAATCATACAAACAACTTAGGGACAGTGTACATACCTGTTAGGATAGTTTGTGGAGCTGCAGATCCCATAGCCGCGACAAAGTTCCTAAAAGTCCACTTAAATGCGTCTATAGTCTCCTCAGTAAGTAGAACCCCGGCAAATATGATACTCTGGAAGTGATTGTTAACTCCAACGAATAGGCCGAACGGCAGATTGTATAAGTTTGTTTGGTAAGTTGTATCAAATGTAACGACATCTCCAAATGAAGCATAGTCAATCCTACTAGACCCATGTGCAAAAAAGAGAGACCTAACCCTTTTTTGTCATCCACATCCATTGCAATAACAAAACCAGGGTCCTTTTTCTTAATCCTGCCGAAAACTTCTAGGGTTTTAGCCATATCACCCTCTATCGATTCTTGTGCGAGTTTTGCACACAGAGTTCAAACAGGTTGCCGACTGAAAGGGACATATGAGTCAGTATGGTGGACTGGTCCAACAATCGAACATACCCTTGAAAGTTGAACGTTGTTCAACCGGAGGTGCCTGATGAGCTCGCGAGTGCTTCCGTCTATTCTACTATGTGATGGCCATCTCCTCTTCTCACCACACGACAAGGACATGGGATGGTTGTGCTGCTCAACAAAATGCTTTACGAACCATGAGTCGTCTTCGGCTTTCAACAATGTCATCATGCATGGACACTTGCAACGGGCAGATCTACTCATATCTCCTTTGTCTTCCCCCTATGAACATATATAGTCTGAGGTTAGGATGACTAGGTACAAAGGATTAAATTAGAGCAAATCGATAGTAAGAGAAAAAACAATGAAAATATGGGGGGGGGGGGGGGGGGGGGAGGGTACAAACCTGGCATGAGCAAAGTAAGTCTTGCCTGCTCCTCGCATGTGAGGCATTGACGCGGCTTCGTCCATACCTGATTCCAAAACCAGTCTCCCACGAATACATGTTGAAGAACTCGTACGCCTCCTCAATTGTCTGGAACACCTGACCCTCTTTAGGCGTAAAGATGCATTTCTCACCACGATTCGCGGATTCGCGCAAAGTCTTTTCAACCGCGCCATAGTTCCATGCTACTGGCAGAGAAGGACCAGCCGAAAAGCTTCACAAGTTAAAAACAAAATAGAATGCGGTAAGCTTGAATTAATGGGAATATAGTTCAACTATATAACAGTTGAAATCTAAAGCTTTGCCAACCTATCCTGGTCACCGCCGGCAGGGGGCTCCATTAGAATGCACCGTCGGTCCGGCGATGAGAGATTGGCGCCTTTTGCCAGTGCGATAGTGCCTTGCAGAGTATGAAACTAGAAGTGCAGGGAATTCGGTGTGAGATACTAAGAACAAAACAGCCTGTGCGAGCTATATAGTACCATGAAATGGCAGGAACGAACCACCTAAACTAGAAGTGTTAGTTTTTCATACAGAACTTTCATAAATGTTTGTACACGGCTCCATAAATGATCAGAAGTTGTTTTGCAATTGTAATGCATAGTTGTGGTTATCATTGCATGCACAACTACGTAGATGTGTTCTAGGACCATGAAATGGCGGGAATAACCACCTAAACTAGAAGTGCTAGTTTTGCATACAGGGCTTTTCATAAATGTGAATACACATCTCCTTTTCTCTGTTGAGTTTAGGAAGTGAAGAGGGAAGAACCAGGTACTCCAACGAATGAAGGAGATCAATGCCCACATGAAACAAAGAACAGACTGGTTTCAATAAAAAAATCCATTTCTTTTTCCTAATGAGCATAAATGAATCATGTTCGGTTTCCGTAACATATGTAGATATTGAAGATCTGCTATCTCAAAAGAGGTTCACAAACTTGGAACTATGACATTCCGTACAGTATACCTTGCAAAATGGAGAGGCACAAATGTGGCAATCAAGATGATGAACAATTACATTGTTGGGGATGCATCACAGAAGGCGAGCAAGGTATTAGCTGTATCCATGCAAAGAAAAGTATTAACTGTATAAGTTATTTTATTCTACGGAACATTTCATCTTTAAACTCTAATAAACTTTTATCTGTGGGCATAAATGTGAATACACGGCTTCATAAATGATACAAAAGAATTTGCAACAATAGCCAGTAGTTGTGGTTATCATTGCATGCATAACTGTGAACTTGTGTAGATGCAATACATCGCATGTTAACAATGCAAGGCACCACAACTATGTAGATGTGGTTAGGTTTTGTGCCATTATACAATGAAGAATACAAAAACCACGTAGTTTGGATAGGATGTGTCATTATAGCAGCCGGCTGCTTCTCATAAACGGCGTCACCACCAGCCAGAAGATGGATCACCTAATCTAGTATATAGAGTGCATGTGGTCTTCAGATCCAACGGCTGCTACACTATGCACAGCTATATATATATATATATATATATATATATATATATATATATAGACGTTAGACGGGCAAGTGCGCGGCAAGCCGCGCTTTCCTACCTAGTTTCTTAATAAGGAGGCAAGGAGCATCACACACAGAACACATAGCACAGACAGAACACCAAGAACTATCTTCAACATGAGTACAATCTGCTTCACTCTAGATACCATTGCCCCCATCATGTTCACCCTTTGATCTCCTGTTCCTACATCTCCTGCATCTTCCCTCTCTGCCTGCCTCAGCTTGAGCTCTTCCCTTCTATCCTCTGCCCAGCCAAGTGCTTCCACAGCAGCATCGCCATGAATGAAACCATTATCAATCAAATAGCACACATACTCTAACTCCCAGAGCCGGAATACGCAACCGTGTTGTCATTAAAACAAGAAAGTCTATCAAAATTCAGACTAGAACACTGCATACACTTGTAGAATCCATCTCAAGATAGCCGCACTTTCCTACCTAGTTTCTTAATAAGGAGGCAAGGAGCATCACACACAGAACACATAGCACAGACAGAACACCAAGAACTATCTTCAACATGAGTACAATCTGCTTCACTCCAGATACCATTGTCCCCATCATGTTCACCCTTTGATCTCCTGTTCCTACATCTCCTGCATCTTCCCTCTCTGCCTGCCTCAGCTTGAGCTCTTCCCTTCTATCCTCTGCCCAGCCAAGTGCTTCCACAGCAGCATCGCCATGAATGAAACCATTATCAATCAAATAGCACACATACTCTAACTCCCAGAGCCGGAATACGCAACCGTGTTGTCATTAAAACAAGAAAGTCTATCAAAATTCAGACTAGAACACTGCATACACTTGTAGAATCCATCTCAAGATTTCGGAACAAATATAATGTGCATTTCGATTGAGAACACGTACCCCATGACGCAGACACTTGTAGAACGCCGAGTCCTTGTGCTCTGGTCTCCCAGACATGCTCTTCTCCACCACCCTGCCGCAGTCCGGACAGTTCATGACGGGACGAAAGGACAACAGCGGCGGAGAGCAGAAGTGGCCGAGCTCGAAGATACCATGGCGAAGTGACTCGGCACGTCAGTGGCGGCGGCGGCGATAACTCACTACGGCGGCGGTGGAGCTTCGGAGCAGAGAAGGGGAAATTTGGAGGAGCTAAGGATTTGGCCGTGGAGCAGCAGAGAAGCCTAGGCCTTTTATTCTTAAGGTGACGCTTTTGCACATGGCCCCTCCTATGCGTTCGCCTCTCAAAAATAACCCTCCAGGTACTGTTAAGTGGGTCCCACGCGATGCCACATCATCCGATACACCACGCCAAATGACCCAATAACCGTCGCTGACACTATCATGCGTATTTATTTACTGTAAAATTGTATTCTCATTGTACAATGATTGTATTGATTTCGTTAAGCAAATTTAAATACTATTTATGGATTTTACTCTTCTGACACGGTGAATTCTATGTCATTTAATGATAGTTTCTGTGCAACATTTTCATTCGGAAGCTCATTTTTAGTCTGAGTCATTGGACGAGACACTCGGTCACGCTCTTGCGACAAACGAGCTGGATCCATCAGCGACTTCACGTTGATATAACGATACTAGGTAAAAAAGAGCGGTTTGCCGCGCGTTTGCCCGTCTAACAGCGGTCAAGCAAGCATAAAAAACATTGTAAAAATTAAATTCAGAAAGCATAGTTTTATAATGCTATAGGTAGTGGATAGTTTACACATGATAATTACATAGTAATACATGACATTTGTGCAAATTAAAGACCCTTTTTACAATAGGATGATCACAATGGTAAAGATGGCAGGAAAAATTCAGGAAGCATAGAGCATGTGGCAAGTACTTAACCAAAATTACGTAGTAGTTTATAGCTTAATTACATATGAAAATATACCGGTAATCCTAAAACAATATAACCAAGTGAAAGACAGCAGTGGCAAACTGTCCTACGTCTAGGAACTCCTTCTGATCCTTTCTTAATAGCGCCCACAGTTAAACTGATCTCGCAGAATAGTGAAGAGAGTGGGTAGTCATGGTTATTCCCTGCCATTTTTCAAATGGCTTTTTACTTGTTGGCCAGCATGCTAAAGATCAAAATCTACCTTCTTTAAGAGCTCAAATGTCAGTATTGTGGTCATCAACTTCATCACTCTGTCCTACATAACAGTTATTAGCTATGAGAAACGATACCATTGTTTTGGTAGAAAGAACCAATTCCTTTTAGAAGCTCACCTTACCTCTTTGCTCTGTCACTAATTTGACATGAAGATCTATGTGAATTTCCTGCAAATATGATGGGCAACCGGTTATTAATAACATTTTGAAAGAAGGTAAAGCCAAACACAATACTAAGGTAGCATACGCAAAAGAGGAGGAGCTGCTTGAGGTACACATAGAAATACAAAAGTATGTAGGAAACTGTGTCTACCGAACAATGCTTGCATAAGCACAATTAGATATCAACCACAGTTTTCACAATTGGATATCAACAATAGTTCTAGAAGTGTATAGATTAAACTATACATGCACATACCATCTTAGTACACAAGGAGTTGTCTTAGGTATTAGGCTATAGAAAAATTGTTTCGACTACATAAGAATATGAAGTTGCATAAAAAAGGAATAGGTAAATTGAGGTAGGACATAGAAATGTTATGTGTGGGTATAAAAGAAAGGGGAGCGTTGAGCGTTCCCCAAGGGATTATTTCCCCCAATCCCCTGCCTCCCCTGAGCGACACGTGTCCCTCTAGGACCACCACCTACATGCACTCTTCTCTTCCCCGCACATCACAGAAAAGTCAATAAAATCCTCACGCAGACGACACACCTACAGCCACATGACCGTACCATCATCCCGACACATGAAGAAAGTCTAGCGAGGGACCTCGCCGATAGCATGTCAACTCCAGTTGGCAGCACGGCCATCTGTCCTTGCAGCATCGGCCCCTTCTCCTTGCAGCACTGCCTCCCACCGATAGTATCACCGCGCATGGCCTATGGTAGCAACTCCAGCAGCATGGCCGCCCGACAGGTAGCACCGCCGCCCCTCGTTGTAGCATCGCTGCGCACAGCCATCCCTCCTTGCATCATTGCTGCACATCGGTGGTAGCACCCCACCTATGGCAGCACCACCATCTCAGATGGCAGCACCAAGCCATCACCACCCCCATTGATGGTAGCACCGCCCACCACCAATGGTCCCATCAACGACCTTCCTCGGTAGCAGGCCCTTTCAACGCCTGTAGCACTGGCTGGCAGTACCATGCTAGCGTGTGGTTGATGTGTAGCAGACAGTCCTTGTGCTTGGTGGATAACCAGTCCGTTGGGAACCCCAAGAGGAAGGTATGATGAGTATAGCAGCTAGTCTTCCCTCAGTTAAGAAACCAAGGTTTAATATCGATCAGGAGAGGAGAGACAAACGACTGAAGGTGATGCGGAACCTGCACACACACAAACAAATACTTTGTTCCCAACTTGCGATGAGGTTGTCAATCTCACTGGTTTGCTTGAAACAAAGGTTATGAGTGTATCGAGTGGAAAACAGTAGAGAATGCAATAAAGTAAACAGTGCAAGAAAGTAAACAGGTGATAGCAATATGATGGAAAAAGGACCGGGGTCCACAGTTCACTAGTGGTGTCTCTCCATAGATAAAATAGCACATGCTGGGTAAACAAATTACAGTTGGGCAATTGATAGAATAGAGATAACGTGATATGTCAAGATCACTATGAGATTTACTCTGGGCATTACAACAAAATACATAGACCGCCATCTAACTGCATCTATGACTAATAATCCACCCCTGGGGATATCAATCCGAACACCCCAAAAGTATTAAGTTGCGAACAACGGATAATTGCATTAAGCAAAGTGTGTAATGTAAACAAAGCATATGCCCTTGAGCATATGAATGTTGTTTTCTCCCTAGTAGCAACAGCACATCTACCACCTTAGAGGTTTCTGTCACTCCCCCAGGTGAAATAGAGACATGAACCCACTATCGAGCATAAATACCCCCTCTTGGAGTCACTAGCAACTACTCGGCCAAGATAGCTACTAACAACGGAGAGCATGCAAGATCATAAACAACATAGAGATAACATAAGATAAATTTTAGTACAACAACTTAATCATAAACACCAATATTCATCGGATCCCAACAAACCAACATCATAGAATTACATAACGGTGATCTCAATCATGTGGGGCAGCTCATGAGATCTAAACATGAAGCACAAAGTGGAGAAGACAACCATCTAGCTACTACTATGGACTCATAGTCCAAGGTAGACTACTCACTCATCGCTCCAGAGGCAAGCATGGTGATGAAGAAGACCTCCGATGGCGATTCCCCTCTCCGGCAGGGTGCCGGGAAGAGCTTCTGGACCCTCCCAATCTTCGGGTTGACGGCGGCGGCGGATCGCGATGTGTTCTGGAAAATTGATCGGGTACTTAGGTTTTACGCGTCGGGGGGTCTTTATAGGCGAAGGGGCAATGTCAGAGGAGGGGCCAGGCTCCCACACGCGAGCCCCACGTGGCCAGGCCCCTGGCCGCGCTGGCCACATGTGTGGGGCCCTGGTGGCCCCCCTCCGACTCTCCTTCGGATCTCTGGAAGCTTCCGGGTAAAATAAGACTTCAGGATGTGGTTTCATCCAATTCCGAGAATATTTCCTGTGTATCACTTCTGAAACACAAAAACATCAGAAAACAGGGAACTGGCACTATGGCAACTTGTTAATAAGTTAGTTCTGGAAAATGCATAAAAGTGCCACGAAGTGTAATGAAACAGTAGGCAAATGGTGTAAAAATAAGCATGGAGCATCAAAAATTATAGATACGTTGGAGACGTATCAAGCATCCCCAAGTTTAACTCCTGCTCGTCCTCGAGTAGATAAGTGATAACAAAAGAATAAATTTTGAGGTGACATGCACCTACACAATCTTGATCATATATGTAAGCATTTGTGAGCTGGGATCATATGAACTTAAACATGGGCATGAAGATATAATTATGACAATAAGAACTTAGCAACCATGTTGTAAACATGCAAATGAACACAAACAAAAGATCATGAAAATGAAACAATGAAAGTCAAACATGTGTTCAAATCATAAGGAAAACATACAAGTGGTTTTCAGCTTGTCCTTCAAAGAGAGCAAAACATAAATGCATAGGACACCTTCAAGTTTAAGAGGGCGACTAGATACAAATAATTTGAGAACAAGTGAAACCAACAATATGAATCAATCAATAAACTTTGGGACAATGCATATTATACTAAGAATGACAACTATGCTCTCTTATGGTGCATAAAGAAAGAAGATGGTGACTCAACATAAAAGTAGAAGAAAGACCATTCGCAGAGGGAAGCAGTGATTGCACATGTGCTAGAGCTTTTCATTTTTAAAACAGAGAGATAAAAATTGGTTTTGAGAGGTGGTTGTCTTTGTCAACGACTGGCAATGGGGTTCTTACTATCTTCCATACAAAAATTGAAGAAAGTTTTTGAGAGAGATTGGCACTTTTTGTGCTCTTTTATAAAACTTGGCACTCCTCCCCACCTTTTTTCCTTTCACAAACCATGGTTAACTGATTCCATCGGGTGCCCACCAACATTCACATTCCTTGGAGGAGTGCCTTTTTTCTTTCTTTTTTTTCTTTTTGGAATAAGCAATATGGAAGATAGCAAATCCGACCACTACGTCCCCATGAGCTGAAAACAGTGTCACAAAACAGGAAGTATTTTGAAGGTTTTGAAAGGTAGCACATGGAAATTTTACTTTGGAATGGCTTACAAATACCATGCATAGGAATTTATAGTGGACACAATGGAAAACTTTGGCTTTTAGGAGTTGGATGCACGAGTAGAGCTCATACTCATTACAAGGCGAGGGCTAGCAAAAGACTGGGAGCGACCAACTAAGAGAGCAATAATGGCCATAATCATGCAAAGCGACAAAGCGACATTAAAAGAAGCATAAGATGGCATCAAAAGTCAAAAACTAAATGATCATGAAGGCTATTGGCGACTTTGTATGAGTCTAACATGTGTGAGCATGTGCCAAGTCAACCCAAATAAAGCATAAAGGAGAAAACCAAAATAATGCTTCTATACAATAAAAACAACGCATGATTTTTTCGGAGGCGCATTAAGCAATCTCAGTTATTTGAGACAAGTCATGCTACAGAAAAACCACTAAGCATACTATCAAAAAGACATCAAGCATTACATGAAAAAGCCTAAGCCGCAGTCTACACAAGCTCCTTCTTGTACCACTATTTTGCATAAAGCTTTTTCTCTTTTCCAACACCATTTGAAATTTTTATAACTACCTCTTTTGATGAAAACCAATAAAGATCAGAGGCAAAAATACACCTTGATGAAAAGATATGACAAGATCTGAATGCATATCAAGGCAAAAAGAAAGCCAAAAGCAGTAGCAGAAAAAGTAGAACGCTCGATAAAAAGTAAGATTGAAAACTAGAGCGTTCTTTGCAAATGAAAACGAGTATATCTTCTCCAAAATAAATTTGTTGGGGTCCAACCATTTATTGCAGCAAACAAACTAAACTAAACAACTAAGAAAACTAAAACAACTGACGCTTCAAGAAAAACACATAGTGCATGAAGCAATAAAAATATAGTGTTTTGAAAGGTGACCTGGTTTTTGCCGATGAAGAAGGGGTGCCTCGGGGGCATCCCTAAGCTTTGACGCTTGTACTTCTTGGATATTTCTTGGGGTGCTGGGCATCCCCAAGCTTGAGCTTTTGTCCAATCTTCAACTCATCTCATCATTCTCCAATCCCTACACTTGAAAACTTCCTTCATACAAAACTAAACACAATTCTATTAGCAACATTAGTGTAAGCATAAAATGTATTCAACCTCTTTTGCTTCAGGTTTCAACTCAAAACCACCACATATAAAGCATATACTACTGTAGCAACTTCCCAAAAGGTTCCATGATAAAAAAAGAACTCAAAAGAAAGCGATAAAGTGGCAAACACAAATATTGGCAGAAATCTATCAAAACTGAACAGCTGACAAAGGACAAATTTTTGAAAGGTTTTCTGTTGCTCAAATCAAAAAGTGTTCAACTAACGAAAGTTTGGATATAACCTGGGGCATATGCACAAAACATCGCAGGTCCAAAAGATAAACAGAGAATTTATACAAATTTTTAGGGTGCAGCAACAAAAACAGTTTCACGACAGCAACATCCCCAAATCATTACCTCGCTCAAATTAGAGGCTTCTCTTGGCACAAAAACGAAATAAACAAGATAAGGAGCAGTCATTATAGTAGCAATGACTTCCAAGACTCAAATAAAAGAAAAAGTACTGAAAAGAAAACATTGAGTTATCTCCCAAAAGTGCTTTTCTTTAACGCCTTTGAGCTAGGCGCAGAAAATTGTGAATCAAGTAATATCAAGTGATGAAGCATCGAGCTCATAATTTGCTCTAAGAATAGAGTCAAAAAGTAATTTCTTCCTTTTCCTAGGGAAGTCTTCCATACCTTTATTTAGTGGAAATTGATATTTGATGGTGCCTTCCCTCATATCAATGATGGCACCTACAGTTCGAAGAAAAGGTCTTCCCAAAATAATAGGACATGAAGCATGGCATTCAACATCCATAACAAGAAAATCAACAGGAACAAGGTTATTGTTAACCACAATAAGAACATCATTAATCCTTTCCAAAGGTTTCTTCTTAGCAACATCAGCAATATGAACATCAAAATAACATTTTTCAAGCGGTGGCAAATCAAGCATGTCATCAATCTTTCTAGGCATGATAGAAATACTAGCACCTAGATCACATAAAGCATGGCAATCATATCCATTAACATGCATATCAATGATGGGTTCCCAACCATCTTCTAACTTCTTGGGAACAGAGGCTTTTTGCTTCAACTTTTCATCCCTAATTTTTATGAGAGCATTGGGAGTCAAAGCAAGCTTTTGCAAGAACAAAATTACTTCAGATATATTGCAGCCATCAACATCAAAATCATTAAAAGAAATAGAGCTATCATCTCCCACACTCCGAAAAATTTCAGCACTCTTTTGAGAAAAAGTTTTGGCAGTTTTAGGCTTTTTAGCACAAGGAGTGGGAGTTTTCTCTACACCAATCAAAGTAGGAGGATTGCTAGCATTAGGAATAACATTATCAGAGGTAGTAATAGTACAAACTTTCAAATTTCTAGCAATCTCATCCTCTCTTTCCCATCTAGCATGCAATTCTGCTAACAATCTAAGATTTTCATCAATTCCAACTTGAATAGTATTAGAAGTAGCAAAAACATTCTCTTTCACATCATTAGGCAACACTTTTAATTTCAGATTTTCAACATCATGAGCAAGGCTATCAACCTTAGAAGCAAGAATATCAATTTTGCCTAACTTTTCCTCAATAGACTTATAAAAGCAGTTTGTTTTACCATGAAGTCTTTGAGCATGACTTCAAGTTCAGAGGGCGCGGCCCTAGTGTTGTTGTAGGAATTACCATAAGAATTACCATAACCATTACCATTGGTAGAAGGATATGGCCTATAACTGTTACTAGCAAAATTGTTCCTATAAGCATTGTTGTTAAAATTATTGTTTCTAATGAAATTCACATCAACATGCTCTTCTTGAGCAACCAAAGAGGCCAAAGGAACATTATTAGGATCAACATGAGTCCTATCATTAGCAAGCATAGCCATAATGGTATCAATCTTATCATTCAAGGAAGAGGTTTCCTCAACAGAATTTACCTTCTTACCTTGTGGAGCTCTCTCGGTGTGCCATTCAGAATAATTTACCATCATGTTCTCAAGTAGCTTCGTTGCAGCGCCCAAGGTAAGGGACATAAAAGTGCCTCCAGCAGATGAATCAAGTAGGTTCCTTGAAGAAAAATACAGTCCTGCATAAAAAGTTTGGATAATCATCCAAGTAGTCAGTCCATGAGTGGGGCAATTCTTTACCATAGATTTCATTCTTTCCCAAGCCTGAGCAACATGTTCATTATCAAACTGAGTAAACTTCATAATATTGCTACGCATAGATATAATCTTAGCAGGAGGATAGTATCTACCAATAAAAGCATCCTTACACTTAGCCCATGAATCAATACTATTCTTAGTCAAAGATAGCAACCAATCTTTAGCTTTTCCTCTCAAAGAGAAAGGAAACAACTTGAGCTTAATAATATCACTTTCTACATCCTTATATTTCTGCATCTCACATAGCTCAACAAAATTGTTGAGATGAGCGGTAGCATCTTCAGTACTAGCACTAGAAAATTGCTCTTTCATAACAAGGTTCAATAAAGCAGGCTTAATCTCATAAAAGTTTGCAGCAGGAGCAGGTGGTGCAATAGGAGTGCAGATAAAATCACTATTGTTGGTGCTAGTAAAGTCACACAACTTGGTATTTTCAGGAGTAGCCATTTCAGCAAAACTAAAGTAAACAAGTAAAAACAACTACCAAGGATTCTAATTTTTTTTTTGGGTTTTTTGATATAAAGCGATGCAAGTAAAATAAATAAAGTAAAGCAAAACAATAACAAAGTAAAGTATGTGTGTGTGAAAAACTCCCCTTGCATAAGTCTTCTTTCCTCCCTGGCAACGGCACCAGAAAATTAGCTGCTAGCATGTGGTTGATGTGTAGTAGACAGTCCTTGTGCTTGGTGGATAATCAGCCCGTTGGGAACCCCAAGAGGAAGGTATGATGAGTATAGCAGCTAGTCTTCCCTCAGTTAAGAAACCAAGGTTTAATATTGACCAGGAGAGGAGAGACAAACGACTGAAGGTGATGCGGAACTTGCACACACACACAAACAAATACTTTGTTCCCAACTTGCGATGAAGTTGTCAATCTCACCAGTTTGCTTGAAACAAAGGTTATGAGTGTATCGAGTGGAAAACAGTAGAGAATGCAATAAAGTAAACAGTGCAAGAAAGTAAACAGGTGATAGCAATATGAAGGAAAAAGGACCGGGGTCCACAGTTCACTAGTGGTGTCTCTCCATAGATAAAATAGCATATGCTGGGTAAACAAATTACAGTTGGGCAATTGATAGAATAGAGATAACATGATATGTCAAGAAGATCACTATGAGATTTACTCTGGGCATTACAACAAAATACATAGACCGCCATCCAACTTAATAATCCACCCCCGGGGATATCAATCTGAACACCCCAAAAGTATTAAGTTGCGAACAACGGATAATTGCATTAAGCAAAGTGTGTAATGTAAACAAAGCATATGCCCTTGAGCATATGAATGTTGTTTTCTCCCTAGTAGCAACAGCACATCAACCACCTTAGAGGTTTCTGTCACTCCCCCAGGTGAAATAGAGACATGAACCCACTATCGAGCATAAATACCCCCTCTTGGAGTCACTAGCAACTACTCGGCCAAGATAGCTACTAACAACGGAGAGCATGCAAGATCATAAACAACATAGAGATAACATAAGATAAATTTCAGTACAACAACTTAATCATAGACACTAATATTCATCGGATCCCAACAAACCAACATCATAGAATTACATAACAGTGATCTCAATCATGTAGGGCAGCTCATGAGATCTAAACATGAAGCACAAAGTGGAGGAGACAACCATCTAGCTACTGCTATGGACCCATAGTCCAAGGTAGACTACTCACTCATCGCTCCGGAGGCAAGCATGGCGATGAAGAAGACCTCCGCTAGTGATTCCCCTCTCCGGCAGGGTGCCGAGAAGAGCTTCTGGACCCTCCCGATCTTCGGGTCGATGGCGGCGGCGGATCGTGATGTGTTCTAGAAAATTGATCGGGTACTTAGGTTTTACGTGTTGGGGGGTCTTTATAGGCGAAGGGGCAATATCAGAGGAGGGGCTAGGCTCCCACACGTGGGCCCCACATGGCCAGGCCCCTGGCCGCGCCGGCCATGTGTGTGGGGCCCTGGTGGCCCCCCTCCGACTCTCCTTTGGATCTCTGGAAGTTTCCGGGTAAAATAAGACTTCAGGATGTGGTTTCGTCCAATTCTGAGAATATTTCCTGTGTATCACTTTTGAAACACAAAAACAGCAGAAAACAGGGAACTGGCACTGTGGCAACTTGTTAATAGGTTAGTTCCAGAAAATGCATAAAAGTGCCACGAAGTGTAACGAAACAGTAGGCAAATGGTGTAAAAACAAGCATGGAGCATCAAAAATTATAGATACATTGGAGACGTATCATACCACCACCAACGGCTCGCAGCACTATGGCCCGCCGCTGGTAGCGGTGCTTCCGACCGCTGGTAGCAGCACGGCCCACCGCTTGAAGCCTCGCCACTTCCAACTCAGGCAAACATGAGCGGCTGCGGTGGTGCTGGTGAGCTGGTGATGGAGCAGGCGCGGCGGAGCTGGAGATGTCAGCACCGAGAGATCCGGGAAGCCCGTGATGAGAGACCCTTGGAGACTGCACTGCCAGGAAAATCCAGCGAGGTCATGGCGGTCCGGGGATCTAGCGAGGTCGTAAGGTTGTAAAGGAGGAGAGAGGGGGTAAATCCATCAGCATGGAACAAAGGAAAGGCACGATGGCAGCGCGTGGTGTGACAGGCTGCAGGGCCCCCGCGGCGACGGAAGCTCCCTGTAGGCAGGCGCATAATCTCATTATACCATCCTCGTGTACGTAAGAATGAAAACACTAACTTCCGAACGTTATGGCGCCTGGACTGAATCGCTGGCCGTCCATCTAGGTTGGAGATCCGTATTTCACGTTTTTGCAAAAGGTCCCTGTATTATTTTGAATTCAACCCGCAGCCCCAGGCAAAGTTGGTACAAAAGAGGAAACCACCCTAGAAACCCTAGATGCTCCCCCCGCTCCCCCCCGTTCCCCCGCTCCCCCACCCTGGCGGTGGCTCGAGCCGCCTGCCAGATCCCGGCCAACTACCGCCCCGCCGGCGTCCTCTGCTCTGCCTCCACCAAGCCCGACGCCACCCCGCCAGATCCCGCCCCTCACCGCCGACGCCAGCTCCCGCCCGGTGATACGTCTCCAATGTATCTATAATTTTTGATGCTCCATGCTTGCTTTTACACCATTTGCTTATTGTTTCGTTACACTTAGTGGCACTTTTATGCATTTTCTGGAACTAACCTATTAATAAGTTGCCACAGTGCCAGTTTCCTGTTTTCTGCTGTTTTTGTGTTTCCGAGTGATACACAGGAAATATTCTTAGAATTGGATGAAACAAGTTCCTGAGGTCTTATTTTTCCCAGAAGCTTCCAGAGATCAGAAGGGGAGCCGGAGGGGGCCACCAGGCCCCCTCCCACAGGCCCGGCGCGGCCAGGGGCCTGGCCGCACGGGGGCCGTGTGAGGGCGCCTGGTCCCTCTCCTGGCACCGCCCCTTCGCCTATAAATACCCCCCGACGGAAAAAACCTAAGTACCCGATCAGATTTCTAGAACACATCACGATCCGCCGCCGCCGTCGACCCAAAGATCGGGAGGGTCCAGAAGCTCTTCTCGGCACCCTGCCGGAGAAGGGAATCGCCACCGGAGGCCTTTTTCATCGCCATGCTCGCCTCCAGAGCGATGAGTGAGTAGTCTACCTTGGACTATGGGTCCATAGCAGTAGCTAGATGGTTGTCTTCTCCACCATGTGCTTCATGTTTAGATCTCATGAGCTGCCCTACATGATTGAGATCACCGTTATGTAATTCTATGATGTTGGTTTGTTGGGATCCAATGAATATTGGTGTTTATGATTAAGTTGCTGTACTAAAATTTATCTTATGTTATCTCTATGTTGTTTATGATCTTGCATGCTCTCCGTTGTTAGTAGCTATCTTGGCCGAGTAGTTGCTAGTGACTCCAAGAGGGGGCATTTATGCTCGATAGTGGGTTCATGTCTCTATTTCACCTGGGGGAGTGACAGAAACCTCTAAGGTGGTAGATGTGCTGTTGCTACTAGGGAGAAAACAACATTCATATGCTCAAGGGCATATGCTTTGTTTACATTACACACTTTGCTTAATGCAATTATCTGTTGTTCGCAACTTAATACTTTTGGGGTGTTCGGATTGATAACCCCGAGGGTGGATTATTAGTCATAGATGCAGTTGGATGGCGGTCTATGTATTTTGTTGTAATGCCCAGAGTAAATCTCATAGTGATCTTCTTAACATATCACGTTTATCTTTATTCTATCAATTGCCCAACTGTAATTTGTTTACCCAGCATGTTATTTTATCTATGGAGAGACACCACTAGTGAACTGTGGACCCCGGTCCTATTTCCATCATATTGCTATCACCTGTTTACTTTTTCGTACTGTTTACTTTACTCGCATACTATTACTGTTTTCCACTCGATACGCTCATAACCTTTGTTTCAAGCAAACCGGTGAGATTGACAACCTCATCGTAAGTTGGGAGCAAAGTATTTGTTTGTGTGTGTGCAGGTTCCACGTTGCAGCTAGCAAGCAAAGCTTGGATGAGGCGCCATATACAAATTGTCCGCTGCTGTCACAAACTAGCAAGCATCACCTTCAGCTATCCTTGTCTCTCCTCTCCTGATCGACATTAAACCTTGGTTTCTTTAACTGAGGGAAAACTAGCTGCTATACTCATCATACATTCCTCTTGGGGTTCCCAACGGGCTGATCATTCACCAAGCACAAGGACTGTCTGCTACACATCAACTAGGCACCAGCAGCTCTTTTTCTGGGTGCCATCACACAGTAGCAGCTGCTTTTCTGGCGCCGTTGCCGGGGAGAAAAGAAGACTTCTGCGAGGGGAGTTTTCACACACACATACTTTACTTTGTTATTGTTTTGCTTTACTTTATTTATTTTACCTGCATCGCTTTATATCAAAAACCCAAAAAAATTAGAATCCTTGGTAGTTGTTATTTCTTTACTTTAGTTTATCATGTTGTTCCCTAAGTTTGTTCTGGAGGGCCTCTCAGTAGGTAGTGGTTCGATTATTGGTAAAAGTAACATTGCAGAGTTCTTTAATCACATTAGTATGCATGAGGAAGTTGAGGAAAAATCCTTGGTTGAGTTAGCTCCTAGCTATGAAGTTGCTTCTGCTCATTTAGTTCACATGTTAGAAGCTAGGTTCGCTAGGCTGAATCCTTATTTGCAATATATGTTCCTTCAGCTTCATAAAATTAAGGACCCCGAAAAGAAAGCTTTTATCTTAGAAACTTTGCGCCTAGAATTTAAGGATGTTGTTATTGAAGCTAGGAAGGTTCTTAAACATTTTAATAAACTCGGTTCTCCTATAAATGTTATTAGTACAGATGATGAGGGAGCCGAGATACCTATACCTCGCAAGCTTTTGGGATTGAGTGAAGCTTTTGAAAATAATTTTGATTGGATCTATCCTGAAAATCTTTTTGATGAAAGTAGTGTGCCAAAGCATGATCACAAGGGGTCTTCTAAAACTTATGTGGATGAAATACAATGTCTTGTTGACAAGACCTCTGCAGTTGATCTTAATGCTTCTTCTGAAAATACTTGATTCGCAATTTTCTGCGCCTAGCTCAAAGGCGTTAAAGAAAAGCACTCTTGGGAGATAACCCAATGTTTTCTTTTCAGTACTTTTTCTTTTATTTGAGTCATGGAAGTCATTACTACTGTAATAACCACTCCTTATCCTTTTTATTTCGTTTTTGTGCCAAGAGAAGCCTCTAATTTAAGTGAGGTAAGATTTGGGGATGTTGCTGTCCTAAAACTGTTTTCGGTGCTGCACCGTAAAAATTCGTATAAATTACCTGTATATCTTTTAGACCTGAAATTTCTTATGCGTATGCCCCAGGTTATATCCAAACTTTCATTAGTTGAACACTTTTTTATTTGAGCAACAGAAAACCCCTCAAAAATTCAACCTTTTTCAGCTGTTCAGTTTTGACAGATTTCCGCCAATATTTGTGTTTGCCACTTTATCGCTTTCTTTTGAGTTCTTTTTTATCATGGAACCTTTTTGGGGAGTTGCTACAGTAGTACTTACTTTATATGTGGTGGTTTTGAGTTGAAACCTGAAGCTAAAAGAGGTTGAATATATTTTATGCTTACACTAATGTTGCTAATAGAATTGTGTTTAGTTTTGTATGAAGGAAGTTTTCAAGTGTAGGGATTGGAGAATGATGAGATGAGTTGAAGAATGGATAAAAGCTCAAGCTTGGGGATGCCCAGTACTCCAAGAAATATCGAAGAAGTACAAGCGTCGAAGCTTGGGGATGCCCCCGAGGCACCCCTTCTTCATCGGCAAAAATCAGGTCACCTTTCAAAACACTATATTTTTATTGCTTCATGCACTATGTGTTTTTCTTGGAGCGTCAGTCATGTTAGTTTTCTTAGTTTGTTTAGTTTTTTTGTTTGCTGCAATAAATGGTTGGACCCCAATAAATTTCCTTTGGAGGAGATGTACTCGTTTTTCATTTGCAAAGAACGCTCTAGTTTTCAATCTTACTTTTTATCGAGCGTTCTACTTTTTCTGCTACTGCTTTTGGCTTTTGTTTTTGCCTTGATATGCGTTCAGATCTTCTTATATTTATCTATCAAGGTGTATTTTTGTCTCTGATCTTTATTGGTTTTCATCAAAAGAGGTAGTTATAAAAATTTCAAATGGTGTTGGAAAAGAGAAAAAGCTTTATGCAAAATAGTGGTACAAGAAGGAGCTTGTGTAGACTACGGCTTAGGATTTTTCATGTCATGCTTGATGTCTTTTTGATAGTATGCTTAGTGGTTTTGCTATAGCATGACTTGTCTCAAATAACTGAGATTGCTTAATGAGCCTCTAAAAAAATCATGCGTTGTTCTTATTGTATGGAAGCATTATTTTGGTTTTCTCCTTGATGCTTTATTTGGGTTGACTTGGCACATGCTCACACATGTTAGACTCATACAAAGTCGCCAATAGCCTTCATGATCATTTAGTTTTTGACTTTTGATGCTATCTTATGCTTCTTTTAATGTTGCTTTGTCGCTTTGCATGATTATGGCCATTATTGCTCTCTTAGTTGGTCGCTCCCAGTCTTTTGCTAGCCCTTGCCTTGTACTGAGTATGAGCTCTACTCGTGCATCCAACTCCTAAAAGCCAAAGTTTTCCATTGTGTCCACCATACATACCTACTAGCAATTTGCTATTTCAAGTAAATTTGACTCGCTTTTATTATCTCTTCAAATTAAACTCTTACCAGTGTTATGCGAAATTCGGTCAGTAAAGCTCTCATGAACCGGAAGGCACACTTTACTTTTTCCTGTTCTTAAAAATTTGACATTGTGGTCTTTTATGCTGAGTTGTTATGCTTGCAAGTTGTAAGTTGGATTCTAGCCCAGCCATTGTGGCATGGGGCAAGCTTTCAACATTGCACTACTATTTGAGTTGATATCGTGATCTTTTGTTTATGGATGCCCGCGATGTGAAATGAATTGGGAAGCTTGTGAGGATCATGGAGTTTTTATATGTGTTAGGGAAACGCCAGGCCGCCAATCTAAGCCATGCATAATTCATGATGGAAATTTGCAGCATACCCATGGTGAACATTCGACGACGCATCTCACAATAAAAAGCTAAACAATATAGCAAATAAAAGAGATGTTGAGGTGTTCATTGTCTGCTTGTCCTGTCATTTTGGTGTGGGCTTGTTCCATGTCATCGGGCACGGAGGTACCCCATTGGCGGTTCTCAATGATACACATATATTTACAATGACAAGAGCCTTGCTTGGGACTCTAAGTAAAGTAGCATGAGTTTGGGTACTCGTATTCACGGGACACGAGGTTTTCAACTTATGATTTGTCAAGCATATGCATCATAATTGTTCTCGCATTAACTTTAACCATTCAAGATGCTTATGATGGGGGCAATGAGAACTCAAAGCCAGTAAGTAACATAATTTTTGAAGGTTATAAAACTTGCAATCACTGCTTCCCTCTGCGAAGGGCCTTTCTTCTACTTTTATGTTGAGTCACCACTTTCTTTCTTTATGCATCATTAAGAGAGCATAGTTGTCATTCTTAGTGTGATATGCATTGTCCCAAGGTTCATTGATTGATTCATGATGTTTGGTTTCACTTGTCTCAAATTATTTGTATCTAGTCGCCCTCTTAAACTTGAAGGTGTCCTATGCATTTATGTTTTGCTCTCTTTGAAGGACAAGCTAAAAACCATTTCTATGTTTTTCTTTATAATTGAACACATGTTTGACTTTCATTGTTTCATTATCATGATCTTTTGTTTGTGTTCATTTGCATGTTTACAACATGGTTGCTAAGTTCTTATTGTCATAATTATATCTGCATGCCATGTTTAAGTTCTATTGATCCCAGCTCACCAATGCTTACATATATGATCAAGATTGTGTAGGTGCATGTCACCTCAAAAATTATTCTTTTGTTATCACTTACCTACTCGAGGACGAGCAGGAGTTAAGCTTGGGGATGCTTGATACGTCTCCAACGTATCTATAATTTTTGATGCTCCATGCTTGTTTTACACCATTTGCTTATTGTTTCGTTACACTTAGTGGCACTTTTATGCATTTTCCGGAACTAACCTATTAACAAGTTGCCATAGTGCCAGTTTCCTATTTTCTGCTATTTTTGTGTTTCAGAGTGATACACAGGAAATATTCTCGGAATTGGACAAAATAAGTTCCTGAGGTCTTATTTTTCCCGGAAGCTTCCAGAGATCAGAAGGGGAGCCAGAGGGGGGCCACCAGGCCCCCTCACACAGGTCCGGCGCGGCCAGGGGCCTGGCCGCGCGGGGGCCGTGTGAGGGCGCCTGGTCCCTCTCCTGGCACCGCCCCTTCACCTATAAATACCCCCCGACGGAAAAAACCTAAGTACCCGATCAGATTTCCAGAACACATCGCGATCCGCCGCCGCCGTCGACCCGAAGATCGGGAGGGTCCAGAAGCTCTTCCCGGCACCCTGCCGGAGAGGGGAATCACCACCGGAGGTCTTCTTCATCACCATGCTTGCCTCCAGAGCGATGAGTGAGTAGTCTACCTTGGACTATGGGTCCATAGCAGTAGCTAGATGGTTGTCTTCTCCACCATGTGCTTCATGTTTAGATCTCATGAGCTGCCCTACATGATTGAGATCACCGTTATGTAATTCTATGATGTTGGTTTGTTGGGATCCGATGAATATTGGTGTTTATGATTAAGTTGTTGTACTGAAATTTATCTTATGTTATCTCTATGTTGTTTATGATCTTGCATGCTCTCCGTTGTTAGTAGCTATCTTCGCCGAGTAGTTGCTAGTGACTCCAAGAGGGGGTATTTATGCTCGATAGTGGGTTCATGTCTCTATTTCACCTGGGGGAGTGACAGAAACCTCTAAGGTGGTAGATGTGCTGTTGCTACTAGGGAGAAAACAACATTCATATGCTCAAGGGCATATGCTTTGTTTACATTACACACTTTGCTTAATGCAATTATCTGTTGTTCGCAACTTAATACTTTTGGGGTGTTCGGATTGATATCCCCGAGGGTGGATTATTAGTCATAGATGCAGTTGGATGGCGGTCTATGTATTTTGTTGTAATGCCCAGAGTAAATCTCATAGTGATCTTCTTGACATATCACGTTTATCTTTATTCTATTAATTGCCCAACTGTAATTTGTTTACCCAGCATGTTATTTTATCTATGGAGAGACACCACTAGTGAACTGTGGACCCCGGTCCTATTTCCATCATATTGCTATCACCTGTTTACTTTTTCGTACTGTTTACTTTACTCGCATACTATTACTGTTTTCCACTCGATACGCTCATAACCTTTGTTTCAAGCAAACCGGTGAGATTGACAACCTCATCGTAAGTTGGGAGCAAAGTATTTGTTTGTGTGTGTGCAGGTTCCACGTTGCAGCTAGCAAGCAAAGCTTGGACGAGGCGCCATATATAAATTGTCCGCTGCTGTCGCAAACTAGCAAGCATCACCTTCAGCTGTCCTTGTCTCTCCTCTCCTGATCGACATTAAACCTTGGTTTCTTTAACTGAGGGAAAACTAGCTGCTATACTCATTATACCTTCCTCTTGGGGTTCCCAACGGGCTGGTCATTCACCAAGCACAAGGACTGTCTGCTACACAACAACTAGGCACCAGCAGCTCTTTTTCTGGGCGCCATCACACAGTAGCACCCAGCCAGAGGACGCCCGGCATCGGTGATGCCAGATCCCGCCCGGCATCGGGGACAGCAGATCCCGCCCACCGGGGGTCGACGGTCTCCTTCTTCGGCAGGAGTCCCTCGGACGACGACGGCGGCCGGACCGGTGCTCTCTGGCCGGATCTACTCCGACGACCGCCGGAGAAGGTGGAGGCGATGCATCTTCGGTCGGATCTGGTCATCACTTCTTTTCTCCTTTTTTTTCTTTTTTTTGGTTCAATCTCTTGGATCTTGTTGGGATCTTGTTGGTTATGTATGCAGATTTATGAAGAACTTTGGTTAAATCTTGTTGGATCTTGTTTGAAAACAAATAAATCTGAGAGAACATCGCTGAATCTTTTCATATGAGTGGATGTTACTTATCAGAACCGAGGAAGAACTTTATAATGTGTTAGAAATATCTTGAGCAAATCTTGCAGAACTTTGTATGATAATCAATAGATCTACATCCAAAATATTAAAGAACTTTATAATTTTAGTGAGTGACTGAAACTCTATAAGGACCATGAAAAAATAAACTAAAAATTTCAGGGTTCTTTTCATAAATTTTTTATCACCAATCTTGATGCAGAGGACAGCTTGGATGGTAGTAGATAGGGTCCTGGCGCCCTAAGGTCCGGAGAAAATCCGTGTTGACGTAAGAACCAGTAGTATTCAAAGCCTGACAATAGTAGCTTAATTTTATCCAGGGCATGATTGCAAAGGCAACATGTTACTTAGATACTACCTCTGGTTAATTTAATATAGCCATGCTTATCACCTCCAAAATCCTCAACTCTCCCTGACAAGATATGGACAAGCTCTAGACAATAATAGCTAAACTTTGCAGAAGTAATATACAGTATACCATCCTAGCGTTCATAAAAATCTTAGAAACACTATATGTATACTGCTCACTCCCGTGCCAAACAAGGTGGTTGGAATGCCATCACTGCAGTGGTAAACCGTGTCATTGGATGAGCAATTATAGGGAGAGCATATACGCCTTATTGAAATGCATGACCTGCATCCGAGTCAAATGAGGTGCTTCAGAGGAAAGCGCAATTGGGAAATAGACTTCAGATTTCCCTACCAGGGCACCAAACAAAATTAAATTGATTAAAAACTTTATCATACCTTCTCAATAAGGTCAATAACATCTTGATTATCAACATATCTAATCTAGCTCCAATAAATTTGTCATTTGGCCCTCTTGTTCCACCTTGAAAACTTGCTAGCCTTGAAGAAATCAGTCAGCACTATCTGTGAGAGGAATTGGGCTTGAGGCATGAACCATCCAAGAGTAATAGAAAGCACACAAAAATGATTCGCCTAGAGCGTCGACCACCCGCACTACAAGCTCTATACTTGCTGCCACAAAATCAAAAGTACAAAGAAAGATAGCAATGTACAGAAGGAAGCCCCTTGTTCCATCGTACTCTGATGACCCACAAGTATAGGGGATCGCAACAGTATTCGAGGGAAGTATTATCCAAATTTATTGATTCGACACAAGGGGAGCCAAAGAATATATGTAAGCCTTAACAGATGAGTTGTCAATTCAGCTGCACCTGAAAACAGTCTTGCTCACAGTGGTTTATCAGTAGCAACAGTTTTGTAGTGGTGACAGTAGTGAAACAGTAACAGCAGTAGTAAAATAGCAGCGGTAATAATAATAGTTGTAAACAGTAGGAAGAAGTACTGTAGGCATAGGGATGGATTACGGGCGTTGCATGGATAAGATAATTCATGAAATCAATGATACACGGGCATTGCAGATAAATAATGATAAAGCATCCTAGTACAATGTGGTGACCCAGCATACCACTGCATGTGTAGTATGCAAGTCATTGACATAACACCAATGAAACACCATCTCACTAGTATTACATCGATCAGAGTGGTACAACAGAAACATCACAGGTCCAAGGTAGGTGCATAGGATTACAATTTCATCATACAAAAGAGCTTCAGAACTTCCTCAACCGGTAGAGGTTTAGTCCTGATGACTACAAACGAGAATAATACATTGAAGACTCAACTAGAGCTTCACTAATGCAGTTGGCTTGCTAGATAACTACCCTAGCTACTTAGGTTCTATGATTAGGGAATTGAGTCCCTTCTACTCATGTTCTAGTTTTCCACTAAGCTTGGCGTAGTCGTTGACTCCATTGTTAGTTCTGACATTGATAGAAGGCTTCATCTTCAGTGTCTCGAGGTTGCTTCTTTGTGCTGCCTCCAATCTAAGCAAGGGTTACAAGGGAGTGGGGTGAGTAACGAGCGTTACCCGGCCAGTTCATATAAGAGATAAGATGTTTTATGCACTATCTACAGCCTTAGACCCAAGAGTCGTTTGGTAATGCAAGTTTTCGTAAGCATTTCTTCAAAGGTTGCTTTTATTCAAAAGAACTATGTCCGTCAGCCTTCACAGGTTGATCAGAGCTTTGATGGGCTCCTTTCCTGCCGCGTTCGCAGTTCCTTCTCGAAATAGGGAGTATCTTGATACTTTTTGTACACTCTGCAGAGGTGGTCACTTGTACCCATGAGAGATCTTAGCCTTGTTGCACATCCAAGTGGCCAACCTATCCATACTTCATGTGTATGGGGCCCAGTCTAAGATCCAAGCCAATCACTCTTCTTCTCCGCGACCCCGCAGACCCATCCTTTTGTAAGTCCATCCCCCCCTATACCCATATGCAGACTGATTGGGCACTGGTCCTTCCCGGACCTCGGTGCCCGCTCCTATACAATATGGGTAGACTGTTCCGGATAACCGTTACAATCCATCCTAGATCAATTAGCAAGTCCGTCCCCCCTATACTATTGGTAGACTAGCAGGAAACATTTCCCCCTTACCATATAGCAGCCTAGGCAAGACGACCGTTGCTACTGATCCGTTGGCATGCGAGAGGGAAAAGATACAGCTGACTTCTCCGTCCAATTCCAGATCTCATGGTTGACCGTGATTTACGGTGCAAGAATCACTGGCGACATTTGTTATTAAGTCCTAGGTTCACTTTCCTGCACAAATGGAACCTCCACCACAACAATCTTACCATGGTTCCATTTGCCAGCCATCCTAGGTTACCACCACTCGGGTCGATAACCAGCTAGTCATACTAATTATGAAAAGAGAACCTTTTGCTTTTAGATGCAGTAATAATAATACCACTGATATATTTGCAAGTAATTTGCTAAAATTAAGCAAGAGATATGAGCAAGAGTGAACTTGCCTTTTTGACCACAAGATTATGCGAGTCAAGGTCTTCGATAGAGATAGAAATCCCAATTCTGAAATAGCAATCATCATCCGGTAGGGATGATGTTAGAAATCTGCAGCATGATATGCATAAGATATGATATGTATCACTCTAAGCGTACCCTAACCCCAATGATTTGTTATCATTGAGTTATGATGATTTATTTATGATGTGTTGCACTTTTAAATCACACCATAACATGGTTGTTAAGCATTTTAGGTTAGATCACTATCAGGTGATATTAAAAGAATAAGACTTTAACAAGAGCTATTGTTTTAGGGTGTTGTAATCATTTCTTGATACAAGAGAATGATGGTTGATGGTGAAGACATGAAGGTAACACTTTTAAGTTTCATCTTATAATTAGCAATCACTTGGTTGATCAGGGATCTGCAAAGTCGAAGTAAGGTATACACATAGTAATATCTAAATAGTTCTAGGGTTGACAACAATCTCAATCTAACCAGGCAATTGTTATCAGAAAGCATATGTTTTGGTGAAATGCTTACTTAATATGTTTTTAAAATAATAACTCTTGAAGAACATATCTCCTAATGGACATTTAGTATAAAATTACCTTTTAGTGGTAATTTACTTTATAAGAAAGTTGAAGTGAGTAATAAAACACAGGTTCATTTATTATTAGCTAGTAGGGTTTGAATCACAATTTTAAATGATTCCTAAATTGACTTTAGAATTCTCATGATTTAAAGTAACTCTTAATAAGACAATTTTCAATTACCAGATTATAATTGAAAATAGATTTTAACACAAGCCAATAGTTATGGAAAATAGTTTTAGGTTTTCAAATACTAATAGTAAAGTTTTAAAAGTACTAAACTTAAAAAATGAAATGTTGTTTCAATAAAGTAGTTTGAGTTTATAAACATTCATTTCTCATTTAGAAAAGTTATGTGATTCCTAAATTTGTTTCATATTCATATTCAAAAATAGTACTTAAACATGTTATTTAAATTTCACTCAAATTATTCCACACAAGTATGTAATCTTACAGTACACACATTTAGGTCTTATTTTTGTGAACATTTTGATATATTAGTTGCATTTTTCTGATTAAAAATGAAATAGTTATGAATTATCTAAGATTTAGAAGTTTTTCTGGAATTTCTAAAGGAGACTAAACATTTTTGTACTGAACCGGTATCTAACCCAAGCCATTGACAGGTGAGACCAGGTCCAGTCAATAGCCATGCAGGCAGATCAATAGACTGACTAGTGGGGTCAGTGGCTTGGTCAACCGCCACGTTGGCGTGGACTGAGTCAAATCGCCGACTGGACGGTGGAGTTCCCCGCCGGCGAGACAAGGGTCGACAGCGGCGTTGCTCAGAGGCTCCCCCGGATGTGCTACTAGGTTAGATCGAATCGGGACAACGAGTTAAGCCAAAAAGTGGCGGCGCCCCCACCGAAGAGTCACCGGAATAGCTCCGGCGAACTCCTCTGCGGCGGTGTGCTCCGGTGAGAAGGCGAACTGGTGCTAGGGCTAACGATAAAATGCAAACAATAGCTCGAAAGAAGCGTTAGCTCACCCTGATTCTATCAGTGTGCTCACTGACGAGCCTTGAGGTTGGAAACAAGCACATGATCGCGAATACCGGCGAGGTTTGGCGGAAGGGAACGGCGAGATGCGCCCGATTCCGAGCCCTCTTGCTCGATTGCTTCCACCAGGATGCCGAATATGGCCAGGCGCTCCTTCAGGAATAAACGCCCAAGCTCGGGGTGGTCTGGAACGACGGCTAGCCGGAGAGGGCTCCGATGAGGTTTCGGTGATTGCGGCCGATAGAGAGAGAATGAGAGGGATTGGGGAGGACTAGGAAGAAAATAATGGCACGCCGGTCCTTCTAGGGTTTTTATAGAGCATGGAGAGGCTAGGATGGTCTTCTCTCTGTCGACGACGGCCGGGATACGTCGGAGACGGTGTTGTTCTTCTCGGGTGTGAATCACCTCACCACTACTGCCAGTGGACATGGATATGGATTAGGACGATGATGTGGTGGTCAAGATGGTCACAACGGTCAACAACGGCAGCCGGGCAACGTGGAGCTTGCCGTCGGTGTCATGCTGTCGACCCACGGCGAGAGGAAGAAGACGATGGTCTTCTTCTGACCAGTGGGTCCCCCCTGTCGGTGTGATACCAAAACGGTATGCTGGCCGGGCTCCTGATGGGCTGTCTTGCTGGACTGTGCTAGTGGGCCGCGATCGGGTAAGCTCGTCTTTATATTTTTTTCATCTGTTTCTTTTTCCTTTTCTATCCTTTTTGTTTTCAGATTTCTAATGTGATTTCAAATTTGTTTTGCAGGTTTGAACTAAGGGGTCCTTTTGAAATCTATTCAGAATATATAGTTGGTGCCCTCACACCATGGTTTTGTGGTGTCAAAATGGAGGCCATGGGGTTCCTTTTATAGTGTTTTCAAGTCCACCACAAGTTGACACCTCAAGTGGTGACTCTTGTTTTTATTTGGTGAGTAAGCTACTTGTTGTAAAGCTCTCATGTCTGAATATTTTTTGGGGTTCAAGTTAAAGAAGATATTTCTATGTGGATAACTATGAACATTACTTGGGGTTCAAGTAAAAGAAGATATTTCCATGTGGATAACTATGAACATTACTTGGGGTTTAAGTAAAAGAAGATATTTTTAAGTGCATTACTTGGGGTTCAAGTAAAGGAAGATATTTTGAAGTGGATAACTATGGGCATTGCTTGGGGTGCAAGTATAGGAAGATATTTTGATGTGGATAACTATCCTAGGTGGCATGATGATTATCCTCTAGTAATTTTTGTTTTGAATAGCCAAGTGGCATTTGGCACTAAATGGACTTGTGGCTGAATCAATTCATATTCTCATACATATTTGTAATTCATAATTGAATTGTTATCAATTGATGTTGTATTAATTGTTTGGAAGTTTATCTTCCAAAGTTCATATTTGAAATGATCCAGTTATTGTGAATCATGCATATTGTCATATCTTATTTGTTCCTATTATCAGTTGTGCTCAAAATATCCAAAGTTAGCAATGTCATGTTCAAATTTTAAGTGATTTGATTTGATTTGATTTCACCAGGGCATGATCAAAAGAGTTTCAAAATGATCATAGTTATTTTTATTCAAATAGTTTGAACTATTTAAGGTAATGTAAATGAACTTAGTTTTGTTATATCTTATATAGTTAATAAGTTATGATTTAAATAAGAATGGGTGGCTTTTATGCACTTTAGACCTTGTGGTTTCCCAATTTTGGTAACAGGTTTAAGAGTGAATGAAATTATACCCAGAAATACCGGATAAGTATTTAAGTGGTTAAACTCTATTGTAAACTCCTCTAATTAACTTGGTACTAGGTTAAACTCCACTACCACTGAGTTTATAATCTATAACATAGGGTTTTATCTCAAGAGACAGGAATGATATTGGATTTGATATAGGATCTCTCCTCTTGTCTTGAACATAGATGGATTTATATGTGAAAGATCAAGATATGAGAATAACGTAGATTAAGAATCAAGTTAAGACTTGTGTTGTCTCCCTTTAAGCCAGGAATGGCTTCAATGATTTAGGTTTAACAAATACCATGGTAGGATTGGTTATAAGGTCCTAAAATGATGTGTTAACATATTAATTCTGCCTCACATTCATCTCCTTTGATTGTTGTTATTATCTCTACCCAAAACAAGGTTGTTAACAAAGGTCATGTTGAAGTTTATCACACTTTAGTCGATGAGCTACTTCAATTCCATCAACTCAAGAGAAGCTTCAATCTCTTTGACAAGTTTTATTTAAAAGCGCGAAAATTTCCCAGATTTTCTATGCATGAATGCAATGCACACTTCTGTGTTCTCTATATTTCTATCCTCACATCCTGGGATGTTACAGACTCCCCCCCTTAAAATCAACTTCGTCCTCGAAGTTCGAACTCCCTTACGTTTGGGCTATCGATAACATCTAGCTTGCAACTCCATCTCCATAGAATTTGGATATAGATGATAGCCCTTTGTCCAGAATATCTCTTGAATCCAATTTCTCCAACTCTGAACAATTGTTACTGGAATCAATCCTACACCGCTTTCCAATAATCTTTAGTGAATCCAATATTTTTCAGCTCTTTAGTTTACTTGGTTTTACAAATTGTTTCTGGTTAGGTCTCCATACTAGGGTATCAACTTTCTATGTATGGCCTAGTTATGGTCTATAAAATAAGGTTTCACGGAGCTCAAGATAACACTTAAGAGGTCCGTTAAGGCATAGGTATTCCTAAAGGTTTAGTTTTTGAGGAATGGATTAGACTCATTTAGTCTATCCCCCTAGGGTTTTGCTTCACCTTACTAGGTTTGATCTCGGTCCTCTATGCTCGAAAAGTTACCAATTGTGGTTCATACTAGCGGTGGTTCAGGGTTAACTTCTTCAAACTCCTTCACCTTTCTCCTTATGGAGAAAAGCTAGACTTTAGGAAAGTTTACTTATCGTACTTCATTCAGCTTCAACACCTTTTGCTTTCCTGAACTCCTCCTTCTTCATCCAGGTTTTCTTCTTACTCCAACTTATTTGGACAGCTTCTTTCAAACTCAAAGCCTACTCTCCCCCTTAGACTTTTCTAATGGTCTCCATGAGCCTTGTCCTCTAACCATTTGGACTCCATGGTTAGACTATTAGTCTTGGTCTGTCTTACGATGATGTCGTTCTAATGGTTTCTCTAAGAAGTCTGCGGTGTACCCACACAATTGAGGGTATTCGGTATGAATCATGCAATCATGTGTTTAGCTAGGGCTTCTATTCCACTTCTGAAGGTATGTACATCCCAAAGTTCTAAGGTTTGATGAGAATTGGGTTTTCCCATCACTATCCATCCTAATTCAGACGGTAGGGTATATATACAAAGCCACGGGAGAAATCCGGCAGAGTTTACCTTGTACCGGAGGACATCCAAGATAGGCAATTGTATAAGTTGGGCAAAATAAGAACTAACAAAGATATAAATGAATCAATGGCTTCAATGGGTCATTACTAACACGAAAACCTACGAAAATCTCACAAGTCTTGGTCCATAGACCAAGACTACAACTCAAAGATAAGAAAATATACCTATCTTAACCACCAATCTACAATTCAAGACTTTGGGACTAGGGATCAAAGTTATACATAAATGTTATATGTCTTAGTCACACTAGCAACGAGGGTTACTGGGGTTACCACTCCCAGGCTGAGTAAAGCAGCAGGCAATACCGGAATGGATCATCGGTATTACAAGACCTCAATCAACCTGTGATGTACTAAGCATAACCAAGTCTGCATAACAACAAGCTCAAATACCTCAAACTCAACTGTAGCTAATCTAATTAGTGGTTCTACTCCATGATCTGGTGTTCGGATCTAGTATGAACTTAGAGTTCCACTGAATTCCATACCAATTGTGGTATCTCTTAATCAATTTTTCTTCTTCTAGGGTTTGTATTGCAAGAGATACACCATTGGAATCCTAATATATTGCTCCTTAAGTGACTTCTCTTACATTCCCTTCTTATTTGGCTTCCTTCTTCTTGTGATTTCTTCATCATTATCTTGACAGTCTTCGGAACTCGTCTCTTCCTCACATGAATCCTTTAACCCTCTAGATCAATGCCATGAAGTAAGAACTTGATAATGCAACATGCATTTGCATATCAGAGTTAAACTTCATGTATGGATCTAGTCAATGAATAAAAATCCAAGAAGAATCCAAAAGTGTGCTGGCAACATACATCATCATAAGCCCGTTGAGTAAAACATCTCTATAATTCAGGCTTAGATGTGTACTTTATAGCACCAAATAATATAGGCTTATAGTGTGCTATATTGCACATAGTGGTGGACTACTACTCTTTGACTCAATATTTACTCTAATTGCTCAATTACAATCAAATAAACTTGTACAAAGTGGGTTTGGGAGTCTTTGTAGCTGACCTATTTGTGCATTTATATCCTTCTATAACATACCTTCCATTCTATTGAGGTCTATCCTCACATGTTCTCTTAAACTTCTAGCATGGCTATTCTAGACACCTACTTCACTAAGTATGGTTCACACAACTCCATGATGTTCATGGGGTTCTCCGTTGTGCTTTGATCAATCTACTCCAACTAGGGCTATAGTTCTTTCATATTTAGCCTAGTTACCATAGTTTGGAACACTTCATTCATCCTGCTCCTAGAGCATTTTCCTCATTAGCAAGGAATTGCTGGTTTTACTATAAAGTTCTTCTCTATCATGTAAAGATTCTCATGTGAATCTCACATGCTCCAAGATTTTACACCATGGGTACTTCTCACTTGTATATGGAATGCTTGAGTATCCACATACCTGACTTAACATGGGGTTCTACTATCTCCCATAGCTTCACTTCCTTACTTAACAACATCCTACTACAATTTTGGATGACTCAAGTTTAACACGACGGCCTTGGTATACTTCTTCCAATAGGATAGTTCCCATTCCGGTTGTATCCTCTCTTTGGACTACCATACCAATTATGATCAACTTCCATCCATTGTATAAGGCTTAATGATGTCATAACTACTTGGTATGGAACAAGATATCTAACTTCACTTAGGAATAATAGGTAAGAAATTTGACTCAAGTGTGTCAGGAGTATCATTTTATTGAATATCCATCTCAAGTCATAAGAAGAATTGGTTCAGGTAAGATGGCTTCCTATAGTCACTACCAAACCTACAGGTCTCCTATCAAAGGGTTTTAATCCTAGGGTCAAAGCGTTTGCTCTGATACCAGCTGTGGTGACCCAGCATACCACTACATGTGTAGTATGCAAGTCATTGACATAACACCAATGAAATACCGTCTCACTAGTATTACATCGATCCAGAGTGGTACAACAGAAACATCGCAGGTCCAAGGTAGGTGCATAGGATTACAATTTCATCATACAGAAGAGCTTCAAAACTTCCTCAACAGGTAGAGGTTTAGTCCTCATGACTACAAATGAGAATAATACATTGAAGACTCAACTAGAGCTTCACTAATGCAGTTGGCTTGCTAGATAACTACCCTAGCTACTTGGGTTCTAGGATTAGGGAATTGAGTCCCTTCTACTCCTGTTCTAGTTTTCCACTAAGATTGGCGTAGTCGTTGACTCCATTGTTAGTTCTGACATTGATAGAAGGCTTCATCTTCAGTGTCTCGAGGTTGCTTCCTTGTGCTGCCTTCAATCTAAGCAAGGGTTACGAGGGAGTAGGGTGAGTAACGAGCGTTACCCAGCAAGTTCATATAAGAGATAAGGTGTTTTATGCACTATCTATAGCCTTAGACCCAAGAGTCGTTTGACAATGCAAGTTTTCGTAAACATTTCTTCAAAGGTTGCTTTTATTCAAAAGAACTATGTCCATCAGTCTTAATAGGTTGATTAGAGCTTCGATGGGCTCCTTTCCTGCCACGTTCGCAGCTCCTTCCCGGAACAGGGAGTATCTTGATACTTTTTGTACACTCTGCATAGGTGGTCACTTGTACCCATGAGAGATCTTAGCCTTGTTGCACATCCAAGTGGCCTACCTGTCCATACTTCCTGTGTATGGGGCCCAGTCTAAGATCCAAGCCAATCACTGTTCTTCTCCGTGACCCCGCAGACCCACCCTTTTGTAAGTCCATCCTCCCCTATACCCATATGCAGACTGATTGGGCATTGGTCCTTCTTGGACCTTGGTGCCCGCTCCTATACAATATGGGTAGACTGTTCCGGATGACCATTATAATCCATCCTAGATCAATTAGCAAGTCCGTCCCCCCTATACTATTGGTAGACTAGCAGGAAACATTTTCCCCTTACCATATAGCAGCCTAGGCAAGATGACCGTTGCTACTGATCCGTTGGCATGCGAGAGGGAAAAGATACAGCTGACTTCTTCGTCCCATTCCAGATCTCATGGTTGACCGTGATTTATGGCGCAAGAATCACTGGCGACATTTGTTATTAAGTCCTAGGTTCACTTTCCCGCACAAATGGAACCTCCACCACAACAATCTTACCATGGTTCCATTTGCCAGTCATCCTAGGTTACCACCACTCGGGTCGATAACCAGCTAGTCATATTAATTATGAAAAGAGAACCTTTTGCTTTTAGATGCAGTAATAATAATACCACCGGTATTTTACAAGTAATTTGCTAAAATTAAGCAAGAGATATGAGCAAGAGTGAACTTGACTTTTTGACCGCAAGATTATGCGAGTCAAGGTCTTCGATACGATAGAAATTCCAATTCTAAAATAGCAATCATCATCCGGTAGGGATGATGTTAGAAATCTGCAGCATGATATGCATAAGATATGATATGTATCACTCTAAGCGTACCCTAACCCCGATGATTTGTTATCATTGAGTTATGGTGATTTATTTATGATGTGTTGCACTTTTAAATCACACCATAACATGGTTGTTAAGCATTTTAGGTTAGATCACTATCAGGTGATATAAAAAGAATAAGACTTTAACAAGAGCTATTGTTTTAGGGTGTTATAATCATTTCTTGATACAAGAGAATGATGATTAATGGTGAAGACATGAAGGTAACACTTTTAAGTTGCATCTTATAATTAGCAATCACTTGGTTGATCAGGGATCTGCAAAGTAAGGTATACACATAGTAATATCTAAGTAGTTCTAGGGTTGACAACAATCTTAATCTAACCAGGCAATTGTTATCAGAAAGCATATGTTTTGGTGAAATGCTTACTTGATATGTTCTTAAAAGAATAACTCTTGAAGAACATATCTCCTAATGGACATTTAGTATAAAATTACCTTTTAGTGGTCATTTACTTTATAAGATAGTTGAAGTGAGTAATAAAACACAGATTCATTTATTATTAGCTAGTAGGGTTTGAATCACAATTTTAAATGATTCCTAAATTGACTTTAGAATTCTCATGATTTAAAGTAACTCTTAATAAGACAATTTTCAATTACCAGATTATAATTGAAAATAGATTTTAATACAAGCCAATAGTTATGGAAAATAGTTTTAGGTTTTCAAATACTAATAGTAAAGTTTTAAAAGTACTAAACTTAAAAAATGAAATGTTGTTTCAATAAAGTAGTTTGAGTTTATAAACATTCATTTATCATTTAGAAAAGTTATGTGATTCCTAAATTTGTTTCATATTCATATTCAAAAATAGTACTTCAACATGTTATTTAAATTTCACTCAAATTATTCCACACAAGTATATAATCTTACAGTGCAAACAGATAGGTCTTATTTTTGTGAACATTTTGATATATTAGTTGCATTTTTCTGATTAAAAATGAAATAGTTATGAATTATCTAATATTTAGATGTTTTTCTAGAATTTCTAAAGGAGACTAAACCTTTTTGTACTGAACCGGTATCTAACCCAAGCCATTGACAGGTGGGGCTGGGTCTAGTCAATAGCCATGCAGGCAGATCAATAGACTAACTAGTGGGGTCAGTGGCTTGGTCAACCGCCACGTTGGCGTGGACTGAGTCAAATCGCTGACTGGACGGTGGAGTTCCCTGCCGGCGAGACAAGGGTCGACGGCGGCGTTGCTCAGAGGCTCCCCCGGATGTGCTACTGGGTTAGATCGAATCGGGACAACGAGTTAAGCCAAAAAGTGGCGGCGCCCCCACCGAAGAGTCACCGGAATAGCTCCGGCGAACTCCTCTGCGGCGGTGTGCTCCGGTGAGAGGGCGAACTGGTGCTAGGGCTAACGATAAAATGCAAACAATAGCTCGAAAGAAGCGTTAGCTCACCCTGATTCTATCAGTGTGCTCGCTGACGAGCCTTGAGGTTGGAAACAAGCACATGATCGTGAATACCGGCGAGGTTTGGCGGAAGGGAACGGCGAGATGCACCCGATTCCGAGCCCTCCTGCTCGATTGCTTCCACCAGGATGCCGAATACGGCCAGGCGCTCCTTCAGGAATAAACGCCCAAGCTCAGGGTGGTCTGGAACGATGGCTAGCCAGAGAGGGCTCCGACGAGGTTTCGGTGATTGCGGCCGATAGAGAGAGAATGAGAGGGATTGGGGAGGACTAGGAAGAAAATAATGGCATGTCGGTCCTTCTAGGGTTTTTATAGAGCATGGAGAGGCTAGGATGGTCTTCTCTCTGTCGACGACGGTCGGGATACGTCGAAGACGGTGTTGTTCTTCTCAGGCGTGAATCACCTCACCACTACTGCCAGTGGACATGGATGTGGATTAGGACGATGATGTGGTGGTCAAGATGGTCACAACGGTCAACAACGGCGGCCGAGCTATGTGGAGCTCGCCGTCGGTGTCGTGCTGTCGACCCACAGCGAGAGGAAGAAGACAATGGTCTTCTTCTGACCAGTGGGTCCCCCCTATCGGTGTGATACCAAAATGGTATGCTGGCCGGGCTCCTGATGGGCTGTCTTGCTGGACTGTGCTAGTGGGCCGCGATCGGGTAAGCTCATCTTTATATTTTTTTCATCTGTTTCTTTTTCCTTTTCTATCCTTTTTGTTTTTAGATTTCTAATCTGATTTCAAATTTGTTTTGCAGGTTCAAACTAAGGGGTCCTTTTGAAATCTATTCAGAATATATAGTGAAAAGCTACATTGATTCCATAAGAATTTTATGTGTACTTACATATAAAAATAGCCTTTGGTATCATTAGAATTTGAATAGGGTGCAAATAGAGATAATTTAAATATCACTTTTGTTGCTCTCAACTTACTGATCTAAGTTGGAATCATTTCTATCTAGATGTATTAATAAATACCCTGAGTGCATTTGCACATGAAGCATTATGAATAGTTCTATGTTTTAATTAAGAATTTTAGTAGAGATAGTTTCTAAGATCACAAAGTGATGCACCAATTGAAATATGAATATTAGAATAGGGTCCAATAGACTAGATAAAGATATGGCGTATGATGGAATTATGTCATCATTATTAGAGGATAGGATCACACCCAACATATGGTTAGTTAGATATAGATTCTACCTAAATAGGAATTTAGGAGTTAAGATTTAAGTTTGTGTTACTACTACCCATATCATGTGTCATTGCTTAAGCATAATATATACTTGATCCAAGGGTCTCTATGGCTCTCCATAAGAATGCTTCCCTCCTAAACAAGGATGGGTTTCTTGACTCCTATACTCTCTCCTGATGATGGATGATATCTGCTTATCACATAAGGTTTCATGGATGATCTAATTATTTTCTTCCTACAAATATGGTTAGAGCAAATACTATTGCTTGCTCCTAGTTTTAACCAATGATAATTTTGAATTAGAGGTATGTTTCTCTGGCCTATGGTGAGTGCTTCCCTATTCCCAATAACTGCACTCCTCTCCTCTCCTACTAGATCAACCTGGTGGTCTTATGAAGCTTGTTCTTCAGGAATTCTGATAAATCTGCATCTTATGGCATGCCTGCACCTCCTAGCTGCTTGACCTAATTCCTAATTGAACTAAGTAACCATTTGGTTTTGGTCTTGCTAGTTTGGTTCTTGTGGTTGTGCTGGTGGTGGTGAATCCTGCCATGTTGCTCAACTCATGAGCAGGGTGGATTGTGTGGTGGTGTTGTTGTTGTGATGGTGAGGTTGCTTGGTGTGATGGTGGTGTTTCTAGGCCCTATCTAAGGTATGAAATGGTTCAAATTCGTTGGTGCCCTCACACCATGGTTTTGTGGTGTCAAAATGGATGCCACGGGGTTCCTTTTATAGTGTTTTGAAGTCCACCGCAAGTTGACACCTCAAGTGGTGACTCTTGTTTTCATTTGGTGAGTAAGCTACTTGTTGTCAAGCTCTCATGCATGAGCATTACTTGGGGTTCAAGTTAAGGAAGATATTTCCATGTGGATAACTATGAACATTACTTGGGGTTCAAGTAAAAGAAGATATTTCCATGTGGATAACTATGAACATTACTTGGGGTTCAAGTAAAAGAAGATATTTTGAAGTGCATTACTTGGGGTTCAAGTAAAGGAAGATATTTTGAAGTGCATTACTTGGGCATTGCTTGGGGTGCAAGTATAGGAAGATATTTTGATGTGGATAACTATCCTAGGTGGCATGATGATTATCCTCTAGTAATCTTTATTTTGAATAGCCAAGTGGCATTTGGCACTAAATGGACTTGTGGCTGAATCAATTCATATTCTCATACATATTTGTAATTCATAATTGAATTGTTATCAATTGATGTTGTATTAATTGTTTGGAAGTTTATCTTCTAAAGTTCATATTTGAAATGATCCAGTTATTGTGAATCATGCATATTGTCATATCTTATTTGTTCCTATTATCAGTTGTGCTCAAAATATCCAAAGTTAGCAAGGTCATGTTCAAATTTTAAGTGATTTGATTTGATTTCACCAGGGCATGACCAAAAGAGTTTCAAAATGATCATAGTTATTTTTATTCAAATAGTTTGAACTATTTAAGGTAATGTAAATGAACCTAGTTTTGTTATATCTCATATAGTTAATAAGTTATGATTTAAATAAGAATGGGTGGCTTTTATGCACTTTAGACCTTGTGGTTTCCCAATTTTGGTAACAGGTTTAAGAGTGAATGAAATTATACCCAGAAATACTGGATAAGTATTTAAGTGGTTAAACTCTATTGTAAACTCCTCTAACTAACTTGGTACCAGGTTAAACTCCACTACAACTGAGTTTCTAATCTATACCATAGGGTTCTATCTCAAGAGACAGGAATGATATTGGATTTGATATAGGCTCTCTCCTCTTGTCTTGGACATAGATGGATTTAGATGTGAAAGATCAAGATATGAGAATAACATAGATTAAGAATGAAGTTAGGACTTGTGTTGTCTACCTTTAAGCTAGGAATGGCTTCCATGATTTAGGTTTAACAAATACCATGGTGATCATGGTAGGATTGGTTATAAGGTCCTAAAATGATGTGTTAACATATTAATTCTGCCTCACATTCATCTCCTTTGATTGTTGTTATTATCTCTACCCAAAACAAGGTTGTTAACAAAGGTCATGTTGAAGTTTATCGCACTTTAGTCGATGAGCTACTTCAATTCCATCAACTCAAGAGAAGCTTCAATCTATTTGACAAGTTTTATTTAAAAGCGTGAAAATTTCCCAGATTTTCTATGCATGAATGCAATGCACACTTTTGCGTTCTCTCTATTTCTATCCTCACATCCTGGGATGTTACATACAAACAATCATAGGCATGTGTTCCGTATATAGTTGTACATGCTCACAAACAGAAACTTGCATGACATCTTTTGTCCTACCAGCCTATTGCAGCAGGGCCTCAAGGGAAACTACCGGTAATTAAGGTACTCCTTTTAATAGAGTACCGGAGCAAAGCATTAGCACTCGGTGAACACATGTGATCCTCATATCATAGCCATCCCCTCTGGTTATCCCAATTTCTGTCACTTTGGGGCCTCGGGTTCCGGACAACAACGTGTGTATACAACTTGTAGGTAAGACCATAAACAACAAGTATCATCATAGAAATAATAACATGTTCAAATCTGAAATCATGGCACTCGGGCCCTAAGTGACAAGCATTAAGCACAACAAGTTGCAACAATGTCATAGGCACTAAATAAAGTTACTAGGCACTATGCCCTATCAATCTCATATCAAATTACATGAACAATCTCATCCAATCCCTACCATCCCCTCACCTACAGCGGGGGAATTACTCACACATGGATGGGGGAGTCATGGATGGTCGATGGAGGAGTGTCGGTGGTGATGGTGATGAAGATCTCCTCCGAATCCCCGTCCCGGCAGGGTGCCAGAATAGAGTTTCTGGTTCCGAATCACAGTTTCTGATCGCGGCGGCGCAGCGGAAGTCTATCTGGGAAAAACGCCGTCTCCCTAATATTATATCATCAGGGGGGATATGTAGGCGAGAGGGGAGGCCGAGAGGATGGCCAGTGCCTCCTCACACAAGGCTGGCGCGGCCAGGCCTGGGCCGCGCCACCAATGCGTGAGGAGCCCTCAGGTCTCCTCTCCCTCCTGTCTTCTGGCTCCGTGGGTCTTCTGGTGAAATAGGATTTTTCATGATTTTTCCCGAATTTTTACTGAAAGTTGATTTCTGCACAAAAACAAGACACCAGAGCAATTCTACTGAAAACAGTGTCAGTCCAAGTTAGTTGTATCCAAAACTCACAAATTAGAGGAGAAACAATAGCAAAAGTGTTCGGGAAAGTAGATACATTTTGGACGTATCAACTCCCCCCAAGCTTAGCTATTTGCTTGTCCTCAAGCAATTCAGTTAACAACTGAGAGCGATAAAAGAAACTTTCACGAACACATTTGCTCATATAATGTATATATACTAACTATATGATCAAGTACTCATGCAATTCATAATAAGAAATATGCAACTAATGTCACCTCATAGTCAAGCAAGCTATGAAAGAGTGTCAATGCACTAATAACAAGTAACATGTACATAAGAAGCTACAAGATTGTAATATGCATAAATGATAGGAAAGAGCGGTATCCAGCTTGCCTTTATTTGTGGAGCAAAACATAAATGCTGAGGCACCTCTGAAGTTCAAGGGAAGACTGATACATCTCCAACGTATCTATAATTTTTGATGCTCCATGATTGTTTTTACACCATTTGCCTATTGTTTCGTTACACTTCGTGGCATTTTTATGTATTTTCCGGAACTAACCTATTAACAAGTACCACAGTGCCAGTTCCCTGTTTTCTGCTGTTTTTGTGTTTCAGAAGTGATACACAGGAAATATTCTCAGAATTGGATGAAACCACATCCTGAAGTTTTATTTCACCGGGAAGCTTCCAGAGATCCGAAGAAGATTTGGAGGGGGGCCAGCAGGGCCCCACACGCATGGGCGGCACGGCCAGGGGCCTGGCCGCGCAGGCCCCGCGTGAGGGCGCCTGGCTCCCCCTCTGACATCGCCCCTTCGCCTATAAAGACCCTCCGACGCGTAAAACCTAAGTACCCAATCAATTTTCCAGAACACATCATGATCCGCCGCCGCTGTCGACCCAAAGATCGGGAGGGTCCAGAAGCTCTTCCCGGCACCCTGCCGGAGTGGGGAATCACCACCGGAGGTCTTCTTCATCGCCATGCTTGCCTCCGGAGTGATGAGTGAGTAGTCTACTTTTTTTTGAAGGTTTATGACAGTAAGGGGGGGGCCCCTACTGCCTCATATCATATATATATATAAGTGGGGGTATTTACAGAGTTTTACATGTGAGGCTTTACATCAAGAAGATCAAAAGATTCAAGCTATGTACAACACAGAGAACAAAGGGACATTCAAAGGGCAGCAATAAGCTGATTTATTTGGGAGTGTAGGTCAGGTTTAGTCCTATGGACTAGCAAGGAAAGATCAGTCTTCATTCGGGCCTTCCAAGATGCCAATTGAGGGTCCACTCCTTCAAAGAGTTTCTTGTTCCTTTCCTTCCAGATATTCCAAGCAGCAATCATGAATAACTCCATAAACAGAGGTTTTCGCCAGTTACTTCTTCCTCTGCTGAGTAAGTGAAGCCTGTCGCCAGTAGCATTCCAAAGCATATGTAGCCTCTGCCAACATGTCTTACTGAAAGAGCAATGAAAGATGATATGTTCAATAGTTTACTCTGGTGGGTTGTTACACATCAGGCAATTATAACCAGAATTCAGCTGGAAATGTCTCCTCTTGAGCATATTCCTTGTATTTAGTCTATCTGACAGAACAAGCCAACAGAAGAACTTTATTCTTGGGGTGCATTTTGCCTTCCAGAGCCAAAGAAAGGACTCATGAGGAGATATTTCTCTGAAGCAAAACTTGTAGTATTGGCTAGGTGTATAATGTTTCCCCCAAGGGTAGCTCCATATATCATGATCATCACTTAGTTGAATATGGTTTGATTTCCTTTGAATTGATCTCTCCTCTTCCATGGCTTCAGGGGAAATAGGTAGGTGAAAAGAATCAGCCAGACTGCTAGCAGAAAGAAACTGGTGGACAGAGACGTCCTCCTCTTTAGCAAAAGAGAAAGCCCTAGGAAAAGCTTCAGCATTAACTTGATCTAGCCAAGCATCTTTCCAGAAGAGAGTTGATTTTCCATCTATAATTGAACTAGAAGCAATCCCTCTGAAAATGGGCATTAATCTACAAACATCTTTCCACCAAAAGGATCCAACTGATTCTATGGCATGAGGGATTTTACCAGCATAGTAAGTATTCCATAATAAGTGGACCCAAGGGGTGTCCACCTTATTATAAAATTTATGCAAATATTTAAGAAGCAGGCCTTCATTTTGGATTTTCATATTTAAAATACCCAATCCTCCTTTCTTCTTGGGCCTACAGACCATGCTCCATGCAGCCAGAGAGTGACATTTTTCCTCTCCTTCTTCATTTTTCTTTACCCAAAGGCAATGTCTCCTTATTTTCTCAATATGCTCTAAAATCTTCGGGTGCAACTGAATAGAACACATTGTAAATGTTGCAATAGAAGTGAGCAGAGAGTTTATCAATGAGACTTTCCCACTATAGGACATCAGCATGAAGGTGGCAGAAACTCTCCTCTCAATCCTATCCACAAGGGGCATTAGATCTTGTACAGATGGCTTTGTAGTTCCAAGAGGCAGACCCAGGTAGGTGAATGGCATAGACGCAATTTTGCAGCCAAGAGAATCAGCAATAACAGCAGCAGAGTTCTCTGATAGATTGATAGGAACCAGGGAAGATTTATGGAAATTGATTTTCAATCCAGTGGACATAGCATATTGTTCCAAGATATCCTTCATAAGTCTGACCTGATCAGTGTCAGCAGGCATAATGATCAATGTGTCATCAGCATATTGGATAATAGGGAAATCTGCTCCAAAGTCAGGAGAGAAAGGAGCTTTTAACAAGCCTTGTCTGAAAGCCCTATTAATTGCTGACTGGAGCAAATCAGCAGCTAGAACAAAAATGAGGGGAGAGAGAGGATCTCCTTGTCTCACCCCTCTTTTACAGAAGAATTGTCTTCCAGGAACCCCATTGAGAAGGACAGCCGACTTCCCAGAGCTGAAGATATTTTTAATCCATCCTAGCCATTTATTATCAAAACCCATTTGTTTCATGATTTTGATTATAGCATCATGATCAATAGTGTCAAAGGCTTTTGCAAAGTCTAATTTTAGGAGAACAATGTGCTCCTTTGATTTTTCACACTGATAAAGGAATTCAAAAGCCCATGCCAGGCAGTCTTGAATATTTCTCCCTTTTAGAAAGCCATATTGGTTTTTGTGCACTATCTTGAGAACAACTTTCTGAAGCCTATCAGCAAGTAGTTTTGTAATTAGCTTGAGAACACAATTTAAAAGAGTGATTGGCCTATAATCACCCATTCCTTCTGGGGAGGGCACCTTTGGGAGTTTTGTGAGTAGTCTACTTGGACTATGGATCCATAGCAGTAGCTAGATGGTTGTCTTCTCCACCATGTGCTTCATGTTTAGATCTAATGAGCTGCCCTACATGATTGAGATCACCGTTATGTAATTCTACATGTTTGGTTTGTTGGGATCCGATGAATATTGGTGTTTATGATTAAGTTGCTGTACTGAAATTTATCTTATGTTATCTCTATGTTGTTTATGATCTTGCATGCTCTCCGTTGTTAGTAGCTGACAAGGGCATAGTTAATAGAGCATGTTAGTTAAGCACCCCTAGAGGCCCGAATAGCTAGGCCCAATTGTAATGAAAGTCAAATACGAGTTCCTACCGTATGTCGATACTGTAATCTGTATCGGACCCTACCCAATCCTCGAGACCTGGCCACCTATATATAGGGGCCAGGAGGGGACGGTGTAGGGCAGATTGAAAGCAAGCTAGGTTGAACACCCAAGTTTACTTTCAACGCACATCTATTTCGACTAACTTTACCTTCGAGTTCATCCGACGCCCTATCTCCCCAATCCTAAGTCCTTCATTTAGGACATTTGTCGAGTTAACCCTCGTCAATTGGCGCCGACCGTGGGGACTTTGGGCATTGGAATCATGAATTCGACGGCTTTTTCGCTTTTAGCCAATAGCAGTTCAGAAATCGACGAAAATCAGGAGATGGAGTTAACCATTGGAAGTTTAAACATCGTCATAGGGACATCGGGTTCATCCCGCCTCTCGGATTCGATGAAATCAAATCCGTCGGCAAACAAGCCCGAAATAGAGAAGACATTACAATCATCAGAAGGCTCTTCCAGTGAAGTAAATTCATCGGTCAGTCTCGACAAAGCACCAATCGCAGAAGGCGACAAAATTTGAGAAAACTTCGACTCAGAAAAAAGAGCGTGCCAGGAGCACAACAGCGCAAAGGACCTCACTACGGGAAGCACCAGTGTCTCCAGAATACATTAGTTATGCGTCATTATCACTGAAGCAGAAGAAGAAAACAACAGCGAGGGAAGCGACAAGGTCGACAGGCAAGTCGACAAAATAAAAAATCACAGCAAAAAGGAAAAAGAGAAAGTCCACGTCTCGGCTGACGAATGGAGAATGATCAAGTCAGCCATCAACCATGGTACAGAAGTACCCGAAGGATCGAGAAGAGAAGTTCTCATGGGATATCAGTATGCTTTATACCAACACAGGAAGAAACTAATGGAGGAAAGAGACATGGTCTTTCAAAACAATGACAGTATATTAGAGGAGGTATACTGGGCAGACTATAGTGAAGATTCAGAATACAGTAGAGAAAAGCGCGGAGACCCAAAACACAACAGGGGGCAACGACACGCGGTAGAGAAGAAAGGTATTCAATGAGCCTCACCCCACAGATAGAAGAGGAGGAAGACGATTTCATACAAAAAACACCAGAAGAAGCACTAGCAGCAGCACAAGCATACTTACTAGCTACAAGACCAGAACCTGGAGACCCGCGAGAAGAGATGCACCGAGCCGCGATACAAAGCCTTGGAATAGTAGGAGGCAAGATCAGGGAGCAAGGCCCAGAGAGAAAGTCGACAAGCCATAAGGGAAGTCAAAAGGAAAAATTCAGACGTGATTTCACAGATAACGAGTATAGCAATTTATCAGAAGAGAAAAAACGACAGAAAAGGAAGGAGGATGCAAGAAGTACAATTGCACAAGCTCGAGTAAACAAATTGCGTCATGCATGGAGGGAAGAGAATTATGAGGACGACGATAAAGATATGGGTGTGCTATGCTTTACCCGCAGGGTTCGCAAAACTCGGGTACCCCAAGGATTCAAGTTACCACACGACCAACATAAGTATGATGGGTCGCAAGAACCCACCCTATGGCTAGCGGATTATCTGCAGGCAGTGCAGATATTAGGGGGAACAAAGGTGACTACAATGCAAAGTTTGCAGCTACACCTCACTGGCACCGCACGGTCTTGGTTGAATACCCTACCCAACGAATCCATCGGAAGTTGGGGGAAACTCGAAAATCAATTCACAAGAAATTTTCATTCCACCTACAAGCGACTGGCATCACTGGAAGAAGTTAAAGCATGTACGCAGAGAAAAGGTGAAACGCTACGTTCTTATATGCAACGCTGGAGTATAATCAAAAATTCAGCAGAGGACGTCTCCGACGAACGAGCGATAGACGCCTTTTCGGCTGGACTTCGTCGCGTAGATCTTGTGGAAGAAATAGGAAGAACAAGACCCACGACAGTAGCTGAGCTAATGGAACAAGCCAACAAATTCGCTGATGGAGAGGACGCGTACAACAACAAAAGAGGACGGTCACCAGAAGTTGATAGAGTAAGTAGACAGAAGAAGCGACACCGCAGCAGGGATAACCAAGGAAGGCGAAACCAAGTAGCCGCGGGTTACGTACCAGAAGAAGAGGAAAGATATGAGAGCAGGAGGTTGCAGGAAAAAGGAGGAGAAAAATCAAGATACTCTGGCCCTTCGGCCGAGGACATGCTGTACGGACCTTGTCGAATCCACTACGCGTATCTCAATGGAAAAAGGGTCTCAAATCATCAGATGAAGGACTGCAGAACATTCTTAAGGCTGCAAGGCGCCATGGGCTCAAGCCAAGAAGGGAGGCGAAGAGAAAGATACAGGAGTCAAGGATATCAAACGCAAAGGCCAGCAAGGCACCTAGAGTCAAAAGTATACGTATCAGCAATGATTCAACCAGTGCCCAAATCAAAAAAGGAGCCCAAAAGCATATCCAGACAAGTAAACCTAGCAATATCATCACCACCAGCCACCACAGAATACTTACGATGGTCAGAACAACCAGTCAAGTTTAGTAGAGCAGACCACCCGAGGAAAATTCCCAGGCCAAGCCACTCGCCTATGGTTTTAAAAGCACAAATAGGAGGGTAAGACATCGGAAGAGTGTTCATGGATGCAGGAAGTGGCATAAACTTAATATATGCCAGAACCCTAAAGGCAATGTGCATCTCGCCGACAAGCCTGAAACCAACAGATTGCTCCTTTCATGGAATAGTGCCAGGAGCCGCAAACTACCCTTTGGGAAGAATAGAACTCGATGTCTGCTTTGGTAGCAGTGACAACTATCGAAGAGAAAAGCTGGAATTCAAAGTTATGGATTGGCCTTCACAATATCATGCAATCTTGGGATGCCCAACATTTGCAAAATTCATGGCAATACCACACTATGCGTACCTTACGCTAAAAATTCCAAAGCCCAAAGGAACAATTGCAGTACAAGGGAGCTTCGAAGTAGCCAACACATGCGACAGAGAATTCAACAGGATGGCATAAACCTTTGGCATGACAGCAGAATATGAGAGGTTAAAAGGAGAGGCAGACCACAATGTGCTACCCGACATTGGGCGATCCCTGGCAGATCAGGCTTTCGACGCAACACAGGACTCGAAGAAAATCCAAGTACACCCTACAGATCCGAACAAGACGACATCAATTGCGGTGAACTTGGATCCCGCATAGGAAGGCGCGCTCATCGAGTTCCTCTGTGAGCGCTGGGAAATCTTTGCCTGGTGTCCATCGGATATGCCAGGGGTTTCCAGGGAACTCGTCGAGCATGCATTAAACATAGATCCTAAGGCAAAGCCAGTCAAGCAACCATTGAGACGATTTGATGAAACCAAAAGGAAGGCGATAGCGTCAGAATTGCACAGGCTAGAAAATGCCGTATTCATCAGAGAAATCAAAACTTTGAGTAGGGTGTCGAACCCAGTCATAGTACCCAAGAAGAACACAGATGTACAAAGAGTATGTATCGACTACACATCTCTCAATAAGCATTGTCCAAAGGATCCCTTCCCTCTACCCCGCATCGATCAGATAATCGATTCCACAGCGGGATGTGCGAGGTTTTCTTTTCTAGATGCATATTCTGGTTATAACCAGATCAAATTGAAGAAAGAATATGAAGAAAAAACGGCGTTCATCACACCATACAGAGTGTTTTGCTACCAAGTAATGTCGTTCGGCCTAAAAAATGTAGGAGCCACTTATCAACGGATGATGCAAAATTGCCTCGGAAGCCAAATAGGACGCAATATCCAAGTTTACATTGATGATGTAGTCATCACCACAAGAGAGGAGAATTCTTTAATCAGCGACTTGGCAGAAACCTTCGACAACCTGAGCAGGTACAAGCTTAAACTTAACCCAACAAAGTGTTCCTTCGGTGTATCAGCAGGACAACTCTTGGGGTTCTTAGTATCAGCTCGACGAATAGAGGCAAACCCAGAGAATATTCAAGCAATCTTAACAATGGGGAAACCCACAAAACTACACGATATGCAGAAACTTGCAGGACGTGTTGCGGCAATAAGTCGCTTCGTCGCTCGACTGGGAGAGAAAGCGCTTCCTTTTTATGCACTTATGAAGAAGTCAGAGGATAAATTTGAATGGACAGAGGAAGCAGACGCAGTGTTCGCATAGTTGAAAAAGTGCTTTCCACGCCACCAGTGCTGGTCACACCAAAAGAAAAAGAACCACTACTACTATATATCGCTGCAACCCATCAGGTGGTGAGTACGGTGGTAGTAGTCGAAAGAAGCAAAGAAGGAAAAGCTCATGGCGGCTAGAGGCCGGTATATTTCATTAGCGAGGTGTTATCTCCAACAAAGCAGAGGTACCCGCACTATCAGAAGCTGGCTTACAGTGTCTTCACAACTGCACGAAAACTACGACAGTACTTTGCGGTGCACCCAATTATAGTGGTCAACGAGGCACCACTGTCAAACATATTGAACAATCCTTCAGCAACAGGATGTGTCTCTTTGTGGGGAATCAAATTGTCTCCCATGGACATCACGTACGAAAAAAGGAAGGCGATCAAGTCGCAAGTTTTACCAGATTTTACGGCAGAGTGGTTAGAGCTACAGAGCAGGGGACCACCAAACTTATCCAGTGTTTGGACAATGTACTTCGACGGTTCCAAAAGAGTCCAAGGCGCAGGCGCAGGATTAGTTTTGATATCACCTCATGGTGACAAATTGATGTACGTCTTAAGGATGAGCTTTCCACAAGCTTCCAATAATGAAGCAGAGTACGAGGCTTTGTTGCACGGAATGAAGATGGCTAAAGCATGTGGAGCAACTCGCCTAAAAATATTTGGAGATTCTAACCTTGTTGTCCAGCAAGTCATGAACAGATGTAACACAATCAATGATAACATGATGGCCTATAAGAATTTGTACCATTATCTAGAAGGAACATTTGATGGCTGCGAAGTCTCGCACATAAGCAGGAATAGTAATGAAGAAGCCGACAATTTAGCAAACATCGGGTCACAGTGTGCCGTCCGGAGTATTTTGGGAGGAAATAGTGGAAAGATCAATAAAAAGTGGAAAAAGATCGACTACTACAACAGGCTCGGGGGCTACGTCAGAACCAGAGGAGGTCATGATGATAGAAGAAACATGGATGCAGCCATATCTTGCATACATGATAAACAAAAAATTACCAGAAGATGCAGTGGAGGCCAAGAGGATAACTCGTAGATCGAAAGCATTTGTCGTGTTGCAGGGGAAATTATACAAGAAAAGTATTACCGGCATTTTACAGCGTTGTGTAACACCCCAGGAAGGACAAACAATATTAAAAGACATACACGGCGGAGTATGTGGCCATCATGCTAGCAGCAGAGCAATAGCGGCTAAAGCCTTTTGAGCAGGATTTTATTGGTTAACAACCATCGAGGATGCGAAAGATATAGTTCGAAAATGTGAAGCATGTCAAAGGTTTGCATCCAGGCCACATGCACCAGCGGCAGAGCTATAAACAATACCATTATCATGGCCCTTTGCACAATGGGGACTCGACATGGTGGGAAAATTGCACAAATATTTTCCAGGAGAAGCAGCCCCGGTAACAACTCAAGATTCAACAGCAGCAATCAAATTCATCAAGTCAATAGTGTTCCGTTTCAGCGTACCATATAGCATCATCACGGATAATGGGACAAACTTTACTTCAAAGGAATTCAAAAACTACTGCGAAGGATTAGGAATCAAACTGAAATTCGCATTGGTGGCGCACCCAAAAACAAATGGACAAGTCAAAAAAGCCAATGGCCTAATATGCAGTGGAATAAAAAAGAGGCTTCTGGCACCTCTTGAGAAATCCAAGAGTGCTTGGGTAGAAGAGTTGCCCTCCGTTCTTTGGAGTCTAAGAACCACGCCCAACGCGGCAACTCAAGAAACTCCTTTCTTTCTGGTTCATGGCGCAGAAGTTGTGCTTCCAGTTGAAGTCACGCACGAGGCTCCAAGAGTGACAGCATACAACGAAACAACATCAAGAGAAGCACTGCAGGACGATGTTGATGCATTAGACGAAGCAAGAGATAAAGCGCTGCAGAGAGCCACGCAGTATCAAAAAAGTCTACGAAACTACCATAGTATTCGAGTTCATCCAAGATCCTTCGTGGTAGGAGATCTAGTTTTATGACTAAGGCAAGATAGCCACGAAAAATTAGAGTCCCTTTGGGTGGGACCTTACATCGTCACCGAAGTAATACCAGGAGGAGCTTATCGACTACAAGACAAAAAGACAGGAAAGGACGAGGGCAACCCGTGGAACGTAGAGCAGCTACGACATTTTTACGCGTAGAGTGAAAATTCAAGTTAACCTTCTGAACCCAGAACATGAGGCCATAGGTTGGGTTCCTTGGGTTAAACTCGACAAAATTGTACAAGAATTCTTACTTTTCTGCTCGGGGGCTTCAATCCTCGAGTCGTATGAAAGAAATTTTTATCGCAATATGGATATCTTCTTCAACATAAGGTTGCGCTAGCAACCCGATAAAACTCTAGAAAATTGGTTTGAGAAGGAACCCGATATTATTAGTACAAATTGGTTCACAAAGAACCCGATATATAGAGATTATACCTCAAAACAATGGATTGTTTTCATGGTAATAATAGACACAGCAAAACAAAGTACGAATATTCATTACAGATACATGGTCGCAAGGACATTATCGAATGAAATTACATAAAAGGTAAAGTTCTAATGGAAGTGGACTTCAGCTTCATATTTCTTCTGGAACTGGGTACCGTCATAGATTTTCACGTCAAACTTCGACGTGCCGATGTGGAAGTCAAAAAACATGAAGAAGCCTTGATGGATGTCATGGTCTTCTACAAATTGTGGCCAACCACCCCTCAAGTACTGCTCGCTGTCGCCATCATAGCACACCTCCACATCATACGGGGTACCACTACCAGACTATTCGCGGAGAACCGCCTCTCGTAGTTTGCGTCCATCCATGAATGTGGTGAAGTTCAGCGGCAGGCGCTGAATCTCGCGGCACTGTGCCATGGCAATGCAGAAGAAAGAGAAGATATGGGAAGGGGCAGCAGGAGCAACAGGAGGAGGAATGATTGGACCTGAAGCAGCGCCAGTCACCTTAGGCTTGTTCTTGCTACTAGGAGGGCGGCCAGGACGACGCTTAGCCGGAGCAGCCGATGATGATCCTGCAACAGCCGGAGAGATATTGCTCCTATTCTTACTTCCACGAGGGTGACCCCGACCTCGCGGCGCCACTGGAGAGCCAAGGTGCAGACGAGAACCATCAGCGTCAGCCATGAGAACAAAGGAAAAGCCTATGAAAACCCTAGGTGGAGAAAGAAGATGAGGTGGCGGAGGAAGAATCTGATTAGGGTTTCATACCCTTACCAGGAGGAGATTTATTTATAAGCACCTATTATTGGGGCTTTGCAATACAGTAAAGCCCGTAAACATATTTTACAACACGAGTCAATTTCTGCACACGGCAGATGATAATACCAAAGAGGAAAAAAAATAAGAAGGGAAGACAATGGTCGCACGATATGAAAACCTCGACTTGGGCTCGGGGGCTTGCCAATAAGTAAATGTCAATGGGAGGAAGAGGAGATGAAAATTTGAGCCTATGCTTGACTACAAGCAGCCAAACATAGCCTCGTGGGCTACTCCCATCGGGAACGCTGAGCGCGCACCCGATAGAGGATGAGATAATCAATATCGGAGATGCAGAAGGATTAGTGAATGCACTTCGACTACATAGTCGACAAATTATCTCGAGTTAAAGTATGATGGATTACATTATATTTGGAGCCTATACTCGAAACAAAAGTTCTTTTTCGACTATAGCCTCGGGGGCTACTCCCATCAGGAGCGCTGAGCGCGCACCCGATGATATTTCTTGATAAATCATTAAACATTGGAGAAGTACACAAGTGTTACTCCCATCTGGAGTGAGTTTTATGGTTGTATAAACCCGAATATTTTCAGTCAAAATTTGACTGCGACATGAGATTCTCGAGTTGCGTTATCGCAACACAACTCAAATGCCGTGACTTGTCATGAAGGTAAGACCCCGGGATCCGTCCTGTGTGGCCTGGTATACGCACATGGATGCGCTCTGCTGGTATGTATCCGTATCTACAACGCGAAGAAAATCCTGGTGGACGCACTGGGTGCCCTGAGAATCACTGGGATTCATTCTTTGTAAGTCCTAAATGCGGCAAAAGAGTGGGTTTGACCGGTATCCCGAATTCAAGTCCAAGGGGATTGAATTTGAAGTAGGTGACAAGTATCTGTTCTGGCAGTTAACTGACCTCTTGATCCGTCAGAGTTGCCAGGCTTGTTCATCAAAACCCCTTGCAAAAAGAATATCATAAAAGTAAGTCAAAAGACCAAGTCAAAGATTTGAAGATATGAAGAAGTCAAAGAGTTGATCAAGTCAAAGATTTGAAGATTAGAGATTCAACCTGAATCTGCAATTCTGGTAGAATCTCAGGGGCTACTGACAAGAGCATAATTAATAGAGCCCGTTAGTTAAGCACCCCTAGAGGCCTGAATAGCTAGGCCCAATTGTAATGAAAGTCGAATATGAGTTCCTATCGTATGTTGATACTGTAATCTGTATCGGACCCTACCCGATCCTCGAGACCTGGCCACCTATATATAGGGGCCAGGAGGGGATGGTGTAGGGCAGATTGAAAGCAAGCCAGGTTTAACACCCAAGTTTACTTTCGACGCACATCTATTTCGACTAACTTTACCTTCGAGTTCATCTGACGCCCTATCTCCCCAATCCTAAGTCCTTCATTTAGGACATTTGTCGAGTTAACCCTCGTCAGTAGCTATCTTGGCCGAGTAGTTGCTAGTGACTCCAAGAGGGGGTATTTATGCTCGATAGTGGGTTCATGCCTCTATTTAATCTAGGGGAGTGACAAAAACCTCTAACTTTGTAGATGTGATGTTGCTACTAGGGGGAAAACAATATTCATAAGCTCAAGGGAATATGCTTTGTTTACATGACACACTTTGCTTAATGCAATTATCTGTTGTTCACAACTTAATACTCATGGGGTGTTCGGATTGATATCCCCGGGAGTGGATTATTAGTCATAGATGCAGTTGGATGGCGATCTATGTATTTTGTTGTAATGCCCAGAGTAAATCTCATAGTGATCTTCTTGACATATCACATTTATCTTTATTCTATCAATTGCCCAACTGTAATTTGTTTACCCAGCATGTGTTATTTACCTTATGGAGAGACACCACTAGTGAACTGTGGACCCCGGTCCTATTTACATCATATTGCTATCACCTCTTTACTTTAATCGCACTGTTTACTTTACTCACATACTATTATCATTTTCCACTCGATACGCTCATTACCTTTGTTTCAAGCAAACCGGTGAGATTGACAACCTCATCGCAAGTTGGGAGCAAAGTATTTGGTTGTGTTGTGTGCAGGTTCCGCGTTGCTATTGGCTGAAGATGAGTCAATGATGGCTAGTTGATGAAGGAGATTATTCTTCTTCGTCCCCCAGCAACAGTCCTTGTGCGTGGTACTTGACCAGCCCATTGGGAACCCCAAGAGGAAGGTGTGATGAGTATAGCAGCTGGTTTTCCCTCAGTTAAGAAACCAATGTTTAATATCGGTCAGGAGAGGAGAGACAAACGACTGAAGGTGATGCTTGCTAGTTTGCAACGGCTGCGGACAATTTATATATGGCGCCTCATCCAAGCTTTGCTTGCTAGCTGCAACGCGGAACCTGCACACACACAAACAAATACTTTGCTCCCAACTTACGATGAGGTTGTCAATCTCACCGATTTGCTTGAAACAAAGGTTATGAGTGTATCAAGTGGAAAACAGTAGAGTATGCAAATAAAGTAAACAGTGCGAGTAAAGTAAAAAATGTGATAGCAATATGATGGAAATAGGACTGGGATCCACAGTTCACTAGTGGTGTCTCTCCATAAATAAATGGGATTTCTATTTTCGTGCCCACGGGTCCTTAGTTGTGCTCAGTTTTCCCCAGCCGCTTAACTTTTCCTCAGTTTTCCCCTCGCTCTAGTTTGAAACCCCTCGCAGACGCTCGGACGGGAGGAATCCCGTTAAGTTGACCGTTGGTTGGTGCTGGCAATTGGGGCCACTGTTGGTGCCCCACAGTGGACACGCCTCCACTTATCCAGATCAGCGTGGGACCCGCAACTTATCCACGTTAGCGTGTCAGACCCACAGCTTACCCAGGCGCCCATTGCAAAATGAGAGCCCAAGCCATCCTCGCGCCCGTGCCCATGCCATTGCTTCCCCCTTCTTTCCCCGCACCCCATTGTTCTTCTTCTCTGGCAGCGGCAGCCCTTCCCCGGTAGGCGGGTGATGTCTAGTTTCTCTTCGACCTCCCGTTCTTCATGGCCACAGTATGGACCCGTGCCTTTGACAAGATGCCCTGACTGCCCACGCCAAGAGCATCTAAAGCGGTCGATCTGTAAGATGAACGACAATGGCAACCGTGGACGTGAGTTCCTTGCATGCGAGAGCTTGCCATATAGAAAGGGGGATAAGGTTAGATCTTGCTCCAATTGCTCTGTTTTCTCTCAATTTTCTTGGTATTCCCTCGAATTTGGGATTTAGGGTTCACGTTGTTGTTTTCAGATCCTAAAGAAATGCAGGTATTTCGAGTGGATCGATGTGTACATTCAGAGGCTTAAATTGCAGGAATCAATTGGTGGTATTGGGGAGCGCAATTTGGGAGGGGGGTATTTGCTGTAGAGAATGCGGTGGAGAGAGGGGCCGTCCCAATTATCCCTAATGCTCCCAATGCAGAACTGGTGGAAGTGAAGGGAGAACTAAAGAAAATGAACAAGCAGTTAAAGCAGCTGATCGAGTTGAAGAAGCAAGCTAATCTGATGGCTGGTTTTTTTTGTTGTATAATTGCGATCGGATTCTTATCATTGCTCGTCAAGCACTAGAAGTTGTTACAAGGGATCCCTTGTTACAAATCCATTATTCAGTTACATGTACTTGTAGTTATTTTCAAAGTTAGTGTGTGCATTCACCAAAATTACCAAAAAAAATAAGTGTTAGGGAATATAGGAATGCTAAAGATAGTTGATAATTGTTAGAGGGGTGACAAATAATGCATTCACCGAAATCCCACAAATATGTATGTCTCATGTTTATACCAAAATTATACCACTTTTGGGACGTTTCAAATAACCAAAACTATATCCCAAACTATATTCCCTAAAAGAAAAGGAATGCTAAAGAAAGTTGATAATTGTTAGTGGGGTGATAAATAATCCATTCACCAAAATCCCACAAATAAGCCAAATATGTATGTCTCATGTTTCTACCAAAATTATACCACTTTTGGGCTGTTTCAAATTGCCAAAACTATATTCCCTAAAAGAAAAGGAATGCTAAAGATAGTTGATAATTGTTAGAGGGGTGATAAATATGTACTCCCTCTATTTCAAAATATAAGATGTTTTAGATTTGTGAAGCAAATGTATCTAGATATGTTTTAGTATGTATATTCGAGTGAACCTATACACTAAAAGATGTCTCAATACATTTGCTTTACAAAGCTAAAACATCTTATATTTTAAAACGGAGGGAGTATGTCTCATGTTTCTACCAAAATTATACCACTTTTGGGCCATTTCAAATTACCAAAACTAAATTCCCTAAAAGAAAAGGAATGCTAAAGATAGTTGATAATTGTTAGAGGGGTGATAAATATGTATGTCTCTTTTTACTACTTTTTAGTTTAACATTTTTAAATCATGGAAAATAATGCATAATAGAGGGAATATAGTTACCGAAAGTGCTGTGCGTACGACACTTCCTGTCCGAACTGCGTACGATCCTTGCGTGCGCCGTCAGATGGCCTGGTCATTCAGCATATGCACGCTATAGTTACGTAGCAAAATAATCCATAAATGCACATGGATCGACTCCACCAAGCATTGATCCACCGACAGAGAGAGAGAGAGGGGTGGCCACGAAGAGAGAGAGAGAGGGGTGGCCACGAAGAGACGGATAGGGGTATACTGCCCATTAGATCAGTGAATCAATAGTTGGTGGAGTCGATCCGTGTGACAACTGCTCAACCAATCAGGATATGTTTGGGTTTCTGTGAGCATTTGTGACAGTACTTGAGGGCAAAACTGAGTAGTACTAAGAAACCAAGGGCACATAAATAGTAAATAGACTAAGGGATTCAAACAAAATAATTACAAAATGAAAAATGCGTGTTTTGTACAATATAATTCATATTGGGCTACATCAAATTATTTGCAATTCAAATATACATGAGTTTGACAATTATGGCCTCATTTAGACAAACTATGTTTTGGGGAAGATGTTTTGCAAAGGGGTTTAGTGGAAAACCATGCATCTTCATAGCTACTAGTGATTATGAGAAGTGGCAATTTGTGGTAAAACATGATTTATCTATATTTGTTAAGGTGGCAGGTTGCGTAGAAAGATTCCATGAGTAGGTGCCACTATGTTTTTATTTTTTTTGGATTTTTTTGCGCATGAAATGGCTTAATTAGCTATGTTAATCTCATTTGTTGACTCTCTGTTGACTAGCTACTTGAGGGTAGAACTGAGTATACTGCACTTACCAGTCTAAGTACTCGAGGGAAAAACTGAGTACATATAAAATTTCTGAATAAGGCCCGAGGGTAGAACTGAGTACACCAAACGTCGAAGGGTTAGCCTCGTGTCGCGGTGCACGCTGCAGCCGTGCATAGCGGACGCGTGTTGCGGTACACCAAATGCCACCTTCGTCTTTATAGAGCCCCTCTCTCTCTCGACGCTTGCCCACTATCTCATTCTCACTGCAACCGCCTCTCCTGTCCATCATCTTCTCCACTTCGCGTCGAAAAACCCCCTAAGAAAAAACCCCGGCGATAGAGAAGCATGAGATGCACATTGTCGACGTAGCCGCCGGTGTATCGGCCGCCGGCGCATCGGCCGCCACCCCCATCCAGGCCCCCGTCGCTGCTTCCGATGTAGGCACCGGCGCATCAGCCGCCGGCGCAATGGCCGCCGCCCCCGTCCAGGCACCCGTTGATTGGGACCTGTACAAAGACCCGTACGAACCAGTGCCATACGTCGCACCGGCGAACCCCTATGACACCAGCATCATCGACGACTACCCGGAGGTAACCCTTTGTTCCCTTGTTCTTATGCCATTTCAATCCTTTTGTGTTAGATCTAGCATTATTAGGGTTCATCTGTTCCTAGTTCAATCCTTTTATGATAGATCTAGCATTATTACGGTTAGTCTGTTCCCAGTTTAATCCTTTTATGATAGATCTAGCGTTATTATGATAGATCTAGCGTTATTATGATAGATCTAGCGTTATTAGTATTTGTGATTTGCTTTTGTTTAAGATTCAGTTAACTTATGTGAGTAATCAATCCCATCCTGTTAATTTGTACCAATGATGATGAATATTTGGGCAAAAATTGATTTAGGATTTGGTCTGTGAACAATTGGTGTGTACAAAATTGTTGTGCATAATCTTTGGTTCAGTGACCCAAATCCTGTATATAAGTGTGTCCAATGTAACCGAGGCTTCTTTTTTTCATGCCCATATTATCATGTATGATCTTTTGTTCACTCTCTGTTCGATCATCGCTGTAATTGACTCCGTATTTTTTGATCTTTGGTGCTACATGACAGGTGCAGAGCAGCAACATCGACAGCGACGACGAGTCCTTCCACACCAAGACTCGTCACGTCCTTAGGAGGCTGCAGTCCGGCCAGTACGATCGCCACTTTGCTCGAGGCATTTATAGTTGCCCCTTCTGCAACAGGAGGCCCCGCGCCACTGACTTCAACTGCCTGGTCAACCATGCCGAATCCCTTGGCCGTGCCCCTGGCGGTGCTAGAGTTGGAACGACCGTGAATGTGCATGCGTTCATGGCCAAACACAAAGCACTTGGAATTCACCTACGCAGCCTCCAAGCTTAATCCCATGTAAAATATAGCTTATGTTGGATCTAGGGATCGGTAGTACTGTTGGATCTGTCCTGAATATTTATATATAAGCTATGTTTGCTGCTGTATGCAGCTTATCTTATATTTTCTCGATTTATTATGCTACTGTGAATTTATCCTCTACTAGCTTCTAGATTTGCTACTAGATTTGATAACATTTTGGGCAAAAAACGAGGGCCAAAAGGCAACAATCATTAAAGAAAGACAGAAATACAAGCTTCTCTAGATTTGATACTAATTTGGTGAAAAGAGAGAGAACTGTTACATAGAGACAGGGGAAAAAGACGCTCTGAAAAATGCCAATTTGGGCCAAGAGAGACAGAACCGAGCTCTCACGTACAACCAAACACGGTCTCGTCCTGTCCCACGCGGTCCCGTTCTACCAGCCCCACGCGACACGGCCCCACATGACGCGGCCCCACACATCATCACGAAACGGTCAACTAAACGACAATGATCCCGTCCGAGCGTCTGCGAGGGGTTTCAAACTAGAGCGAGGGGAAAACTGAGGAAAAGTTAAGCGGCTGGGGAAAACTGAGTACAACTAATGACATGAGGGCACAAAAATAGAAATCCCTAAATAAATAGCACATGCTGGGTAAACAAATTATAGTTGGGCAATTGATAGAATAAAGATAACGTGATATGTCAAGAAGATCACTATGAGATTTACTCTGGGCATTACAACAAAATACATAGACCGCCATCCAACTGCATCTATGACTAATAATCCACCCCCGGGGATATCAATCCGAACACCCCAAAAGTATTAAGTTGCGAACAACAGATAATTGCATTAAGCAAAGTGTGTAATGTAAACAAAGCATATGCCCTTGAGCGTATGAATGTTGTTTTCTCCCTAGTAGCAACAGCACATCTACCACCTTAGAGGTTTCTGTCACTCCCCCAGATGAAATAGAGGCATGAACCCACTATCGAGCTTAAATACCCCCTCTTGGAGTCACTAGCAACTACTCGGCCAAGATAGCTACTAACAACGGAGAGCATGCAAGATCATAAACAACATAGAGATAACATAAGATTAATTTGAGTACATCAACTTAATCATAAACACCAATATTCATCGAATCCCAACGAACCAAACATGTAGAATTACATAACGGTGATCTCAATCATGTAGGGTAGCTCATGAGATCTAAACATGAAGCACATGGTGGAGAATACAACCATCTAGCTACTGCTATGGACCCATAGTCCAAGGTAGACTACTCACTCATCGCTCTGGAGGCTAGCATGGCAATGAAAAAAGCCTCCGGTGGCGATTCCCCTCTTCGGCAGGGTGCCGGGAAGAGCTTCTGGACCCTCTCGATCTTCGGGTCGACGGCAGCGGCGGCGGATCACGATGTGTTCTGGAAATCTGATCGGGTACTTAGGTTTTACACGTCGGGGGGTTTTTATAGGCGAAGGCGCATCATCAGAGGGGGAGCCAGGCGCCCTCACGCGGGGCCCATGCGACCAGGGGCCTCGTCGCGCCACCCCTGCGTGTGGGGCCCTGGTGGCCCCCCTCCAACACTTCTTTGGATGTCTAGAAGCTTCCCGGTGAAATAAAACTTTAGGATGTGGTTTTATCCAATTCCGAGAATATTTCCTGTGTATCACTTCTGAAACACAAAAACAGCAGAAAATAGGAAACTGGCACTGTGGCAACTTGTTAATAGGTTAGTTCTGGAAAATGTATAAAAGTGCCACGAAGTGTAATGAAACAATAGGCAAATGGTGTAAAAACAAGCATGGAGCATCAAAAATTATAGATACGTTTGAGACGTATCAAGCATCGCCAAGCTTAACTCCTGCTCGTCCTTGAGTAGGTAAGTGATAACAAAAGAATAATTTTTGCGGTGACATGCACCTACACAATCTTGATCATATATGTAAGCATTTGTGAGATGGGATCATAAGAACTTAAAACATGGGCATGAAGATGTAATCATGACAATAAGAAACTTAGCAACCATATTGTAAATATGCAAATGAACACAAAAAAAAGATCATAAAAATGAAATAGTGAAAGTCAAATGTATGTTCAAATCATACAGAAAACATACAAATGGTTTTCAGCTTGTCCTTCAAAGAGAGCAAAACATAAATGCATAGAACACCTTCAAGTTTAAGAGGGCGACTAGATACAAATAACTTGAGACAAGTGAAACCAACAATATGAATCAATCAAGGAACTTTGGGACAATGCATATTATACTAAGAATGACAACTTTGCTCTCTTATGGTGCATAAAGAAAGAAGATGGTGACTCAACATAAAAGTAGAAGAAAGACCCTTCGCAGAGGGAAGCAGTGATTTTAAGTTTTATAACCTTCAAAAATTATGTTACTTACCGGCTTTGAGCTCTCATTGCCTCATCATAAGCATCTTGAATGGTTAAAGTTAATGCGAGAACAGTTATGATGCATATGCTTGATAAATCATAAGTTGAAGACCTCGTGCCCCATGAATATGAGTACCCAAACCTCATGCTACTTTACTTAGAGTCCCAAGCAAGGCTCTTGTTATTGTAAATATATGCATATCATTGAGAACCGCCAATGGGGTACCTCCGTGCCCGATGACATGGAACAAGCCCACACCAAAATGACAGGACAAGCAGACAATGAACACCTCGACATATCTTTTATTTGCCATTTGTTTAATTTTTTGTATTATGAGATGCGTCGTCGAATGTTCACCATGGGTATGCTGCAAATTTCCAACATGAATTATGCATGGCTTAGATTGGCGGCTCGGCGTTTCCCTAACACATATAAAAATTCCATGATCCCCACAAGATTCCCAATTCATTTCACACCGCAGGCATCCATAAATAAAAGATCACAATATCAACTCAAATAAGAAGTGCAATGTTGAAAGCTTGCCCCATGAGAGCATGGCTGGGCTAGAATCCAACTTACAACTTGCAAGCATAACAACTCAGCATAAAAGACCACAATGTCAAATTTTTAGAACAGGAAAAAGTAAAGTGTGCCTTCCGGTTTGTGAGAGCTTTACTGACCGAATTTCGCATAACACTGGTAAGAGTTTAATTTGAAGAGGTAATACAAGCAAGTCAAATTTACTTGGAATAGCAAATTTCTAGTAGGTATGTATGATGGACACTTTGGAAAACTTTGGCATTTAGGAGTTGGATGCACGAGTAGAGCTCATACTCAGTACAAGGCGAGGGCTAGCAAAAGACTGGGAGCGACCAACTAAGAGAGCAATAATGGCCATAATCATGCAAAGCGACAAATCGATATTAAAAGAAGCATAAGATGGCATCAAAAGTCAAAAACTAAATGATCATAGAGGCTATTGGCGACTTTGTAAGAGTCTAACATGTGTGAGCATGCGCCAAGTCAACCCAAATAAAGCATCAAGGAGAAAATAAAAATAATGCTTTCATACAATAAAAACAACGCATGATTTTTTCAAAGGCTCATTAAGCAATCTCAATTATTTGAGACAAGTCATGCTACAGCAAAACCACTAAGCATACTATCAAAAAGACATCAAGCATGACATGAAAAAGCCTAAGCCGCAGTCTACACAAGCTCCTTCTTGTATCTTTTTGATGAAAATAGTTTACCAAAGCATGATCACAAAGGGTCTTCAAAAACTTATGTGGATAAAATACAATGCCTTATTGACAAGACCTCTGCTATTGATCTTAATGCTTCTTCTTAAAATACTTGATTCGCAAATTTTCTGCGCCTAGCTCAAAGGCGTTAAAGAAAAGCACTCTTGGGAGATAACCCAATGTTTTTATTTTCAGTACTTTTTCTTTTATTTGAGTCTTGGAAGTCATTACTACTATAATGACCGCTCCTTATCTTGTTTATTTCGTTCTTGTGCCAAGACAAGCCTCTAATTCGAGTGAGGTAAAGATTTGGGGATATTGCTGTCCTGAAACTGTTTTCGGTGCTGCACCGTAAAAATTCGTATAAATTCTATGTATATCTTTTGGACCTGAAATTTCTTGTGAATATGCCCCAGGTTATATCCAAACTTTTGTTATTTGAAGATTTTTGATTTGAGCAACAGAAAATCCCTAAAAAAATCGATCTTTGTCAGCTATTCAGTTTTGATAGATTTCTGCCAATATTTGTGTTTGCCCCTTTATCGCTTTCTTTTGAGTTCTTTTTTATCATGGAACCTTTTAGGAAGTTGCTACAGTAGTATATGCTTTATATGTGGTGGTTTTGAGTTGAAACCTGAAGCAAAAAGAGGTTGAATATATTTTATGCCTACACTAATGTTGCTAATAGAATTGGGTTTAGTTTTGTATGAAGGATGTTTTCAAGTGTAGGGATTGGAGAATGATGAGATGAGTTGAAGAATGGACAAAAGCTCAAGCTTGGGGATGCCCAGCACCCCAAGAAATATCCAAGAAGTACAAGTGTCAAAGCTTGGGGATGCCCCCGAGGCACCCCTTCTTCATCGGCAAAAATCAGGTCACCTTTCAAAACACTATATTTTTATTGCTTCATGCACTATGAGTTTTTCTTGGAGCATTAGTTGTTTTAGTTTTCTTAGTTGGTTTAGTTTGTTTGTTTGCTGCAATAAATGGTTGGACCCCAACAAATTTCTTTTGGAGAAGTTGCCTTGCTTTTCATTTGCGAAGAACACTCGTTGAAATTATTAGAGTGAAAAACGGAGTTGTTCAAGTGTTCTTCTTTTTCTGCTACTGCTTTTGGTTTTCGTTTTTGCCTTGATATGCATTCAAACCTTGTCATATATTTTCATCAAGGTGTATTTTTGCCTCTGTTCTTTATCAGTTTTCATCAAAAGAGGTGTCTATAAAAATTTCAAATGGTGTTGGAAAAGAGAAAAAGCTTTGTGCAAAATAGTGGTACAAGAAGGAGCTTGTGTAGACTATGGCTTAAGCTTTTTTATGTCATGCTTGATGTCTTTTTGATAGTATGCTTAGTGGTTTTGCTGTAGCATGACTTGTCTCAAATAACTGAGATTGCTTAATGAGCCTTTGAAAAAATCATGCGTTGTTTTTATTGTATGAAGCATTATTTTGGTTTTCTCCTTGATGCTTTATTTGGGTTGACTTGGCGCATGCTCACATATGTTAGACTCTTACAAAGTTGCTAATAGCCTCTATGATCATTTAGTTTTTGACTTTTGATGCCATCTTATGCTTCTTTTAATGTCACTTTGCATGATTATGGCCATTATTGCTCTCTTAGTTGGTCGCTCCCAGTCTTTTGCTAGCCCTCGCCTTGTACTGAGTATGAGCTCTACTCGTGCATCCAACTCCTAAAAGCCAAAGTTTTCCAAAGTGTCCACAATACATACCTACTAGCAATTTGCTATTCCAAGTAAATTTTACTTGCTTTTATTATCGCTTCAAATTAAACTCTTACCAGTGTTATGCGAAATTCAGTCAGTAAAGCTTTCACGAACCGGAAGGCACACTTTACTTTTTCCTGTTCTTAAAAATTTGACATTGTGGTCTTTTATGCTGAGTTGTTATGCTTGGAAGTTGTAAGTTGGATTCTGGCCCAGCCATGCTGTCATGGGCAAGATTTCAACATTGCACTTCCTATTTGAGTTGATACCGTGATCTTTTGTTTATGAATGCCCGTGGTGTGAAATGAATTGGGAATCTTGTGGGGATCATGGAGTTTGTATATGTGTTAGGGAAATGCCGGGCCGCCAATCTAAGCCATGCATAATTCATGGTGGAAATTTGCAGCATACCCATGGTGAACATTCGACGACGCATCTCATAATACAAAAAAGCTAAACAAATGGAAAATAAAAGAGATGTCAAGGTGTTCATTGTTTGCTTGTCCTGTCATTTTGGTGTGGGCTTGTTCCATGTCATCGGGCACGGAGGTACCCCATTGGCGGTTCTCAATGATATGCATATACTTACAATGGCAAGAGCCTTGCTTGGGACTCTAAGTAAAGTAGCATGAGGTTTGGGTACTCGTATTCATGGGACATGAGGTTTTCAACTTATGATTTGTCAAGCATATGCATCATAACTGTTCTTGCATTGACTTTAACCATTCAAGATGCTTATGATGGGGGGCAATGAGAGCTCAAAGCCGGTAAGTACCATAATTTTTGAAGGTTATAAGACTTGCAATCCCTGCTTCCCTCTACGAAGGGTCTTTCTTCTACTTTTATGTTGAGTCACCACCTTCTTTCTTTATGCACCATAAGAGAGCAAAGTTGTCATTCTTAGTATAATATGCATTGTCCCAAAGTTCATTGATTGATTCATATTTTTGGTTTCACTTGTTCTTAAATTATTTGTATCTTGTCGCCCATTTGTATGTTTTTCCTTATGATTTGAACACACGTTTGACTTTCATTGCTTCATTTTCATGATATTTTGTTTGTGTTTATTTTCATGTTATAACATGGTTGCTAAGTTCTTATTGTCAAGATTATATCTTCTTGCCCATGTTTTAAGTTCGTATGATCCCAGCTCACAAATGCTTACATATATGATCAAGATTGTGTAGGTGCATGTCACCTCAAAAATTATTCTTTTGTTATCACTTACCTACTCGAGGATGAGCAGGAGTTAAGCTTGGGGATGCTTGATACGTCTCCAACGTATCTATAATTTTTGATGCTCCATGCTTGTTTTTACACCATTTTCCTATTGTTTCGTTACACTTCGTGGCATTTTTATGCATTTTCCGGAACTAACCTATTAACAAGTGCCACAGTGCCAGTTCCCTGTTTTCTGTTGTTTTTGTGTTTCAGAAGTGATAAACCGGAAATATTCTTGGAATTGGACGAAACCACATCCTGAAGTCTTATTTCACCGGGAAGCTTCTAGAGATCCGAAGAAGAGTCGAAGGGGGGGCACCAGGGCCCCACACGTGTGGGCGGCATGGCCAGGGGCCTGGCCGCACGGGCCTCGCGTGAGGGCGCCTGGCTCCCCCTCTGACATCGCCCCTTTGCCTATAAAGACCCCCCGATGCGTAAAACCTAAGTACCTGATCAATTTTCCAGAACACATCGCGATCCGCCGCCGCCGTTAACCCGAAGATCGGGAGGGTCCAGAAGCTCTTCCCGGCACCCTGCCGGAGAGGGGAATCACCACCGGAGGTCTTCTTCATTGCCATGCTTGCCTCCAGAGCGATGAGTGAGTAGTCTACCTTGGACTATGGGTCCGTAGCAGTAGCTAGATGGTTGTCTTCTCCACCATGTGCTTCATGCTTAGATCTCATGAGCTGTACTACATGATTGAGATCACCGTTATGTAATTCTACATGTTGAGTTTGTTGGGATCCGATGAATATTGGTGTTTATGATCAAGTTGATGTACTAAAATTTATCTTATGTTATCTCTATGTTGTTTATGATCTTGCATGCTCTCCGTTGTTAGTAGCTATCTTGGCCGAGTAGTTGCCAGTGACTCCAAGAGGGGGTATTTATGCTCGATAGTGGGTTCATGCCTCTATTTAATCTGGGGGAGTGACAGAAACCTCTAAGGTTGTAGATGTGTTGTTGCTACTAGGGAGAAAACAACAATCATATGCTCAAGGGGATATGCTTTGTTTACATTACACACTTTGCTTAATGCAATTATCTGTTGTTCGCAACTTAATACTTGTGGAGTTCTCGGATTGATTCGCCACAAGTGGATTATTAGTCATAGATGCAGTTGGATGGCGGTCTATGTATTTTGTTGTAATGCCCAGAGTAAATCTCATAGTGATCTTCTTGACATATCACATTTATCTTTATTCTATCAATTGCCCAACTGTAATTTGTTTACCCAGCATGTGTTATTTATCTTATGGAGAGACACCACTAGTGAACTATGGACCCCGGTCCTATTTCCATCATATTGCTATCACCTGTTTACTTTACTCGCACTGTTTACTTTACTTGCATACTTTATTGTTTTCCACTCGATACGCTCATAACCTTTGTTTCAAGCAAACCGGTGAGATTGACAACCTCATCGTAAGTTAGGAGCAAAGTATTTGGTTGTGTTGTGTGCAGGTTCCGCGTTGCTATTGGCCAAAGATGAGTCAACAAGTATCGTTAACGGCGCCCTTGTTGGAGTGCTATTAAGCCAGTCTGCATCACCTTCAGTCATTTGTCTCTCCTCTCCTGATCGACATTAAACCTTGGTTTCTTAACTGAGGGAAAACTAGCTGCTATACTCAGCACACCTTCATCTTGGGGTTCCCAATGGGCTGGTCATTCACCATGCATCACTCATGTTCGTCAGATGTTTCTTCAGGTGCACCGGCAATGTCTGCAGTAGTCTCCAGGTCGTTGACAGAGAAGAGGCCAGCTACATACATCTTTCTCTCACGTCTTGCTAGCTGTGCCAACTCAGTAGAGGGAGAGGCATCAGGGAAGGAGGTCACCGCCACTGTGCTCTGGGTCAGTCTCGGGGTAGACAGAGGAAGTGAGATTGGAGAGATAGAGATAGCAGAGATGGGAAGGGAGAGGCCACGAGGACGTACCTGCGGGCGAGCACCCCAAGGGTCGACCAACATCAAGCGGTGCACCGGTGCCGCTTGGATTTGCCGCTGCTTGCTGTTGTCCGCCACCTGAAGCTCCGACGGCTGGGTCTAGAAACCCTAGGCGGGTGAGATCCTGGAGGAGAAGGACCCGCGGCGGCGGCGGCTAGGGTTTGAGGGGATGCATAGGAGCAGCACGGGAGAGGGACGTGGGGAAAGGGAAAGAATAAGGCCTTGTTCGGTTGTTGTGGATTAATTCCCCTAGCGTAACTAACTCCGGGAGGAATTGGGTGATCACCCAAATCCCTGCAGAGATTAATTTCACTAGTGAGTCTAATCCGTGCCACCATATGAACATCAACAACAACCAAACAAGGATTAGGTACGCCGGAGATGGGACTGTTTCTCTCACAACTGAACTCACTCGCCGCGCCTCCATAGTCCAGGTCGCCTCCAAATGCGCGCCATTGCAGTTCTTCCAGGTAGCACCCGAGCTTGTGTCTACAGGGGGTGTGGTGAGGGAATTATGCCGCCGCTGCCGTCACCTCCGGGTGGATGTGCCACCGCCACTGTCTACGGGTGGATGTGCTGCCGCCGCCGCCTCCGGATGGGCGAGTGCGCCATCGCTTCTGGCTGGGTTCGCGGGTGCTGCACGGAATCGTGACCGAGAGATTGGAGGCGAGATTTCTCTTTTTCTTCGATAACAACTCGGGAAACTTTCCACGGATGAGGAGATGAATTTTGTATCCCGATGAAATTGGAGAGGTTTGCGAGGGGATAGACAGGGGTGAGATCTCCGCGGGGCGTAACTGAATGCATTTAATTGAGTGGACGGGAACTGATCACATTCCGGTCAATCCACGGGGTTTGGACCTGGATCCCCGCAGGGATGGGCGTAACCGAATGAAGCCTAAGTGGGGGTTTCCACCGTCCCTGCCCTCTCTCACCATGGCAAGGAGGTGGACCCGGAAGGACCAGCTCGCCCGGGCAGGGAGGCGGCAGTGTAGCACGCAGTAAAGCGGCGCCTCGTTGTCCGCCACGAACGCACGATCTGGGAAGGGGGAGGACGAAATGGCACGCAAAATGTCGATTTTGCCCCTATCCACTGGCAGAACCAGAAGTATGCCACCGCGTCTCTCTCCTCGCTCTTCCACCCTACACCATAGACAAAACATGGAACGGTCACTGATGATAGGTCCACGCACAACGCAGGTCCACCTTTCAGTGAGACTGGCTAGCTTAGCACGTGTAAAAGAAGAAAAGGGAAGGAGAACGGACGGCCAGGATAAAGCAGACCATCTTGATCCAACGGTGCAGACCAAGTGTGGTCTCAGATGGCCTCAGAGCCTTGGGGTACCCCGCGGCTATATTTTGAAGGATGTTTTCTTACAAGGCGAAGTTGGTTAAAGAGACACGACTACTGAGGAGATGGTAGAGAGAAATGATATGTCCAAAATTCATGCTATCATTTTGAGAAAATTATTTTAAGTAAGAAATAGTCTACATTTCAAATCTCCCATAGCAACGCACATGCAAATTCACTAGTGGTAACCATAGTTTTAAAAACCGGACCGGATCAGCGGTTGAACCGGAAAAAACCGGAACCAGTGCCTCGTCTGGCTGTTTAAGCGCACTGGACCGGACACGCAGGTGAACCAGACTAAACCAGTAGAACCGCCGGTCCAACCGTGATTTCACTTACTAAACCGGACAGTCGGTCTAACCGGCTCAATTGCCTAAGCTTGGAAAAATGTAGTTGCACGAAGCGAGATTTGAACCCTGAACTTAGCAGCACAGCACGCGGTCGCATACCAGCTGAGCTATGATTGCTTGCTGAATAATCAAACAGACACTACCTTTTTATATATTATCTACACAGTAGCAATGGATTTCAACAAAATAAAATCTTGCGGATTTGCTTTATTTTTCTAGGGAACGACTTTGCTATGTTGCTGCGTTGACGTATGCCTGCGGTTGGGAGTCTTGGACATGGTAATGTTGGAAGTTGTATTTTTTTATATTTTATGTGAATTACTATGCAAAATTATTAGCCTAATATATTTTTATATACATAATTATATGTTTATTACATCATTTATAATAATAAAATATTTCTTTATATATATTAAAAAACCAGACAGTGAACCAGTGGTCCGACCGGTAAAAATCTGAACCGATAGCCTCATCGGTTCGATCACCGGTCCGGTTTTTAAAACTATGGTGGTAACACATATGGCGTTAGTGACAACAAATGATAGATTAGCCCGGCCAACGGAACAAAAGAATATTCTACGGGGCTGTAAATTAAAGGACCAAAACCGAGGTAACTTGATGTGCATTTTTTAAAAGATGTTTTACTATTTTCAGTATCTATCTATATATACCTATCTTTTTTTTTGAAAATCAATACCACATATGTTTATAGCAACAAATAGTACATGGTAGAGTTACAAGAACTGTCTTTGACGATTACAAAATAAAGTCTAAAAGAAACTAGCAAATCTTCAAGGTCTTTAAATTCTTTCGTCTTCCATGACATAATTTTGTACTTTTTTAAAGGCAGCCCAAAATAGATATCAAACCATAAACCTATAAATACCAATGGAGGTTCTCCCATAATTTTAATTTGAGCCGCAATGCCAAGGCTACGTGTACGCGCGCAACCATTGAAGTAGTTAATCCACATCGGCAAGAGTACCAACACCAGTATGTCAGGGCAAAATAACCGGACAACTTGATCGACATTGCTGGGGAGTCGAGGGTACGAATTACCATTGTCGAGGATGTAGCCGCCGGGACAAATACTGCAAGGATAATTCTCCTCGCGGCAACCAAGAGAAAAGATCCAAAATCGATCTGGCGAAGCAAGATCTGAAGGACCATACCTAAAGGAGTTTAATCTTCCAACACCATTATTGATGCCGAGAGGAAGATCTCGTCATCGATCGAAGGGCCGAAGATCAATTATTATCGATGATGCCATCTCCATTGATAGAGGCCACAAGAAGATGGCTACTAAACCCTAATCTAATCTTATAAAAAGACTACTTTTATCAAAACCTCCACTCATAGATCAGGTTTCTCATCCCTCCTGAGACCAGCGAGGTCGGCCGGAGGAAGGGGAACCAATCTATGGTGGAGTAGGAGGAGAGATAGAGGCTAGGTCAAGAGAGAGGCGGCGGTTGAGTACGGGAGACGGAGTTAGGTCTACATCGTCCTCTATATATACCTACCTATATATAATAATCTCTACTAATAATACGGCTTGAGGACGTGATGGTTAAAAAACCATAGTAGGTAAAAAAACCGATCTAAAGTTTTGGTATGTCAAAAAGTTCGGCCGTACGAGAAAAAAACCCCGACAGGATCATACCTCTCCGTCTCCCCATGCGCACACCCTCCATGGTCAACTCCTCCTCGAGGCCTCTTTCGTCCTTCTGTTTCTAACTGTCTGCAAGTCGTACGCGTCGAAAAAAACAGCACAAGTGTTACTCCGTCTGTTTCTATCCGTCCGTCCGCGAGTCGTGCGTGTCGTGGGCTTCCGAGTTTTGGCCTGGTCAAATCGCCGTGTACGAAAGACTCATCGAGTAGACATCCCGTCTCGTTCGCTCCGTCAAATATCGCTAATTGACAGTGTGCCTGATAAATTTCACCCCCCCCTAAGTGTCGAATCCCAACTTGCTAGCTCTCTATGGACATCAGACTAAACAAAGCCCAGCTTCGCATTAGCACAGCACTGGAACGCGAGAGGTCATTTTCATCTTATCTATCCTAGCATGGAATTTTGCTGCAGCCGATTACCTAGGACAGTGTTGTGGCACTGCAGCCTCCAGTCACAATCTAAGACCGGACCGATCAAAATTCCCAGTTGCAGAGTGCAAGGTATGCCATTCGTCCCCCGACATGTGATTCACGATTCATGTTTTTTTGTGAAAGCTGATTCACGATTCATGTTAATCATGCTCTTTTTCCCATTTAATTGCTTGAATCAGTTGCTTCCAAAGTAGAACCAGAGACTAGGATTTAAAGAAGATTAGTAGTATAGTCATTGAGGAGGAAGATTAGTAGTTTGCGGGTCGCGATGGTGCACACAAGGTATGCTCTGGCGGATAATCTATTTCCTCTCCTGTGTAGTGCATTTGCTGTTTTGCATTCATGTAAGTTATTAGCTTCGTGGTTCTTTCTATTTCATTTTGAAAAAAAAACTTTGTCCAGGCTTTAAAAATAATTCGACGTTATGGGAGGCGGCGAAACTTCGCCCCCCCCCCCCCCTATGCCGGAATCCTGGCTCCGTCCCTGCCTACGTCTCTGTGTGCTTTGTTGTTTTTAAAACAATGTATGCGTTGTTTTTGTTTTAATGATTTATTTTATTTTCTAGATCTGAAGGTAGTAGATAATAAGATTACTTCATCGCTTCGATTGAATTTTCTTACAATCTTTTTATTTTGTTTGCATCAGTTTTTTTTTGCTTACCAACTACTTCTACCGTTACTTGGATTGTTTCCCATAGTGATAGCTGATAAACGTATCTAATTTTGTCAGTGGATGAGACGCGTGCATTTTTCATGGGTACATTTATATATATATATATATATATATATATATATATATATAGAGTAAGAAATAGGTCAATATTCACATGGTTGGATGATATATCTATAGATGGGATAGCTTGAAGGTTTTGGTTACCGCGGTAATTGAAAAATCCCAACCGGTTGCCGAATAAATCTACTAGATACGATAACTTTCATAAGGAAAAATTTGCTACAGGACTATTATTTTGTGTCATTTGCTAAAACATGTTGTCCAATTGTATCTTTATCATAACACACCGCATTGCTATAAATAAAAGTTGGCATGTTGTCTTCAAAACCGGTCATCCCTAACAAAAGTGCTAAACTTCCTATTTTTGTCACTCCGGTGTCTTTTGGTAAATATGTCATAAAATTATAATGGTATTTAGCAAAGACAAAATCGAACAGTGTGTTTCAGCAAACGCCAAAAAATAATAATAACAAACTTTCCCTTTTAATTATTTTATAATTTGTCAACCTGTTACAACGCACAGATATTATACTAGTAAAAGACATGTTCGTCCGTTAGTCGCCCTCGATCGTGTCCCGTTTCTAGCTTGCTCGTCACGCGCAGCCCATATAACTTTGGCCGGCCCAGCCAGGATCCATCGTGTAGATGTGGTCCTTACAGCCTACACGTTCCATCACGCACGCACAACTACTGACGATAAAGAGGCCAAGGAAACCGATCGAAATAAAGTATCTTAAATTCCCGATCTGACCTGATCGTTCTCTTCTTCACTTCATAGGCAGCGATTGATCTTCGTGAGTTGAAAGGAATTGTATGCCGTGGTTTGCTCCACGGCTGGCTTTTCCTTTATATAATGAACAGAGGTTACAACAGATTACAATGGATGGTTAGGATCAAGTCAGATCTCTATACAGGTAAATCTAATATGGCCCATATACTCTAATACACCCCCTCAATCTAAACCGTCGTGTACAAGGTTAAGATTGGAACGAAAACTTGCAAGAACCTGTAACGAAACAGGCTTGGTGAAGACATCAGCAAGTTGATCACTAGAAGAGATAAGCTTGACTTCGAGAGCACCGAGAGCAACCTTCTCGCGAACAAAATGAAAATCAATTTCAATATGCTTGGTGCGAGCATGAAATACCGGATTTGCAGATAAATAGGTAGCACCCAAATTATCACACCAAAGAACAGGAGGTCTAGGTTGATGAACATCGAGCTCCTTGAGCACTGACTGGATCCAAACAGCCTCAGCTGTGCCATTGGCAAGCGCTTTGTACTCTGCCTCAGTGCTTCAACGAGAGACAATAAGCTGCTTGCGCGAACTCCAGGACACGAGATTAGGTCCAACAAAAATAGCATAACCACCAGTAGAGCGACGGTCATCCAAACAGCCAGCCCAATTCGCATCTATGTAGATATTGAGGACTGTAGATGGATTCTTCCGAAGAAGGAGACCGCTGGAGGCAGTACCCCGAAGATAACGAAGAATCCTCTTGACCGCCTCATAATGAACAGTAGTGGGCTGAGCAAGAAACTGACACACCTTGTTCACAGCAAAGGAAATATCCGGGCGCGTCAAGGTTAAATACTGAAGGCCACCCACCAGGCTGCGGTAGCTAGAAGCATCAGCGATGGAATGAACATCACCGGCATCTTTGGATAACTTCGCTAAGGTGGACATCGGAGTAGAGATAGCACGACACCCTTCCATATGAGCACGCTGGAGAAGGTCCAAAATATACTTGTGCTGTGACAAAACCATGCCTTGATCAGTATAGGAAGCCTCAATACCAAGGAAATAATCAAGGCGTCCAAGATCCTTGATAGGAAAAGTTCGTGCCAAAGTCTGCACAAGGCACTCAATAGCTGTTGCAGAAGAACCAGTGAGAACAATGTCATCGACATAGACAAGCATGTAGATAGTCACGCCTCCGTGATGAAAAATGAACAGTGAGGTGTCTGCCTTGCTAGAAGTAAAACCCAGCTCATGCAACTTATCACTCAGACGAGCATACCAGGCGCGAGAAGACTGCTTCAGACCATACAAAGCACGCTGAAGTTTGCACACATGCTGGGGATAGCGAGGGTCCTCGAAACCAGGCAGTTACTGCATGTACACATCTTCCTCAAGAAAACCATGCAGAAAAGCATTACTGACATCAACTTGTCGAAGGCACCAACCACGGGAGATGGCAAGAGATAAGACCAGGCGAACAGTAACTGGTTTAACAACCGGACTGAAAGTATCAAGATAGTCAATGCCATATTGCTGAGTGAAACCGCGAGCCACCAACCTGGCTTTGTGCTTGTCGACAGAGCCATCAGGACGAAACTTGGTTTTGAAAATCCACTTGCTTCCAACAATATTGATGCCAGGTGGTTTAGGAACCAGTCGCCAAGTCTGATTACGCTGGAGAGCAGCAAATTCATCCTCCATAGCGGTGCGCCAGGCAGGTTCAGAAAGGGCAGTCCGATGAGAAGCGGGAACTGCAAGAAAAGCATGTCGACGAGACGGGTCATACCGGATTGTACCATCGATAGAAGTCTTGGGCCGGGAAACATTGTTACGGAGACGAGTGATCTTCGGATGAGATGTCGCTGGGGGCGCAGCGACATCCAGCGGCGCAACAGCTGCCGAGGCGGGAGAACTAGGTGGTGGAGATGAAGCGGCATGCTCAGGCGATGCAGAGTGAGCGCGAGACGACACCGGCCCACCAGACGAAGAAGGCCGACGAGGCGAGGTCGGCTCAGCGCGGGGCGAATCCAGCGCAGGCGATGAAGCATGCATGGGCTGAACAGGCACGTTGATCGTGCCTTGAGCATCTGTGACATCCGGAGAAGATGCCGAGACCTGCACAGGCAAAGACAAAGCACCAGGCGGATCAACTGGTAACAAGGTAATGTCATAATTACGCAAATTGGGACCCTGAATAGCTGGTTCTTGTGCAGGAAAATGAACGGGAAGCAAAGCAGTGAAGTCGATAACGACACCAGGAGTTGCAAAGGGAAAAACTGCCTCATCAAAGATAACATCACGAGAGATATATATGCGACCAGTACGGCGATCAAGACACTTGTAACCTTTGTGCATAGCACTATAGCCAAGGAAAACACACATCATGGAACGGAACTCTAGCTTGCGTGAATTGTACTTGCGTAAACTAGGCCAGCACGCACATCTGAACGTGCGGAGAAACGAGTAGTCAGGAGACTGATGCAAAAGCCGGGTGAGAGGAGCTTGATTATCGGTGACAGGAGATGGCATGCGATTGATAAGATAGCAAGCTATAAGAAAAGCCTCATCCCAATAACGTAATGGTAGGGACGAGTGTGCCAAAAGTGCTAAGCCAGTCTCGACAAGATGTCGATGTTTACGTTCGACAACACCATTTTGTTGTGACGTGTGCGGGCAAGACACACGATGAGAGATGCATGTGCATCGAAAGTAAGCATGGATACGATGATATTCACCGCCCCAGTCGGACTGCACAGCAAGAATTTTAATGTTAAGGACACGCTCAACATGAGTTTGGAAAAGATAAAATATTTCCTCAACATCAGATTTGTGCTTAAGAAGATATATCCAACAATGGCGGCTGTAGTCATCCACGAAACTAACATAATATTTGTATCCACCAGAGGAGGACAAGGCAGGAACCCAGACATCAGTGTGGACAAGTTCAAGAGGTGCAGTAGAAACACGATGAGAATGACTATAAGGTAATTGATGACTCTTAGCACGTTGACAAGCATCACAAACTGAAGAATCAAAATCTGAGGAACACAAAAGATTATTGTTCTTAACAATGTTTTGAACTACATTATTCGATGGATGGCCAAGCCGTTGATGCCATTGTCTAGAGGAAACTTTAATACTAGCAGATGCATGTCGAGACGCTGTTGATGAAGAGGCACGATGGAACGGAATTGGGTAGAGACCCCCGCGACTTCTACCTTGAAGAATGATTTTCTGTGTGGCCGTGTCCTTAACACAAAAGAAATGTTGGTGAAATTCGATAAAAACATCATTATCACTAACAAGTTTATGAACGGAAAGGAGGCTCTTGCTAATGGCAGGAACATGAAGTATATTTTTAAGAGCAAGAGAATGCATAGGACCAGCTAACGAGAGTGACCAATATGCGAAATAGACAAACCTGCACCATTGGCGACCTGAACTTGATCCCTGCCATTGTAGCGCTCATGCACATGAAGGCGCTCCATGTCGTGGGTGAGATGATCGGTGGCGCCAGAGTCAACTAGCCAGTGAGGGGGATCGCTTTGGCTGGTGGAGGCGGCGTTGCCGGAGCGAGTATCATCAGCTTGGTACACCTGATTGAAACGATTGCATTAGGACAAGGCTTCATGTCCCCAGATGTCGCAGATTTGGCAGCGAACGCGTGGACGACGCCCACCACCGCCGTTGCCGCCACCGTTGTTCTGGCCACCGCCTTGACCGCCACCGCCTTGGCCTTGATAGCCGCCACCTTGGCTACCACCGCCTTGACCTCTGCCACCATTACGCCCTCCATTACGGGGGCCTTGGTTGCCTTGGTAGCCACCGCCTTGATTTCCTTGGTAACCATCGCCTTGATAGCCGCCTCCGTTGTAGCTGTCGCCCCCTTGGCCTTGGTAGCCACCGCCTTGGCGACCATCACCGCCTTGCGGTGCCCCACCCTGGCCACCACCAAAGCGACCACCGCCTTGGTTTCCACGGCGTGCAACATTAGCCGAGGAGGAGAAATCAATCTTGACAGTGTCCTCCATAGCTTCATGAGACATGAGCATGGAGTAGAAATCGGTGAGCAGGATGACGGCGGTGGGATTGGCGTTGGAGAAGACGTTGAGCGATGCCTGGAGCGCTGAAAACTCCTTGCTGAGACCGGCAAGAATATAGTCGATGAGCTCATCGTCGGGTAGTGGAGAACCGACGGTTGCCATGGCATCAGCGAAACCCTTCATGAGGTTGAAGTAGTCGGAGGCGCTCTTGTCGTTCCGCTTCGTCGTCGCAAGCTTGCGGCGATACGCGTGAACGCTTGCCCTCCCTTGGGCGGACAACATGGAGGTGACGCAGCCCCATACGGAGATGGAGGTCGTTCGCCCGATCATCTGGGCGAGAACATCTTCGGTCATGGACCCGAGAAGCGCGCTCATGACGCGCTGATCTGTGTGCCACCAAGTGGTGTACTCAGGATTGGTGGTGGTGACAACGTCGGCGCCGGTGCCGGTGGTGATGGTCTTCGGCAGCGCGGGTAAGCTTCCATCGATGTAGCCAAGATAGCCTTGGCCGGCTAGATGGGGGATGACTAGGGTTTTCCACAGGAGGAAGTTGTTGCGGTCGAGGCGGACGACGATGGAGTTGGAGTTGGATGATCCGGTAGCCGGGATGGAACCGACGACGGAGGAGGTTTGGGCGGAGGTGGTGGTCAGCGCCATGGCTCGCAGGAGGTGCGGCGGCGGCGGAGAGGAACCCTAGGAGCATCTCGCTCTGATACCAAGTTGAAAGGAATTGTGTGATGTGGTTTGCCCCACGGCTGGCTCTTCCTTTATATAATGAACAGAGGTTACAACAGATTACAATGGATGGTTAGGATCAAGTCAGATCTCTATACAGGTAAACCTAATATGGCCCATATACTCTAATATCGTGCATCAAATCAATCTACGATCAAAATCGCGACTCGACGAGACATCAGGCGAGAACCATGGTGGCGATCACGGTGTCGCGATTCGAGGAGACATCTGGCGAGAATCATGGTGACGACCATGGCCAGCAGAAGTAAAGTCGACGAGGAGACTGCTGCAAGGACAGGTGCTTTGAGATCACGCACGGCGGCACTCCACTACAGACACAAAAGTGGCCACCATCCGCGACTCGCGCCGCTATGAACAGTGTTTTGTCTCACGCCTCCACGGCTCGACGCCCCCGCCTCTGTCTCGCCCGTCAATGATCGGCCTACGCGTGATGGCGGCACGACGGGGCAGAAGGGCAGCGGGGCAATGCCATGGATTTGCTCTAATGCGTTCTGCTGTGTTCCTTTGTCATCGGTGCCCAAGGTGTGCACGCCGGCAGCTACGCACGTCTTGGCGGTCGAGGTCAGCCCCGTGGAACAGGAATACACCAGCCCGAGCAACATGTACGCGGAGGCGCGGAGTGCGGGGCTGCCGAGAGACGCAATGTTCGACGATGTGCAACGAGAGAAGTTCATCCACAGCACGAGACAATATGACATGATATCGTTATATTATGGAAGAGGACACTGCTTTTTGCTTGTTGGAAGCCGTGTAGTTATTGATTTTGTAAAACTTGTATTTGAGAGGATTCTTAAGCTGCACGATTTCATGGTGGGAATCATACTCAATGATCTAATTTGTTTCAAACATGTCGTGGATGGGATGGGGTCTGCTCTTATGGAGGCTATTGCTAGATTTTAACGCAATCTTTGTACGTTGATGCTATATCCCTCTTGTGTCCAGTCAGGTATGGTCAACTTATATATGCATTATAAAACCGGCTAATAATTTAAGACTTATTTCATATACTGCTAGCCTGGTTTGCTTTCGCATCTCGTTGGGCTAGTGGATAGATTCCATGGGTTTCTGAAACCTGACCAGTACCCCGCTCCTGCATCGCCTCCTCCTGGGCGACATAGGGGGCGTAACCCTAATCGCCCCCGCCGCCGGCCCCCTCCCCTGCTTCCCCTCCTCTCATCGCCCCCCGAGGTCACCGTCGGCGAGGCCGGTCGACACCGGTGAAGGGGGCGGCGGGTCCTAGCGCCTCTCGGCCTCCCGCAGCGGTCAAGGAGACGGGCCAATTCGCCGGCGACCGGAGGCGGCCCTGTAGGGAAGTTGGCGAGGCGGCGCTGCGGATGAGCTGGCGGCGACGGGCTACGGTAAGAGGCGGCACAGGGGCGTGGCGCCTTAGCGGCAGCTCGGGCTTGATCTAGGCCTGACTGGGACCTCGTCAGGGCCGCGGCCGAGGCGCCCTTCCCTTCCTAGCGCGATGCTGCTATCGGCGACGCACGAGCAACCACTGCGGCACTGGTGGCGCTTGGTGTCCTGGCGACGACGCGGACCAATCTGGGCCAGTCTGGGCCCGATCTGGAACATGGTCATGGCCGAGGCGGCCTGGCTCCTCCTGGCGTGGTGTCGCAGCTTCATCTGCTCCTCTCGTCATAGTCCTTGCGCGGCTCGCTCCCTCGCTCTCGCTCCATCTTCTCGAGGGTCAACGGTGGCCGGAGCTTTGCTCCGATACTGCGGGGTGCCTGTCTGCTTTGTCGAGACCACCTCAGTCTCTTCTTGCTGCGCTGGGTAGTCCGTGGTGGTGGTCGACGTGCTCCTCCTCGTCGACAAGCTACCTGCTGCGGTTGCTAAATGCTTGTTTTGCTCGTCTCCGTTTCGCCGGGGTGCGCTGCTCTGCCCGGGTGAAAATCCTGCTTGGCTTTGCCGTTGCGGATCACAGTGACACCTACGGGTGCCACTTCCTCCGTGGAGGTGTGATCTTGGGTCGAGACGCTCCTCCCCTTTGTGCCAGGGGAAACCCTAGGTCCGCTTGTCAGACCGGCCAGCAGCGGCGCTTCGGCGTCATACCCTTTTTGAAGGCGTTGTGTTGGCTGCGAGGGCTCTGTGGCTTTCAGAGATGGTGGCCTCGCCGTCTGTGAGGTTGGGCGGTGTCAGCTGCTGCAGGTGTGGAGCTTCGGGGCACAATGTACGCCATCGTCCGCACTCTGCTGCCGACTCTCTTAGTCTGGCTAGACCCTGTTGATGTCTACGCACTTCTATTCTTGTAGACACTTGTTGGGCCTCCAAGTGCAGAGGTTTGTAGAACAGCAGCAAGTTTCCCTTAAGTGGATCACCCAAGGTTTATCGAACTCAGGGAGGTTAGAGGTCAAAGCTATCCCTCTCAAGCAACCCTGCAATTACGATACAGAAAGTCTCTTGTGTCCCCAACACACCCAATACACTTGTCAGATGTATAGGTGCACTAGTTCGGCGAAGAGATAGTGAAATACAAGTGGTATAGATGATTATAAGTAGCAAACATGATGTGAAATAAATATCACTGCGAGCAAACAAGTAACAAAATAGCAAGTAAACGATGTGCAATGCTTGGAAACAAGGCCTAGGGATCATACTTTCACTAGTGGACACACTCCCAACAATATAACATGATTGAACAAATAACTTCTCTTAGCTAGGGCACTCTGAATTGCTCTCCTATTGAATAACACTAATCATTGTGTAGTGGCTACAGAAGCACCCCTTAAAGTTCATCAAGTACTTGACAAACACCACTCATAGATATACCCAAATCAAAGCACAACTCAAGATAGATATGATTGCAACTTAGACCAAGTACTAACACGGTGCACACACTGTAACCTTTACACCATGAAAGGAGGAATAGATCACTCAAACTATCATAGCAATAATTATTCTCATAATCCACAAGAGATCACAATCATAGCCTAAACCAAGTACCACCATGATGCCGGTGAGGTCACATCATGGGAGAGAGAGGTGAACCACATAGCTACCGGTAGAGCCCTCAGCCCCGGGGATGAACTACTCCCTCCTCATCATAGGAGACAGCAAGGTTGATGGAGATGGCGGTGAGGTCGATGGATACGGCGGAGACGGCGATGGAGACCGATGGAGATGGCTCCGGGGGCACTTCCCCGTCCCGGCAGGGTGCCGGAATAGAGACTTCTGTTCCCCAAAATTCGTCGGTGGTGGCGGCGGAGCTGCGGAACTCTTTCTGGAAAATTGCCGAATCCCCTAGGGTTTTCCGTCCTGAGGCTTCTTATAGGCGAAGGGGCGATGTCAGAGGGCTGCCAGGGCCTCCTCACATAGGGGTGGCGCGGCCAGGGCCTGGGCCGCACCAGCCCTGTGTAAGGGTGGCCCCTGGCCCCTCTCCTTCCTCTCTTCGGATGCCTGGATGCTCCCGGGAAAAATAAGACTTCTGGCTTTTGTTTCGTCCAATTCCGAGAATATTTCCTGTGTATCACTCTGAAACACAAAAATAGCAGAAAACAGGGAACTGGCACTGTGGCATCTTGTTAATAGGTTAGTTCCGGAAATCATATAAAAATGCCACGAAGTGTAACGAAACATCGGGTAAATGGTGTAAAAACAAGCATGGAGCATCAAAAATTATAGATACGTTGGAGACGTATCAGCATCCCCAAGCTTAACTCCTGCTCGTCCTCGAGTAGGTAAGTGATAACAAAAGAAATAATTTTTGAGGTGACATGCACCTACACAATCTTGATCATATATGTAAGCATTGTGAGCTAGGATCAATAGAACTTAAAACATGGGCATGAAGATATAATCATGACAATAAGAACTTAGCAACCATGTTGTAAACATGCAAATGAACACAAACAAAAGATCATGAAAATGAAACAATGAAAGTCAAACGTGTGTTCAAATCATAAGGAAAAACATACAAATGGTTTTCAGCTTGTCCTTCAAAGAGAGCAAAACATAAATGCATAGGACATCTTCAAGTTTAAGAGGGTGACTAGATACAAATAATTTAAGAACAAGTGAAACCAATCATCATGAATCAATCAATGAACTTTGGGACAATGCATATCACACTAAGAATGACAACTATGCTCTCTTAATGGTGCATAAAGAAAGAAGGTGGTGACTCAACATAAAAGTAAAAGAAAGGCCCTTCGCAGAGGGAAGCAGTGATTTAAGCATGTGCTAGAGCTTTTCATTTTGTAAAACAGAGAGATAAAAATTGGTTTTGAGAGGTGGTTGTCTTTGTCAACGACTGGCAATGGGGTTCTTACTACCTTCCATACAAAAATGAAGCAAGTTTTTGAGAGAGAGATTGGCACTTTTGTGCTCTTTTATAAAGCTTGGCACTCCTCCCCACCTTTTTCCTTTCACAAACCATGGCTAACCGATTCCATCGGGTGCCCACCAACATTCACATACCATGGAGGAGTGCCTTTTTTCTTTCTTTTTTCCCCTTTTTTTCTTTTTTGGAATAAGCAATATGGAAGATAGCAAATCCGACCACTACATCCCCATGAGCTGAAAACAGTGTCACAAAACGAGAAGTGTTTTGAAGGTTTTTTGAAAGGTAGCACATGAAAATTTACTTTGGAATGGCTTACAAATACCATGCATAGGAATTTATAGTGGACATAATGGAAAACTTTGGCTTTTAGGAGTTGGATGCACGAGTAGAGCTCATACTCAGTACAAGGTGAGGGCTAGCAAAAGACTGGGAGCAACCAACTAAGAGAGCAATAATGGCCATAATCATGCAAAGCGACAAAGCGACATTAAAAGAAGCATAAGATGGCATCAAAAGTCAAAAACTAAATGATCATGAAGGCTATAGGTGACTTTGTAAGAGTCTAACATGTGTGAGCATGCGCCAAGTCAACCCAAATAAAGCATCAAGGAGAAAACCAAAATAATGCTTCCATATAATAAAAACAACGCATGATTTTTTTCAAAGGATCATTAAGCAATCTCAGTTATTTGAGACAAGTCATGCTACAGAAAAACCACTAAGCATACTATCAAAAAGATATCAAGCATGACATGAAAAAGCCTAAGCCGCAGTCTACACAAGCTCCTTCTTGTACCACTATTTTGCACAAAGCTTTTTCTCTTTTCCAACACCATTTGAAATTTTTAAAGACACCTCTTTTGATGAAAACCAATAAAGTTCAGAGGCAAAAATACACCTTGATGAAAAGATATGACAAGGTCTGAATGCAAATCAAGGCGAAAACGAAAACCAAAAGCAGTCGCAGAAAAAGATGAACACTCGGTGAACGATAAGAGTGAAAAACTGAGTGTTCTTGGCAAATGAAAACGAGTTCATCTCCTCCAAAAGAAACATGATGTGATCTAACCATTTATTACAGCAAACTAAACTAAACTAATACTGAAAACAAAAACAACTGACGCTCCAAGAAAAACGCATAGTGCATGAAGCAATAAAAATATAGTGTTTTGAAAGGTGACCTGATTTTTGCCGATGAAGAAGGGGTGCCTCGGGGGCATCCCCAAGCTTTGACGCTTGTACTTCTTGGATATTTCTTGGGGTGCTGGGCATCCCCAAGCTTGAGCTTTTGTCCATTCTTCATCTCATCTCATCATTCTCCAATCCCTACACTTGAAAACTTCCTTCATACAAAACTAAACACAATTCTATTAGCAACATTAGTGTAAGCATAACATATATTCAAACTCTCTTTGCTTCAGGTTTCAACCTAAAACCATCACATATTAAGCATATACTACTGTAGCAACTTTCCCAAAAGTTCTGTGATAAAAAGAACTCAAAAGAAAGCGATAAAACAGCAAACACAAATATTGGCAGAAATCTGTCAAAACAGAATAGCTGACAAAGGTCGAATTTTTTAGGGGTTTTCTGTTGCTCAAATCAAAAAGTGTTCAACTAATGAAAGTTTGGATACAACCTGGGGCATATGCACAAGAAATCGCAGATCCAAAAGACATACAGAGAATTTTCACGAATTTTTACGGTGCAGCACCGAAAACTGTTTCAGGACAGCAACATCCCCAAATCTTACCTCACTCAAATTAGAGGCTTCTCTTGGCATAAAAACGAAATAAAAAGGATAAGGAGCGGTTATTACAGTAGTAATGACTTACAAAACTCAAATAAAAGAAAAAGTGCTGAAAATAAAACATTGGGTTATCTCCCAAGAGTGCTTTTCTTTAACGCCTTTGAGCTAGGCGCAGTAATTTGCAAAGATGCTCATGTGGGCGCCATATACGAGCTTGAGGCAAAGGCGCCATATAGGAACTTAAAGCAAATGAGAGCATCAAAAAGCAAGTATGGAACACATTTAAATCTAAACCACTTCCTATGAAAAATAGTCTTGTAAAGAGACAAGTCATGAAAGCGCAAAGCAAAAAGCATAGGAAGGCAAAACAAGTACAACTTTAAGAATTGCAACATAAAGAGGGGAAACTCAATATTATTGAGATCTATCAAACCATGTTTCCCTCTCTCATAATAACTTTCAGTAGCATCATGAATAGAACTAACAATATAACTATCATATAAAGCATCTCTATCATGAGCCACATGCATAAAAGAATTAATACTCCCCACATGAACAATTGTAGTAGGAGCCGATTCAATAGAAAAATTATTCTCATCACCATAATCATCAAAGACAGGAGGCATATTATAATCATAACTATTTTTCTCCTCAAAAGTAGGTGAATTGAAAATATTATACTCATCATCATAAACTAGAGGCTTAGTATCATCACAAGATAGAGAACTACTATGTCGCAAAGCATATTCATCAAACATATCATCATAAGAAGGAACATGGATAGCACTAATGGTACAACAATTATTAACCTTAGAATTGGTACCAAAAAGATTTTCAATATCAAAAGTAGAGTGCTTTTCCCAATCATGATCACTAACATAGGTAACAGGCATAGGAACATCATCCCAATTAAAATTATCATAATCTATAGCAGGATCATAAATCTTAAGGGAAGATACCATGTCCTCTCACCTCTTACTCCTCTTCTTCTTCTTATTCTTCTTCTTCTTCTTACTCTTCTTACTCTCTCCTTTAGGAGGGAGAGACTTGAAGGGCATCTTCTCCACATATTCTCTAGGAGGGAAAGGCATCTTCTCCACATAATCTGGTTTACTAACAGAAACGACAGAGGAAACTTTGGAGGATTCCTCCTCTCTATTAATAAGATAAAAACATCTATCAGTCCTATCATAGCTTGGCAAAATATCAAGTTTTATAAGATTCTGAATGTAAGTATTTGCAAGGCAATCTTTAGCACAATAGAGACGGCAACCACGAAGGGTGCTATTAATATCAACGTCATTCATATCTATCAAAGCAATCTTTCTAGATATCTCTTCACATGCCAAGAACAAAGTGAGCTCATCATGCTGATTGGGAGTAATCTTGTCATCACAATACAAACTTAAGGTACTAGAAGAGTAACTATTAGGGCTTGAGCATTGGAAATTAAAATGACCTATGTCATCGCAATGTTTACAAAGAAAAGCATAAAGCTCACAAACCTTCTTACCGATCTCGCCTATATCCTTGTACCACATTCGGGTTTCTTCATTTGCATGGTGGACACAATAATCTTCCTTGCTGTAACTCTGTTCACAAGGTCTATGTACTCCACAAAAATTAACATGCTTATAAGAAATAGTACTTTTAGAAGTTTGAGCATGTTTATTACAATCATCAACAATAATATCACTTTCTATGCAAGTATCCTTAAAAGGTTCATGATACACGTCCCCATTTCCTTTAGGAACATTCATATGGGAAGCAAAGGCTTTAAAGCAATCAACCATAATTTGAGGATCAAGACCATATTTAGCACTAAGCTCTTGAAAATTAGCAGTTTCAGCGAAAGACTTAATGCAATCAAACTCGTAATTCATACCTAATCCTTTACCTTTGTCGCTATCCCAACCTTCAGCATTCTCTTGTATACGGTCAAGAAGTTTCCACTTAGCATCTTCCTTCATATGAGTGAATGATCCAAAGCAAGAAGCATCCAAATAATCCTTATCAGGAAGAGTAAGCCGTGCATAAAAATTATCAATAACAATATTACGGGGAAGATCATGAATAGGACATTTATGCATTAGTAACTTCAATCTTCCCCAAGCTTGGGCAATGCTTTCTCCTTCATGCGGATGAAAATTATAAATGTAATTCCTATCTTTATAAACCTCACTAGAAGGATAGAATTTAGAATAAAAGAGAGATACAATTTCCTCCCAACCAATAGATAGACCATCCTCCAGTGTTTTATACCATTCCTTAGCTCTTCCCTTTAGTGATAAAGAGAATAGCTTCTTCTTAACTTGGTTCATTGAAATACCTGCACACTGGAATAACTCACATAATTCATGTATAAAAAGCAAATGATCACCAGGATGGACAGTTCCATCTCCTAAATAGCAGTTATCCATGGCACGTTCAACAATCTTTGTAGGTATTTTAAAAGGATGAGGAGCACAAGCATCATTAGAAACATCACATATGGGAGATAAAATATCATCAGAGCAAACTTTCTCCACTAAAGCTGGGGGACTAAAAATATCATACTCAACAAAACCAGCTTCCCCAAGCTTAGACTTTTCTATAGCATTAGCATTAACGGTATTCAAAGCATTCGTACTAATTACATTGCTATGCGAAATAAGCTCCAAAGGATTTTCAATTTTCTCTTCAAATCTAAAATCAGGAAAAAGACTAAAGAACTCTTTATTTTCCATTAAGCCTAACTAGTGAAAATAAAAACAAGAAACAAAAAGATGTAATTGCAGAATCTAAAGGAAATAACTCCGAGCACTCACACAGGAGGATGCGAGTACCTTTTACCTTACCTCCCCGACAACGGCGCCAGAAAAGAGCTTGATGTCTACGCACTTCTATTCTTGTAGACACTTGTTGGGCCTCCAAGTGCAGAGGTTTGTAGAACAGCAGCAAGTTTCCCTTAAGTGGATCACCTAAGGTTTATCGAACTCAGGGAGGTTAGAGGTCAAAGCTATCCCTCTCAAGCAACCCTGCAATTACGATACAGAAAGTCTCTTGTGTCCCCAACACACCCAATACACTTGTCAGATGTATAGGTGCACTAGTTCGGTGAAGAGATAGTGAAATACAAGTGGTATAGATGATTATAAGTAGCAAACGTGATGTGAAATAAATATCACTGCGAGCAAACAAGTAACAAAATAGCAAGTAAACGATGTGCAATGCTTGGAAACAAGGCCTAGGGATCATACTTTCACTAGTGGACACACTCCCAACAATATAACATGATTGAACAAATAACTTCTCTTAGCTAGGGCACTCTGAATTGCTCTCCTATTGAATAACACTAATCATTGTGTAGTGGCTACAGAAGCACCCCTTAAAGTTCATCAAGTACTTGACAAACACCACTCATAGAGATACCCAAATCAAAGCACAACTCAAGATAGATATCATTGCAACTTAGACCAAGTACTAACACGGTGCACACACTGTAACCTTTACACCATGAAAGGAGGAATAGATCACTCAAACTATCATAGCAATAATTATTCACATAATCCACAAGAGATCACAATCATAGCCTAAACCAAGTACCACCATGATGCACGCACTATCACCATTACATCATAGCAGGAGGAATAGATTACTTTAATAACCACCACTAGAGTACACATAATATCTGAATAATAACATCTATTTGTTCAACATGATACAAAGCTCACGATCACATAAATATCACATCATGGGAGAGAGAGGTGAACCACATAGCTACCGGTAGAGCCCTCAGCCCCGGGGATGAACTACTCCCTCCTCATCATAGGAGACAGCAAGGTTGATGGAGATGGCGGTGAGGTCGATGGATACGGCGGAGATGGCGATGGAGACCGATGGAGATGGCTCCGGGGGCACTTCCCCGTCCCGGCAGGGTGCCGGAACAGAGACTTCTGTCCCCCGAAATTCGTCGGTGGTTTCGGCGGAGCTGCGGAACTCTTTCTGGAAAATTGCCGAATCCCCTAGGGTTTTCCGTCCCGAGGCTTCTTATAGGCGAAGGGGCGATGTCAGAGGGCTGCCAGGGCCTCCTCACATAGGGGTGGCGCGGCCAGGGCCTGGGCCGCGCCAGCCCTGTGTGAGGGTGGCCCCTGGCCCCTCTCCTTCCTCTCTTCGGATGCATGGATGCTCCCGGGAAAAATAAGACTTCTGGCTTTTATTTCGTCCAATTCCGAGAATATTTCCTGTGTATCACTCTGAAACACAAAAACAGCAGAAAACAGGGAACTGGCACTGTGGCATCTTGTTAATAGGTTAGTTCCGGAAATCGTATAAAAATGCCACGAAGTGTAACGAAACATTGGGTAAATGGTGTAAAAACAAGCATGGAGCATCAAAAATTATAGATACGTTGGAGACGTATCACCTGTCATTTGCTCGCTTTGCACCGCCTCTAGGTGCATGAGTAGTGGTGCGTTGGTCCGAGCGACATCGGTTTCGGTCCTTGTACTGTGTGCGGCGTTGGTTGTGACGTGGTCTAGAGGCTTTGCCCGCCATCCTAGAGGTGTTGGGTTAGGTGTGCTTGCCGTCGATGTTGATGGAGTGTGTTTGTAATATCCTAGGATGTGAGGCTAGAAATAGAGAGGAAACAGTTGTGTGCATTGCATTCATGCATAGAAAATCTAGGAAATTTTTGCGCTTTTAATAAAACCTGTCAAAGTGATTGAAGCTTCTCTTGAGTTGATGGAATTGAAGTAGCTCATCAACTAAAGTGCGATAAGCTCCAACATGACCCTTTTTAACAACCTTGTTTTGGGTAGAGATAAGTACAACAACTAAAAGAGATGAATGTGAGAAATAATTAATATGCTAACACATCACCTTAGGACTTTATATCCAATCCTACAATGATCACATGGTATTTCTTATACCTAAATCATTGAAGCCATTTCCTAACTTAAAGGAAGACAACACAAGTCTTACCTTAGCTCTTAATCTAATTTATTCTCACATCTTGATTATCACAATCTTTCACATCTAAATACATTCATCTCCAAGACAAGAGGAGAGAGTCTATATCAAATCCAGTATCATTCTCATCTCTTAAGATGATACTTTAGGATTTAAACCCACAAACTCAGAAGTAGGGGAGCCTACCCTAGTACCAAGTTGATTAGAGGAGTTTACAATAAAGTTTAGTTACTTAAACAATTAGCCAATACTTAGGGGTATAATTTAATTCACTCTTAAACTTGCTACCAAAATTGGTAAACCACAAGGTCTAGAGTGCATAAAAGCCACACATCTATTATATTATTAAAACAACTAACAACCAACGGTGTAGATTAGCTAAACATAGTCAAATCAATCTATTATCTCTACTAATAATACGGCTTGAGGACGCGATGGTCACAAAACCGTGGTAGGTCAAAAAACCACCGGTTTATTTTCGTACGTCAAAAAAACCGTTTGTGCTTTCGTCCGTCGGTCGGTCCTTCGCTAATTTTGGCTTCCTCCATCGTCGCCTTAGAATCCATTTAAAATACGATCGTTCCCATCTGTCCTGATCGATATACAAAGGGCTAGCTAAAGAAGCTCTTCCAACATGGAATCTGTCGTAAGTTTGAAATCGAATCCATCACGAAGTCATCCCGTGACCTCGGATGGCTCAAATAAAAGCCGAACGGCCGCAGGCCTGAAGTCAAGTCGCACGTCCGGCCGGCATCGCCTTTGACCTCCTCTTCTCGAGTCCTCGACATCTGTACCGAATTCCCGGTCCTAGGAGAGCAATTTGATGATGCAGGACTGGCAAGCTGGGCAAGGAGGTTGGGACGTGCTGCGACGTAAAGGAGACAAGGCCGCCGCTGAGAAGAAGATGAACCTTTTACCATTATTGCGCTGAAGCCTATTACCGCTATTACGGGCTGCTCTTTTAGGCAATCCACTCGATCATTGTTTGTTGATTGTACGTGCTTGCTCTCACAAGTCATTGGTCCCCGGCCTCTCTCTCTTCCCACAGGGAATTTGAGATTCTCGATCAGAACTGAAAGAAAGAGCTCAAAAAAAGGGGGAGCACTTCTTGGAGAGGAGGCGCCCACGCCCAGGCTCGGGGATGCTCGGGCTGTAGGCGGTCGTCCGGAGGGAGGAGGGAATCAGGCCGGAGGAGGACGGCGGCGAGCTCGGTGCTCGGGCTGTAGGCGGTGGTCCGGCTGGAGGAGGGAATAAGGCTGGAGGAAGACGGCGGTGAGCTCGGTGCTCACGACGAGGTCATCCGGCGGGGCTCGGAGGAGGTCGTCCGGGGTGAGCTCGGCAGGAGCTAGAGGAGATCAACGGGCGAGCCCAGGCCACGCTCTCCCCGACCGAAAATTTGTGAACATCTCGTTCTGAAACCGAAACGAAGATAAGATACCTTATCCCTTGGCTGTTTTATAGTTTAGTCCTACTTCTTGAGTAATTTACTCAGTAGTCCCTGTAATTTATGGTTCAGCCCTGAAATTATCATAAGACACTTTAGTAGGCATCGACTTAAAGGGCACCTGCACGTCCAAGACAAGAGCGCATATACATGGCGGCCATGGCGTGCGAACTATCAACATTGCTTGCTAAATTATCAACGGAGAGATTAACACGTACATGTAGCCTCATGCATGCACGATCTCCGAGGTCGATCTCGGCCAGCTTGAATTCCGCCGTCCAAACTCGAAATACTTTTATATTCAAAGCTACGCAAAAATGATAAAAACTATCAAATTTGAGAGATTTTAAAGTATGTACTATTCACTACTTTAGATGTCATATTTTATGTTCTTTTTATAAGCCCCAAATATAGGGTTTTTTGAGTTGAGATTTTACACATTGTTATAGTATAACGAATCTACATTAATATATATTTTCGGTTATTTTCGAATCTGCATATGCTGGTGGTTTGTGTTGGCCCCTATCTTACTCAGATCCTATTTATTGAGTACATCGTAGACAAGTAGATGCTGCGATAGTACAGATACTATTTCTGGCTGCAATTAGCAGCTGCTAACTACTCTGATAAAAACAAGCTCGAATACTGAAATCTATCTGTTGAATTCTATTTATACTCTCGCAACTGCTTTGCCAGTGGGGCTAAGATAAGTATTTTAACTAAATGTTCATACCAGGTACCTGGGCAACTTTGAAGTAATTAGTCTCATTTCAAAAACATAATATTACAAAATAATATCAATTTGTTAGTTGGCTCGTTGCAACGCACGAGCATTTAGCTAGTATTATTAAAACAACTAACAACCAACGGTGTAGATTAGCTAAACATAGTCAAATCAAAACAACGGCCATGATTATGCGTCCTCACGTCCGGCCCGTGATTTTCAATATGCGCATATACAGTGTCCTCCTCCCCCACGATCTACAAATAAGAGCTAGAATAGACATAAAATTCTCCACGACTCCACCTATATATCTCAACAACTCTGTGTCTTTGGCCAAGGGATCGATCAAATCTTGGCAGCCGTAACAGCCAAACGATTGCAGGTTTTCCACGACGTAGATCTTGGCAGAAGAAGGTATCGAACTAAATCGGTCATCTCCAGGATGATTCAGGTATAAAGGCGTCGCCCTACTAGGTTGAGACCTTTTGTCGTGTCGATCTCGCGCCGCCGAACTGCCGAAGACACAAGGCACCTGCCTCCTGGGTAGCAAGATCTACACGACAAGCTTGATATCTATCTGGCGAGAAGCGACGACAATGGCGAATTAAGAAGAGTATGCAGGCTGGACTGCATCAACGACTGCAGGGCCTGCTTGATTTCTTGCAATTTCGGAAAGAGTATACATGCTGGACTGCATCAAGGACTGGATGGCCTGCTTGATTTCATGCAATTCCGAAAGAAGAGTATACAGGTTGGACTGTACAGTTAAAAGATCTCAATTGTTTACGTTCATGAACATCCATAGCACGTACTAGATGGCCTGATTAATCTCTTGCAATTCATAATGGAGACGTATATATACAAGCTCGACATGATCTTTGCCTGAATGATTAATGGCCACTACGGCAGGTAAGATGATGCGCCCTTAGAAGCGGATACGAATCCATTGCATGGTCGATGAATACAGTACGAACCCATGCCGCGCTGTATCAACGAGCCAGTACGCGTCCGGGATGTCAACACACTCAACAGATCGAAAGAGACATAGCATCAGCACTATCAACCTCTCCAAGGCGCAACAACACATCCTGGACGAGTACGTCGCTGCGTTACGCCCGGTGGATGGAAGCTGGAAGGCATGACGCTCGATCGGATTCCCGGCGGAATGAAGAAAGGACGCTCGATCAATGCCCGGCAGGTTGGCAGGGCGCTCAATTTGGATGCCCGGTGGCTTGAAGGCACGGCGCTCGGATACCGGACGGATTCAACACAATAAAAATCAAGTAGGTGTACCAATCTACGTGCCTCCATGTGTGCTTAGATGTTTCCACCTCAACAAATATCGGCAGCTTCCTTAGTTAACAATATTTGCATCTGCATTTTCTTTATTTAAATCACTGATTTCTGATCAAAACTCATATGTATATTATTGATAAACAACTGAAGATCAGAAAAGTTCATGCTACTATAGCTATAGGTATTTGGCAATTATTTGAAGTTATAGAATCTTTAAATATCACTTGGTAAGCGATGAGATGAAAATACTTTTGTGCAATAGAAAGGTAGAGGAGGTGAAACGGTCAACCTATAAATTTTAAAAGGTGTGTTTTGTTAGAGAAAGAGCAACAATGCTCACAATAGTTGTATTTATAACTTCCAAGTCATATCATCGACTTCAAAATTATTTATCTTTAAATTTGTAGATTTCATCGGACTTTTAACAAAGGTTATGCAAATAGAGCTAATGATAGCACCGCTAATCCATACATTTCGGATATATATGCTAGATAAAAATTTGAATACCAAGTGTACATCGAGAGCTCAATTTCTACTTCAAGACTATCATTAAATATTCTACATTAAATATATATGGGATGATAAAGGCAGAGTAACATCACTAAAGAAAATTAGCTTATCCTTTACATGAAGATTTAATAATAAACCAGGTAGTCCTTATTGTTACGTCAACAATGGTGTGCAATATTCAATGGCAAGACCAATAAATTGACAGGCTTTGTGCTATTTCAGTTTTTCTACTGGGGGAAATAACTCCATGTTCTGGATCAGTTGATGCACGGGGCTATTTTATTACGCACTTTGTCATTCATTTTTTTATTTAATAGGCCATGACACAGGGCCAGTAATTTCTAATGTCACTGGTTCAAATCTAGATACCCTTGAATATTTTGGGGAAATGCTTGACATGAGGCAATGTTGTGGAGTTGCCTCGCTCTAAGCAGTGCATATATATTTTACAAATCAGATCGAAATAAACTTCAGAATGTCTAAACATTAGATATTGGGACAAACCACGACCGTTGTTCCCACAAAAAAAGGTTTCAACTATGTGATGGAATGAGAAATGCACATTATTGAATGTCAAGTGGCAATGGGCTATATAAATCTTGGAACTTTATATATAACAAGTACATTTATTAGAAACACCACATCATAGTTGTATGCACATCATGAAAAAACATAAATAAAAATCCAAATAAACAAACCATAAGACCAATGTGAGGATAACTATTTCCTCGATGAAGAACTCAATAGATGCACACAAATCATGGCAGGTCACAAAATGATAATCCATTTGATCATTTAAGACTCATGCTAATGACATCAAACATATTTCTATTTTAGCTTATTTTAAGAAAACTAAATGAATTAAACATGAAGATATATATATAATCTAGCCGCGCAAATGCGCGGGCCACCCCGCTAGTTCTTATTTAAATTGTAACTTATTAACTATATGAGATATAACAAAACTAAACTCATTTACATTACATTAAATAGTTCAAACTTTGAATAAAAATAACTATGATCATTTTGAAACTCTTATGATCATGCCTTGGTGAAATCAAATATAATCATTCAAATTTTGAACATGACATTTGCTAACTTTGGATATTTTGAGCACAACTGATAATAGGAACAAATAGGATATGACAATATGCATAGTTCACAATAATTGGATCATTTCAAATATGAACTTTGGAAGTTAAACTTCCAAACAGCTAATACAACATCAATTGATAACAATTCAATTATGAATTACAAATATGTATAAGAATATGAATTGATTCAGCCACAAGTCCATTTAGTGCCAAATGCCACTTGGATGTCCAAAATAAAGATTATTAGAGGATAATCATCATGCCACCTAGGATAGTTATCCAATTGAAAATATCTTAGGATAGTTATCCATTTGAAAATATCTTAGGATAGCGATCCATTTGAAATTATCTTAGGATAGTGATCCACTTGAAAATATCCTAGGATAGTTATCCACTTAAAATATCTTCCTTTACTTGAACCCCAAGTAATGCTCATGCATGAGAGCTTGACAACAAGTAGCTTCCTCACCAAATTAAAGCAAGAGTCACCACTTGAGGTGTCAACTTGTGGGGGGCAACAAAATACTATAAAGGGAACCCCATGGCATTCATTTGACCCCATAAAATCATGGTTTGAGAAGACCAACGAAATTGAGCCACTCCATACATTAGATAGGAACCAGAGCTAGTATAAATAGGTCACTGGAGTGGATTTGGTCGGCCAAGAAACACCAGCCGACCAGCAACACCACCATCACAGCAACACTGGTGGCACGGTGATGATAGTATGAAATATGTGTAGTAAATGACCGGCCAGTTGGAAAACCCCAAGAGAAGGTTTTGATGAATATAGCAGCAATTTTTCCCTCAGTTAAGAAACCAAGGTATGTCGATCAGGAGAAGAGCAGACAAACAACCAAAGGTGATGCTGCTAGCTTGCGACAGCTTCGGACAATTTATAGGGCGCCTCGTCTAAGCTTTGCTTTGCTAGCTGCAACACGGAAACTGCACACACACAACCAAGTACTTTGTTCCCAACTTGCGATGAGGTTGTCAATCTCACCGGTTTGCTTGAAACAAAGGGTACGAGCGTATCGAGTGGAAAATGATAATAGTATGCCAGTAAAGTAAATAGTGCGAGTAAAGTAAACAGTGCGAGTAAAGTAAACAGGTGATAGCAATATGATGGAAATAGGACTGGGATCCATAGTTCACTAGTGGTGTCTCTCCCTAAGATAAATAACACATGCTGGGTAAACAAATTACAGTTGGGCAATTGATAGAATAAATATAAACATGATATGTCAAGAAGATCACTATGCGATTTACTCTGGGCATTACAACAAAATACATAGACCGCCATCCAACTGCATCTATGACTAATAATCCACTCACGGGGATATCATCCGAACACCCCATGAGTATTAAGTTGCGAACAACAGATAATTGCTTTAAGCAAAGTGTGTAATGTAAACAAAGCATATGCCCTCGAGCATATGAATGTTGTTTTCTCCCTAGTAGCAACAGCATATCTATAACCTTAGAGGTTTCTGTCACTTCCCCAGATTAAATAGAGGCATGAACCCACTATCGAGCATAAATACCCCCTCTTGGAGTCACTAGCAACTACTCGGCCAAGATAGCTACTAACAACAGAGAGCATGCAAGATCATAAACAACATAGAGATAACATAAGATATATTTCAGTATAGCAACTCAATCATAAAACTAATATTCATCGGATCCCAACAAACCAAACATGTAGAATTACATAACAGTGATCTCAATCATGTAGGGCAGCTTATGAGATCTAAACATGAAGCACATGGTGGAGAAGACGACCATCTAGCTACTTCTATGGACCCATAGTCCAAGGTAGACTACTCACTCATCGCTCCGGAGGCAAGCATGGCGATGAAGAAGACCTCTAGAGGCGATTCCCCTCTCCAGCAGGGTGCCAGAAAGAGCTTCTGGACCCTCCCGATCTTCGGGTCGACGATGGCGGCGAATCACGATGTGTTCTAGAAAATTAATCAGGTCCTTAGGTTTTTCTCGTCGGGGGGTCTTTATAGGCGAAGGGGCATCGTCAGAGGTGGCCCAAGGTGCCCTCACACATAGGGGGCACGGCCAGGGGCTGGGTCGCGCTGCCCTGGTGTGTGGGGCCCTCGTGGCCCCCCTCCGACTCCTCTTCGGATCTCTGGAAGCTTCAGGGAAAATAAGACTTCAGAAACTTGTTTCGTCCAATTCCTAGAATATTTCCTGTGTAGCTTTTCTGAAACACAAAAACAACACAAAACAAGGAACTGGCACTGTGGTGACTTGTTAATAGGTTAGTTCCGGAAAATGCATAAAAGTGCCATGAAGTGTAATGAAATATTAGGCAAATGGTGTAAAAACAAGCATGGAGCATCAAAAATTATAGATACGTTGGAGACGTATTAGCATCCCCAAGCTTAACTCCTGCTCATCCTCGAGTAGGTAAATGAAGACAAAAGAATAATTTTTGAGGTGACATGCACCTACACAATCTTGATCATGTATGTAAGCATTTGTGAACTGGGATCAAAATAACTTAAAACATGGGCATGAAAGATATAATCTTGACAATAAAAACTTAGCAACCATGTTTTAAACATGAAAATGAACACAAACAAAAGAACATGAAATGAAACAATGAAAGTCAAACATGTGTTCAAATCATAAGGGAAAACATACAAATGGTTTTTAGCTTGTCCTTCATGGAGAGCAAAACATAAATGCATAGGACACCTTCAAGTTTTAGAGGGCGACTAGATACAAGTATTTTAAGAACAAGTGAAACCAACAATATGAATCAATCAATAAAAACTTTGGGACAATGCACATTATACTAAGAATGACAACTATGCTCTCTTAATGGTGCATAAAGGTAGAAGGTGGTGACTCAACATAAAAATAAAAGAAAGGCCCTTCGCAGAGGGAAGCAATGTTTGCAAGTTTTATAGACCTTCAAAAATTATGGTACTTACCGGCTTTGAGCTCTCATTGCCCCCATCATAAGTATCTTGAATGGTAAAGTTAATGCGAGAACAATTATGATGCATATGCTTGACAAATCATAAGTCAAAAACCTCGTGTCCCGTGAATACGAGTACCCAAACCTCATGCTACTTTACTTAGAGTCCCAAGCAAGGCTCTTGTCATTGTATGTATATATGTATCATCGAGAACCACCAACGGGTACCTCCGTTCCCGATGACATGGAACAAGCCCACATCAAAACGACAGGACAAGCAGACAAAGAACACCTCGACATCTCTTTTATTTACCATTTCTTTAGCTTTTTATTTTGAGATGCGTCATTGAATGTCCACTATGGGTATGCTGCAAATTTCCACCATGAATTATGCATGGCTTAGATTGGTGGCCCAGGCGTTCCTCTAACACATATACAAACTCCATGATCCCCACAAGATTCCCAATTCATTTCACACCGCGGGCATCCATAAACAAAAGATCACGATATCAACTCAAATAAGAAATGCAATGTCGAAAGCTTGCCCCATGACAGCATGGATGGGCTAGTATCCAACTTACAACTTGCAAGCATGACAACTCAACATAAGAGACCACAATGTCAAATTTTTAGGAACAAGGAAAAGTAAAGTGTGCCTTCCGGTTTGTGAGAGCTTTACTGACCAATTTTTGCATAATACCGGTAAGAATTTAATTTGAAGAGAAAATAAAAGCATGTCAAATGTACTTTGGAATAGCAAATTGCTAATAGGTATGTATGGTGGACACTTTGGAAAACTTTGGTTTTTAGGAGTTGGATGCACGAGTAGAGCTCATACTCAGTACAAGGCGAGGGCTAGCAAAAGACTGGGGGCGACCAACTAAGAGAGCAATAATGGCCATAATCATGCAAAGCGATAAAGTGAAATTAAAAGAAGCATAAGATGGCATCAAAAGTCCAAACTAAATGATCATAGAGGCTATTGGCGTCTTTGTATGAGTCTAACATGTGTGAGCATATGCCAAGTTAACCCAAATAAAGCATCAAGGAGAAAACCAACATAATGCTTCCAAATGATAAAAACAATGCATGATTTTTTTCAAAGGCTCATTAAGCAATCTCAGTTATTTGAGACAAGTCATGCTACAGCAAAACCACTAATCATACTATCAAAAAGACATCAAGCTTGACATGAAAAAGCCTAGGCCGTAGTCTACACAACCTCCTTCTTGTACCACTTTTTTTGCATAAAGCTTTTTCTCTTATCTAACACCATTCAAAATTTTATAAATACCTCTTTTGATGAAAACCAATAAAGATCAGAGGCAAAACTACACCTTGATGAAAATATATGACAAGGTCTGAATGCAAATCAAGGCGAAAACGAAAACCAAAAGCAGTAGCAGTAGCAGAAAAAGAAGAACACTCGATTTTTGATAAGAGTGAAAACTAGAGCATTCTTGGCAAATGAAAAGCAAGGCAACTTCTCCAAAGGAAATTTTGTTGGGGTCCAACCAATTATTGCAGCAAACAAAACTAATAAATAAAAATAAAACAACTGACACTCCAAGAAAAACACATAGTGCATGAAGCAATAAAAATATAGTGTCTTGAAAGGTGACCTGATTTTTACCGATGAAGAAGGGGTGCCTCGGGGGCATCCCCAAGCTTTGACTCTTGTACTTATTGGATATTTCTTGGGGTGATGCATGGGCATCCCCAAGCTTGAGGTTTTGTCCATTCTTCAACTCATCTCATCATTCTCCAATCCATACACTTGAAAACTTCCTTCATACAAAACTAAACACAAATCTATTAACAACATTAGTGTAGGCATAACATATAATAAACCTCTTTTTGCTTCAGGTTTCAACCCAAAACCACCACATATAAAGTATATACTACTGTAGCAACTTCCCCAAAAGTTCCGTGATCAAAAGAACTCAAAAAGAAAGCAATAAAGCGGCAAAAACAAATAGTGGCAGAAATCTGTCAAAACAGAACAGCTGAAAAAGGTCGAATTTTTTAGGGGTTTTCTGTTGCTCAAATCAAAAACTGTTCAACTAACGAAAGTTTGGATATAACCTGGGGCATATGCACAAGAAATCTCAGGTCCAAAAGATATACAGAGAATCTTCACGAATTTTTACGGTGCAGCACCAAAAACAGTTTCAGGACAGCAACATCCCCAAATCTTTACCTCACTCGAATTAGAGGCTTCTTTTGGCACAACAAATAAATAAAAATGATAAGGAGAGGTCATTGCAGTAGTAATGACTTCCAAGACTCAAATAAAAGAAAAATTACTAAAAAGAAAACATTGGGTTATCTCCCAAGAGTGCTTTTCTTTAACGCCTTTGAGCTAGGCACAGAAAATTGCGAATCAAGTAATAATAAAAGAGGCATCAGGATCCACTATAGGAGTCATTTCAATAATGAAGGAAATTGTGTCCAAATGGGTTTTTGAAGATCCTTTATGATCACTTTTTGTTACACTACTTTCATCAAAAAAGTTTTCAGGACAAATCCAACTAAATTTTTTATCCCAAGCATCGTGAATTCCTACAAGTTCATAAGGTATTGGCACTCTAAAATCATCATTGGGTGTGCCAACAACCGCTACAGGTGAGCCAAGCTTATTAAACTTCTTAAAAACTTTCCTAGCCTCAATTGCAATATCTCTAAATTCTATGCGCAAAGTTTCCAAGATAAAAGCTTTCTTTTCGGGATCCTCAATTTCATGAAGCTTAAGGAACATGTACTGCAAACAAGGATTAAGGCTAGCAAACCTAGCTTCTAACATGTGAACTAAATAATCAGAAGCAACTTCAATACTAGGAGCTAGCTCAACCAAAGACTTTTCCTCAACTTCTTTTGCATACTATGTGATTAAAGAACTCCTCAATGTTATCTTTCCCAATAATTAAACCACTACCTACTGAGTGGTCCTCCAGAACGTACTTAGGGAACAACATAAAGAACTACAAGTAATTAAATAACAAATACAAAGGATTCTATTTTTTTGGGGTTTTGATATAAAATGATGCAAGTAAAAATAAAATAAAATAAAGTAAAGCTTTAAAACAAAGTAAAGGATGTGCGTGCGAAAAACTCCCCTTGCAGAGGTCTTCCACTTCTTCCCTGGCAACGGCGCCAGAAAACTTGTTGGTGGCATGGTGATGATAGTATGAAAGATGTGTAGTAAATGACCGACCAGTTGGAAAACCCCAAGAGAAGGTTTTGATGAATATAGCAGCAAGTTTTCCCTCAGTTAAGAAACCAAGGTATATCGATCAGGAGAAGAGCAGACAAACAACCGAAGGTGATGCTGCTAGCTTGCGACAGCTTCGGACAATTTATAGGGCGCTTCATCCAAGATTTGCTTCGCAAGCTGCAACACAGAACCTGCACACACACACAACCAAGTACTTTGTTTCCAACTTGCGATGAGGTTGTCAACCTCACCGGTTTGCTTGAAACAAAGGATATGAGCGTATCGAGTGGAAAATGATAATAGTATGCGAGTAAAGTAAACAGTGCGAGTAAATTAAACAGTGGGAGTAAAGTAAACAGGTGATAGCAATATGATGGAAATAGGACCGGGATCCACAATTCACTAGCGGTGTCTCTCCATAAGATAAATAACACATGTTGGGTAAACAAATTACAGTTCAGCAATTGATAGAATAAAGATAAACGTGATATGTCAAGAAGATCACTATGCGATTTACTCTGGGCATTACAACAAAATACATAGACTGCCATCCAACTGCATCTATGACTAATAATCCACTCACGGGGATATCATCCGAACACCCCATGAGTATTAAGTTGTGAACAACAGATAATTACTTTAAGCAAAGTGTGTAATGTAAACAAAGCATATGCCCTCGAGCATATGAATGTTGTTTTCTCCTTAGTAGCAACAGCACATCTACAATCTTAGAGGTTTCTGTCACTCCCCCAGATTAAATAGAGGCATGAACCCACTCTCAAGCATAAATAACCCCTCTTAGAGTCACTAGCAACTACTCGGCCAAGATAGCTACTAACAACGGAGAGCATGCAAGATCATTGAAAGTGCATACTTTGTATCCCTCATGTTTTGTGTGTTAGATAACAACAACAGGAATTTTAAGCATGTGTTAAGTGGTGCACATTTTATAGCTCAATGATTGGCTAAGTCATTGGAATGGCACCTCCCTGTTCGAGGCCGGATAATCCGGCTAGGGGCCGGATAATCCGCCCCCTCCGGTGAAAGGTCGAAAAACGGCTAAGTCTTTTGCTCGGCATCACCCAGATATGGGGCTGGATATTCCGGCCAGTGGCCGGATTATCCCCCCCCCCCTCCCCCCCGGCGAGAGCTCAAAAAACTGCTAAGGACTTCAGTCGGCGTCATGCAGTAATGGGGCCAGATATTTCGGCCAGGGGGCTGGATAATCCGCCCCCCCCCCCCCTTCGACGACCTCAGAATTCTGCTATGGACCTGGGTCGGCATCACCCAGTTAAGGGGCCAGATATTCCAGCCTGGGGGTGGATAATCTGGCCATACTTTGGGTGGATAATCCGCCTCTCCAAGTCAGCAACGGCTACATTTTGGGAGGGGCTATAAATACCCCTCCCCTTCTTCCACCTCAAGCTGATCGTCCTACACAAGAAGAACACCTCATTTGGAGCCACCAAATCTACAAGATCTCCTCCCTCAACCCACCAAAGCTCTTGATCTTTGGAGAATCGAAGAACAAGGCCTTGGTCTACATCCTCACCAAAGTGATTTGATTTCCCTCTCTTTTGCTTGAGGGCCCTTGTGTCTTGGGTTCCCTTGTGTCCCTTGACATTGATTTGTGTGATTGATATCTTGATACTTGTTGATTGATTGTTTTGTGGTGCTTGGGAGCCTCCAATTCAGTTGTGGAGTTGTGCCCCAAGTTTGTAAAGGCCGGTTCCACCTTCAGGAATCCCTTAGTGGAAAGTAAGCTAGGCCTTTGTGGCGGAAGCTTGCACCGGAGAATAGGGTGAGCCTTTGTGGTGTTGGTTAGGCCTTTGTGGCAACCACACCCTTCCAACGTAGACGTACTTCCCCTAAAAAGGAAGGAACTGCGGGAATTACATCCGTGTCTCCGTGTGCTCCACTCTCGGTTACATCTATCCTTTATTGCCTTTACTTATTGTATCTTGCTTAGCTTGCTAGTTGGCATATAGGTAAATTCACCTTAGTTGCATATCTAGAGAATTTACCTTTGTGTCAAGCCTAAATTGAAAAAGAATTAAAATTTGAGTAGCACCTATTCACCCCCCCCCCCCCTCTAGGTGCCTATACGATCCGTTCAATTGGTATCAGAGCACTTCCAGGCCGGATTATCCGGCCAGGGGGGGCGGATAATCCGGCCCCCTCGAAATTTTTCCTACCAATTGCTGCAGCATACAAATTGATAGATCGGGGAAAGCAAGTCATACATCATGATTCAAGATAGCCAAGAACAACTAGTGGAGGACTAAACACCAAGCAAAAATATGGGTAAATTCATACAAGACCCTAGAGAGGGGAGATGAGCAATACCTGCATCCATTGCGAAATTGTCTTGGTAGAAGTCCTCCCAAGGTGGAGGAGAGCAACCTCCGGCGAAATCCATCCAAGGGGGTGGCCGGAGCTCTAGAGGCAGCGGCGGAGAGGCGGCGGCGGCAAGAGAGACCAGGGGGGTTAGGGTTGGAACTTCCCTGAGGGCAGCCTGACCCGCCTCCTTTTATACCTGGCCGCCACTCCGACCGGATTATCTGGACAAGGCTACCCGGATAATCCGCCCCTCCCCCCCCCCTCCCTAGATATTCCGCCCAAGGGGGCAGATATTCCGGCCTAGGAAGCCACAAACAGACCCACTCGAAATTTTCAAAAACAGAAGTTATTTTTGACAAAAAAATGAACTCATGTGCATAGATTAGATGTCTTGAGATAGGATGGCTTAGGTGAGAGAGCAAGCAAGGAGTGGTTCTCAGCACTTAACATTGCAAGAGCAAATCAACAAAAAATCCAATGCAAGTGCCTTCCCGTATCAAAATAAGAAACAAGACCAAGAAAGAACACCAAGACTTTAAATAAGATATGCAAGGAATCAACTCTTCGAAAAGAAGAGGTCGGTGGCCGAAGCCACCATGTTTGAGTGTTATGGCATTGAACCGCGAAGATGTATCTTGGGTCCATAACCACTACTCGTCATTGAAGCTCATATATCACAAGGATGATATTAAGAGAATGATATGATTACTATCGGCATTATGGGTGAGGGATAGTCCAATTGATTAGGACCGCACTCCCCCTATCTCCATGCCCACACCTAAACCAAACAAGTATTGAAATATAGGTGTATTTGCAAGATGCTCAACCCACACTCCTTGAATCAATGATATTTAGCTCATTCCTCAAAAATCCAAATCTTGCTTCATCAAGAGGCTTCGTGAATATATCGGCAAGTTGATCCTTGGTGCAAACATACGCAAGCTCAATATCACCACGGGCAACATGATCTCTAATAAAATGATTCCGGATCTCAATATGCTTGGTTCTTGAATGTTGCACCGGATTATATGCGATCTTGATAGCACTCTCATTGTCACATAAAAGAGGCACTTTGTCACAATTGACACCGTATTCCTTTAAAGTTTGCCTCATCCATAAAAATTGAGTGCATCCACTTGCGGCAACAATGTATTCAGCTTCGGCGGTGGAGAGAGATATACAATTTTGCTTCTTAGAAGACCAACACACCAAAGAACTACCAAGAAACTGGCAAGCTCCGGAGGTTGATTTCCTATCATCCTTGTCACCGGCCCAATCTGAATCCGTGAAGCCACAAAGAGAGAAATCTGAGCCTTTGGGATACCAAAGCCCATAAGTTGGGGTATGAACCAAATGTCGAAAGATCCTCTGAACCGTCATAAGGTGTCTTTCTTTAGGAGCGGCTTGATACCTTGCACACACACCTACACTCAACACAATATTGGGTCTAGATGCACAAAGGTAAAGCAATGAACTGATCATAGAACGGTATACCTTTTGATCCATGTTTTTACCATTGGGATCTAGATCAAGATGACATTTAGTGGCCATTGGTGTGGCGGCCCCATTTAGTTCCTTCATCTTGAACCTCTTGAGCATGTCTTGGACATATTTGGCTTGATTAATGAAAGCCCCTTTTTTTAATTGCTTGATTTCAAAACCAAGAAAGAACTTCATTTTGCCCATCATAGACATCTCGAACCTATCGGTCATAAGCTTTGAGAATTCATCATTAAAAGCTTTGTTAGTATAGCCAAAAATAATATCATCAACATATAGTTGGCATACGAAAAGCTCCCCATTGACCCTCTTAGTAAAAAGAGTGGGATCGATTTGCCCAACTTCAAACCCACGGTCTAATAACAACTCCCTAAGGTGCTCGTACCACGCACGTGGGGCTTGCTTAAGGCCATAGAGTGCCTTATGGAGTTTGTAGACATGGTTCGGGAAGTTGAGGTCCTCAAACCCCGGGGGTTGCTTAACATACACTTTCTCTTTCAATGGACCATTTAGAAAAGCACTTTTAACATCCATTTGTTGTAACTTAAAATTATGATGAGTGGCATATGCAAGAAGGATACGGATGGACTCAAGGCGAGCCACATGAGCATAAGTCTCTCCAAAGTCAATCCCTTCAATTTGAGAGAAACCTTGAGCAACCAATCTTGCCTTGTTCCTCACAACAATTCCATGCTCATCTTGCTTGTTCTTGAATATCCACTTTGTGCCAATCACATTGCGGCACTCCTTTGGATTCTCCACTAACACCCACACATTATTGCACTTGAAGTTATTGAGTTATTCATGCATAGCATCCAACCAATCCGGATCTTCAAGACCTTCAAATACTTTCTTGGGTTCAACCATGGAGATGTAGGCATGATGATTGCTAAATTGTGCCAATTGCCTCCGAGTTGACACTTTTCTTCTCAAATCTCCAATGACCCTCTCAAGGGTATGACCTTTAAGTTCCAAGTCCCTTTCAACTCTTCTCTTGCGATGGGCTTCGATCTCCTCATTTGACCTTGGAGGAATCACTTGATCATTTTGATCATTGTGGTCCCTGTCTTGACCATCAACTTGACCTTGATCATCACTATGCACATCATCACTCTCTTCATGAGTAGGTTGATCTTGGTCTTGTGAAGAATTAGGGGCGGTTGAGAAAACCGGAGAGGGTGGTGGTGCCCCTTCTTCTTCATGAAGGTCCTTGTCTTGTTCTTCGGTTGGTGCATTAGTTGCTTCTTTGGGAGAGGCTTATTGAGCTTGTGTAGATGAGGGCTCCACTTGGGTGGAGCATAGTTCTTCTCGGTCCGCCACAAGGTGTCCCTCAATGGGGCGGAAAAATCCCACCCCCACTGCACCTACGTCCTATGAAGCTTGGAACACCGATCGCTACAACTGGGTTGATATGCAGAAGCATCTCTTTGCTGCTCCGGATGCTCCCAAAGGAGATACTCATACTGAGGCTGAGGAGGACATGGAGGCTGAGGATGATGATGGAGGAGATGATGATGATGGTGGAGCTGACTATGCTGAGGACTCTGATGACATCGGTGATTGGGAGGATTGATTCCTCGGGGCATGTAGCATCGCTCTTCTCTCTTTTTGATGTCTTGATGCCAAAGGGGGATAAGTAGTTCTAGTATGAGTCTCACGGGATTTGCATGGGTGGGAACACAAGCTTGCATGTTTATCATTCCTTTGGTGCTTGTGTTTCTTCTTATTTTACTTGTCTTTAAGTTTGGAACAATTCGTGTGGTTTATTTGCTACTATGGTGTGTATGAGACTATGTTCTATGTTTTATATGTGCCGTGTGGAACAACATGCTTGTTCACTTATGTTTTTGTGAGCTCATGGTATTTGTGTGAGATGGCTATGGAATTATTGTCCATTATCATATTCGGAATTCCATATTGATTGAGCTATCCATAAAAAGGTATGCTTCCTACAAACTCATTTGTGTAGATGCAACACATTTAGGGGGAGCTTTATTACTCGCTCAAATATTTGTTGTTGGAAATATTCGATCTCTCTTGCAAATCCTAGTGTTGTCATCTAACAACAAAAAGGGGGAGATTGAAAGTGCATACTTTGTATCCCTCATGTTTTGTGTGTTAGATAACAACATTAGGAATTTTAAGTGTGTGTTAAGTGGTGCAGATTTTACAGCTCAAAGATTGGCTAAGTCATTGGAATGGCACCTCCCTGTTCCAGGCTGGATAATCCGGCTAGGGGCCGGATAATCCGCCCCCTCCGGCGAAAGATCGAAAAATGGCTAAGTCTTTTGCTCGGCATCACCCAGATATGGGGATAGATATTCTGGCCAGTGGCCGGATAATACCCTCCCCCCCTCGGCGAGAGCTTGAAAAACTGCTAAGGACTTCAGTCGGCGTCATGCAGTAATGGGGCCAGATATTCCGGCCAGGGGCCCGGATATTCTGCCCTCCCCTTCGACGACCTCAGAATTCTGCTAAGGACCTAGGTCGGCGTCACCCAGTTAAGGGGCCGGATATTCCGACCTGGGGGGCGGACAATCCGGCCAGCCGGATAATCCGTCCATCTTTGGCTGGATAATCCGCCCCTCCAAGTCAGCAACAGCTACATTTTGGGAGGGGCTATAAATACCCCTCCCCTTCTTCCACCTCAAGCTGCTTGTCCTGCACAAGAAGAATACCTCATTTGGAGCCACCGAATCCACAAGATCTCCTCCCTCAACCCACCAAAGCTCTTGATCTTTGGAGAATCGAAGGATAAGGCCTTGATCTACATCCTCACCGAAGCGATTTGATTTCCCCTCTCTTTTGCTTGAGGGCCCTTGTGTCTTGGGTTCCCTTGTGTCCCTTGACCTTGATTTGTGTGATTGATATCTTGATACTTGTTGATTGATTGCTTTGTGGTGCTTGGGAGCCTCCAATTCAGTTGTGGAGTTGTGCCCCAAGTTTATAAAGGCCGGTTCCGCCTTGCGGAATCCCTTAGTGGAAAGTGAGCTAGGCCTTTGTGGCAAAAGCTTGCACCGGAGAATAGGGATAGCCTTTGTGGCATTGGTTAGGCCTTTGTGGCAACCACACCCCTCCAACGTAGACGTGCTTCCCCTAAAAAGGAAGGAACTACGGGAATTACATCCGTGTCTCCGTGTGCTCCACTCTCGGTTACCTCTATCCTTTATTGCCTTTACTTATTGTATCTTGCTTAGCTTGCTAGTTGGCATATAGGTAAATTCACCTTAGTTGCATATCTAGAGAATTTACCTTTGTATCAAGCCTAAATTGAAAAAGAATTAAAATTTGAGTAGCACCTATTCACCCCCCCCCCCTCTAGGTGCCCATACGATCCGTTCAATCATAAACAACATAGAGATAACATAAGATATATTTTAGTATAGCAACTCAATCATAACACCAATATTCATCGGATCCCAACAAACCAAACATGTAGAATTACATAACGGTGATCTCAATCATGTAGGGCAGCTCATGAGATCTAAAAATGAAGCACATGGTGGAGAAGACAACCATCTAGCTACTGCTATGGACCCATAGTCCAAGGTAGACTACTCACTCATCACTCCAGAGGCAAGCATGGCGATGAAGAAGACCTCCGGAGGCGATTCCCCTCTCCGGTAGGGTGCCAGGAAGAGCTTCTGGCCTGATCTTTGGGTGGACAGCGGCGGCGGATCGCGATGTGTTTTGGAAAATTGATCGGGTCCTTAGGTTTTTCTCATCGGGGGGTCTTTATAGGTGAAGGGACATCGTCAGAGGTGGCCCGAGGTGCCCTCACACATAGGAGGTGCGGCCAGGGGCTGGGCTGGCCGCGCCGCCCTGGTGTGTGGGGCCCTCATGGCCCCCCTACGACTCCTCTTCGGATCTCTGGAAGCTTCCAAGAAAAATAAGACTTCAGGAACTTGTTTCATCCAATTCCGAGAATATTTCCTGTGTAGCTTTTCTAAAACACAAAAACAGCAGAAAACAGGGAACTGGCGCTGTGGCGACTTGTTAATAGGTTAGTTCCAAAAAATGCATAAAAGTGCAATGAAGTGTAACGAAACATTAGTCAAATGGTGTAAAAACAAGCATGGAGCATCAAAAAATATAGATACGTTGGAGACGTATCAAACACCACCATAACAACAACACCACCACCCGCAACACCACCATCGCACCAGCGACACCACCACATAATCCACCCTGCTCTTGAGTTGAGCAACATGACAGGATTCACCACCACTAGTACAACACAAGAACCAAACCAGCAAGACCAAGACCAAATGGTTACTTAGTTCAATTAGGAACTAGGTCAAGCAGCTAGGAGGTGCAGGCATGCCACAAGACGCGGGTTTATCAGATTTCCCGAAGAACAAGCTTCACAAGGCCACCAGGTTGGCCTAATATGAGAGGAGAGGAGTGTACTTAATGGGAAAAGGGAATCACTCACCATAGGCAAGAGAAACATACCTCTGATTCAAAATCATCATTGGCTAAAACTAGGAGCAGTCAATAGTATTTACTCTAACCAGATTTGTAGGAAGAAAATAATGAGAGGTGTGAGAAATAGGTTTGATAAACAGATGTCATCCATCATCAGGAGAGAGTATAGGAGTCAAGAAAACCTATCCTTGTTAGGAGGGAAGCATTCTTATGGAAAGCCATAGTGACAAGGGTATAGTTAGTAGAGCCCGTTAGTTGAGTACCCCTGAGGCCCGTATAGCTAGGCCCAATTGTAATGATAGTCGAGATACGATTCTTACCGTATGTCGATATTGTAGTCTGTATTGGACCTACCGAACCTGGAACTGGACCACAGTCCAAATCCAAATGAGAGCTGACCAATTAACATCCAATTTAAGGTGGCCCAGTCCATGTCCAGTCCACGATTTCACTCTATAAAATCCAAATCCATCCAATCCAATTAGTAATAAGTGCTGGATATCCAAGATCCATTAGGACCTACGTCTGTGCGCGTGCGGCCACACGTCACGTATTTGCTTGGTGCACCGTGCACGTATGTCGCGGACTGATGCATGTGTAGACGTCACGTAGCTTCTTTACATGCAACTTGCCTTGCGGGTGGACATCACGCTTAGATGTACTCCCTCCGTTCGGAAATATAAGATGTTTTAGCTTTGTGAAGCTAATGTATCTAGACATCTTTTAGTGTATAGATTCAAACGAACCTATACACTAAAAGATGTCTAGATACATTGACTTCACAAAGATAAAACATCTTATATTTCTAAACGGAGGGAGTAGCAAGTAATCTGGTGCATGCAATTAGCTGCTAGCGGTAATACAAGAAGTCCAAACTAATTACTCCAGCTAGCCTGCTAGTGAATCAGACGGGAGCGTAATGTTAAATGAAAAAAAGAATAAAAAGCATATTGATCGATAGAGAGCTGGTTCCGTACGTATCGTGTTGAGGTCCAATGGATATCGGGCTGTCCAACTATCCCGGTCCATGCGTGTCCACTATTATTGGACCTGATGTCCATTACATGTCCGCGTCCAACTGAGTCCAGTCCAAATGAGTCCAGTTTATTTCAAGTTCAAAGCCCATGGACTTTAGAAGCCCAGTTCCAGATTGTCGGCCTACCCGATCCTCGAGACCTGGCCACCTATATATAGGGGCCAGGAGGGGACGGTGTAGGGCAGATTGAAAGCAAGCCAGGTTGAACACCCAAGTTTACATTCGATAGACACTTATTTCGACTAACTTTACCTTTGAGTTCATCCGACGCCCTCTTCCCCCAATCCTAAGTCCTTCATCTAGGACATTTGCCGAGTTAAGCCTCGTCAATTGGCGCCAACCGTGGGGACTTTGGGCATTAGAATCATGAATTCGACGGCTTTTTCGCTTTTAGCCAACAGCAATGCAGAATTCGATGGAAGTCAAGAAGTGGAGTTAACAATTGGAAGTGTGAGCATCCTAATCGGGCCATCGGGTTCATCCCGTCTCTCGGATTCGACGAAACAAGATCCGTCGGCAAGTGAGCCCGAAATAGTAGCCATGGTGGAGTATTCCGAAGGCTCTTCTAGCGAGGTAAACTCGTCGGTCAGCTTAGGAGAAATACAAAAAGGAACAATCGCAGGAGGTGATGAAACAATGGAAAATTTCAACATTGGGGTCCAACTCAAAGATCTCACGATCTGCCTCGGCGATGTATCAGACAAGTCAACATACACATGGAAGACATGACTAGAGCTTTCTGAATATGATAACTCAATCTTCTTGAGCTTTAATAGTAGCATCAGCAAACAATGCCAAGTGTTTGCCATTGTAGGAGACAACTCAGAAGAGTTCGACGAAAACGTCAATCCAGTGATAAACCCAGAAAATATTGACATAGGAGCAAATCATCTAGCAGAAGGGCAAACAACAGAATCCCTAACAGCAAGGGAAAAAACTCGACTATCAGTCGACGAATGGAGAATAATAAGAGAAGCCATAGAGCACGGCACGCCAATACCAGCACACTCCAGTAAAGACATGCTTTTCGGGTACCATTATGCCCTACGACAGCAGGAAAAGCAATTAGCAAAGAAGAAAATAGAGATACAGAAAAGAAAAGACTCAGCCATTGTAGCTAGCAACGCCGCTCGTAAAGCGTGAAGCGACACATCATATAGTAACGCAAGGAGAAATCGTCGACATGGTTCAAGGTACGACAACCTTGAGTATTTCGACAGGCAAAGTATTTCCAAAAACCTCGACTCGTCCTTTCTATCGGTCGATGAACAAGGAAACATCATACCAAAAACTCCTGAAGCAGCATTAGTGGCAGCTCAAGTAAATCTGCTCACAACTCGACCTAGCCCGGGGGATCCTAGAGAACATATGCACAGAGCAGCGCTGAACGGACTAAATATGGTGGGCCACAAGCTATCAGCAAAAGGAGAGGAAGCACACCACCATAAGGAAACACACAAGCCAAGATCGCCTCGCCGAGCAGTCCTTGGTGCAGAAGAGCAATCGACGATCTTGATCGCTATCACCAAAACAACACGAAAGAAACCAAAAATCCCGATCCCCAAACGAAAAACACGACTATAAAGACGACAAAAAAGAGATGGGGGCATCGTGCTTTACCCGCAGGGTTCGCACCACTCCAGTTCCAAAAGGGTTCAAGTTACCTCATGATCAACAAAAGTACGATGGATCACAGGAATCACAATCATGGATCTCAGACTATCTACAAGCGGTGCAAATACTGGGAGGAACCAAAGAAACAGCAATGCAAAGTTTGCAGTTACACCTCACCGGCGCAGCAAGGTCATGGTTGAGCAAACTAGAGAAAGAAACTATTGGAAGCTGAGAAGACCTTACAAAACAATTTACAAGCAACTTCAGGTCGACATACAAGTGGCCAGCATCAATAGAAGAAGTCAAAGCATGTGTGAAACAACGCGACGAAACACTGCTGGCATACATTCAAAGATGGAGTCTTATCAAAAACTCAGCGGTCAAAGTTTTTGATGAAAGAGCAATAGATACATTCATCATTGGATTAAGGCAAAGAGACCTAGTCGAAGAGATGGGAAGAATTAAGCCAAAAATAGTATCAGATCTCATGGACGTAGCAAATAGATTTGCAGACGGAGAAGACGCATGCAACAACAAGCATACGCGATCCCCAGAAGATGATAGGATAAACAGGTACGAAAATCAAAGGAGACGGTCCCGCAATTACGACAACTACGGTTCCCATAGCCAAGTCACCGCAGGATACAAAGACAACAGCTATCAAGGAAGTGATCACAGAAGCTCAGGATATCAAAGCTATGGAAAAGAGGACTATAAAAAGTTTCCCACAAGAGAACCCAGAGAGTACAACCCATCGCCAGAAGACATGCTCAACGGACCTTGTCATATACACTCAGCGTTCGTCGATGGGAAGCGAGTATCAAGGCACGCAATGAAAGATTGCACAACATTCTTAAAACTACAAGAGGCAGCACTAAACAAGCAAACCGAAGCAAGGCGATAAGGATTTGAAGGAAGAAACTGTTGGAATTATGCCCTAGAGGCAATAATAAAGATGTTATTATTATAATTATTGTTCATGATAATGTTTATATACCATGCTAGAATTGTATTAAGCGGAAACCTTAATACTTGTGTGGTTTATGAACAACACCGTGTCCCTAGTATGCCTCTATGGACTAGCTCATTGATTAATGATGGTTAAGGTTTCCTAACCATAGACATAAGTTGTCAATTAATAATGAGATCATGTCATTAGGAGAATGATGTGATGGATAGACCCAAATAAAGCACAGCAATTAGATCGTGTCATTGTGTTCATCTTTGCGAAGCTTTTTCCTATGTCATGTATTGTGTTCCTTAGACCATGAGATAATGCAACTCCCTAGTATCCGAAGAGAGCTTTAAGGTCATCAAACGTCATCCTATGAAAGGGTGATCATAAAGGTGTCTCTCAGGTGATCAGAAAGTACTTGTTGGGTTGTATGTATCGAGATGGAATTTGTCCCTCCCGAGTTGGAGAGATATACTTCAGGCCCACTCGTAATCGATATCAACACCGCTTGCAAGCATGTGGTTAAGAAGTTAATCATAAAGTGATATCAAATTACAGAACGAGTAAAGTACTTGCTGTGAACGAGATTAAACTAGGTATGCCGATATCAACGATCGAATCTCGGGCAAGTAAAATATCACGAGACAAAGGGAATACAAATACGGGATTGCTTGAATCCTGACATCGTGGTTCATCCAATATGATCATCGTTGAGTGCATGGGAGTCAATATGGATTTTCAGATCCTGCTATTGATTATTGATAGAGATCATGTCCGCGCATTCTTGAACCCATAGGGTCACACACTTAACGCAAATCAACGCTAGGGTAGTTCCGGGATATATGAGAAATTGTTTCCGAGAGAGAAAAGTAATGTTTATTAATTATAAGAATTGATAAATATTGAACTGTATTTATTTACAAAAATAAATAAAGAAAAGGAAAAAAAAGGGAAGGAGCTGCGGCGGCCAGGGAAGAGTCCCTGGCTTGCACGCAGGCACCATCGAGGCACCAGAGCCCCGCTCGCTCAATGTCCAAGGCGAGCTCCCCGTGCCCCTGGCGTCGTACACTGGCAAGGGGTGAGCCGGCTGGGCCTTGGCCTCTTGGGCCAGTCATGCGCTGCTCCACTAGGCCGGCCGCGTCTTACCCGCAGATTGGCCAAGTGGCCAGACCACAGTGCTGCATCGCTTTTGGCAGCGATCGATCCATATCGATCCCGTGGCTGGCACGGTAACACAGCGATAGAATTCAAGATAGTTTTGACTGCCGTGACCTGCGCGTAAACTTTAACCTAGCCCCTAGTACAAGACTTGGCTACTATTTAAAGGATGAGTGCGCCGCTGGTTTTAGTTGGACTAAAAAAATTTGTGAAGCCGCTGCCCGCTTTCTGAAGCCTCCTTTCTCCATTCTTTCTCCACCACGCAAATAGGCGAAGCCATGTCGGTGCATACTCTCCTCCATAGACATCACACCGTCATGTTGTCAATCCCATCTACCACTCCACCACATCTCGCTGGACCAGGAAGGCGGAGTCGTTGGTGTGCTGTACGTGTGCATCTCTCGGAGGCGTCGCCACTTGCAGCGTTGGATCGGATCGGATTGCGAGGAGGAGACGGCTAGTACGACTACATCATCCATGTTCTGTTGAACATTTCCGCTGTGCGATTTCTTCAAGGGTATGAAGATCTCATCTACCTCTCTTGTTGATTACATCTTCTAGATTAGATCTTGGCTTTCTTGTTCGCATCCGTAGGAATTTTTTGATTTACTATGCTGCGAAACCCTTCAATGGTATCAGAACTAGATCTATGCATAGATGTGTTTCACGGGTAGAATGCAACATGCTTGTTGCGGGCGTTGATGTTTTTTGTTGAAAACATCTTTGTTGTGTATTTCTTATGGCGTGGCATAGTGAGATCGAAGCGGTCCAGGCCAACTTTACGCGACCTCGTTTGCGAGACCGGCTCCGCACTTGACGTGTGGCTTGTTCCACACATGCAGCTGGTGGATGTCAGTTTCTCTCACTATAGTAGTCATGAGATTCACAACGGATGTTAGCAACCATAATATCACCATTGTGGCTTTCCGTAGGTAAGAATCGTTCTTAACTTGTAACTCCCATAAGCCACATAAAACATGCAACAACAAAGTAGAGGCGTCTAACTTGTTTTTGCAGGGAGTGTTTTGTGATATGGTATGGCCCAAGACATGATGTGTATGAATTGAGATGTATGCGATGATCATGTTTTGTAATATTTCATGACTTGCATGTCGATAAGTTCACAACCGGCAGGATCCATATGGTTGTCTTTATAATTGTGTATGACATGCGTGTCAACTTCTTATACGCCATGTAATAGCTTTACTTTATCGCTAAGTAGTTAGCAATAGTTGTAGTTGCTATTCGTGGTGGAGGCAATCATGGTGGAGTGATAGAGATCATGACGGTGCGCACAAGATGGAGATCACTGTGCGGAGATTGGCTATACCATGTCACATAAAATTATATGCATGTGATGTTTATCCTTTTATGTATCTTATTATGCTTTGATCACGACGGTAGCATTATAAGATGATTTCTCACTTAAAGATCAAGATAAAATTGTGTTCTCCCCTCATATGTGCCGTTGCAAAAGTTTGTCGTTTTGAAGCATCTCGTGATGATCGGGTGCTATAAACTCTACGTTCACATACAACGGGTGCAAGCCAGTTTTTGCACACGCGGAAATACTTGGGTTTGACTTGACGAGCCTAGCATGTACGGACATGGCCTCGGAACACATGAACCAAAAGGTTAAACATGAGTCATATGAATGATATGATCGACACTTCGTTGCCCACCATTGAAACCACATCTCTTCTCATGAAGATCGGATTAGGTGTGGTGAATTTGGATCGTGTTCACTAAATAACTTGAGGGATGTTGAATTTAGTGGGAGTTCATCTGGTAATTTGATTAAGTTGAACTAGTTATCATGAACATAGTCTAAATTGTACTTGTAAATTTTGTAGATCAAATGGCTAAGTCCAACTTCAACTTCAATGTTTTTTTTAGAAAGAAAAGCTTAAGAACAATGGGTCTAACTTCACCAACTGGTTCTGCAATCTGAGAATCATTCTCGCTGGCGGATAAAAAGCCTATGTACTTGAGGAAGCGTTAGGTGACACCCCTGCTGCAACTACGAAAACTGAAGAACTTGCTGACTTCAATGCTCGCAGAGATGATTGTGATGCGATTATGAGTACCATGCTGTTTGCTATGGAACCAGAACTTCAAAATCATTTTGAGAAGTACTGTGGGCCTTATGAGATTCTTGAGGAACTAAAAACCATGTTTCAGACTCAAGCCCGTTCTGGGAGATATGCGATCTCTGAGAAGTTCTTTAACCGCAAGATAGAGGAAGGGAGTTCCGTTAGTGAGCATGCCATTAATATGTCGGGTTACACTCAACGCCTTGAGCAGCTGGACTGCAAGATTCCAGAAGAGCTCAAGATTGACAGAGTTCTGCAATCACTCCCTCCTAGCTACAAAGGCTTTGTAGTTACTCACAATCAAATTGGTTCCACTAATATGATCATTGAGCTCTTCGCTAAGCTGAAAGCTACGGAGGTGGATATCAAGAAAGATAATCATGTGTTGATGGTCAACAAGACCACTAGCTTTAAGAAAGCTAAGGGTGCAAAGAAATCCTTCAAGAAAGGCAGCGGCAAGCGCGTTGCCCCTACTAAGAAGAAGCTCAAGTCTGGTCCTAAGCCGGAAACTGAGTGATTCTATTGCACGGACAAGGGTCACTAGAAATGCAACTGTCTGAAGTACTTAGCGGACAAGAAGGCTGGCACCATTAAAGGTATATTTGATATACATGTTATTGATGTTTACCTTACTAGCGCTCGTTGTAGTGCCTGGGTATATGATACTAGTTCAGTTGCTAATATTTGTAACTCGAAACAGGAGCTACGGAATAGACGGCGGCTAGCAAGAGATGAGGTGACGATGCGCGTCATTAATGGATCAAAAGTTGACGTGATGGCTGTTGGCACGCTCTCCTTAGTTTTACCTTCGGGATTAGTTTTAAACCTTAATAAGTGTTATTATGTGCCTGCGTTGAGCATGAACATTATATCTGGATCGTTTTTATTGCAAGACAGTTATTCATTTAAGTCAGAGAATAATGGTTATTCTATTTATATGAATAACATCTTTTATGGTCATGCACCTGTCGTGAATGGTTTATTTCTTCTGAATCTCGGAAGCAATGAAACACACATCCATAACATTGAGGCTAAAAGATGCAAAGTAGATAGTGATAATCCAACTTATTTGTGGCACTGTCGTCTAGGTCATATTGGTGTAAAACGCATGAATAAACTCCATTCTGATGGACTTTTGGAGTCTCTTGATTTTGAATCATTTGACACTTGCGAGCCATGCCTCATGGGCAAGATGATCAAAACACCGTTCTCCAGAATAATGGAGCAAGCAACGGACTTATTGGAAATCATACATACCGATGTGTGCGGACCAATGAGTATTTTGATGCATGGTGGATATCGCTATTTTCTCACTTTTACTGATGACTTAAGTAGATATGGGTATGTCTATTTAATGAAACATAAATCTAAAACATTTGAAAAGTTCAAAGAATTTTAGAACGAAGTGGAAAACCATTGTAACGGGAAAATTAAATTTCTATGATCCGATCGTGGAGGTGAATATTTGAGTTATGATTTTATCACGCATCTTAAAGCAAGCGGAATCGTTTCGCAACTCACACCACCTGGAACACCACAGCGTAATGGTGTGTCTGAACGCCAAAATCGAACTCTATTAGATATGGTGCGATCGATGATGTCTCAGATTTACCGTTATCATTTTGGGGTTATGCATTAGAAACCACTGCATTCACTTTAAATAGGGCACCATCTAAATCCGTTGAGATGACACCGTATGAACTATGGTTTGGTGCTAAACCTAAGTTGTCGTTTCTTAAAGTTTGGGGATGTGAAGCTTACGTCAAGAGGTTGATGCCGAACAAGCTCGAACCCAAAGCGGAGAAGTGCGTCTTCATAGGATACCCTAAGGAAACGATTGGGTATACCTTCTACCGTAGATCCAAAGGCAAAGTCTTTTTTTGCTAAGAACGGATCCTTTCTTGGGAAGGAATTTCTCTCGAAAGAAGTGAGTGGGAGGAAGGTAGAGCTAGACGAGGTTACTGAACCTTCTCTCGAGTTGGAGAGTAGCGCAGCACCTGAAGAGAGGAAGCTAATGACGAGGATCATGAAACTTCGAACGATGCTACTACTGAACTTCGCAGGTCGACAAGGTCGCATGCCACTCCTGAATGGTACGGCAACCCTATCTTAACCGTCTTGTTGTTAGACAACAGTGAACCTACGAACTATGAGGAAGCGATGATGAGCCCAGACTCTGAGAAATGGCTAGAGGCCATGAAATCTGAATTGGGATCCATGAGCAAAAACCAAGTATGGACTTTGGTGGACCCTCCTAGCGACCGTAAGGCCGTTGAGTGTAAATGGATTTTCAAGAAGAAAATGGATGCGGATGGTAATGTTACTGTCTATAAAGCTCGGCTTGTCGCAAAAGGTTTTCGGCAAGTTCAAGGTGTTGACTACGATGAGACTTTATCTCCCGTAGCGATGTTTAAGTCCATTCAGATTTTATTAGCAATTGCTGCATTTCATGATTATGAAATATGCCAAATGGATGTCAAGACTGTGTTCCTCAATGGCAACATTGATGAAGAGTTGTATATGATGCAGCCCAAAGGTTTTGTCGATCCTAAGGATGCTGATAAGGTGTGCAAACTTCAGCGTTCCATTTATGGGCTGAAGCAAGCATCTCGGAGTTGGAACCTTCATTTTGATCAAGTGATCAAGAGTTTTGGATTTGTTCTAAATTGCTACGAAGCTTGTGTTTACAAGAAAGCGAGTGGGAGCTCGGTGACATTTTTAGTACTATATGTGGATGACATATTGATTATTGGAAATGACATCAGAATGCTTAACGATGTGAAGAGCTATTTGAATAAATGTTTTTCAATAAAAGATCTAGGAGAAGCTGCTTATATATTAGGCATCAAAATCTATAGAGATAGACAAAGACGCCTAATAGGTTTAAGCCAAAGTACATACCTGGACAAAGTTCTGAAAAGGTTCAGAATGGATAAAGCAAAGAAAGGTTCATTGCCCATGTTGTCAGGTAAGATATTGAGCAAGGCTCAGTGTCCAGCTACGGTAAAAGATAGAGAAACTATGAGTAAAGTGCCATATGCCTCGGCCATAGGTTCTATCATGTATGCCATGCTGTGTACTAGACCGGATGTGTCCAATGCTCTTAGTTTGATGAGCAGATACCAAAGTGATCCAGGAGTGGAACACTGGACAGCCGTAAATAACAACCTAAAGTATTTAAATAGAACTAAAGAAATGTTCTTAGTCTATGGAGGTGATGAGTAGCTCGTCGTAAAAGGTTACGTCGATGCTAGTTTCGACACCGACCCGAATGATTCTAAATCTCAGTTAGGATATGATTGTATTGTAGATGGATATCTAAAGATCTGCAAGGTACATACGAATGTGAATGCCGCGGAACCGTTGACTAAACCTCTTCCACGAGCAAAACATGATCAGCACCTTAATGCCATGGGTGTTAGATTGTTACCAGATGTAAACTAGATTATCGACTCTAGTGCAAGTGGGAGACTGTTGGAATTATGCCCTAGAGGCAATAATAAAGATGTTATTATTATAATTATTGTTCATGATAATGTTTATATTCCATGCTAGAATTGTATTAAGCGGAAACCTTAATACTTGTGTGGTTTATGAATAACATCGTGTCCCTAGTATGCCTCTATGGACTAGCTCATTGATTAATGATGGTTAAGGTTTCCTAACCACAGACATGAGTTGTCAATTAATAATGAGATCATGTCATTAGGAGAATGATATGATGGACAGACCCAAATAAAGCACAGTAATTAGATCGTGTCATTGTGTTCATCTTTGCGAAGCTTTTTCCTATGTCATGTATTGTGTTCCTTAGACCATGAGATAATGCAACTCCCTAGTATCCGAAGAGAGCTTTAAGGTCATCAAACGTCATCCTATGAAAGGGTGATCATAAAGGTGTCTCTCAGGTGATTGAAAAGTACTTGTTGGGTTGTATGTGTCGAGATGGAATTTGTCCCTCCCGAGTCGGAGAGATATACTTCAGGCCCACTCGGTAATCGATATCAACACCGCTTGCAAGCACATGGTTAAGGAGTTAATCATAAAGTGATATCAAATTACAGAATGAGTAAAGTACTTGCTGTGAACGAGATTGAACTAGGTATGCCGATAACGGCGATCAAATCTCGGGCAAGTAAAATATCGCGAGATGAAGGGAATACAAATACGGGATTGCTTGAATCCTGACATCGTGGTTCATCCGATATGATCATCATTGTGTGCATGGGAGTCAATATGGATTTCCAAATCCCACTATTGATTATTGATAGAGATCATGTTCGCACATTCTCGAACCCGTAGGGTCACACACTTAATGCAAATCAACGCTAGGGTAGTTCTAGGATATATGAGAAATTGTTTCAGAGAGTTTCGGAATTGTTCCGAGAGAGAAAAGTAATGTTTATTAATTATAAGAATTGATAAATATTTAACTGTATTTATTTAGCAGAAATAAAAAAAAGGGGAAGGAGCTGCAGCGGCCAGGGAAGAGTCCCTGGCTCGCACGCAGGCACCATCGAGGTGCCAGAGCCCCGCTCGCTCGATGTCCAAGGCGAGCTCCCCGCGCCCCTGGCGTCGTACACTGGCAAGGGGTGAGCCGGCTGGGCCTTGGCCTATTGGGCCAGTCATGCGCTGCTCCACTGGGCCGGCCGCGTCTTACCCGCTGATGGGCCAAGTTGCCAGACCGCAGCGCTGCATCGCTTTTGGCAGCGATCGATCTAGATCGATCCCGTGGCTGGCACGGTAACACAGCGATAGAATTCAAGATAGTTTTGACTGCCGTGACCTGCGCGTAAACTTTAACCTAACCCCTAGTACAAGACTTGGCTGCTATTTAAAGGATGAGTGCGCCGCCGGTTTTAGTTGGACTAAAAATTTGCGCAAAGCCGCTGCTCGCTTTTTGAAGCCTTCTTTCTCCGTTCTTTCTCCACCACGCAAATAGGCGAAGCCCTGTCGGCGCATACTCTCCACCATAGACATCACATCGTCGTGTTGTCGATCCCATCTACCACTCCACCATATCTCGCTGGACCGGGAAGGCGGAGTCATTGGTGCGCTGTATGTGTGCATCTCTCAAAGGCGTCGCCACTTGCGGCGTTGGATCAGATCGGATTGCAAGGAGGAGACGGCTAGTACGACTACATCATCCATGTTCTGTTGAATGTTTCCGCTGTGTGATTTCTTCAAGGGTATGAAGATCTCATCTACCTCTCTCGTTGATTACATCTTCTAAATTAGATCTTGGCTTTCTTGTTCGTATCTATAGGAATTTTTTGATTTACTATGCTGCGAAACCCTTCAGAAACAAACCTCCAACAAATCAGCAAGGAAACAACCGAGCCCCTGAAGGACAAGACCAGCAAAACTAGGGGCACGATGACGACGAAGGGTACTTTCCATCAAAAGGACACATCACAGCAATGATACAACCCATGCCCAAGTCGAACAAAGAAGAAAAGAGTATCACTCGACAAGTCAATCTAGCAGACATTTCACCTCCAGCTACAACAAAGTATCTACACTGGTCAGAACAACCAATCGAGTTCAACAGAGAAGAGCACCCTATAACAGTACCTCGGCCAGGGAACGCGCCTTTGGTACTCAAAGATCAAATCGGCACATACGATGTTGACAAAATATTCATGGACGTAGAAAGTGGAATCAATCTGATATATGCAAAAACACTGAGAGCAATGCATATATCACTAGAGTTCCTAAAGCCAACATATTGTTCCTTCCACGGAATCGTGCCAGGAAGTGCCAATTATCCACTGGGTCGAATAGCACTCAATGTTTGCTTCGGTAACTGACAAAACTACAGAAAAGAAAAGCTAGACTTCAAAGTCATGGACTGGCCATCTCAATATCACGCGATCCTCGGACGGCCCGCATTTCCGCAATTCATGGCAGTGCCTCACTATACATATCTGGTACTTAAAATGCTAAGACCAAAAGGAATAATTACAGTAAAAGGAAGTTTAGAAGTTTCAGATCGCTACGATAGGGAGTTCCACAAGATGGCACAAAACTTTGGCATGACAGCCAACTATGTAGAGAAGGCGAAAAGCATGACTACAGAAGGCGTCAAGCTACTCGAAGGACGCATCGCTGAACCCGGAATGAAGAAACCACGAGTAGGAGCATTAGGAGGAGACAAAGATAAAGAAGAAGAATAGAATGCCATGACAGCATAAACATCAAGAACAACAAAGTAGAGTAGCTGAATAAGGTTGTAAAAGCCACAAGTTATACCAGGGGCAATGCCCTCTAGATCCAAAATACAGGTCATAGGCCGGATCTCTTGGGTCACCCCATATATCTTACATTACAAGTATAATAAAGACAAAATGTTCCTCATATTCGAGTTTACGAGTCTTTCAAAGAGAGAATGCGGTAAACGCACAAGTCACACAAAAGCGCTTTGAGAACAAATTTCAGACATAAAGTCGCGAAATTAGAAACTCTCGTGTTCCATATGTACATAAATATTACATCAGCGGGTTATCAGAGTCATCTACGCCTAAGGGATCCAAATAGTGATACTCGCAAAAAAACGTAGCATCTGCTGGCAACAGCCTAGCTACAAGCCTCCGAGCAGGCTGCAAAGTATTCTCCACGTGTACTCGAAGACTAGCTCCACCAGGAGACATACTCAGGGACATTGAGATGTAATTGAGTCTTGGGTGCCACTTGTGTATCCACCCAAGAGCAAAATTGGCACCTGCCACTAAATTCAGCTCTATCAATCTATGAATACGCTGGCTAGATCGGAAAGTATCGAGAAGAAGCGGGAAAGTTGTAGGCAAAGGATTGCGAGGAAGCATAACAGAGTGCATAGTCGTGAGAGCTTTCCTGCAGCCATCAACTGACTCGCCAATATGTTGGGCGCGATCCTGAAGCAGCACAATAGCATTCCAACGTCAAGGATCGGACCACAAAGTTTCAACACCAGCAGACATCTTTTCCAGAGTTGCATTTCATTTGGTGACCCAATGATCCTCAGCAGCAAAATCCAAGCAAGTGCCTATGGCAAGAAGGGATATCATACAAACAAGAAGTGAAGCAAGAGCAAAAAAGATAAGTCAAAAGAAAACTCACATCGCAACATCTCGCAGGCTGACTCAATAATACCAAGGACAAAAGCATTGCACTCTTAGTGATGCACAATCTTTGCCATCAAACTAGACACCTTGTCATCAAGAATGGATATTTGCTTTGTCAGGCCACAAGCTTTGCTAGCTTTATTCATAGCCATTTGTGCTTGGCGTTTGGCCAAAGTCAAGCGAGACTCTAGATCAGAAATCCTCGAGGAGTACTCTGCACATTGGCTGCATTGACGAGAAGGCAACAAAATCTTAGAGTCGAACGTGCGGACAGAGGAAGGACTAGAGCCGCCAGTCAAAGGATCATCATTGCGCATCGACTGGGAGTCAAAGGAAAAATAAAGAAGACACATTTCAGCAAAGATACCACAGTATTTCATAAAAAAGAAACATATTTACATTAGTGAAAACCCTTTGAGGACAGTTCTCGGGTTGCACAAAAGGTCTCTACAATCAAAAGCGTAAAGTAAAATCTACAAGAGGAGCCGAAGTCTATGCCACCTCAGCATTATGCTCCATGGCAGAAGAGGGCATGACAACTCCTTCACCAGAAGTCAACGGAGGCGCAGGTTCTTTCGCCACTGGAGCTGGCGCAGTAGATGTCGCGGAAGCTACCGAAGGAGAAACAATCGCCGCCAGTGCAGGGGCCAATTTCTTCGCCTTCTCAAAGAAGGTCTTCATCTCATCGCGGGTGCGGGCATGGGGAGAGTTCACCTTCTCCCAGTCAAAGTCCGCACCATGTGCAAAACAAAGTGCAACAGCACCCTCAGCATCGCACTCCAAAGAAAGCCCCTTAAGCTCGAGGGTGGGGTCTTCAGTCGTATCGAAGGCCTTGGCAAGAGTACCCAAGTTGTCCTTCGGAACTTCTGCCTTTTTCTTCGGCCACAACCCGATGAATAGTCATGACAGAACACGGCGAACCAACTCAAAAGTCTCCTAGATAGATATCCAGTTTGCCTCAAGTAGGTTAACCGCAGTCAGCAGAGGATCATCGCCAGGTTATAAAGACAACGAGGATACCCTGGTAAATCCTGCATAGCAAAGCAGGACAAAGGAAAAAAGGAAGGGAAAGAAAAGTATCAGGAAGATTAAATAATAGGAGTCGAAATAAAATACAAGGCAAAGAATTTACTTTCAGCAGAAGAAGACATTGTGTGAAGACGCTCTGTCATAGCCTGCTCTCACTGAGCATGCTCCTTGCGGGCGTCGGCCAAAGCTTTTTCAGCCTTTTTAGCCTTACCAAGCGCTGATTTCTGAGATTTCTCAGTGCTCGCTTTGGCAGCGTATGCAACATCATAGGCCTACTGCGAGGCACTAAGCTCGGCCTCTAGCGATGCAATTCGAGCATTGGCCGTTGCTAGAGCAGCTGCAATGGAAAAAGAAAGGGAGTTAAGTCAAGAAATACAACAAAGGAAAAAGAATGACTGGATGTCGAAAGTACCTTTGGAAGCTTTTGCAACCTTTAGGTACCCAGCACATTCAGTGCCCAAGGCAACGAATCTCTTCAACAATGCCTGGGAGAACAGGCATGTAAGAGCGCAAGTGTGTACAACAAAAACAAGTCAACAAAAGATACTCACATCATCGGGGGAAACCGTAGATGCATGGGCTTCAAGAGAAACGTCGGCTTCTTTGGCCTTCTTCGAGCATTTGAGGCTCTGGGCCTGAGGAATCTTCTTGACAGAAGCCCTAGTAAACCTCGGCACAACGTCTGGCTCAGCAGGCTCATCGGCGATCGCATGCAAAGTCAAAGGAACGGATGTGCCATCTTTTGGTGGCTCCTCGTCATCACTACAAGAAGACAAACAAGCTATGAATAACTCAACAAGGCAGGTATGGCGCAAGCGAGGAACTAGAAGGAAGTACTTATGATTCCAGGAGGTTGAAGTATTCCTTATCTCCTGCAAGAACAGAAACCTTGTCAGCCGCTGCAGAACTTGAAGGAGCAAATTCATCGACGTGTTTCCTCTTCTTGTCGATGCCAGTATCTTTAGCGAGTGCAGGAGGAGGCGATGTCAATGAACTAGTGTCCTCTTCTGATTCTTCGGCATCATCTCCATCCTGATTCTCGTCAGCCTCGGGGGCTTCAGATACAGACTTGGCCAAATCAGCCGGAAGGGGCCCTGCCTCTAGAAGAGGAGGGCACGAAAGGAGGAATTGGTGCCCCTGCGCACAAACAAGTTAACATAGCAACCAAGGAAAAGGAAAAGACAATTTGAGAAACATGAAATTCGACAACAAGTAAACAGATATGTACCTCAGGTAGAGGGTGCGCGGAGTCGAAGTATTCAGCGGTCAAATTGGCAACCGCATGTTCTTTGGTAAGCTTGGTGAGGCCCCTGACTCGCTTGTCGACATCTTTTTTATCTATCAAATCTTCAGAAACGTGAGAAGGATCTTCCAAGCCAGAGAGAGTCCAAATTTTCGTAAGGCGGTGCTGCAGGGGTTGAACTCAACGTTGCACAAAGAATGCCATGAGTTGAATACCCGATAAAGCGCCCCCCTTGCCTCCTTTTAGAGCTTGAATACGAGAAAGAAGAGGAAGAACTTGTGCTACTTCTGCATCTGAGGGCAGTGCATCCCACGACATCAATTTTTTGACTTCCTGGGTGGCATTGAAAGGGGGAAGACCATATTCATCTTCGGGAGAGACCTTGCGGTCTTTGATATAGAACCACTTTGTCCTCCACTCTTGGACAGAGGAGGCCATGAAAAACTCGAGATATTGTGCCTTAGGACGCATAGAAATAACGGCTCTGCCCAATTCGGGTTTCCTAGCCAAAGAAACATTGGGGCAGAGCCAGAAGATCGACCTCCAAAGAAGAAAATGGGCCTCAATGCCCAGGAATGACTCGCAAAGAGTCACGAAGCAAGCAATGTGGAGAATGGAATTTAGTGTGAGCTGGTGAAGCTGCACACCGTAAAAGGCCACAGAGAAACTCGTGGGCAGGAAGAGAAAGGCCGCGGAGAAGGAAATCAAGGAACATTAGCCGATAACCGCTTGGGGGCTCCGGGATCCGCTCAGTGCTAGGGAACTTGATGGTGTCCTCGCCGGAGATGAGGTCGTCCATCATGGCCTTCTCCACCTCCTTAGGCTTGATAGCGGAGTGCACAAAACTGGTGGAGGAGGATTTCTTGGCCATGGTGTTCTTGGTGGCTAAATGCTTCACTCGCATCTATCACGCCGCGCTTGGGGGTTGTATGCGCATGGAGAGAGGAGAAGAGATTGGCAATGGAGGCGGCGGAGAGAAAGAGCTGGTAAATAGTAAAATACCCCCATTACCCCTTTATATATCTTCCAGGAGAAGGATCGTGGGCTGAGACGTGGCGCAAAGAGCGGAAACGGCAGCCCACTAATGGTCAAAAATTCAGAAAATTACAGTGCTGCCCTTACAACGTTTCGCACTGATACAGAGTGATGTACTCATTGACGTCATAAAGAAGGTGATATAAGAAAGAATAAAAACAAGAAGGATGGCACCGACAAACACAAAGTTTATTGATGAGATTATACCCAAAGATATTTGACTATAGCCTTGGGAACTACTACTTTCGATGTGCTGAAGCACAACATGTATCGAGAGTACTGATTGTGTGCCCGACAGAAAATATCATTAATTTATTTTGAGTTGAAGTATGATGAACTACACTATATTTTGAGCCTATACTCAAAAAAGTCTTTTTCGACTATAGCCTCAGGGGCTACTCCCATCGGGAGCACTGAGCGCGCATCCGACGATATTTCTTGGCAAAACATTAGAGTATGAAAAGTGAAGGAGTGTTACTCCCATCGGGAGCGAGTTTTATGGTTGTTAAAACCTGAATATTTTTAGTCAAAATTTGGCTGCGACATGAGATTCTCGAGTTGCGTTATCACAACAAAACTCGAATGCCGTGACTTGTCACAAAGGTAGGACCCCGGGATCCGTCCTGTGTGGCTTGGTATACGCACATAGATGCGCTCTGCTGGTATGTATCCGTGTCTACGACGCGAAGAAAATCCTGGTGGATGCACTGGGTACCCTGCGAATCACTAGGATTCATTCTTTGTAAGTCCTAAATGCGGCAAAAGAGTGGATTTGACCGGTTTCTCGAATTCAAATCCAATGGGATTGAATTTGAAGTAGGTGGCAAGTATATGTTCTGGCAGTTAACTGACCTCTTGATCCGTCAGAGTTGTCAGGCTTGTTCATCAAAACCCCTTGCGAAAATTATCATGAAAATAAGTTGAAAGACCAAGTCGAAGATTTCAAGACATGAAGAAATTAAAGAGTTGATCAAGTCGAAAATTTAAGGATTAGAGATTCAACCCGAATCTGCAATTCTGGTAGAATCTCAGGGGCTACTGACAAGTGTATAGTTAGTAGAGCCCGTTAGTTGAGTATCCCTGAGGCCCGTATAGCTAGGCCCAATTGTAATAATAGTCGAGATACAAGTTCTTACTGTATGTCGATATTGTAATCTGTATCGGACCCTACCCGATCATCGAGACCTGGCCACCTATATATAGGGGCCAGCAGGGGACGGCGTAGGGCAGATTGAAAGTAAGCCGGGTTGAACACCCAAGTTTACTTTTGATAGGCACTTATTTCGACTAACTTTACCTTTGAGTTCATCTGACGCCCTCTTCCCCCGATCCTAAGTCCATCATCTAGGACATTTGCTGAGTTAACCCTCATCACATAGAGACCCTTGGTTCAAATACATATTTTACTTAACCAATGAAACATGATATGGGTAGTAGTAACACAAAACTAAATCTTAACTTTTAAATTCCTATTTAGGTAGAATCTATGTCAAACTAACCATATGTTGGGTGTGATCCCTATCCTCTAACAATGATGACATAATTCCATCACACTCAATATCTTTACCTATCCCATTGGACCCTATTCTTCTATTCATATTTCAACTTATGCATCACTTTATGATCATGAGTAAAACCCTAGAATCATATCTTGTTTCTAAACTAAATAATTGTGTCCAAACCATAATCCTTCCAAGATAACCAAGATCTTTATCTAGTGATAAATTCACATCTTGTTGCATACCTTGACCTTAGCGAAATAAACATTCCGTGTAGTAAATCCCTTCAAACAAAGGATCAATAAATTAATATCCACTTAAAGTAGTTCCATGGGGCAATTTCATGCTATTAAGAAACTTGGAGGAACATGAAATCATGTTCATATGCTTAGGGCAGGAAATCCAATGATAGGAGTGACCATCTATAGTAAATCTGTTTTCATCTGAATACAAACTCTAGTTGCTACATAATCACTTAGCAAATTATTCAAGTCCTAGTAAAATATTTCAAAAACAAAGCTCATGACATTTAAAATCTCTTCTATTCAAAATCTTATTCAAACCCTAATATTACTCAAAGTATTTTATGTGCTTATGCACATAAAAGATATATTACTACAATACATGATGTTATTGGACATAAAAATTTATTTCACAAGTAGCCCTAATTCAAAATCATGTAAATAAGTTTGAATTCCAATTAGAATTATAGTATTGAAAACAGAAAATAGAAAAGAACACAAAACAAAACAAAAAAAAAGGAAGCTTACCTGGCCGCAGCCCAACCTAGCCGGCCCAACTAGCCAGTCCACCGGAAGCCTGGGCCGCGTATAGGTTCAGTACCGACCCACAGGTGGGACCCACTGAGGGGAAGATCATTGTCTTCAACCTTCGATCAGTGAAACAGCTCGCTATCGAGCTCCCCGCCGTTGACTGATGCTGCGCGGTGTTGATAGTTTTTCACCTTCCAGTTGGGAACCCCAAGAGGAAGGTATGATGAGCACAGCAGCAAGTTTTTCCCTCAGAAAGAAACCAAGGTTTATAGAATCCAGGAAAAAGTTAATACTCCAGAAGGTGATGCTAACTAGCCTACTAACACTCCAATAAGGGTGCCATTAACGATTCTTGTTGACTCATCTTCAACTAGTAGCAACGCGGAACCTGCACACAACACAACCAAATACTTTGCTCCCAACTTCCGATGAGGTTGTCAATCTCACCGGTTTCTTGAAACAAAGGAATGAGTGTATCGAGTGGAAAGCAATAGTAATATGCAAGTAAAGTAAACAGTGTGAGTAAAGTAAACAGGTGATAGCAATATAAAGGAAATAGGACTGGGGTCCATAGTTCACTAGTGGTGTCTCTCCATAAGATAAAATAACACATGCTGGGTAAACAAATTACAGTTGGGCAATTGATAGATTAAAGACAACATGCATGTCGAGAGGATCACTATGAGATTTACTATGGGCATTACAACAAGATACATAGACCGCCATCCAACTACATCTATGACTAATAATCCACTTGTGGCGAATCAATCCGCGAACTCCACAAGTATTAAGTTGCGAACAACAGATAACTGTGTTAAGCAAAGTGTGTAATGTAAACAAAGCATATGCCCTTGAGCATATGAATGTTGTTTTCCCCTAGTAGCAACAACACATCTACAACCTTAGAGGTTTCTGTCACTCCCCCAGATTAAATAGAGGCATGAACCCACTATCGAGCATAAATACCCCCTCTTGGAGTCACTAGCAACTACTCGACCAAGATAGCTACTAACAACGGAGAGCATGCAAGATCATAAACAACATAGAGATAGCATAAGATAAAATTCAGTACATCAACTCAATCATAACTCCAATATTCATCAGATCCCAACAAACACAACATGTAGAATTACATAAAGGTGATCTCGATCATGTAGGGCATCTCACGAGATCTAAACATGAAGCACATGGTGGAGAAGACAACCATCTAGCTACTGCTATGGACCCATAGTCCAAGGTAGACTACTCACTCATCGCGCTGGAGGCAAGCATGGCGATGAAGAAGACCTCCGATGGTGATTCCCCTCTCCGGCAGGGTGCCGGGAAGAGCTTCTAGACCCTCTTGATCTCGGGTCGACGGTGACGGCGGATCGTGATGTATTCTGGAAAAGTGATCGAGTGTTTATGTTTTTCCCCTTGGGGGTCTTTATAGGTGAAGGGGCAGCATCAGAAGTGGACCAGGTGGGGCTCACCATAGGGTGGCGCGGCCAGGCCCTAGGCCGCACCCCCTGGTGGTGAGACCACCTCCTGGCTCCGTTTTGTCTCCTCTTCAGTTCTCTGGAAGCTTCGGTAAATTTTTGGATGTTCAACTTCTGTTTCGTCCAATTTCATGAATATTTCCTGTGTAACTTTTCTAAAAACAAAAAAGCAGATAGGGAACTTGCACTGTGGCATCTTGTTAATAGGATAGTTTCAGAAAATGCATAAAAATGCCACAAAGTGTAACGAAACACTAAGAAAATGGTGTAAAAACAAGCATGGAGCATTAAAATTTATGGATACGTTGGAGACGTATCAGCATCCCCAAGCTTAACTCCTGCTCGTCCTCGAGTAGGTAAGCGATAACAAAAGAAATAATTTTTGAGGTGACATGCACCTACACAATCTTGATCAACTATGTAAGCGTTGTGCGCTGAGATCAAAAGAATTTAAAACATGGGCATGAAAGATATATTCTTGATAGAAGAAACTTAGCAACCATGTTATAACATGAAAAAGAAAACAAATAAAAGATGATGAAATTGAAACAATGAAAGTCAAACGTGTGTTCAAAACATATGGAAAAAACATACAAATGGTATTCAGTTTGTCCTTCATGGAGTAGCAAAACATAAATGCATAGGACACCTTCAAGTTTAAGAGGGTGACTAGATACAAATAATTTAAGAACAAGTGAAACCAATGATATGAATCAATCAATGAAAACTTTGGGACAATGCACATTATACTCAGAATGACAACTATGCTCTCTTAGACAGTGCATAATGATAGAAGGTGGTGACTCAACATAAAAGTAAAAGAAAGGCCCTTCGCAGAGGGAAGCAGTGATTAAACATGTGCTAGAGCTTTTCATTTGTAAAATAGAGATAAAAACTGGGTTTTGAGAGGTGGTTGTTTCATGTCAACGACTGGCAATGGGTTCTTACTATCTTCCATAATAAACAAGTAAGAGCGGTTCCGAGTTCTTTGAAAAATTGGCACATTGGTGATCTTTTATAAAGCTTTGGCACTCCTCCCCACCTTTTTTTCCTTTCTCAAACCATGGCTAACCGATTCCATCGGGTGCCCACCAACATTCACATACCATGGAAGAGTGCATTTTTTTCTTTTTTAGAATTAGATTGCAATGGTCTAACCAGCTCTCATGCAAAATTAATGACGAGCAGATGAAGCTGCCTAGTCGAGGGGTACTTAATTTAATATGGAAGATAGCAATTTCGACCACTATGTCCCCATGAACTAAAAACAGTGGCACAAAACGAGAAGTAGTTGGAAGTTTTGAAAGGTAGCACATGAAAATTTACTTGGAATGGCTTACAAATACCATGCATAGGAATTTATAGTGGACACAATGGGAAACCTGGTTTTTAGGAGTTGGATGCATGAGTAGAGCTCATAGTCAATACAAAATGAAGGCTAGCAAAAGACTGGGAGCGACCAACTAAGAGGGCAATAACAGTCATAATCATGCAAAGCGACAAAGCGACATTAAAAGAAGCATAAGATGGCATCAAAAGTCAAAAATTAAATGATCATAGAGGCTTATGGAGACTTTGTGAGTCTAACATGTGTGAGCATGTGCCAAGTCAACCCAAATAAAGCATCAAAGGAGAAAACTGAAATAATGCTTCCAAATAATTGAAACAACGCATGATTTTTTTCAAAGGCTCATTAAGCAATCTCAGTCATTTGAGACAAGTCATGCTACAGAAAAACCACTAAGCATACTATCAAAAAGACATCAAGCACGACATGCAAAAGCCTAGGCCGCAGTCTACACAAGCTCTTTCTTGTACCACTTTTTTTGCATAAAGCTTTTTCTCTTTTCCAACACCATTCAAACTTTTTATAAACAACTCTTTTGATGAAAACCAAAATGGACCAGAGGTCAAAATACACCTTTATAAAAAGATATAACAAGATCTGAACAAAAATCAAGGCGAAAATCAAAAGCTAAACGCAGTTCTAGAAAAAGAAGAACACTCGTTGAAACGATAAGAGTGAAAAATGGGGTGTTCTTGGCAAATGAAAAGCAAGACAACTTCTCCAAAAGAAATTTGTTGGGTTCCAACCATTTTTTGCAGCAAACAAAACTAAACAAAACTGAAAACTAAAATGACTGACGGTCCAAGAAAAACGCATAATTCATGAAGCAATAAAAAATAGTGTGTTGAAAGGTGACCTGATTTTTGTCGATGAAGAAGGGGTGCCTCGGGGGCATCCCCAAGATTTGACGCTTGTACTTCTTGGATATTTATTGGGGTGACATGGTCATCCCCAAGCTTGAGCTTTTGTCCATTCTTCAACTCATCTCATCATTCTCCAATCCCTACACTAGAAAACTTCCTTCATACAAAACTAAACACAAATCTATTAGCAACATTAGTGTAAGCATAACATTCAATCAACCCTTTCTGCTTTAGGTTTCAAATCAAAACCACCACATATAAAGCATATACTAGTGTAGCAACTTCCCCAAAAGTTCTGTGATCAAAAGAACTCAAAAAGAAAGCGATAAAGCACAAATATTGGCAGAAATCTGTCAAAACAGAACAGCTCACAAAGGTCAAATTTTTAGAGGGTTTTCTGTTGCTCAAATAAAATAAGTGTTCAATAAATGAAAGTTTGGATATAACCGGGGGCATATGCACAAGAAATCGTAGGTCCAAAAGATATACAGAGAATTTTCACGAATTTTTACGGTGCAGCACCAAAAACTGTTTCAGGACAGCAACATCCCCAAATCTTACCTCACTCAAATCAGAGGCTTCTCTTGGCACAAAAAAGAAATAAAAAGGATAAGGAGATGTCATTACAGTAGTAATAACTTTCAAGACACAAATAAAATAAAAAGTACTGAAAGTAAAAACATTGGGTTATCTCCCAAGAGTGCTTTTCTTTAACGCCTTTGAGCTAGGCGCAGAAAATGCGAATCAAGTAATATCAAGTGATGAAGCGTCAAGCTCATAATTTTTCCTAAGAATAGGTTAAAAAAGAAATTTCTTTCTCTTTCTAGGGAATTGTTCCATACCTTTCTTGAGTGGGAATTTATATTTGATGGTGCCTTCCCTCATATCAATGATGGCACCTACAGTTTAAAGAAAAGGTCTTCCCAAAATAATAGGACATGAAGCATTGCATTCAACATCCATGACAAGAAAATCAACGGGAACAAGGTTACTGTTAACCATAATAAGAACATCATTAATCCTTCCCCAAAGGTTTCTTCTTAGCAACATCAGCAATAGGAACATCATAATAACACTTTTCAAGAGGTGGTAAATCAAGCATGTCATAAATCTTTCTAGGCATAATAGAAATACTAGCACCTAGATCACATAAAGCATGGCAATCAAAACCATTAACATGCATATCAATGGTGGGTTCCCAACCATCTTCTAACTTCTTGGGAATAGAAGCTTTTTGCCTCAACTTTTCATCCCTAATTTTCATGAGATCATTGGTAATATGCTTAGTAAAAGCAACATTTAAAGAACTAGCATTGGGAGTCAAAGCAAGATTTTGCAAGAACAAAATAACTTCAGATATATTGCAGCCATCAAAATCAATATCATTAAGGGAAATAGAGCTATCATCTCCTACACTCCAAAAAATTTCAGCACTCTTTTGAGAAAAAGTTTTAGCAGTTTTGGGCTTTTTAACACTAGGAGTAGGAGTTTTCTCTACACCAATGAAAGTAAGAGGATTGCTAGCATTAGAAGCAACATCATTAGAGGTATTAATAGTACATACCTTAATATTTCTAGCCATCTTGTCTTCTCTTTTCCACCTGGCATGCAATTCTGCTAGCATCCTAATATTTTTATCAATTTTAACTTGGATAGCATTAGCAGTCACTACAAGAAATATGTCAACTTATGACCTTCTCGTAGTGACCACGAATAAAAGCGTCATAAATTTATGATGATTCTATACTAGATGGTCGTTAGCATATTGAGAAAGCTAAAAGCCTTATAAATTACAACGTTTTGATCCAGAAACGTCATACTTTCATTAGATAGAATCATCATAAGCTAAATGATACAGCTTACGACCTTTTTTATAGCCGTTTACGACCATTTTGAATGGTGGTAACATTTTAAACATAGATATAATGAAATGTTTAATCGCCACATCATCTACTTCATCTACATGTCATGTCTACGTGGCATTTATCGCTTATGTGTTATTTCTATATGTATATTTATACACACATGTCACCTGCTATGCAGCACTGGCTCCCTAACCCCACCCGACCAGACATGGTGGACCCTTCAAACTGCTAGCAGGCCCACACCTGACAAGGTGGCCCCACAGCGTACCTGACAAGGTGGCCCAACCTCCCGACCTGACAAGGTGGCCCACCACCCTGGCAGACTGGCCCCACACCGACCTGCAAGCCTAGCCCACTTGGACAACAACCTTCCCGCCTGGCCAGATAAACTGGCAAAATAAGTCGCAGGAGGAGGGAGTCGAACTCACCACTGCCCCGACGGGCCCTCCAATCCTCCTCAAGACCACCGAGCTAGCCCACTCTTCATGATAGCATACGATGCACACAGGCTTTTAAATAGAAGCTTCCGGTGAGTTATGGGCTGGGCCATTTATGCACAAGGCATGGGCCTCTTCTACCCATGACATCAGTGATGTTTTTTTCCTCTCTATCCTTTTCATTTGTTTTCTGATTTTAACAAAAAGATTTGAAGAAGATTCACAACAAGACCAAATGAATTCAAATAAACTTTGTAAATTTAGTTTACTATATATACAATATCATTAAATCTTTTTCTCCCCAATTTTTTTATAAAACAAAATTTAATAACTAGAATGCCACTATGGTGTATTTAAAATATGCTCAAAACGCCGGGCATGACCCTTCTTAGATAGGTGTTGAATCTTGCAAAACCATTACTAGATCTATGATTAAATAGATAATTTTGTACCTTAAAAGGATTTTTCCAAAACATCATGAGCAAACTATGATGTAGTTGTAGTTCAAATTCGACCCCTTTCCAGCTGATTCAGCAGAAGTTTGTCTTTTTTATGAGAGATGGATGGAAATCATTTGACACTAAAAAATTGATGTTTTGAGCATAAAATATCATCTATTATATTATAAAATTCTTGTGGTATAATTCAACATCAAATATTTGGTACTTGTTTCACAAAAAAAACCTTTTTTGTCACTCGGAAAATAGAAAATGAACTTTTTATGTGAAGAAAAGGAGAACACCCAAAATGAACATTGTTTGACATCCCAAGTCGCACACATATGCACAATATGGGGTCATTTTAACAAACTATCCTATGAGTTTGGTCATGACCTAGCTCATCTGGCTTGAAAGCTATGAAACTTTGTACATCGTAGCTCATTTATGAGAAGAGTTTTCTAGAATATTTGCGATAATCCAAGTATGTTATTTTTTATTCTAACTATATTATATAACATGACATAATGCAAAGGTTTTGTATTTTTTTGATTTTGTTTGAATTACTTATGCTCGATTCAAAATGCGCTCAAAACAGCGGGCATGACCCTTCTTAGCTAGGGGTTGAGTCTTGCAAAAATATCATTGGATCTATGAGGAAATATATGCTTGTGAAGCTAAAAATGATTTTTGGGAAAAATCATGAACATACTATGAGGCACCTGTAGTTCAAATTCGACCCCTTTCCAGCTGATTCAGCAGAAGTTTGTCTTTTTTATGAGAGATGGATGGAAATCATTTGACACTAAAAAATTGATGTTTTGAGCATAAAATATCATCTATTATATTATAAAATTCTTGTGGTATAATTCAACATCAAATATTTGGTACTTGTTTCACAAAAAAACCTTTTTTGTCACTCAGAAAATAGAAAATGAACTTTTTATGTGAAGAAAAGGAAAACACCCAAAATGAACATTGTTTGACATCCCAAGTCGCACACATATGCACAATATGGGGTCATTTTAACAAACTATCCTATGAGTTTGGTCATGACCTAGCTCATTTGGCTTGAAAGCTATAAAACTTTGTACATCGTAACTCATTTATGAGAAGAGTTTTCTAGAATATTTGCGATAATCCAAGTTTGTTATTTTTTATTATAACTATATTATATAACATGACATAATGCGAAGGTTTTGTATTTTTTTTGATTTTGTTTGAATTACTTATGCTCGATCCAAAATGCGCTCAAAACAGCGGGCATGACCCTTCTTAGCTAAGGGTTGAGTCTTGCAAAAATATCATTGGATCTATGAGGAAATATATGCTTGTGAAGCTAAAAATGATTTTTGGGAAAAATCATGAACATACTATGAGGCACCTGTAGTTCAAATTTGACCCCTTTCCAGCTGATTCAGCAGAAGTTTATCTTTTTTATGAGAGATGGATGGAAATCATTTGACACTAAAAAAATTGATGTTTTGAGCATAAAATATCATCTATTATATTATAAAATTCTTGTGGTATAATTCAACATCAAATATTTGGTACTTGTTTCACAAAAAAAACCTTTTTTGTCACTCAGAAAATAGAAAATGAACTTTTTATGTGAAGAAAAGGAAAACACCCAAAATGAACATTGTTTGACATCCCAAGTCGCACACATATGCACAATATGGGGTCATTTTAACAAACTATCCTATGAGTTTGATCATGACCTAGCTCATTTGGTTTGAAAGCTATGAAACTTTGTACATCGTAGCTCATTTATGAGAAGAGTTTTCTAGAAAATTTGTGATAATCCAAGTTTGTTATTTTTTATTCTAACTATATTATATAACATGACATAATGCGAAGGTTTTGTATTTTTTTGATTTTTTTTGAATTACTTATGCTCGATTCAAAATGCGCTCAAAACCGCGGGCATGACCCTTCTTAGCTAGGGGTTGAGTCTTGCAAAAATATCATTGGATCTATGAGGAAATATATGCTTGTGAAGCTAAAAATGATTTTTGGGAAAAATCATGAACATACTATGAGGCACCTGTAGTTCAAATTTGATCCCTTTCCAGCTGATTTGGCAGAAGTTTGTCTTTTTATGAGAGATGTATGGAAATCATTAGACACTAAGAAAGTTGGTGTTTTGTGCATAAAATATCATCTATTATATTATAAAATTGTGGTATAATTCAACATCAAATATTTGGTACTTGTTTCACAAAAAAAACCATTTTTGTCACTCAAAAAATAGAAAATGAACTTTTTATGCGAAGAAAAGGAAAACACCCAAATGAATATTGTTTGACATCCCAAGTCGCACACGTGTGTACAATATGAGGTAATTTTAACAAACTATATCATGGTTTTGATAGATGCTTCACAAAGAACCAATTTGAAAAGGTTTAAAACAAAAATAATAAAAAGGCACAAACCAGCCAACCACAAACGAGCCAATCAGAACTCAGAAACTGGCTTCCCACGGATCCTCCTGTACAGGACCATCTGTACCGTACATCCGCGCCGATCCAACACATCGGAACGGATGAGACTCAGCACCCACCCGATCCAACCCGCCTCCCCACGGAAACCCTAACTCCACACCAGCCACTCCCCTCTGAAACCCTAACTCCACACCACTCCTCTCCCTTCCCCACCGCCAGAGAGGCAGAGATCCAGCCGCTATCCACACCGTTCTCCTCCGCCACCTCGAGCCCCTGCGCAATTGCCTCACCATCATCGCCCTTGAACCTCCTTCACGAGCACGGCTGGCAACCGACGCCTCGTCCCTACCTCATAGCCGGTGGATCGGGATCCTACCTCAAAGCTGTCATGTCCGTCTGTCCGGAGCTCACTACGCCGACCACAAGGCCGATCTGGTGTCGATCCAGGTGGGCGGTGGTGGTCACCTCGTCCTCTCGTGCACAGAGAAGCCGCAGTGAGCGTGCCACCTCCTACCGCTCACGCTCCTCCCCGACAAGGCCGCCGCCGGATCTGCTCATTTTCGGATCTGCTCTTCCCTGACAAAACTGGAACCAGCGCCTTCCACAAGAAGGGGTACATCCCGCTCACCACCTACCTCCGCACCTACAAGGTCGGCAAGCACGTCGATGTCAAGGTGAACGGCGCCGTCCACAAGGGCATGCCCCACAAGTTCTACCACGGCCGCACCGGTCACGTCTGGAACGTCACCAAGCGCGCCATCGGCGTCGAGATCAACAAGCAGGTATTGCCCCGTTGATGCCCCTGCCATCTGTTCTTCCTCTGTTCATGTCAGGCTTGGTAGATCTGTGCTGCTAGTTCGATACTGAATCCATTCTCACGGGACCAAGATTAATCTGATAAAATTTTCTTACAATTTCTCATTGTTTCAGCTTGATGAATCTGATTAAGTTGTGCAGATTGGCTGGACCATCGAGTCCCTTAGTTTATTCGAGTAGAATACTGTCTCTAGTAACTAGAGGAATTCTTGTTGCGCTTAGAATTATTCTGGTAGCCTACTGTGTGTGTGCCTGTGATGAAATCTTCAGTGCATATATATACATCACCTGCAGTAGTTATCCTTTCTTGTTGGCTTATTTGCCTTGCATGGCACATTTGCTTGAGGATTATTATCCCAACGTACTGTTACAGCATTAAAATTGGAACTTTCTGATTGTACTTGCCCTAGGCCGAGCGTTTCCCCCTTGAGCTATGGGAAGGCTTCCCCCTAGGTTTTTAATAGTTTCTTTTTAAACCAAGATGCATAAAATTAAGCATGCACACTTCCGTTAGTGCTTTCTATTAAAACATATACATGCCATCAATTGGTGGTTTGATATTGCCGTTAAATGGATTCCACTACGTAAGCATCTTGCCATTTATTTAACATGATTAAAACAATATACATGTTAATACAGAGTGTCTATTTTATGCATGTACACATGCTTTATTCAGAGCGTCAATACTGGCCACCAAATCAAGCTCGCAGCTTCAAGTTCACCACACTGCAAACAATAATGGTTGCTATCTCTAAATTAGGCAGGTCTTTAGTCTTCTCCCGTTCTTTTCCTTTGCTATGTGAGTGATATTCCGTGGTGCCATGACATACTATTGTGTAAATTTCCTGTTTTCATGTTTCCAGTTACTGCTGCACCTATTACATTGGTTATGCATGATTTATACATGCCCATCAAATGCTTTCCTATAACTAGCTGGTTTAGAGAGTAGCATGCCTGATCATGCATCTTTTGATTAATACACTGTGTGCTTTCCAAGTTGCAGTCTCTGCTTGTTTACCTGTGTAAGCGGAACAATGTTACTTCTGAATAGTCCTTGCCAGTTTGAATAGTGTTGAACATGATCATTTATTGCCATTTGATGTCCTGAAACCATCTGTTTTTATATGCTCTACCAGGATAATATTATTCTCAGATGAAATCAGAAGCGGAAGACATGAAGTCCATCCTTTATTTTTTCTGGCACACTCCTCACCCTCTCCATCTAGCGAGTTCACCGTGCTCTGATTCAGATAAGTCTTTGGTGTCTTCCACTCTCTTATTTTCTTTGTGATGTGATGGATAGGTCATGGTCTAGTCACCTGTTATCGTGTTATGATCTGGTTGATCCTAGTATTCTTGGATGTATGCTGATGGTTGCTCTGTTCATAGCTTTGTATTTGTTCTTTTGCATGCTATTTTCACTAGATAACCATGAGATGCTAGTTTGAACATAATCTGATGAAAAACATCATGCCTAACCAAATGAGCATTTGTGCCTGCCAGAGTTACATGGTTGTTCTACTGTTATGCATGTACACATGCTTCATGATTTCCAAAGAATTTTGTTTAGCTCCAGCAATTCACAACACAGATCGTATCAGCACCATCTTGTGTTGTTATTGAAATGAAAACTGTTGGATCTAGGCTTTATTATCAACAACTGCTAGACCTTGACTCTTACATGTTGCTATCTAATTGTTTTGTATATGTACCAGATATTTACTATATATTGGGACTCTAAAATGTTGCTTTTCCTCTTCTTTCTAGGAGTTCCAGCCAAAGAAATTAGAAGAACCTTGAAGCCCTAGTCAGCAAAGATCTGTAGGTATAATTTTAGAGCTAATATGTAACGGTCAGAATATCTGGCTGCTATGCATGAGCTAATAGTCCCTTTCTGTTCTATTCTATTTATCAGCCATATGTTTTCTGTCAAGGAAAGTTTGTTGATGTTTTTAAGTAGTTAAAATATACTACTGCTACCATGATTGACTGAACTTATGTATAGCAAATCCTGTGTTTTACTATAAAACTAGAATAAAAAATCAAATGGAAGATAAGAATTTTTTGGAAACAATTCTGATAGTGTGTAATTAGACGGGGGAAGCCCTTCATGCTTGATTTTACATAAGCATGAGATTGTTTGGTAGTTTCTACGCTATAACAATCTATTCTTAATATTTTGTTCCTAACTGTTCTCTTTTGTTGTTAGCAGGTACTACCTTAATTCAAGACGAAAGTGGTGTTCTCTTTTATGAGAGCAAGGTTGAAGGATGTCTAAGCCTGAAGCCTGAAGCCCCAGTTAGATATTTTTCTTGTAATACTGTGATTGAGAACTATGCAACATTGTAATAGATATTTTTCGCTGCTATATGATAGAAATGTTGACTGTGTGCTGTCAAAACTTGTATTATTGAAATCTGTGAAATTTGAGCATAGTTGATTGTTTTCTCATTATTTTTGGAATTAATGATTAAATAAATAGAGTGAATATTCCATTGGATGAAGAACTATATGGGCCCCAAAAAGGCCTCAGGCCCAAATTATAGTAACAGAAACATTGCAGATTTCATTAAGAAAAAAGGCTAAAAATAGAAATAAATGGACCTTAAAAAGGCCAGCGAAGAAACAATTTGGAACTATAAAATTTAAGCCCAAAACAGCATTGCATGTAAAAGGCCACGGCCTAGAAAAGAAAAGGCTAGAATTATTGGACTTGGCCCATATAAACCACCAAAATAGGCCAGGCTAAATTTGCTTTACGACAATTTTGTTTCGTCATAATTTTGCCACGTAGGATTGGCCACATAGGATCTGACGTGGTCTAGTCGGAGGGCTAGTGACGATATTGGATCATCATAAGGGTTATGACGATCCAGGATCGTCATAGTCGGTTATGATGATTTCAACAAAATCGTCGTTATAGTTCATTTGCGACGCTCAGCTTTTGACCATCCTATTTTTGTCATAAGATCGTCATAAACGACTTATTATGACGATCTAGTGACGAACATGGAGGGTCGTAAGTTAGCATTTTCCTTGTAGTGAGTGGCAAAAGGATTGCTCTCCTTCACATCATTAGGCAACACTTTTAATTTCAGAAGTTCAACATCATGAGCAAGGCTATCAATTTTAGAAGCAAGAATATCAATTTTGCCTAACTTTTCCTCAACAGACTTGTTAAAAGCATTTTGCTTACCGATGAAGTCCTTGAGCATAACCTCAAGCTCGGAGGGCGCGGCCCTAATATTGTTGGAGGAATTACCATAAGAGTTACCATAACCATTACCGTTGGTAGAAGGATACGTCCTATAATTGTTACTAGCAAAATTGTTCCTATAAGCATTGTTATTGAAATTATTATTCCTAATAAAGTTTACATCAACATGCTCTTCTTGAGCAACCAAAGAGGCCAAAGGAATATTATTAGGATCAACATGAGTCCTATCATTAGAAAGCATAAGCATAATAGCATCAATCTTATCACTCAAGGAAGAGGTTTCCTCAACATAATTTACCTTCTTACCTTGTGGAGCTCTCTCGGTGTGCCATTCAGAGTAATTTACTATCATATTGTCGAGAAGCTTGGTTGCGGCGCCCAAGGTAAGGGACATAAAAGTGCCTCCAGCAGCTGAATCAAGTAGGTTCCTTGAAAAAAATTCAATCCTGCATAAAAAGTTTGAACAATCATCCAAGTAGTCAGTCCATGAGTGGGACAATTCTTTATCATAGATTTCATTCTTTCCCAAGCTTGAGCAACATGTTCATTATCAAACTGACTAAACTTCATAATATTGCAACGCAAAGCTATAATCTTAGCAGGAGGATAGTATCTACCAATAAAAGCATCCTTACACTTAGCCCATGAATCAATACTATTTTTAGGCGAAGACAGCAACCAATCCTTAGCTTTTCCTCTCAAAGAAAAAGGAAACAAGTTAAGCTTAATAATATCACCATCAACATTCTCATACTTATGCATCTCACATAGCTCAACAAAATTGTTGAGATGAGCTGCAGCATCATCAGTACTAGCACCAGAAAATTGCTCTTTCATAACAAGGTTCAACAAAGCAGGCTTAATCTCATAAAAATTTGCAGCAGGAGCAGGTGGCGTAATAGGAGTGCAGATAAAATCACTATTATTCGTGCTAGTAAAATCACACAACTTGGTGCTTTCAGGAGTAGCCATTCTAGCAAAACTAAAAGCAGACAAATAAAAAGAACTATAAAGGATACTAATTTTTTTGTGTTTTTGATAAAACGATGCAAGTAAAAATAAAGTAAAGCAAAACTTAAAACAAAGTAAAGGATATGCGTGCGAAACTCCCCTTGCAGAAGTCTTCTTTTCCCCGGCAACAGCGCCAGAAAAATGTCTTGATGCGGCGCGGTGTTGATAGTTTTTCACCGTTCAGTTAGGAGCCCAAGAGGAAGGTATGATGAGCACAGCAGCAAGTTTTTCCCTCAGAAAGAAACCAAGGTTTATCGAATCCAGGAAAAAGTCAATACTCCAGAAGGTGATGCTGACTAGCCTACTAACACTCCAACAAGGGCACTGTTAACGATTCTTGTTGACTCGTCTTCAACTAGTAGCAATGCGGAACCTACACACAACACAACCAAATACTTTGCTCCCAACTTATGATGAGGTTGTCAATTTCACTGGTTTGCTTGAAACAAAGGAATGAGCGTATCGAGTGAAAAGCAATAGTAATATGCAAGTAAAGTAAACAGTGCGAGTAAAGTAAACAGGTGATAGCAATATAAAGGAAATAGGACCGGGGTCCATAGTTCACTAGTGGTGTCTCTCCATAAGATAAAATAACACATGCTGGGTAAACAAATTACAGTTCGGCAATTGATAGAATAACGACAACGTGCATGTCGAGAGGATCACTATGAGATTTACTCTGTGCATTACAACAAGATACATAGACCATCATCCAACTTCATCTATGACTAATAATCCACTTGTGGCGAATCAATCTGAGAACTCCACAAGTATTAAGTTACGAACAACAGATAACTGCATTAAGCAAAGTGTGTAATGTAAACAAAGCATATGCCCTTGAGCATATGAATGTTGTTTTCCCCAAGTAGCAATAGCACATCTACAACCTTAAAGGTTTCTGTCACTCCCCCAGATTAAATAGAGGCATGAACCCACTATCGAGCATAAATACCCCCTCTTGGAGTCACTAGCAACTACTCGGCCAAGATAGCTACTAACAACGGAGATCATGCAAGATCATAAACAACATAGAGATAACATAAGATAAAATTTAGTACATCAACTCAATCATAACACCAATATTCATCGGATCCCAACAAACACAACATGTAGAATTACATAAAGGTAATCTCGATCATGTAGGGTAGCTCACGAGATCTAAATATGAAGCACATGGTGGAGAAGACAACCATCTACCTACTGCTATGGAACCATAGTCCAAGGTAGACAACTCACTCATCGCGCCGGAGGCAGGCATGGCGATGAAGAAGACCTCTGATGGCGATTCCCCTCTCCGGCAGGGTGCCGGGAAGAGCTTTCGGACCCTCATGATCTCGGGTCGACGGTGGCGGCGGATCGCGATGTATTCTGGAAAAGTGATCGGGTGTTTAGGTTTTTTCGTCGGGGGTCTTCATAGGCGAAGGGGCAGCGTCAGAAGTGGACCGGGTGGGGCTCACCATAGGGCGGCACGGCTAGGCCCTGGGCCATGCCCCCTAGTGGTGAGACCACCTCCTGGCTTTGTTCTGTCTCCTCTTCGGTTCTCTGGAAGCTTTGGTAAATTTCTGGATGTTCGGCTTTTGTTTCGTCCAATTTCGATAATATTTCCTGTGTAACTTTTCTGAAACACAATAACAGCAGAAAACAGGGAACTGGCACTGTGGCATCTCGTTAATAGGTTAGTTCCAAAAAATGCATAAAATGCCATGAAGTGTAACAAAACATTAAGCAAATGGTGTAAAAATAAGCATGGAGCATCAAAAATTATGGATACGTTGGAGACGTATCATCGACCACGCCAGGATTCGTGCCACCGCCCTCGGAGGCCTATGAGATCCTCTTCACTGCCATCAAAGAACCCTAGCATGCCACCCCTCCCTTATTTCTCTCTCTCTGGATCACTCAGGCCGAAACCCTAGCTCTGGCCAAATCTTCTCGCTGTTGATTGGGACCACCCCAAGCTCCAGCGTTTGTTCCTGGAGGAGCGCCTAGACGCCTTTGTCATCTTGGTGCAAGCAATCATGCGAGGGGGCTTGTAATCAAGCGCATCTTGTTGTTCCTTTGCGCCAGAGTTCACCGGATTTCTTGACCAATCGCTCAACTCTGGTCATCTCCTACCTCGTCGACCATCCTACAAGCATCATGGTGAGCTTGCGCACCTTTTGAGTCTCTCCGTTCATCATACGGTGGTCTGTAGCGTAAGCTCATAGATTGCCGACGTGCTCCGCCATAGGGACTTGTCGCCGGAGTCACTCCAGTGACCATTTGGTCATGATGCCACCACCAACCCGTTCGCCAGCGTCTCCCGGTTCGATTTAGCTACCCCACGCGTCCGGGGAAGCCTCTGGGCGTCGCCCGCGTCGCCCGCACCACGTCGGCGATGAGGTCAAACCCCTCAGTCAAGGTATTGACTGGTCGTTGCCAACATGGCAGCTGCCCTGGCCCCTGGCCCACTTATCATCATGTGGTTAGGTATCGATTCGGTATAAAAAGTGTCTGGTTGTTAATTAGAATTCCAAAAAAATGGTTTGAAACTTAGAGAATTAATATCTAATGCATTTTTTATCAAAAAAATATGTATAATATACCAAAATGATCACAAAAATAATATCTACCTGTTTGTATCATAACCTTTCATACCTTTGTGTAATAATTCTGAAATTAACTATAATACATCACTAAGTAAGAATTTCAAATATAAATTTGAACCCAATTTGAAAATCAATTCATTCTTCTAAATATGAAACAAATGTTTCTACACTTTAAGAGACTTATTTCAATTAACATTTCACTATTATAAAATGTTAGTTTAAACTTTATTATTAAGATTTCAAAATTCTGAAAACTACTTTTCCTAAATAATTTTAAATACTAAAATCAAGAAAAATCCTAAATAATTATTGGCTTGAATTAAAATCGATTTTTAACTATAACCTAGTAAATGAAAATTGTCTTACCAAGAGTTACTTATAATCATAAGAAGGTCTAAAATCAATTTACAAACCATTTAAAAAAATTGTGATTCAAACCATAATAACTATTAATTAAAGAGGTTATATTTTCTTAACTACTTAAAATGTTCTTAGAAGGTAAGTATCTAAAAATGAATTTAATTAGTAAGTATCCATTAAGGAATATGTTCTTTAAAAAGTTATTCTTTTGAAGAACATCAGTTAAACATCACAACAACTCTTATGCCAACAAACCAAATATTTTCTTGTATATGTTAAGATTGTTGTCATCCCTAAAACTAGTTAGGTATTGTTATCTGATATGCTTTACTTCCACGTTACATGTCCATAATTAACCAAGTGATTGCTAATTATAAGATGCAACTTAAAACTATTACTTCTATGTCTTCACCATTAACCATCATTCTCTTGTAGCAAGGAATGATTATAAAACCCTAAAACAATAGCTCTTGTTAAAGTCTTATTCTTTTAATAGCACCTGATAGTGATCTAACCTAAAATTCTTAACAACCTTGTTATGGTGTGATTTAAAAGTGCAACACATCATAAATAAATCACCATAATTTAATGATAACAAATCATCGGGGTTAGGTTACACTTAGAGCGATGCATAGCATATATTATGCATATCATGCTGCAGATTTCTAACATCATCCCTACTGAATGATGATTGCTATTTCAGAATTGGGATTTCTATCATATCAAAGACCTTGACTCGTATAATCTTGCAGTCAAAAAGGCAAGTTCACTCTTGCTCATACCTCTTGATTAATTTTAGCAAATTATTTGAAAATATACCTGTGGTATCACTATTACTGCATTTAAAAGCAAAAGGTTCTGTCTTCATAATTAATATGACGTAGTGGTTTCGACTATAATGGTTGTTGCCCTAGGATGGTGGGCAGTGGGACCATGGTATGAGTATGGTGGAGGACCCACTGCAACTGGAAAGTTCACCTAGGACTAATAACAAATGTCGCCAGTGATTTTTGCACCGTAAATAACAGTCAACCATGAGATCTGGAATGGGACGGAGAAGTCAGCTGTATCTTTTTCCTCTCGCATGCCAACGGATCAGTAGCGAGGGTTGTCTTGCCTAGGCTACTATAGTGTAAAGGGTGGAATGTGTTTCCTGCTAGTCTGCCTATAGTATAGGGAGGTACAGACTTGCTAATTGATCTATGATGGATTGTAAGGGTCATCCGGATCAGTCTACCCATATTGTATAGGAGCGGGCATCTGGGTCCGGAATAGTCTACCTATGGGAGCGTCCATAGTGTAAAGGGGAGGACCAGTGCGCCAATCAGTCTACATATATGGTATAGGGGAGGATGGACTTACAAATGGGTGTGTCTGCAGGGTCGCGGAGAAGAATGGTGATTGGCTTGAATTATCGACTGGGCCCCACACCAAGGAAGTGTGGACGATGCCAGCTACTCGGTTGTGCAATAAGGCTTTGATCTCTTATGGGTACAAGTGACCACCTCTGCAGAGTGTAAGAAAGTATCTGGATACTCCCTGTTCTAGGAAGGAGCTGCAAACGTGGCAGGAAAGGAGCCCATTGAAGCTCTAATCAACGTGTGAAGGATGACGGACATAGTTCTTCTGAATAAAAACAACATTTTGAAGAAATGTTTACGAAAACTTGTATTGCCAAACGACTCTTGGGTCTAAGGCTGTAGATAGTGCATAAAACACCTTATTCCTTATATGAACTTGTTGGGTAACGCTCGTTACTCACCCCACTCCCTCGTAACCCTTGCTTAGATTGGAGGCAGTGTAAGAAGGCAACCTCAAGACATTGAAGATGAAGATGAGGCCTCAACCATTGCCAGAATGATCAACGGAGTCAGCAACTATACCAAGCTTGGAGGAAAACTAGAATAGGAATAGAAGGGACCCAATACCCTAATCCTAGAACCTAAGTAGTTAGGGTAATTCTGTAGCAAACCAACTGCATTAGTTGTAGCTTTAGTTTAGTCTTCTAGTTGCTCTCTCTCGATTGTAATCGCCAGAACTAAACCTCTACCTGTTGAGGAGGTTCTGAAGATCTTCTGTATGATGAAATTGTAATCCTATAGACATACTTTGGACCTGCAATGTTTCTGTTGTACCACTCTGATCGATGTAATACTAGTGAGATGATGTTTCATTGGTGTTATGTTAATGACTTGCATACTACACATGCAGTGGTATGCTGGGTCACCACAGTGTTGTAAGCCGAAAGGCTAGTGTGGTGTTGTAGCCATTCTATGGCATTCTCTGCAAACTTAATACAAAGATGCGCACGTCCGTTGCGGGTTCTCAAAAAAAAATACTGCTAGCATTGATTTTATTTTATGCCCCTTTTATCCATTATATGGATATTTGTGACGGGTGTCGACGAGGAGGAAGAACATAACCAGTCTAGCTAGCGGCGGCATGGCTCTAAGGAGTAAGAGCCGTAGGTGACTGGCACAGTGCGGTTTCAGTTGCGTTCTGCCCCAAATCCTCACGCAATGTGTATGGGACAGATCGAGGCGGGTGGAAGCAGCGTCAATGGAGGACGGTCTAGGGAAAGACGATGTGTGGCGACGGGCCTAAGAGCATCTTCAGCCGTTTGAGACCCCCAGGCCAAAATCCGGCGCTATTTAGCACCGGATGGATGTAACTTTCGGCCTAGGGAGGCCCATCTTTCCAGCCGCGAGCCCAGGAGATTTTTTTGAATTTAAACGCAGTACGATGAAAAACAATCAAGTTCGGCGAAATTTGATGAAATTGATAGATATTTATATTAATAAGGCAAAATATATAAAATTTTACATATATAGGCCAAATTCGTAATATATTCGAATTCGGCCAAAACCTAAACTAGAACACCCGTTCTACATGTCAAAATGGCGGTAGAAACGGGTGTAGTCGCCGCTGTCGTCGGAGGAGGAGTCATCGTCCTGCGGCGGCGGCGCCTGGCAACTGGAGCCCTGCCCAACATCGCCGAAACGAGGCGGCGTTGGGCGGTAGAGCTCATCGTCGCTGGACTCCTCCAGCTTGACGACGGGCGGCGCACCGCGGTGAGGAAGGGTCGCGGCTTCGGCGCGACGCTGGGCGGCGGCAAGGTCCAGCAGCCGCCGCTGCTGCTCGCGCTCCTCCCGCTCCCACTCCCGCCAAGACCACTCCAATGCCGCGTCCAGCGGCATGGTGTTCTTGGCGGGGACGACATCGCGGAGGGAGCGCTGGATCGCCTCCTCCGTCGTTGCCTCCTCGGCGCGCCTTGCCTCCGCCTCGGCGAGCTTGGACGCGGCCCTCTGAGCGGCGTCCGTCTGCGACGGCCTTCTGCCGCGGCGCGGCGGCGACGCGCGCGCCCCTCCGTCGCGGATGACGAGGGCGCTGCTATTCCACCTCGGCGCGCTCGCCGGCTCTGGCTCCCTCTTCACTGTCCTCAGCGTCGATGCCGAGGACAGCGAGCCGGATCTCATCCCGAGCCGGAGGACGCCGTCCCGGACGAGCCGGATGTCACCATCCGGTGCGGCATCTAGGAGCTCCTGCGGCGGCAGGAGAGCATCGGCCGCGGCGCCGGTGGCATCTCGAGAACGGGGTCGTTCCCGTTCTCGATGTGCTCGAGGACAAACTCGAGCGTCCTGTCGGGCGCGCTCCACCAGCGGCGGCGTCCGGCGGTGTTGTTCCGCGCCGGAGGAGGGGCCGCCCGTCGTAGGCCGCCAGCTCCCGCTCGTATCGGCGGTGGAAGAACGTCTTCCACGCCTCCCGGTTGTTCGGGAAGAAGCGCGGCTTGGCGCGCAGCTCGTCGCTCATTGTCTCGAGCACCTCGTCGATGGCGGCGTCGAGAGCCGCTCCGGTCGGCGGCGGCGGGATGGGGATGCCGCCGGCGCTCAGGCACCAATCTCCGGGCGCCCGGAAGTCGGGCGGCGCCATGTAGCCGGCGGCATGGAGGAGGCGGCCCTCCTATTGGTGGAGGGAGCAGCGGCCGAAGCCGTTGTTCGCCGCCCCGTCGTCGCCGGAGTTGTTCGCCATGGTCTCGAGCTCGGGGATCGTCGGCGTGGGCGAGTGGGCGAGGTGTGCTCTGGTCGAATGGTGGCGAATGTGGCCGGCCAGATGCGGTAGGCCGCGTTATATAACCGCGCTGGCATTAACTCGCCTCGCCGCGTGGCTGGCCGGCCAGCCGCGGCAGCCTTTACAGCGCGCGGAAGACGATTCGTGCGGGGAAGACGATGCGCGGAAGACGAGACGATGAGGACGACGACCGCCCACTCTCGCCGACAGGTCGGGGCCACACGACCCGCGGGAACGCGCGCGAATTTTCTCGGCGGTTTCACGCCAGTTTGTTTCGTCCGGAGTCCCCGAGCGCACCCCGGAAGGCCGGGGATGGCCTGGGCTCGCCGGATGGATGAAGGCCCAGATCCGGGCGAAATCGAGGATCCGGGGGGCGCGACTGGGCCGTTTTTCGCCGTCCGGATAAAAAATAAGGGCGCCGGGGACCTCGTCGGGCTCATGAGTGGAGATGCTCTCAAGGTATCGGTTTTTGCTTCCACGTTTTCAATAGTCCAGCAAGTTCAGCCTCCTCATATGGATTATATTGTTGGACGGTGTTTCGAACACCACCGACTGCATGCGCTACTTGTATAGTCACATACTCCCTCCGTTTCAAAATATAAGATGTTTTAGGTTTGTGAAGCGAATGTATCTAGACATGTTTTAGTGTATATATTCGAGTGAACCTACACACTAAAAGATGTCTAAATACATTTACTTCACAAAGCTAAAATATCTTATATTTTGAAACGGAGGGAGTACATCATTGCATAGATCTGGCTTGTTATATTTTGTTTTTCGAATTCATTGCAGAGAGCTGGCGCAAACCATCTATACTATATTACCCTAACTCCTGCATTACATCTTTTTGATTGTCTAACAGTCCAATAAAAGCGATGATAGGAACATCACCACCATGAAACATGATGCAAAGGTAGCTAGCTGATGTTGTCTGTGGGTTTGAAAAAAATATGTTCTAAATCAAATCTAGCTAGCGATGATAGATCAATTTTTAAATTTATATTAAATTTGTAATGTGCAAATATTGGCAAAGCTACTTGATTATATTTTGTTTTTCGAATTCATTCCGTGGCTCACACGCGAATATTGCACCTAACCAGAGCCCAAATCCCTGCGCTATCTACATCTTCTTCCGGTCTTCCCCCCCGGAAGAACCACATCTTCCTCATAGCGCTGCTACATTCCACATGAAAATTAACTGGAGAGAAACAAGAAGGCTACAGGATCATCCGCTATAGATCTCTGGAAACTACATCCTGTAGCTTTCCCCTCTAATCTTCTCCAGATTCATGACAGTCTGATAATTGGATACATCTTAGGAACAAAAATCGCATCTGCTGCATACATCTTAGGCTGACTACATCCTGTACATGAAATCAAGTTGCAAAAAAAAAGTGGAGTACATCCCATAGTATATACTTGGACACATCCCAGGGAACCACCTATCCGTGGAACCAGATCAATTTTTCGGGCAAATCGCCACTGCTCCATGCATCTATCTATTCCATGCAATTTTCTTAAGATTCCTGCTATATATGACTACTAAGAGAAGCAATATGTAGCAAAACTTAGTTTACAGAATACGCTATGCTGAACCACTGCTCCATGCATCTATCTACGCATGAGACTTATCCTGGAGTGCTTCTTTCCAGATCCTAGTTTTCTGGTGACATGTGACCTTGTCATTTGTACCTAATTAGAAGGAAGGATGTACCTGTTAGTTTCAAATATGATCAGAACAAAAAAAAACGTAATGTATTAAAAACACACAGATAATAAAATTGATACACTTTCATCAATATTGAAGAGCATGTACTATCCTTTGATGGAAACTAAATTTCCAGGCGTATACACATGGCATCTGGGGGCATACATCTACTATATCATACTTGAGCATGTATTCCTTTAACGGGACACCATTGTTCAGGGATCAAGGTACATTTGGCATGGAGATACATTTACTAGCATCCACGAGAATGTAATCAAAGTGTCACTGTTTTCATAACATGCACGTAGCACCTCCCATTTTTGGAGATACAGGCATTAAGATACATCTAGCGTCCATTTTGGAGCTGAAGAAAAACAGGCCTATCTACTAGCATGAAAATACAATGCATATAACTTTCACCCAGGTATATTTTCACGCATCAGGGTACATCTAGTGCCTATGTTGGCATCCAAAATATGAGGCCTGCCCCATCTACAAAACATCCAAAAAATTACAGAATTTGTTTACAAAAATTAAGGGGCTCAGATACATGTATCGCTCCCAAAGGAGCATGTATCACACATGGTCGCTAGATCAAAAAATTCAGGGCATACATCTACCCAGTGAACCGGAGGATGTAAATCGACTTTCCAACAGTCCCACGAGCATATAATAAAGTGTCACAGTTTTCATAATATAAGGCACTAACATGTAACCCAATGTCAAAATTCAGGGCATACATCTACTCAGTGACCAGGAGCATGTAAATCGACTTTCCAGTTTCCAACACTGTCCCACGAGCATGTAATCAAGTGTCACTGTTTTCATAACATACATGTAGCACCACCCCTTTTTGCCAATACAGGCATGAGGATACATCTAGTACATATGTCAGCGTCTTACAGACTTTTTTTAATAAAAAAATCAAGCCATTCAGACACATATATCGCCCCCATGGATCATGGAGCATACATCTACTCAGTAACCAGGAGCGTTTAAAATCGACTGTCCAACACTGAAATTTCTTCTAATGCATTATGAGATACAACTACAAACACACAGGGGAAACATCCATGCGAATACATGCTCTATCTCATCGCAATGGGTGATACATGGCTACATCTACAAGCATATAGGACAGGGAAAGATATCTTGTCGCTGCACAAATCTGGGACGTACTAGGTTTGCTCGCTAAGAGAAAACATGTAGCGGGGCAAAGATGTAGCCGGTGGATCTGGACTAACATAATCGTGTGATGTAATATGATGAGTGCTCCACCGCAGAGTGGAGCTTGGCGCAGCTGGATGTAGCAAGTTGTACCTGTCTGGTGACAACTGCGACGGGGCGGATTTGGTCGACAGAAAGGACGTAGCAGCACGCAGCCTGCTGGACGGCTCCGCGCCAGACAAAGCCGCTGCTACGATGGAGAAGCCCCCAACATGTTCGATGATGCCGAGGAAGCGACCAGATTGTGTGGCGCCCCGCAAAGCCGTTCCGATACGGCGCAACCCCTCGCGGATGTAAATGGTGGTTCAAGTAGCAAGGGATACAGGCGTCGAATGTAGCCACTGATAGGACAGGGGGTGGCGCGGCGACGGCGAATCGCCTGCCGGCGGAGGTGGTCGGATATGGGGGAGAAATGGGATGGGGAAGCTCTCCTACCACGGGCATTACTCCCGAAATCTGAGATGTGGGACCAACCGAGTGTCGGGTGAGACTGTCCGCACCGCTCATTCTGGCCCATTCGATGCAGATTGCATGGTCCCACAGTGTGACCTGGCGTTACACCAGATCCAGATCGGTGGAGAGTTAGAATTTCCGATTAAATTCAGTTGGTTCTATCAGCGCTATGTTACTCGGTAGCCACCAACAACTAAGGCACACCTTTGTTGATATGGCACAAGCATAATATCGTAACGAAGTTGTCCTAATAAAGGGGATTCAGCATTGAAGTTAAAACATGAAGGATAAAGCCCGGGGGCAGTGAGTGGCAAGCCCACTTGAAAGAGTTCCCCTCTGCGGCCCTTGGGAATCTAACCCTTCACCAGTAGTGCATATCGCCATACCAATCGGGAAAAGCAGAGCATGCTTTGCTCGTCACATTCGTGCTAAATTTTTCACTTATGGCATCACAGCAGACCAATTGTCCCAAACATCTCAACTAAACAAAGTTACCTCCTCCCATGATGCCCAAAGCAGCCAGAAAACTTTCTAGGTTCCACGGAATCTAGTACTCAACGCAATATTTGCAACAGCATCAAGAAAAGAACAGAACCTGGAGATGACAACTAGCACTCCAACGCAATCTTTGCAAATAAGCAGCTAAAGCAAAAGAATCTAGAAAGTTTGTGAAGTGTTTGTTGCTCACCGGCCCTCAAATCTTCTCCAACATTGCACTTCAAAGCTAATGAAATGGAAGCAATTATTCCTGTAAAGGGGAAGGAACGAATGGGATACTGAGCATCTAGAAAATAATTCAAATAACCACAAGACCAAACAAAACACTACATTTTTTTTAGGGGAAACAAAACAGTACATGTTACGTCAGCGGAGTAACTTGAATCAGGATTATGTGGCTCAAAAGTGGGAGGACATGGCAACAACTGCAAAATAAAGCAAATATGTGAGGTGGGATGGAGAGGCCACTGATGTTGAAGACAAAATCAATAGGTAGTACTTCTTATGCAGTGTCCAATAAGCAGATTAAGCAACCTATTTGTACTTCCAAACGTGGATGCAATCTAAAACGTGGCATGCAGATATTCCAATAATAGCATGCTCTTAAAAGACTCCAATTTACCGTTCTCCTCAAGATGCATACCTCCTCCTTGTTCCTTTCCTGTCAACCTACAGCTACCCTTGCTCTTGGTTCCCCTCTCCTTCTTGAGGCTCCTCGAAATCTGAAATTACTAACATTAACAACAGCAGAAGAAACATAAATTTTCCATACAATTGAGCTGCACCTACCATCATGTGGATGCCCGCAGCCCATTAGAGTCAATGTCTTCATCATGTCGTCGATACGGTCAACTTTAGAACCCAAGAAATCAACCAAACTTCTAGTCTTGGCAGCGGCATGAGTCAGCTTCATATGTGACATCTTGGCAACAATGAAAGGCCTGCTGGCTATGATAGCCTCGTCTCTAACAATGTTAAGCAAATCGCTGGACAGCGACCCCTTGCTGTCCCTGACAGCGACATAGGCTTCATGCGACTTGTGCAGCCTATCAACATCCTTGCTTCGTTCAATGGCAAGGAGACGTAGGCGCAAGTATTCAACCTCAATCTTCTCTTTGGTTTTTCGAATAACTTCACGAATGCTGTCAAGAGAGGCTAGTGCATCTATCTTGCAAAGAGTTTGCATTCGATTCACAACATAGATTCGTATCATGTTACAATCTTCTTCCTGCTCCCAGTCGTCAATCGTGTTGGCATCATCAAATGAGATGGTTGGCAGCAAGTGAATGTGGAGGAGACGGTTATAATTGCATAAATGGGGAGCATCTGCACAACACATTAACAGCTCATCTGCAGAGGAGACTTTGACCCAGTATGAGGATTCGCAATCTTTGGGACCATGTAAGCTGGCCGGAGCAGGAGAAGCAACATGATCAAAAGTGATCACATGCTCATGCACTTCAATGAGGCATGTGGGGAGCTCCCTTATCGGATTGAAGATAGTACCGGGCTCCACCCCCATTAAGTCAGCCAGCGTGATAATGCTTTGATTGTATAGGAGGGCGGCAGCGGCATCGATGGGGGCGGCCATGCCAAACCCTAGTGGCTGCAGACCAGAGTTGGGAAGCATTAATAGTAGGTCTATGTTGCAGTTACAGGTTGGCAGCGTTAGCAATAAAATCAATTCCAAGCATGTTTATCATGGACCTTTCAATATCCCGCCCCCAGCCCATCATACAAGTTCCCATTTCATGCAAACAAACCGCCTGAACCCTAATCCACCCGTATTTTACAGCAAACGTAGAAGTGAAAAAAAATATCAGAAATACAAGGACAGGTAATCTACGTACAAATACATCAGTGAGTTTCAATATTGAACCATTAATTAATCCTTAGACCAGAGCTCATACATCCCGCAACCCCACCCGATAAGTCATTCATCCTAGGAAGTTAATTGTAGGATTCAATAAATATGCACAGCTTGGGTAAACAAAATTATTGAGGAAACTGTACGAAATGTTTCCATACAGCACAGCACTACCACATGAATTAGCAGATCCGCACAGGCGCATAATTTAGAAGAAACTCGTGCTGGCTACCTGGGTTGGCGAGGACGACCTTAGTGGAGAGGAGAGGACAGCGCCGGTTGAGGACGAGGCCGGTTGGGGACGTCGGAGCGGGAGGAGAGGCGGGCGTCCACGGATTTCGGGGGCTGGAGAGGCCGGGGCGGAGGCTGGAGATGTAGCTGGGGAGGCTACCGGAGCGTTGGGGTCGGAGGCTGCACCGGCGGCGGTGGAATGCGTTGGAGCAGCGGCGGAGGCGGCACCGGCGGCGGTGGAGCGGCGTTGGAGCAGCGGCGGAGGCGGCACCGGCGGCGGTGGAGCAGCGGCGGAGGCGGCACCGGCGGCTTTGGAGCAGCGGCGGAGGCGGCACCGGCGGCTGTGGAGCAACGGCGGAGGCGGCACCGGCGGCGGTGGAGTAGGGGCGGAGGCGGAACCCTACGGCGAGTCGGGGACGGGAGCGAGGCGTGGTGTTTTTTTTCCAGAGCGTCCGTGTGGAGTTTGTTGCGGAATATTCGCATTCGAGGGGCAAGGCAATTCTATGTCGTTTACAAACTGGTGTCCGAAGTGTTGGCCGTCTGAAAGGAGATTTGTATTTCTTGACCACTTACAGTTTTATCAACAAAAAAATTAGGATAATCATTTTATTTTAGTTTGTCTTCTAGTTTCCGCATGTGTTCTTCTTGTAACTAGTATAACTGAAATCTGTGGTTGCTCTAAAAAAAGATTGCGATGACAAATCAGGTTTCGACTTTTTGCAGCGGACGTGTGTAGTTCCATGGGTGAGGCTGAGGCATCGAGGACATCGCCATGGACAACGTCTTCAGTTAGACCGGCTGTTCTGTGTACCGAGAATTCAAGTCATCGATACATTATGTTCAGGGCTGGTTACATTTCTGTCAGACCCTGAGACTGCAAATCTGAACCTTCAAGCGTTTCTTTCGTCGCAACAGCGAAACGTTTTCCTTCAGTGACTCCTCTCTTTTGCGTAGCCAAATGACAACAGGGGAACGGGGTTCCACAATTTCCACTGGAGTAGGAAGTACTAACGATTCTAAATAAATGGGCGACCTTCAGATACACATAGGGAACTAGACAATGGAATGTTGAGCTATCAGTTCTCTGCTAAACGGGAAGTGCCAAAAAGATCTAACCATTATACACTTGTCGGTTAGGGTACACATGAACACAGTGTGGGAAGAATTTCCTATAGCTATGCACTGCAATAGAGACGATGGCTATGAACAAGCGGGACAAAAAATTAAGCGTTGAAAAGCTTGCGGAATGGCCCGTCCTTCCGGTCTTTGGCCGCCTCCGTCAATGCGAGGAACCTCTTGAACCCTGTCGTTGCAGCGCCCCGCCCAAGTGCCGCAGCACGGGCGAGCACATCCTCTCGGTTGGCCAGAGCTCCCGTCAAGGTGGTGGACATGCTTGGCGTTGCTGTCGCTGAAATGGCTTGTGTCGCGACTGGTACGATCGGGACAGAAGCGATGGTGACTGGCACTGCGGGTGTGGGTGTGATGATGGTAGAATGTTTGATGCTGGGGCTATGCTTATTGAAGTCTTCCAGTATAGCTTGTTGGTCTGCTTTCTTCAAGCCCTATGACAAAGCAAAGAATAACACAGATGATGAAGTGTGTAAGGTCAGCCAAACTGATGGGAAATTCCACCTGGGATACAAAAGAGTTGAGATTTTTAAGCAAAAACCTTGAGCTCAAGTATCCGCTGAAACTCAAGAGGCGTGCCTTCCGGAAGGAGAGCACGGTAGGTATTAGCAACAGAATCAACTGGTGACAAAATAACCTGCATCGCAGAAGGTTACATTAGCTTTGACAATGTAAAGAGCCTTTCTACAACACTCATATGTAGATCATCAAAACTCTATTTTCCCCAATTTACCTTGAGGAGTGCTTCAGCTTTACTCATTTCCCGGCTTACAAACTTTGAGTAGCTAGCCGCAACTGTAGTCTGTTACAGGAGACACAAAAAGAAAATAAATGAAATGTGGAAAAAATGCAAAAAAAAATGTCTTCTTGCAACAAAGTATAAACAATAAATATGCTGCCTCATGTAGCATTTTCCCCTCAGGGAAGGGCGTTTTGGTGCCCGATCTCAGATGACCTCGTTTGCTGAACCACTCATTTGGTCTAGGGAGTGAGCTAGGTCTGCTGTTTGGTCAGATACGAAGCATAAACAAATATTTACAGCGGGCCGGGATGGGACGGCCATGCCGTGACCGTTTATAGCTTGCTAGCGGGGAGTAAAGCTGGACCTGTGGTACACAATCTGAAATCGTTATGTCCCTATAGTACTGATGACAGCACGGTATATACTTTTCAGTAGTAGTACTACTCCGTACGTAGAACTATCCAGTAACGTGATAGTAGTTGTTGTTTACTACGGTAATACCTACAACTCTGGAATCCCAATAGTTAGCTCTAACATGCTCGTACCTATGCCTGAGCCGGCGAAGAATCGCGCACACGGTGACGCTGACGACGCTGGTGTTCGCGGTGCGCTGGCGTGATCTGGAGCTCGTCGGACCGGCGCCCTGGGAGACAAAGCGTCCATCCGACCTCGACGACCATGACGGCGTGCGCTTGCACACGTCTTTGTATTTTTTACCATTGCGGAAAGGACGGCGTCGCACTGGGTGATCCGGCCGGGTCGTCCAATGCGCCCTCGGCGAGACCATGTGGTGCACTATTAGTCGCTGGCCGGGAGGTGGACCGGAGAGGAAGCTAGTAGTCGATTGCACCTGCGAGGAGGTGCTGTTCGTGGAGGCCGAAGCCAACGTGAGGCTGGCGGAGGTTCATGCGGCCAGGCTCAGGCTACCGTTCCCGTAGATGGAACATCTGCTCCTGGAACTCCGCGCGACACGGTCACGATCTTTGAGGTGCTCCCGGCGTGCCCGCATGTGGACCCGATGGCTTCGATGGCGCTGGCTGGCGCTGCGACGCAGCATCCTGGAAGACGCGGTAGCGCTGGTGCGGCAGGCAAAGGTTGTGGTGACCGCCGACTATGTGCACTCCATGGTCGACGAGCTCGTGTTGGGCAGCCGGCCGTCAGTGCTCCTAGCGAACATGAATAAGTCCTCTCTGACCTTCGGCATGTCGGGTACCGGCACAGCCATATAGTACTGGTACACTCCGTTCAACATATTCTGAACTGTGGACGTCCGTCTATGAAAAGGCCATTTAAAGCATGCACTGTTGTGGTACACGGACATGCAGACGACTATTAAAAAAATGAGCATACAGCTGGAGTACGCGGAGATTGCGTGGTTGAGAAAACGAGTTTATCTGAGCTCTGGATCAAAATAGCATTTTCCCCTCATGCAGCCAAAACAAATTTCTTGCAATCATCAAATTAGATTTCGTACAAAATAGTTAGTAGTTACCCCACTTGTGCCAACCTAACACAAGAATCTTGATTGATTCTGAACATACTAAACTCTTTGCACGGCCTAATTTCTTTCGAACATTAAATTAGATTTGGTACAGAATAGTTAGCCCACTTGACAACCCGCCACAGCTAACTAGATAAGGCACGCAGGCTATGGTACTGGGACGTGCATTAGTCCTCTGTATTTTGTAGCTCTGGGACTGGGTGTGTATCTCTTAGGAGGCTTGTAACAAACTCTATCTTTTCAATGAAATGAAACGCAAAGATCTCCTAAAAAAAGGCACGCGGGCTATGCAGTACTGATGATTTTATGCTTGACAAGACAAGGTTACCTGTTTCCCGAGAGCTGGGATGTCCAATAGAATAGTCTTAACCGCTTGAGTGTCCAAAAGCATCTGAAGAGAAAATGTAAAGTGATGAAAAATGTGCTAAATAACACAAAATAGTTAACTAAAACTCATATGCACCTGTTGTGCACCCGTTTCTGATATATGCCTGCACTTGTATATATTGAGATAGAACCGTGGGCCAAGCGAGGCTGCCAGCTGCATCACAACGACGAACAGAGTATAAATAATCCATGCTGCCAACCAATATATATTTTATGATAAGAGATGATATACATTCAACAAATACAACTAATAAGAAAATACAAGGTTTGCCCCTAATAAAAAACTCTGAACTTACTTTGTCCAGGAAATACTGGAAGTAGGTAGGTGAAAGCAGGCTACCAAGCACAGGAACAGTACTGGACAAAATAGTGCTGATACCATTCACGTACCTGGAATGAAACAATGTAAAACTTAGCTTAGAAACAAAGTAGGGATAAACTGGGCGAATCCCATTAGCAGTTATTTAAATACTTGAATAAACTGAAGACATGTTCCAAAATTTCAATGATCCTGTTTGCATGACTTAAAATATATAGTGCAAATATAGTAGTGCGAGAATGTGCTAATTCTTACATGAGCCACTGATGGACTAGATAGACAAACTCAATAGGGTGATAATATATTTTTTAGGGAATTACATGCAGATTGTGCATCCATGCTTCCAACAAGGGAGTTTACAGGTTACAGGCTGCAGCTTCCAATTAAGATATATCCCAATTGGCAGTTCACAATGTACCATATATTCTCTTCTTTAAAGTTGAATAAAACTAATTACATCAGCAATGAGATATGTGACATCATTGCATATGGCAAAGACTCATATTTTTCAACTGCCCAAGAATTTTGGACCTCTATAAAGTGAATGACTTGGTATTATTCCTATAAATATGCAATAAGGCTGTCACATAAGATGAAATATCAGTGGAGGGTCTATTGTAGAAGGGGTTTAATAAAATCCTACTCTGATTGATCGCCGACGCTTTCAAGGGTTGACCATGGAACGCGAGTCATTGCAACCATTTCAGCATCAAATTTGGTTTCCACGCCATGCACAAGTGTCATCAATGCTTTTGTGATCACAGCTGAGAATTCATCCTGCAAGCATTGAAGTACTCAGGTGTTTCCCTTCAAATCCACTATAATCTTGAAAACAGGTAGAAAAACAGCAGCAAAACATAAATAACAGTCACCTGAACGTCAGACATGTCCACCTTGTCAGAAAACTGAGAACTGATCATCTTAGCAACATTCTCAGCTAGCTCACCAGACTGTCAAATTTACAGAGGAAGTTAATAGTCACATAAAAGAGCATAGAGAGGTAACACACACTTAAGGAAAAACTCAGTTACATGCTGCTCTGTGCTAGGTTTGCAAAATACGACTGCAATTTATTGGACAGATTGCAATCTACCAAGGGACCCCCACCATCTCCCGGTTCCAAAAAAACACTGAAACTGATAATGGTCCGCCTCTGCCAGCCTTAATCCCTCATCTCCAATTTTCCCTCTAAGCAGATATGATACAAGATCCCATTCGTGGAGAGCTTCTCCACATGAGATCATATCATCGGAAGCTCCTTCTGCTCACACCTTGTAGGATGGTTTCACCGAAGACAGACTTGGTGGACGATGATGATAAACCATCATACAGGATGCCTTTGGCTCAACTGTGATCAGAATATGAGTGTCCTACCTTTTAATCAAGAACTTAAGCAATTGAAGGGGTGTCTAACCAGGAAGCGTTGCACTTCCCATCTCTAGTGCTACCCACTTGCAATGCCACCTTTCCAATGTGAAAAGCACGGTGGGGAACTCTTATCATGAGGAACTAGGGAAGTGCCATGTGATTTATTATCCAAATCACAACATTGTTGAGCTAGATGGCTGAAAATATGCAAGGGCGATTTGGGTTTCTGAATTCTTATTATTGTTTAAAGACCGATATGGAGTTCTCCAAAGCAATCTATGTTTGCAAGATACATGACAGGCTTGTAGCTGTGGCATTTAGCAAGTGCAGTAGCAATGTATGTCACTTAGCTAGCTTTTCCCAGAAAGGGCAGAAACGTTTTGTTGAACAGAAAAGCTGAAAACATTCACTGAAGAATAGAATGCTACTAGTACTTCAATTCACGAACCTAGAATTTTGTCCTAACATGTTATTTCTGTCTCTCCAATCAAGAGAGAATGTATTTATTAATAAATCAATAGTAACTTATTTTCTTAATTTCTTTCTATTTTCTCCTACACCTACCAGTTATGGTTTAAAAGAGAGAAGACTTACGGTTTGGTGACAATATTCCGCAGTGTTAACAATGTAACATATCATTTTCTCGTCCCTGTCAGAGGTCTGCAATAATGCACACAAGAAACAAAATGCTGTTAACAGATAAGGAAAACAAGATATGCAAAAGCAGCCAATGCAATGATGACTGTCATACCCTGATCTGACCGTCGGTACCAGTAGCAGCTGCAACAATGCCAGTGCCACCTTTTGGTATCCTAGCATATAACTTTGTTGCGTAGGCCTTAAGTATTCTTTGAAATACCTACCAACAAACGGTTTTTATCAGTAATGAACCCATTTGAATTCATAGTTGTGATAACTTCATAAAATTGGCAGACACTGCCATAGTTACTGAGTTAATATACATGTGTTTCAGTGAGCCATATGGTTCATTGTTCAAGATTATTTCATGGTACATTCTTGTTCTTCAGGTATGATTCCTGTCCTAAAACTTTCACCAAACGAACAGCGTATAACAAAAATCAATATCAGACACTGCAAAGAAACATATATGACCCCACAATGCATGCATCAAGTTTTGGCAATGAAATTGCAGGCCAACCAATGTTCAGCCAAAGTAAATTAGCACATTTGCCCAGGTAATACAATGGATTGGCCTATTCAAATTGATCTAGTGACTCAAGCATCCTTTAACACAAATAATAACTAGCAGAACAAGAAACATAAAGGCATAAAATCTGGAAAGAAAGCATGGAATTGTCCATAGAAAGAATAAGTGGTAGCAAAATCTGGAAAAATAGGTATACCTGAAACAAGTTGAATAATGTTTGGTTCTTTGTTAATGCACTGCACCTCTTTAAGCTTCTCCTAATTACCAAGAACACCTGCAGAAATGAAATCGCAAAGCAGATTAACATAGTATTTTGATATATCCTGCAGACCATCAGAGATGCACATAAGATCTGTTAAGGAGAGAGAGGGCCATTTTTTGACCAATTAAAATAGAAACAAGCATGATTTGGGTAAGGTTTTGACTGATCGTGAATTGCTAGACACATGAAGTAAAACTGCCAGAAACAGGATTTCGAACTAGCATGAAACATTTCCTATACCTGCATGCTGCTTGATAGAATGTTTGTCTGGCTCCCTTCCTCGGTTTCCCATTTTTCTTCCTGCCAGGATAGAAAGGGAAGTAAAGCAAAGCAGACCTCAAACAGCAACAGTTCAAATTGTAAGTTTGTCTAGTGTACCTGGATAAGTTTGTCTAATTGTTCAACCAAAGATTTTTCCTCAAGTTCAATGTACACAGCCATGTATGGCTCAAAACAAGATGATATAATTCCATGAAAGTTGAACTGCAAGCCAGTATATGATATAAGAGTATATGACACACAGCAAATAAATCGAAAGAACTCAAAATCATGCACTGCCCAATAGCTGATAGACTACTAACCCCAGCACCAGGAACTGATAAGTCTTTCTGCTTGTCTTTGTCCTGCCAGTAAGGAGTTGTAGAAGAGTTGGAAAACACGAATATCAAGAGAAGAAGAAACAATTTAAGAGATTAAGCAGTAGATAATTGTTCAACTTCTTCATTGGGCACTCCCAGTTTCTTCTCATATTTCTTCCGTATATCTGAAACAACTTTATTGTGTTCCGAACCCTCATTTTCATCGTCGCTTTCCAGCTCTCTATTCCGAGCAGTTGCAGTTCCTCCACTGAATTTCTCAGCCAGTTCTTCCTCAAATTCAAGGGTTCTCTGCAATGCCTGCATTATAAGAATCTTCAAGTATTTGCTAAAGAAGTCCTATCTCGTGAATGAACAAACTTACATGCTCAACTATAACGTTAAAAGTGCCTAATATGGCACGTGGCTCATAATCCAAAGTAGTCTTGCTAATGTTCCAAGAAATAAGCTGATACAGCACTACTGCATAATAAATTACATAATTCTGTTTGTTTTCTTGATACTTGCTATGCGGATGCCAGAAAAATCTAACAGAAGACCAGACAGAACATACCCACTAGAAAAGTCACCCAAAAACCAAACTGAATTAACATAATTTAGGATATCAGTAAATTTGCACAGAATGGTAAGATATTATAAAGGGCACATATGCATTTCCATGTCATCCATACTTCCAGGACATAGCAAGCAAACTTACCAATAACAATGTTGCAACATCTGGCTTTTCTTTGAGATTATTCAAGATATCCACAAGCTGGGTCCTGGAAAAGAAGTAATTTTGTTACCAGTAAATTAATGTTTGTAGCAATAGGCCAAATATAAATTAGCAACATAATGCATATAAGAAGAAGCAAAATAAAGTTTTTTTTAGACTGAATTGAAACCAAGTTGACAGTGGTTGCTTCAGTTCTATCATCTATGCAAATCTAGATCTGAAGAAAGTTTATACAATGCAAAACTGGAGAGGCAGAATCAAACCTTGTAATCTTACAGAACTGGATGCACAACAGATAATCAACATGCCACGAGGGTGGAAATATTTTCCAGGTATCCTCATTTGATCGTAGACGACGCTTAATCCATGCATATCTCCTTTCAGTCTTGTCTAACTTGGCCAGTTCTGTTTCCCACCAAGGAAGTATCAGAATAACAATGCAGCTAAATGTATGCACACTTGTAATAAAATGAAATATACAACTGATGAAAGTGGCATATGCAAGGTTTTGACCTGCTCCTTCAAAGATCTGCTTGTATGAGATGAGCTCCTTGCTGCAAAAATTCTTTACTAGTTCTTCTCTCACAGATGGTTCCAGAGCATCAACCACCAAGCAAGCATCAGATAGCTGCTGCAATAGATTGGCATCTTCTGCTTCCTTCCCAGTTCCTAAGCTGCACAAGTACAGTAATTTGTGGATCTGTTTCACAGTGCAAGTACTAGATATGGAGCAAGCGAAACAAGTGGCTGAATTTTTTGAAGTGCGTCGAAGTATACCCACTTATTAGGCATGAAACAAATTCAGTCCAGCAAGGACCAGTATTTGATAAAGCGGGATATTAGAGAACAAAAGTGATGGCTTTTCCTATCACGTTATTTTCTATCACAGTAGATTTTAATGTCACTTATTGAGTGGTATTACTTGAACATCACAAATAAATGATAAAATTGCCACTTTACAAGTTTGGCCACCTGTTTCTTGCTAACTAAGGGGTTTAAGTTGTCCTTTGCAATTATCTTACTTGCAGTACCTCACTTTCTGCTCTGAATTCGGTGCTTTCATCAAAGAAAAAAAGTTGATTTGTTGTGTACCTAGTAAAATCTGAATATACATGGGATTTGAGGATTTTCTTGATGTTCTTGAGCTTCTCTCTGAGCTCTGTTATTTTTGGCACATCCCGATAGGCTTCAAAATGACTGCACAACTGGTTTACTGCCTGGGGAAAGAAAAAGAGTAAGGAACTTTCTTGGATAACTTATGCACACAAAAAATGGTCACGTAATTATGTAAGCGGTAAAATATTGCAAGCATGGTATAGCACCTAGTATTGTCTTACCTCTAGTTGTGCAGCTGCTTCCTTATACTGGCGTTTTGAGGCCATGACTTGAAGTTGCTCGACAGCAGAAACTGCACATGATGTATGCACAGTATCAGTTAGCTTAGGTGGATGTATGTTTGCTGTTACACATGCATTTTTCAAGCACGATAACACATATTCAAAGTAAAAGTAAAGTAAAGAGACTAACCAAGCATAGTAAGACGGTGAAGAGCAGTTATTGTAGTTGTTATATGCCTCTTGGCACAATCCAACTTTTTGATGTCGCGGCAGATTTCTTGAACCATTGTTTCACTTTGTCCAGCCTTTGTTTTGATTTCACGTATCTTATACATGAGTTCCTGTTAGTATGCAGCAAGGTTAAACTCCAATCATGCCATAAAATGCTTAACACAGTACCTGATTTACATCCTATCCTTTCAAAGATAATGCAATTATAGCTTAATAAGACTTGCCACTCAATCAATTATCCAGTAAGTTCATTGTGGGTAAAATATACATCATACAGAAAGAGAAAGCTATGACCTGAACAGCATTTGTGGCAGCAGCAAGTTCCTCCTTGGCCTTGGTTCCCGAGTTGCTCTGTGGAGTAACAATAGCTTCCCGTTACCAATTATAGTGTACTATTTATTTATTTTTTGCAACAATTATAGTGTACTAATAAGCGCATAGGAAGCAATTCGGTATATTTTAGCTGAAACGTCCAGACAAATATACAAAGCAAGTTCACCGCAATTGCATCACCATAATTCCATCAGTTTGGCCATATTAACCAGTCCTGATGCAGAGGGTACTGGCATCGCGAACCACAGCATTGCGCAAAACGAAACATGAAACCACAGGGCCGCGTACCTGCTGCCGGACGGCGGCGAGGATGCTGGCGTCCACTCGGCGAATCTCGCTCTGTATCTTCTGCATCAGCGGCTCCACACCGGAGAGCGACGCCTCTGCCAAGTCGCAGAAAAACCAAAGGCAAGCTGCCTGTTAACCCTACGTGCCTCGAGCAACAGCTGCCGAATCTCGGAGCACCGAAAGCTTGAAACGAGCGCATTGCCGCAGCAGGGCGAGGAAGCCGGGGGACGGAATCGATTGAGCGTACCTGTGGGAAACATCTGGTTGATGTACTCGAGGGCGCTGGACTTGTCCATCTCCGGCAGAGATCTTCCGAGCGCCCGCCCGCTCCCGGGAGGATCTGGGAGGAGGGGAGCGCGACGAGAAGGGAGCCGATCCGGTGAGGACCGGACGGCCTGGAGATAGGCGGCGGCGCCGGGACTTCCTCTCGCGCGCGCCGGGAGAGGGGATCGTCGGCGGGGTCGTCGTCGTCTACTCGGCCGATTTGTGTTCGCCGGTGGTGGCGTCAGAGTATGAGTCGGTTGCTGCAGGTGGAGCCCCAGTTACCCGCTTTCCAACTAGTACAACACGAACTTCACTTTTAATTTTTTTGATTATACGCCAACTGCGCTTGTTTTTTATGAAGTTCAAATTAGTAAACCCTTTCCCGTCTCTAATTTAAATCCAATCGGCGAGCGATCAAACTCCATCAAGCCACTCATCTTGGTCTACACTCTACACTACGCAACTTGAGACTGGAGAGCCAAATATTGATGCCACATACACGGCCATTTTATCAGCCTGTTAACAAGAATCAGACTATTTGCAACACATTTGCATCAGCAATAATTACAAACACTGTAATAGGATGATAAACATAAGACCCATGCATTGGTATCAGAATTCATAAGCAGAGACCGCACCTATATCAATCAGATCGAACAGGACGAAAACAACAAACAAACAGCGTGATGAAATTTGGCGGTGTTTCCAGCAAAACTACCAAGGGGCTGAGGCGTTATGTACAACTGCTGCAAGCAGAGTTCATATCATTCATGAATGTTACAGTGTGCAGTTTTACTCCACGGACATGCTTCAGAAAATTTGGGCCCATTCTTGAATGACAGGCGGCCGCTGAGGATATACTTGCACAGCCACAACTGCAGAAGCCTGGGTGCTGATCCTCAGCAGCGCACCGATGGCAGCAGCTTCCTCGATATCCAGGGCAACCTTATAAGCTCCTCCTCTTTGCACCTTCCAGGCTTCCAGCAATCCTGGCAGTCCACGGCACCCAAGCATCGGTTCTGAGTTGGCCCTCAGAGAATTGACGTGTTCCAGATCAGAGATTTGCACACACAAGTCCTTCCTTGTTCGAAGCTTCAGCGCAAGGCTGAGAGGTCGTCATCCTCATTCATCTTGTGTTGCTCTGTTGTTTCTTAGCCAATGCGAGGGCTTTTGCCAAGTTCGATTTGGCAGCATCAAGTAGGTCATCGGATTTTACAGCTTTCTCAAAGCAGCCTATGGCATCCTCCAGACGGCCCTCCGCGACATAGACAAGCCCCAGGTTGTTGTTGGCGGCTGCATACCCTGGACAAAGTTCCAAAGACCTTGATAACATCTTTCTTGCAAGTTCATACAGCCTGTGCTGCCGATAAAGAATCCCGAGATTAGAGAGGATCGCATGTGACTGCTGGCCTGAAGATAGCACGAGCGCCCGTTTGTATACAGTTTCAGAGGACGGATCATCTGATAGCTGCAACGCGATACCTGTGTAAACAGACATGTTAAGGTGCATACACATTAGTCATGGAGTTAAATTACAGAAAAAAAATTAGGAAACTCCAGTAGATCAGCGGTGTGGTGGTTAAGCTCATCTGTTCACAGGAACAACTTTAAGCATTGCTCGACTGATTAGATAAATTGGTGAAATGGGAAGATTTTGCTAGAACTTGAACCAAGTATATTAACAAGAAAACTCTAGGTAGCTCATTTAAGCCATATGAAATCACAATCCATGACAAACACAAAAAATAATCAGCATTATGATGGCTTGTTTACTCAAGATATATAGCTCGAAACTTACCAAGATTAGACCAAGCATAACTGCAATCTGGGGAACGAGCTATTGCAGCTTTGAGAAAGTTTACAGATCCACTAAACTGAGTCGTGCAAATATTATACAGACCAAGTTGATGCCAGTGAACAGCATCATCTGGGTCCTCTTGGATTGCCTGCAAATAACATGTCAAATAAGAATACATGTTTCGCTGCTTTCCAGTGCCAAGACTTTGCACTTTTCATTTCAACTTGAAGTGAATGGCTTATTTGGGTGATAGTTTGCAAACATTACCTGCTTTAGCGTATAAAGAGCTCGCTCTTCTGCCTCATTTAGAACGGCCTGTTCACCATCATAAGCAGCTGGAATTTCATGTTGCGCCCTGTGAGCCATTGCCAACCCTGCCCATGCTATTGGGACATCAACTGCTGAAGGGTCTCCTTCTTTTAGAACCGTTGTCATCTCAGCTGCAGCCCAGACAAGCTGATCATCAGAACATTGAGACCTTACAGCATCTCTGATACGGTGAACCGCAATTGCATACCGACCAGGCATATGATTGGGTTCAAATTTCGCTGCCTGAAAAGCATAGAAACGAAGTTTACGTCATCTCTACTTTGTCCCACTTACCAAGCAATCCGTAACTTTGTCATAACGGAATGCAACATTGGGATCCTCCAGATATTTCACGGGTATTGAATAGTTTCAGTGATTGGCAATGGTGGAACTGGAGAGAAACTAGCTGGTGGACAAGTTTCATGTTGGCTATTGTAGATTGCACCTAAGTTTCAAGATCACAAACTCGCAGTGATAACACGCTGTCAGGATTCACTGTTTAAACCAGATAAAACAAGTTGGAGGCTCTGAGCCTGGTCCAGTTTGAGGTATTAAACATGGCAAATACCAAAAAAATTCTAGATAATAGTTCTAAAATAACAAGCGGACAACATCATATATCCTCTTGACAGCACAACCAGTAACTTTATTAAACCGTATTGCCGGACAATTTTGGATGAATCATATTAGTGTACCTAGTAATGGCACTTCTGCACAAGGTTTGTTCAATAGCTAGAGTGGTATCAGATAGAGAAAGCAGGTATACAATTTTAACAATATAATAGCAAACGAACATAGAAACAAATACTAAACCGTTTGCATTTTATCTATGAACTAGCAAATCTACATAGATTGGCCAGGCCAGTCGTGACTTGCAAGAAGGATTCTGGTAATTCTGTAAAGTCATTTAAAAGAAAAGAGATGCAGCAAAGAATCAATGGTCATTAACCAATTACTAAGAGCTGGAAACAATTGGTTTTGTCATCCGAATAGTTTCCCCATGTTGACACTATATGACAGCTATTTGAGCAACACTAAATGTTCAAACAATATTTACTAATCAAAAAGTTAACACGTTGTTACCTGCTCCAAACTCCTCTTTGAATTTCTATGTTCACCAACCATGTAATATGCATTTGCAAGATTTACCCATACAGATGCAGCTTTAGGATCAGACCTCACAGCTGCAAGTAAGCACTCCTTTGCAACAACTAAGGCTTCTTTCTGGTGCAGATAAGACCCTGCACTTGCAGTACCAGATTCCCCTGCTATGCGACAGTTTATTAGGCAGAGACTAAAGGTAATATTCACTCACCAACATACCCCTAAAAGTAACAGATAAACTTTCTACTAAATGGCAGCCTGCCAGCTTTAATGGCAAACAAGTTGCTAGTGTATGTACCTGCAGCCACAGATCCATGTTTACATAGAAGGAGAGCTCCATAGTTCACCAGAGCAGCTGGGTGGTTTTGATCTTTCAAAACCAGCTCTTGAAAGCATTTCGCGGACAGCTCTAGATTCCCACTGGAAAATGATAAAAGATTAACAGGGTGAAACGAGGAAAGGAAATTGAAATGGCATTTCACAGTTCATACCTTTGAATATATGCAACACCAAGATTGGCAAGCGAGTCCAAGTAATCTGGAGCAACAGTCGTGAGAGTAGAAAAAACTGAGATAGCACTCTGGACAGGGTGAACAGTCAGGTAGTATTCCAAGGCATTTCACTTCAGACACTGCTGCCTGATGGATGGAAAGGATTGCAACATGATCAGATGATCAGCATATTGGTACCTGAATTTGACTACCGCGAAGAAGAACTAAACCGAGAATATTCCAAACAGCTGCCTGCCTGGGGTCCAATTCAACTGAACTCTTTAGCTTAACAAGGATTTCATCCAGTTCACCAGTGTCGAGCTCTTCATCAAAACTATCACCCATGCTTGCTTGCAAAATACACTACATGAGAAACATAGCTAAGTCAAGGGGGGAGGGGAGTAGATAGTTATTATTGAAGACACAATGTGAGAGTTGCAAGAAAGCAAGAATCGAGCTGTAAATAAGGTAAGTCTCAATGCGTAGGCTGATGAACCTGAGCATGGTGAATCCTCACTGATGAGAGTAAATCGGGTCTCCGCACTTCTTGCTCATCTTGTAGCAATATTTCAGATGACTTATCATATGCTATAATTGCCTGGAAGATTTAAGGAACTGATTAAGCTCTATGCATATGCTACATAGTACAATTTTTCAAAGTGAATGACCATTTACCTTCTGGGGCTGACCAAGCCTTTGGTACATCAAACCCAGCATAAAATGGGCATGGGCATTTTTAGGCATCTTCCGGGCAACATGAACTAAAGCCTGGGAGAGGAATATTAAGCTCTTAACAAATATTCATACTGAACATTTCCATTTATACAACCAACTTACGCATCAACACATTGTGATGACAACACTGTGGTTCATACGATATTAAGTTGCAGATGGAAAAAAGAATTATAAATGGCCACTTTTTAGTGCCACTAGGACTAGTAACTCACAGCTTTCAGGTTGCTAACTTTCTCCTCGCGTGAAACAGAAGCCCCTTGAAAATGTTGCTCAGCGTCTGTTTACAATGAGTCATAAGTAATCGATTCAAAACAGAACAAAAAAAAATTCCCGTTGCTTCACATGTCATTTAGCATGCCTCACCTTCGCATTCAACAGAATCAGGGTCCTTTGTGGCAATTGCGTTTTTCGTCAACCCACTCTCCTCGTTACAACTCCTGCAGGTAAAATATACGCCTAAGATTTCAACAGAGAACCAGTAAAATTACCAAGCAGGTGATTAAGAGGTTTATGTAGTGTTGAACTGTGTGCCAATTCTAAGCTAGGTAAATCTTGAACTTCATTTGATGACCATGTGCATAAGTTCAGCAGACAGAAGTCGTGTTGAATTCAGCACAACTCGACAGAGAGGCTCCATGCTGTGGCAGAACCACCCTCCCACAGATGCAAAATCACATCCTACGATACGACTTACGACAGACACCGAGCGCCCAATTCCGAACTATTTGCAGTTGCAGGGGCCATGAGCGCAGAACTGCAGTAGTAGCAGGAGTCCAGCACAGTCAGATCGAATAGGACCTTTACACTCGTACCTGGTGGAGGAGTCGGCGGCGGGCACCGGAACTGCCGCGGGGACGGCTACGGCGGCGGCGGCGATGGCGGGGCTAGGTTTGGGGGTTGGCGGGTGGTCCTCCCCGTCGCTCTCCGGCGGGTCGACGTTGAGGTCAGCGAGCATCATCGCCCTTGGCGGCGGCGGCGGAGGCTGGGCCTCCGGCATCGTCTCCGTCAGGGTCTCCGGCAAGCGGGGTGGGGGGTTTGTGAGCTCCGGCACCGGATGCGCTGCCGGGTAGTAGCAACGCAGAACGACCTTCCTTTCCTGCGGGTCGGATCGGAGTGTGGCCGGGTCTGCACTGCTACGTCGCCGACTCGCCGTGGACTCACTGGCACAGTACGGCCTGCAACTGTGATGAGGCAACCCAAGGCCCAGGTACAGAGTTTTTCCGGGCCGAAGCCCAATCTGAAAGGTTAAAAGGCCCAATTTTGTGAAAATAGAATTTAATCATAGGTTAATATTAAGCACCTATTTGAGTAATTATTTTAAAAATTATTTAATATTTTAAACTACCATAGTATTGTTTTTCTGGGCCTCGGAAAGTTCATATGAGGCTTGGGCATGTCATTTGAAAGCCCCGCTCGAAATACGATCCGGCCTTGGAGATGGATAAGTGGCCTTGGAGATGGTGTGGAGAAGGTGGGAGGAGGCGCAGTCGACTCTTGGTGTGAAATAAGATGTACATATGTTATGTGAGGGCATATCAGGTGAAGATGAGATTGATCCTGAAAATCTGAAATTATATGTTCCTAGCCATTGGATCATGTTCTAAGGGCTAGACTTGAGTCTTCTTCCTCCCACCAACCACTTGTTGCACATTGACGAGGGGTTAACTCGACAAATGTCCTAGATGAATGACTTAGGATCGGGGAGATAGGGCGTCGAATGAACTCAAAGGTAAACTCAGTCAAACAAGGTGGTTATGAAAGTAAACGTGGGTGTAGAACCTGGCTTGCTTTCAATCTGACCTACAACATCCCCTCCTGGCCCCTATATATAGGTGGCCAGGTCTCGAGGATCGGGTAGGGTCCGATACAGATTACAATATCGACATACGGTAATAACTCGTATTTCAACTAGTATTACAATTGGGCCTAGCTTAACGGGCCTCAGGGGTACTCAACTAACGGGCTCTATTATCTATAACCTTGTCAGTAGCCCCTGAGATTCTACCAGAATTGCAGATTAAGGTCGAATCTCTAATCTTTAAACCTTCGACTTGATCAATTCTTCGACTTCTTCGTCTCTTCTATTCTTCGACTTGGTTTTATAATACTTTGCAAGGGGTTTTGATGAATCAAACCTGACAACTCTGACGGATCAGGAGGCCAGTTAACTGCCGGAACAGATACTTGTCACCAACTTCAAATTCAATCCCCTTGGACTTGAATTCGAGAAATCGGTTAAATCCATTCTTTTGCCGTATTTAAAACTTACAAAGAATGAATCCCAGTGGTTCTCAGGGTACCCAGTGCGTCCACCAGGATTTTCTTCACGTCGTAGACACGGATACATACCAGCAGAGCGCATCCATGTGCGTGTACCGGGCCACATAGGACGGATCCCGGGGTCTTACCTTCATGATAAATCACGGCATTCGAGTTTTGTCGCGATGACGCAACTCGAGAATCATATGTCGCAGCCTTGTTTGACTGATCCAATGCACAAAATTATTCGGGTTAGATAACCATGATTTATAAAAACCTCGCTCCCGATGGGAGTAACGTCATATATGAATTCTTTCTTCACCTTCCTTGCTCCATCTCATGAATAAATATCATCGGGTGCGCGCCCAGCGCTTCCGATGGGAGTAGCCCCCGAGGCTATAGTCAAAAATTTATTTTTTCGAGTATAGGCTCAAATATAATGTACTCCTTCTTTATACGTCAACTCAAAATAATTTAATAATAATATCGTCGGGGGCGCGCTCAGCACTCCCGATGGTAGTAGCCCCCAAGGCTATAGTCGAATGTTTTTCGGATATAGTCTCCAAAATTGACTTCTGTATTGTCGGCGCCAATCGCTTTCCTCTACTTTCTTGTCATTTTTTATCGCTATATTCAATATTTGTTGAGTATACGCATCTGTCGAATGTACCGTTGGTCTTGTATTTTTTTCATGACGGCAGTGGCTAAATTTCCCTATACGTCACATAAACTGAGCGCGAACCGTTTCGTGGGCAGCGCGGTAATTTTGTATTTTCCCTGCCCGTTAGTGGGCTGCCGCTTCCTCTCCTTGCGCCACGTGTGAGCCCACGTTCCTTCACCAAGAAGGTATATTAGGGGAGAGTGTGGATTTATACTGTTTACCAGTTCTTTGTCTCCTCCGCCGCCACCATTGTCAATCTCTGCGCCCTGTTCTCCTCCTGCTTAGCCCCCGAGCGCAGATTCGTAGATGCGCGTGAAACACTTGGCAGAGAAGAACAAGATGACCAAGGGTAAAGCGAACTCCGCGACGAGCTGGGTGCCCTCTACTCTCACGCAGAAGGAGTTGAACAAGGCCAAGGCGGACGGTCTCATTTCCGACATGGATTCCATCATCTTCCCTACCACCGAGCGGATCCCCAAGCCCTCGAGCGGCTACCGGGTGATGTTCCTTGCTTTCTTTCTCCGTGGACTCTCTCTTCCTGCCCACAAATTTCTTCGTGGGCTTCTTTATGTTTACGGTGTGCAGCTTCACCAGCTCACCCTAAATTCTATCCTCCACATTGCCTGTTTTGTGACCCTTTGCGAGTTGTTTCTGGGTATCGAACCCCATTTTCTGCTTTGGAGGTCCATCTTTCGGCTCCGCCCCAACATTTCTTTATCTCATAAGCCTGAACTGGGCGGGGCTGTCATCTCTGTGCGTGCCAAAGCTCAGTATTTGGAATTTTCCATGTCTGCATCAGTCCAAAGTTGGAGGACCAAATGGTTCTACATCAAAGACCCTAAAGCCTCCTCCGAAGATGAGTACGGCTTAGCCCCTTTTGATGCCTCCAAAGAGTTGAAGAAATTGGCATCGGGGGATTCGCCTCCCACAGATGCTGAGATGAAGGAGGTTGCACCACTGCTAGACCGCATCCAAGCTCTGAAAGGAGGTAGAGGAGGTGCTCTGTCGGGTATTGTAACACCCCACTTTTGTTGACCATGAGTGAAACCTTGTCTAGTACCTTATTTCGGGTGGATCTAAAAACTCTTGCCAAACGATGTGCTTGTGTGCTTTTTGAAGGCATGATTGCATGTGTGTGTGTGCGCTAGCATGTGTACTTCCATGTGAATGATTATGCAAGATTTTATGTGTGAAATTGTGCATGCCCATGATTTCATGTGGGGGTGTTTGTTTTATTTAAACCTTGTTTCTTTTTCAATGCATGTGTTTATCACCTAGGAAGTGAGCTATGATTTTATGCAAACTATTTTGACCCTAGCTCATTTTATGTGCACCAAAAATCTTAGTATAGACCATTGGTGAGATCACCTCTCTTTTATTTTCTTTTTCTTTTATCTTTACTTCCTAAATAGAAAGATAGGAATTCCTTTAAAATCCTAGCCTAGCTACTCAAAAATTTCCTCAACCCTTAGCCTAGATCCTTGGACCATGTTTGAAACCCCTGGGATCTATTTTCGGAAGGTTTTCAAAAGCATTGCAAGCAAATTCGAATTTGGATTTGTTATTCAAACACAAAGACCCTAGACTTGCTATACCATGTTTCTCTTCTCTCTTCTACTAACCGACCAAGAGGAGGGAAGTGGCCTGCTAGGATCTTCTCTGGACCCAGAAGATCACCCTCAACCCTTTTTCCCTTGTCGTTTGCTGTTGGCATCGAAGGGAAGGAGGAGCCCGAGGCCATCGCTGCCAGCACCCGTTTCTCTCCCTCTGGTCGTCAACCAAGCCACCGCCCCTGACCCCCAGTAGACGATCACCACCTCCCCTAGGGCCCCACCACGACCCCACCTCGCAGAGGCACCACGCCAGCACCTCACGTCGCCCCGCCAGTCGCCATGCCCGCCGTGGGCGTCCAGCACGGGCAGGGACGTCCCGTCCACCCCCAGCCCTGTAACCTCGCCGTCAGGCGTACCACGGCCCGGCGAACCAATTCCCCAAATCAGATCGTGTTGAGAACCAACGTGCACCGCGCCCCCGACCGTGACTATCGATGTCACTAGCCTGCCCAGAGCGCGCAGCTCACGGGCCACGTTCCCGTGCACCCTGGCCCTCTCCTACACCGCCGCTCACGCTCACCTGCACGGCATGGACCAGCAGACGCAACGCCACACTCGCCCTGCGCTGCAACGCATCGACACGCCCACGCCACGCCCCGTTTTGCCGGCCACGTCACTGGAACTGACCGTTTTCCGACCAGACCAGGACGCCACCGACGCAGCTACTTACCTCCCTGAACTCAGCGCACGGCGCCGTCCAGAAGCACCGCCCCTGCCGACCAATCGCGTCCAGATGAAACCACCCTAGACCGAGACCACGTCATCTAAATATATACCGGGGAAGCTCTCTGGAACCCTCCGTCCCCCTCATTTGCCTCCTATCCCCTTCTCCCTCACCTGCAGAGACTCGACGTCGCCTAGCCGAAGAGAGAACGCCGCCGGAGAGCTCGAGCTACTCGAGTAGATCGCCGCCGGCCGAGGTGGAGGTTGCAGTCGACCTCGCCGTTCCCTGCTCCTTCTCTCTGGATCAATGGTTCCTCCTTGATGCAAGAACTCATCTCTCTCTCTCTCTGCATTGGTCCAGGGATGCCATAGTCGTCGACGTCGCAAACCTTCTGTAGTAGCTCGCCGCGACGACATCGGCAACACCCCGAGCACTGCGACCCCTGCATGCAAGCAAGAGCACCCGCCAGCCTCCTCTGATCATCTCCGCCGCCGATCTAGACCTCGACGACCCCCGCAGCACCTCCGGTGAGCTCTCCTCGCGAAACCCTAGTCCACGCCGACCCACTCGCGCGCATGCAGCGACTAACGGCGACGACAGCGAATGGCCGTCGATTCGCGCCTAATCGTGCGGCCAGGAGAGCGCCATACCCCTTCGGCCGTAGCCGGGCCGGCCGGCGAGGCTTCGGGCCGATCCGGCCCAGATCTGGCCGAGCCTGGCCAGATCCGGCCCGCCCCGCCTTTCCTTTTTTTATTTTTCCTGTTAAATCCATTCACTAATTATATGCTATGATTAATTCATTTTAAAATTGTTCTAGGCCTCAGAAAATTTTGAGATAAATTTTGTAGGTTTCTTTACAAAGTTTCTAACCAACTAGTGCTGCATGTTTGATTTTTAGGATCCTAAACAATATCTGAGGATTTTTATTGGTAGATCTATTGATTATCACCATTATCTGCTTATATGTTGTTCTGTTTGTTGAAAATGGGTGAAACCAATTTTCACTACTAGCTTACTGTTTCTCTGATCTATAGAAACTAGTTTTACTACTTTAGGATCTGTATTTTGCTTGCAGTAATTATTATGGTGTTAATGATGTCCTACAGTAATTGATTTATTGTGCTCAAAATATTGTTTATTTTGAAATGATTCCACTTCTGGAATGTTGTGCATCTTATTAGCTTTCCAGATTGACCTCTGTGAGAATTTTTGGACTTACAGATTAATTTTAGGATTTATCTTGCTAATCTAGTGATTCCTAGATATAGTAAATCCTTATTAAATCACCTTTATAGTATTTAAGGGTGTTTCCAAATGTGTTGCTACTGTAAAAGTTATCAACTACCTGTAAGTGTGCTGATGCCATGTTGTGTTATGTTTGATGTATGCAAGTGTTTGCTTGTGATTGAATAGTACCATGCAACTAGAAATTTGCTTACTAATATGTTGGTGATTATTTTCTTTTATAAATTAGTTATATGTTCAGAAACCTAAACTTGTTTGCTTCTTATACTCAAATGCTTGAGTTGATTGATGTGTTTAATGAAACCACATGTATGCATGAATGCTCAGTGTATGTATGTTTCTTTCTTTTTTCCGGCGATAGAATCGAACGACGACTGTGCAGAGGAGGGAGAAGTGTTTGAGTACCAGGAGGAGGGTGATCAGGGACAAGCCAATCAAGGCAAGCCATCTATTTGACTCATATCTGAATCCTATCACAGCACTATGCATTATTCTACTCTTACTCTTACTACTATGCATTGTTTTTCTTATATTGCTAATTATCTCTAGTTAGCAATAGTTGGTGACTTAGCTCCACGGGTCACTTTGACACCATCCAAATGGGGATGACTCATTTACCACCTATCATTACCCCTAATTTGTAGAGGCTCGATGAATAGCGTCGAAGTCTTTGGGAAACACTTGAAGTGGAGCCAAAAACTCTAGGATGGGATAACTTCCGGAAATGGTTTCGAAAAGGTTTACAAAAACCTTGGAGTAGTTCCTACTCCACTGAAATGTTTTCTAAATGAATTTTGGGACAAATGGACACTTGGGTTATGGAAGAAAGGAGTTGGTGGTTTCAGAAAAAGGCATCGGTGTTTCTTTGTAGTCGCTCGAAGCAATTAAACAGTGCAACCACATTACCCGGTATGGGACGGGCTTAGTTTGAAGTCTATCTGCCTTAGTGCGGGGAGCCTCGCACTATATAAGGGTCTGGAGGGCCCCGGAATCCGGGTTGTCGCAAGTCATGGGCAACAGTGTAGCAGGCCCGCCATTAGGTTACCCGTCCGGAAGACACTTGGGTTTCTCCCGCCGTGGCACTGGAACTACGCTCGGCAGAGGTAGACGGCCAGGGTTTGCCGGGGATGTATACTCCATAGGGTAGGCACCCGTATTAAGGTGGATAGATGGATGGCTTCGATCGATTATCCGAACCCCGCATACTGGTGTATGACGGTCCGTGGTGGTATCCCGGCGGATTTATCGGTTGGTGTGGGTAAAGTGTACAACCTCTGCAGAGTGTAAAACTATTCGAATAGCCGCGTCCTCGGTCATGGACGGTTGTGGAGATCACTACATTGCCCAATGCCAGGTTTTGGTTTTATAAATGATTTACTAGAAAAATGAAGCTTTGTGCTGGACGGAGTACTTGGAGGGTACTGCCGTGGCACGGAGGTGGATCGGAGTACTTGGAGGGTACTGCCGATGCTTTGGGATGGTCATGTTTGATTGACCATCGGTCTATTCTTTAAAGGAGTTTCCCCCTTCCCTAGAGATTTTACTAAATGTTTCTAAAAGTCTTCTTTAACAAGGATATAGAAATGTCGTGAGACATGCCATATCGACACGAGAAGTTAGTAGCACATAGACCCTACAACTCAGCTAAACCTTGCTACAGCCATATAGCATGTGAATCAATTCTTTCTCTTAGATGGTTTGTGAGTACAATTCCAAAATGTACTCACGGCTTTGTCCCTGGCTATTAACTTGGCCAGATTTCGGAGATGACTACTATGAAGATGATGAGGAGTATGACGATGCCGGTGCGAATTAGGATTCGTTTCCTGGTCAGTCGCCTGTAGGGTAGTAGGCCTGACTTGGTCCACTACGCTATGTGTATCCGCTGCTAGTGTGTTAGTATGTCTGTTGAACTTGCCCTGTGAGGCATAAGTATTCAGCCAAGCGGCTATGTAAGACTTAACGACTTGTTTATGTAATGGATGATGTATCTGTAATGCCAACTCTGTTATGTGGATTCACGACGGTCTCCTGGTGACGAGGGTTAACTCGACAAATGTCCTAGATGAAGGACTTAGGATCGGGGAGATAGGGCGTTGGATGAACTCGAAGGTAAAGTTAGTCGAAATAGGTGTATATCGAAAGTAAACTTGGGTGTTTAACCTGGCTTGCTTTCAATCTGCCCTCCACCGTCCCCTCCTGGCCCCTATATATAGGTGGCCAGGTCTCGAGGATCGGTTCGGGTTCGATACAGATTACAAATATCGACATACGGTAATAACTCGTATTCGACTATCATTACAATTGGGCCTAGCTTATCGGGCCTCAGGGGTACACAACCAACGGGCTCTAGTAACTATACCCTTGTCAGTAGCCCCTGAGATTCTACCAGAATTTATAGATTGTGGTTGAATCTCTAATCTTCAAATCTTCGACTTGATCAATTCTTCACATCTGCAAATCTTCGACTTGGTCTTTCGACTTATATTTCATAATATTTTGCTCGCAAGGGGTCTCGATGAACAAGCCTGACAACTCTGACGGATCAAGAGGTCAGTTAACTGCCGGAGCAGATACTTGTCACCTACTTCAAATTCAATCCCCTTGGACTTGAATTCGGGATACCGGTCAAACTCACTCTTTTGCCTCATTTAGGACTTACAAAAAATGAGTCCCAGTGGTTCTCAGGGTACCCAGTGCGTCCACCAAGATTTTCTTCGCGTCGTAGACACGGATACATACCAGCAGAGCGCATCCATGTGCGTATACCAGGCCACACAGGACGGATCCCGGGGTCTTACCTTCGTGATAAATCACGGCATTCGAGTGTTGTTGCGATAACACAACTCGAGAATCTTATGTCGCAGTCAAATTTTGACTGAAAATATTCGGGTTTCTACAACCATAAAACTCGCTCCCGATGGGAGTAATCTCTCTCCATTTTGTCGACTACGTAGTCGAAGTTTTATCCTTCTTCATCTAAAATATTCACCATCTCATCTCTATCGGGTGCGCGCTCAGCGCTCCCGATGGGAGTAGCCCCCGAGTCTATGTTTGGCAACTTGTAGTCAAGCATAGGCTCAAAATTCAGCTCCTCTTTCTTCTGTGGATATCTTACTGTTGACGAGCCCCCAAGTCTGGGTCACGGTTTCCATATCGCATAATCCTTCCTCTTCTTCTTCTTCTTTTTTTTTCCTTTTCTTCATTGATATTATCGTCTGCCGTGCGCAGAATTTAACTCCCATTGTAAATTATGTCTCACGGACTTTGATGCAGCCCGAAAGCCCAATAGTACGTGCTTATAAATAAAAGCGCCTGGTGATTAAGGTAGAAAACCCTAATTAAACTTCTCTTCTGCCGCATCCTCTTCTTCCTCCATCTAGGGTTTTTGCGAGGTTTTTTCTGCCGCGCTTCATGGCTGACGCTGGAGGTTCTCGTCTGAACCTTGGATCCCCGATGGCCCCACGAGGTAGGGGTCGCCCTCGTGGCAGTAAGAATAAGCCCAAGGTTGCTAGCGCTGCGGGAACTTCTTCAGATGCTCTGGTGAAGCGCCGTCCCGGCCGCCCACCTGGTAGCAAGAACAAACCGAAGGTGACTAGTGCCACTCCAGGCCCTGCCTCTCCTCCTCCTGCTGCGCCTGCTGCTCCTTCTGTACCCCCCCGTATCTTTTCCTTTCTTTGCATTGCCATGGCGCAGTGCCGTGAAATTCAGTGCTTGCCACTAGATTTCACGAAGTTCATGGATGGTCGCGAACTGCGAGAGGCGGTTCTTCGTGAACAATCTGGCAGTGGCATCCCCTATGAGGTAGAGGTGTGGTATGACGGCAACGGCGAGCAGTACTTCAGAGGTGGCTGGTCGCAATTTGCTGAGGACCACGACATCCATCAAGGTTTCATCATGGCGTTCGACTTCCACGTCGGTACGTCGAAGTTTGACGTGAAGATCTATAATGGCACTCTTTGCCAGAAGGAGTACGAGGCTTGAAGCGCTCTTTTATGTAGATCTGTCATCCATGTAATCTTGTTTGACAATGTCTTTCCTGCAATGATATCAATAAATATTCGTACTTTGTGTCGATTAACTTTTACTAGCATCATGAGAACAAGTCATGTTCTGAGATATGCTTTCCATATGTCGGGTTCTTTGCGAACCAATAAATGTTAAGATGATATCGGGTTCTTTTTATGAACCAAGTTTTCTTTGTATTTATCGGGTTGTGAAAACAACCTTATAGCGAAGAAAAAATCCCTTCATCTTGTTATAACAACTTTTCGTACGACCCAAGGGTTGAAGCCCCCGAGCGGAGAAGTAACACGAGAATCGTACAATTTTGTCGAGTTCAACCCAAAGAACCCGACCTATGGCCTCATGTTCTGGGTCCAGAAGGTTAACTCGAATATGCTGATCTTTATACTTAGTCTACGCGTAAAAACGCCGTAGCTGTTCTGCATTCCACGGGTTGGTTTCGTCCTTCCCGGTCTTCTTGTCTTGTAGTCGATATGCTCCGCCTGGTATTACTTCCGTGACGATGTAAGGTCCCACCCAAGGGGACTCCAATTTGCCATGGCTGTCTTGCCTAAGTCGCAAAACAAGATCTCCCACCACGAAAGATCGTGGACGAACTCGACTACTATGATAATTTCGTAGACTTTGTTGATATTGCGTAGCCCTTTCTAATGCTTTGTCTCTTGCTTCATCTAACGCGTCGACATCGTCTTGTAATGCTTCTGTTGATGTCGCCTCGTCATATGCTGTCACTCTTGGAGCTTCGTGTGTAATTTCGACTGGAAGCACGGCTTCTGCACCATGGACCAGGAAGAAAGGAGTTTCTTGAGTTGCTGCATTGGGCGTAGTTCTTAGACTCCAAAGAACGGAGGGCAATTCTTCTACCCAAGCGCTCTTGGCTTTCTCGAGAGGTGCTAAAAGCCTCTTTTTTATTCCACTACTTATCAAGCCATTAGCTTTTTCGACTTGCCCATTTGTCTTCGGGTGCGCCACCGATGCGAATTTAAGCTTGATTCCCAATCCTTCACAATAACTTCTGAATTCTTTTGAAGTAAAATTTGTCCCATTGTCTGTGATGATGCTATGTGGTACACCAAAACGAAAAACTATCGACTTGATGAAACTGATTGCTGCTGTAGAGTCTTGAGTTGTTACTGGGGTTGCTTCCACCCATTTGGTGAATTTATCGACTGCCACTAGCATATAGACATGCCCTCCTGGCCAAGATTTGTGTAATTTGCCCACCATGTCGAGTCCCCATTGTGCAAAGGGCCAAGATAATGGTATTGTTTGTAGCTCTGCTGCTGGTGCATGTGGTCTGGATGCGAACCTTTGACATGCTTCACACTTTCGAACTATATCTTTTGCGTCTTCGATGGCTGTTAGCCAATAGAATCCCGCTCGAAAAGCTTTTGCTGCTATTGCTCTGCTGCTTGCATGATGGCCACATACTCCACCATGTATGTCTTTCAATATTGCTTGCCCTTCCTGGGGTGTGACACAACGCTGTAAAACGCCGGTGATACTTCTCTTATATAGTTTTCCTTCTAACACGACAAATGCTTTCGCTCTTTGAGTTATCCTTTTAGCCTCCACTGCATCTTCTGGTAGCTTCTTATTTATCATGTACGCAATATATGGCTGCATCCATGTTTCTTCTATCATCATGACCTCCTCTGGCTCTGTCATAGCCCCCGAGCTTGTCGTAGTAGTCGAGTTTTTAGCACTTTTTATTGATCTTTCTGCTATTTCTTCCCAAAACACTCCAGATGGCACAGGTAAGCATTGTGATCCAATATTTGCTAAAGTGTCGGCTTCTTCATTGCTGTTCCTGCTGACATGAGAGACTTCGCATCCGTTGAACGTTCCTTCTAGATAATGGTACAAGTTCTTGTAGGCCATCATGTTGTCATTGATTGTGTCACACCTGTTCATAACTTGCTGGACAACAAGGTTAGAGTCTCCAAATATCTTTAGGCGAGTTGCTCCACAAGCTTTAGCCATCTTCATTCCGTGCAGCAGAGCCTCGTACTCTGCCTCATTGTTAGAAGCCTGTGGGAAACTCATCCTTAGGACATACTTTAGTTTGTCGCCATGAGGCGATATCAGTACTACTCCTGCGCCTGCGCCTTGGACTCGTTTAGAACTGTCAAAATACATTGTCCAGGTACTCGATAAATCTGGTGGTCCTGTACTTTGCAGCTCGAGCCACTCTGCTGTAAAATCTGGCAGAATTTGCGACTTGATCGCCTTCCTCTTCTCATACGTGATGTCCATGGGAGACAGCTCTATTCCCCACAAAGAGACACGTCCCATTGCTAAAGGATTGTTCAATATGTTCGATAGTGGTGCTTCGTTAACCACTATAATTGGGTGCACAGTGAAATACTGCCGTAATTTTCGTGCAGTTGTGAAGACACTGTATGCTAACTTCTGATAATGCGGGTACCTCTATTTAGTTGGAGATAGCACTTCGCTGATGAAATATACTGGTCTCTGGACGCCATGAGCTTTGCCTTCTTCACTTCTTTCAACTACTAGGACTGTACTTACCACCTGATGGGTTGCGGCGATGTACAGTAGTAGTGGCTCTTTTTCTTTAGGTGCGACCAGCACTGGCGGCGTGGAAAGCACTTTCTTCAATTGCGCAAACGCTGCGTCTGCTTCTTCTGTCCACTCAAATTTGTCGTCTGACTTCTTCATAAGTGCGTAAAAAGGTAGCGCCTTTTCCCCTAGTCGAGCAACGAAACGGCTTAATGCCGCGACTCATCCTGCTAACTTCTGTACGTCGTGGAGTTTCGTGGGTTTCCCCATTGTTAGAATTGCTTGAATCTTCTCTGGATTTGCTTCTATTCCTCGTGCGGATACCAAGAATCCCAAAAGTTGCCCTGCTAAAACTCCGAAGGAGCACTTTGTCGGGTTCAGCTTGAGCTTGAACTTGTTCAGGTTGTCGAAGGTTTCTGCCAAGTCGCTGATTAGAGATTTCTCCTCTCTTGTGGTGATGACTACATCATCAATATAGACTTGTATGTTGCGCCCTATTTGGCTCCCAAGGAAACTCTGCATCATCCTTTGATAGGTTGCTCCTGCATTTTTTAGGCCGAATGGCATCACTTAGTAGCAAAACACCCCATACGGTGTAATAAAGGCCGTTTTTTCCTCGTCCTCTTTCTTCAGCTTGATCTGGTTATAGCCAGAATATGCATCCAGAAAGGAAAGCCTTGCGCAGCCCGCTGTTGAATCGATTATTTGATCGATGCGGGGTAAAGGGAAGGGATCCTTTGGACAGTGCTTATTGAGAGATGTGTAGTCGACACATACTCTTTGTACGTCTGTGTTCTTCTTGGGTACTATTACTGGGTTCGACACCCAACTCGAGGTTTTGATTTCCCTGATGAATCCAGCACTTTCTAATCTGTGCAATTCTGACGCTATTGCCTTTCTCTTGGGTTCATCGAATCGTCGCAGTGGCTGCTTGACTGGTTTCGCCTTGGGATCTACATTTAATGCGTGCTCGACGAGTTCCCTGGGAACCCCTGGCATGTCCGATGGACACCAGGCGAAGATTTCCCAGCGCTCACGGAGGAACTCGACGAGCGCGCCTTCCTATGCGGGATCCAAGTTCACCGCAATTGATGTCGTCTTGTTTGGATCCGTAGGGTGGACCTAAATTTTCTTTGAGTCCTGCGTTGTGTCGAAAGCCTTATCTGGCAGGGATCGTCCAACGTCGGGTAGCACATTATGATCTGTTTCTCCTTTTAACCTCTCGTATTCTGCTGTCATGCCGAAGGTTTGCGCCATCTTATTGAATTCTCTATCACACGTTTTGGCTACCTCAAAGCTCCCTTGTACTGTGATTGTTCCGTTGGGTCCTGGAATTTTTAGCGTGAGATACGCGTAGTGCGGTACTGCCATGAATTTTGCAAATGCTGGGCGCCCCAGGATTGCATGATATTGTGACGGCCAATCCATGACTTCGAACTCCAGTTTCTCTCTTCTATAGTTTGCATTGCTACCAAAGCAGACATCGAGTTCTATTCTTCCCAAAGGGTAGTTTGCTGCTCCTGGTACTATCCCGTGGAAAGAGCAATCTGTTGGCTTTAGACTTGTTGGTGAGATGCACATAGCCTTCAGTGTTTTAGCATATATTAAGTTTATGCCACTCCCTGCATCCATGAACACTCTTCCGATGTCGTATCCTCCTATTTGCACTTTTAGAACCATAGGTGAGTGGCCCGGTCGAGGAACTTTCCGTGGGTGGTCTGCTCTACTGAACTTTACTGGTTGCTCGGACCATCGTAGGTACTCCGTGGTGGCTGGTGGTGATGATATTGCTAGGTTTATTTGCCTGGTGATGCTCTTCCGTTCTTTTTTTGACTTGGGCACCGGTTGAATCATGGCTGATATGTATACTTTTGACTCTAGGTGTCTGGACAATCTTTGAGTTTGATATTCTTGACTTCTCCGCTTTTCTCCTTGCCTTCCCTCTTGGCTTGAGCTCATTGCATCTTGCAACCTTAGGAATGTTCTGCAATCCTTCATCTGGTGATTTGAGACCCTCTTCCCGTCGAGATACGCATAGTGGATTCGACAAGGTCCGTATAACATATCCTCAGCCGAAGGACCAGAGTACCTTGATTTTTCTGTTCCTTTTGTTTGAACCCTCCTACCTTCGTATCCTTCCTCTTCTTCTAGCATATATCCTGCGGCTACCTGATTTCGCCTTCCTTGGTTGCCTCCGCTGCGGTATCTTCTCCTTTGTCGACTTATTCTGTCGACTTCTGGAGAGCGTCCTCTTTTGTTGTTGTACGCGTCCTCTCCATCAGCGAATTTGTTGGCTTGTTCCATTAGCTCAGTTATTGTCGCGGGTCTTGTTCTTCCTATTTCTTCCACAAGATCTGAGCGACGAAGTCCCTCTGAAAAAGCATCTATTGCTCGTTCATCGGAGATGTCCTCTGCTGAGTTTTTGACTATACTCCAACGTTGTATATAAGATCGTAGCATTTCGCCTTTCTTCTGCACACATGCTTTAACTTCTTCCAGTGATGCTGGGCGCTTGTAGGTGGAACGAAAATTTCTTGCGAATTGACATTCGAGTTCCCCCCAGCTCCCGATAGATTCGTCGGGTAGGGTGTTCAACCAAGACCGGGCGGCTCCGGTGAGGTGTAGCTGCAAACTTTGCATTGCAGTCGCCTTTGTTCCCCCTAATATCTGCACTGCCTGTAAATAATCTGATAGCCACAAGGTGGGTTCCTGCGACCCGTCATACTTGCTCTGATCATGAGGTAATTTAAATCCTTTGGGTACTCGCGTTTTGCGAACCCTACGGGTAAAGCATAACGCGCCCATATCTTTATCATCGTCTTCGTAGTTTTCTTCCCTCCATGCATGTCGTGATTTATCTACTCGAGCTTGTGCTATTATACTTCTTGCGTCCTCCTTCCTTTTCCGTCGCTTTTCCTCTTCTGATGACTCACTATAATCATCATCTGAGCCATTATATCTGAACTTTTCCTTGTGTCTTCCCTTGTAGCTTGTCGACTTCTGCTTTGGGCTTTGATCCCTGATCTTTCCTTCTACTATTCCGAGGCTTCGTATCGCGGCTCGGTGCATATCTTCTCGCGGGTCTCCATGCTCTGGTCTTGTGGCTAGCAGATACGCTTGTGCCGCTGCTAGTGCTGCTTCTGGCGTTTTTTGTATCAGATCGTCTTCCTCCTCCTCTGGTTGCGGGGTCAGGCTCCTTGAGTACCCTTCTTCTCTGCCGTATGCTGACGCCCCCCTGTTATGCTTTGGATCTCCACGCCTACCTCTGCTGTATTCTGAATCTTCACTATAATCTTCCCAATATTCTTCCCTTGATTCATTATTATTGTCTCGAAACATCATGTCTCTTTCCTCCCTTAATTTCTTCTTGTGTTGGTATAGCGCATATTGATATCCCATTAGAACTTCTCTTCGCGACCCCTCGGGTACTTCTGTGCCATGATTAATGGCTGATGTAATTATCCTCCATTCACCAGCCGAGACATGGACTTTCTCTTTTTCCTTTTTGTTGTGATTTTTCACTTTGTCGACTTGCCTGTCGAATTTTTTGCTTCCCTCGCTGTTGTTTCCATCTTCTGCTTCAGTGATAATGACGCATAACTGATGTACTTTGGAGACGCCATTGCTTCTTCCGGCGAAGTCCTTTGTGTTGTTGTGTGTCTGATACACTTTCTCTTCTGAGTCGAAATTTTCTTCGATTTCGTCGCCTTCTGCGATTGACGCTTTCTCCAAGCTGACCAGCGAGTTTACCTCATTGGAAGAGCCTGATGACTCCAACGCTTCCTTCGTTTCGGGCTTTCTTGCCGGTGAATCTGGTTTTGTCGGATCTGAAAGGCGGGATGAACCCGACGGCCCGATGAAGATGCTCAAGCTTCCGATGGATAACTCTACTTCTTGACTTCCGTCGACTTCTGGACTGCTGTTGGCTAAAAGCGAAAAAGCCGTCGAATTCATGACTCCAACGCCCAGAGTCCCCACGGTCAGCGCCAATTGACGAGGGTTAACTCGACAAATGTCCTAGATGAAGGACTTAGGATCGGGGAGATAGGGCGTTGGATGAACTCGAAGGTAAAGTTAGTCGAAATAGGTGTATATCGAAAGTAAACTTGGGTGTTTAACCTGGCTTGCTTTCAATCTGCCCTCCACCGTCCCCTCCTGGCCCCTATATATAGGTGGCCAGGTCTCGAGGATCGGTTCGGGTTCGATACAGATTACAAATATCGACATACGGTAATAACTCGTATTCGACTATCATTACAATTGGGCCTAGCTTATCGGGCCTCAGGGGTACACAACCAACGGGCTCTAGTAACTATACCCTTGTCACCTGGGATCGTGAATTGTATGCATAACGGGTATCCCGGGTGGTAAGCCGGGGTCCCCACAGAGTTGGTATCAGAGCCATCCTGACCTTAGGAAAACCCTAGTTTAGCATGGGCGTTAAACCGAACCAAAAACTACTTTCATAAAGTAAAAGAGATGGCTATATATATCAAAGGTAAATATATATTGCTCTCATCTCTTCCATTACTCTTTAAGCATATTTAATTACTTGCATTTAATTTCAAGTTTTTTTTACTTATGTATAAATTTTGCACACTTGGGGTAAGTCATTAATAAACTCTACTTTAAAATTTGTGTAGATGGATGCCCTTACCGCGCACCGCCAGGTTGGTACCCACGAGGACGTGCTGGTCTTCGAGAGGGACTTAGTGGAGTTGAATGCGCGCCTCGGACGACCGCGTCCCGAGGTGCGTGGTTATCAGCTGTTCGAGGAGGGCACCCGCGAGCTGGATATCCGTGTGGTATGCCAGGTCCGCGGGAAGGAGGTTCCGCCCACCTCACCGGAGTTCACCTTCGAGGTGATCGAGCACAACTGGGGCGATGGCCTGATGCGCATTCTGCGTCACGCCATCTCGCGCCTAGTCCACCTCCACTTCGACGAGTTGCTTGGGACTCGTTACGAGCACTATGGGAGAGTCGACGCCGACGGCTTTCCCCACCAGGCCGCGGTGCCCACTCCCTTCAGCCGCCACTTCTGCCACACTGAGGCTTACCTGCACCACACGCAGGAGCATCTGGACCATGTCCGGATGGTCGCCGACGAGAGAGGACTCGAGCTCGCTGCTCTCCGTGAGGACCTCCAGGAGTCTATCTTCTCACGTCACCGTCTCCTCGTTGCCAAGAGGAAGATCGTGAAGAAGAACAAGGCTCTGAGGAGGCGCATCCGCGAGCTGGAGGACCACTTGGCTTCTCTTGAGAGCCACGTGTCCGAGTTGGAGGAGGAGACCGCCGAGCTCCGCAAGGAGAACGAGGAGGTACTCGGCCGCGACGACGACCACCAGGAGGCGTTCGACGAGGAGCCCGCGAGTACCGACGACGACGACCGTGGTAGCGAGAGCGGTGATGACCGCAACGCTATCCTCGACTTCTACGCTCCTGAGACTCCTAGCGAGGAGGACCCCGAGGAGCGAGTTCCCGACGTTAGCGGCGATGAGTAGGTCTCACCACTCTACCTCTCACTTAGGATGCCGCGTAGTGTTTAGTTGACCCCTTTACGTATCGGTGTTGTATGGTCTATCTAGAACCATTTGCTATGTTGTTGTATGCGACTATGTGTGGTATGTGTGTGTGCCTGGACATGTTTGGCACCCTTTTGTTTGTATATATTATGTATGCATGGACTTGTTATGCATGGTTGTTGGAGCATGTTATGTATGTTTGCCATGGATGTATGCTATGCATGAGTGTAGTCTTTCGTTCTTATGAAATCTACATAAGTTCCCTTGTTATAAATCTCACCAATTCACTCCTCTCCAGAATGGCTCCGGAGACTGGTGCCCACTCTGGAAACGAACCGCCCCCACCTCCTGAGCCCGACATGACGCAGGTGCTGCGACTCCTATTGGAGGAGCGTGAAGCCGCACGCACCGAGCGTCAAGCTAACCTAGCTACACTCCAGCAACTCGCCCAGATGGCCACCAACCACAACAACCATGGTGGCCATGATGATGAGGAACCCCGCAACACACTTAGGAACTTCCAAAACTCCAACCCGCCAATATTCACCAAGTCTACCGAACCCCTGGATGCCGACGACTGGCTCCGCACCATCGAGAACAAGCTCGAGTATGCCGGAGTTGGAGCTAATGAGAAGGTGCTTTATGCCACCCATTTCCTCGCCGGGGCAGCGGGCGCATGGTGGGAGAACATCCGCGCTATGCAGCCCGAGGGCCAAGTGATGACTTGGGAATCTTTCAAGACCAAGTTCCGCAAGGCCCACGTACCCTCTGGGCTCATCAAGATCATGCGCGACAAATTCCTTAACCTCAAGCAAGGAGGTATGAGTGTCACTGAATACCTCGACAAGTTCACCACTTGGGGGAGGTATGCCCCTAACGACATCGACACTGATGAGAAGAAGCGGGAGCGCTTCTTGAATGGACTTCAGGAAGACCTGCAGCCTTATCTGGTCGCCGTACCCTACCGTGACATGGAGTCCTTGGTTGATGCTGCCATCATGGTGGAGGACAAGAACAAGGCTGCCCGTGAAAGCCGGAAGAGGAGGATGATGAATCAGGGTGGATCAAGCAGTCAGAGATCCCGCAGCATGCCCCCATCAAGGTCTGCGCCACCCCCTCAGAGGTTCGCCTCTCAAGCTCCCAGGCCCAACAACCCCAACCGCCAGTACTCAGGCAACCGCCCCTCTGGCGGAAATCCTTCTGGAGGGAATCGCAACACTTTCAACCCTGTCAACCGCAGCCAGGGAAGTGGCTGTTATACTTGTGGCTAGCCTGGGCATTTCTCTAAGGAATGCCCCCTGAAGAAACCATCAGCCCCGAGCCTCAGCGCGCCGAGGCCCAATCAGGGTCAAGGCCGTGGACCCACTGGAAGGAACCCAAAGACTCAAGCCAACAATGCCAGAGGCCGCTTAAATCATGTGACTGCGGAGGAAGCTGCTGAAGCACCTGATGTTGTTCTGGGTACGTTTCTCGTCAACTCAGTTCCTGCAAAAGTGTTATTTGATTCTGGAGCTTCGCATTCCTTTGTTACCGAGAGGTTCGTGTCCAAGGGTGGGTTGACCGCGTCTCAAATGACTCGTAACATGATAGTTCAAATTCCCGGTTCTCAAGTTAGGGCACACTTGACCTGCGAAGGAGTACCCGTAGATATTCATGGTGTATCTTTCCAAGCCGATCTGATTATTCTTGGTACCAAGGGTTTGGACGTGGTACTTGGGATGGATTGGATGACCAAGTACCAGGGGCACATCGATTGCGCCCGGAAGGCGATAACAATAACCAATAGTGAAGGAGTTAAGATTGAGCACATCGTGACTATGCCATCCCGCAGAGCCTACTACAAGAAGTCTGTCTCTGGGCCGACTCTTGATCAAGTTCCGGTGGTATGTGAGTACCCCGATGTCTTGCCTGAGGAGCTGCCAGGTATGCCCCCTGACCGGGATATCGAATTCGTGATTGAGTTGATTCCCGGAATAGCTCCCATTGCTCAACGACCCTATCGTATGAACCCCCAAGAACTTGAGGAGTTAAAGAAGCAACTTGCTGATATGCTCAGCAAAGGCCTTATCCGTCCCAGCGCTTCGCCATGGGGATCGCATGTTCTATTTGTGGACAAGCGAGACGGTACCATACGACTGTGTGTGGACTATCGTAGACTCAACGAGGTAACCATCAAAAATAAGTACCCACTTCCGAAGATTGAAGACCTATTTGATCAGCTGAATGGAGCCAAAGTGTTCTCCAAGATTGATCTCCGCACCGGATATCATCAGTTGAAGGTCCGAGAGTCCGACATTCCCAAGACCGCCTTCACCACTCGCTACGGTTTATTTGAGTACACTGTCATGTCCTTCGGCCTAACCAATGCCCCCGCCTATTTCATGAATCTCATGAATAAGGTATTCATGAAGTTCCTTGACAAGTTTGTGGTGGTCTTCATCGACGATATCTTGGTCTATTCTAAGACCGAGGAAGAGCACTCAGAGCATCTGCGGCTAGTTCTGGGAACCCTACGTGAACACCAACTTTATGCCAAATTTAGCAAATGTGAATTTTGGCTAAAAGAGGTTGGATTCCTTGGCCATGTACTCTCAGCTGGTGGAGTATCCGTTGACCCCTCAAAAATCACCTCCATCATGGAAAGGACAGCCCCAACCAACCCCACCGAAGTCAGAGCATTCCTTGGTTTAGCTGGATACTATCGGAAGTTTGTAGAAGGGTTTTCCAGCATTGCCCGCCCATTGACTCAGCTACTCAAGAAAGATAAAAAGTTTGAGTGGACTGAGAAGTGCGAGCAGAGCTTCCAAGAGCTTAAGAAGAGACTCGTGTCAGCTCCTATCCTGACCATGCCTGACATTACCAAAAGCTTTGACGTTTACTGCGATGCGTCCAAGCTTGGTCTTGGAAGTGTCCTTATGCAAGACGGCAAGGTTATAGCCTACCTGTGACGCCCCACCTTTGGCTTAAGGCGGAACACCTGTGTTATGTGATATTCCCTGGATCAATGATAGCACCACAGAACAAAATATAGTATTCATCACATAGTATCGAGATTACACGCAGATCCAGATACATAAGTCTTACGATTATTACACGTCTTTGGTCACACAGACCAACAAAGGTAAACAGAGTTCAACTTAAGCACAACGGAAATATAATAGTAGCGAGTCCCCATCTTCAGCATGCGCCACAGGCAGTCATGTTGGTATGTAGACTCGAGATCCTATCACTTCACTCCTCATCAGAAGAACCTGCACATTTGATTATGCAGCCCCAAGTATGGGGGTCAGTACAATGATGTACTGGCAATTGACACTTATTTGGTGGCAGTTGTGAAAGATCTAACTACATGCTATTTGGCTGGTAGATCTCTGGGCTAGATTTGCGTAAAGCCAATTTTATCCTATTACAAGTCAAGATTTTAATTCAAAGGTTTTATTTTGAAGGGTTGAAATAACCCCCAAATACTACATAGTTGCAAGTTATGTAGCACTGGGCGCAATTCAACAAAGTTGGAACCTCGGGCACCACCACCCCTTTGGAGTGTATGGTCCTTAGTTCCTACCTAGGGTTTCTAGACAAGTTTTAGATAAATCAGAAACGGTGATGAGATTATTCCGTACATTCCATGTCTAGAGACTCAATTGTCCATAACCGAGGACACGGCTAATCGATTAGATTTAAACACCTTGCAAGGGTTGTGCACTTTCACCTTACGATTCATTTTATGCCCATACATAAAATGAAACGAGACCTTTTAGAAGGAGAGGGCAACTAACTGGCAAGATCCGTTCCCAACCTATAATTTTTCTACCACCGTCTTCTTGCACCTAGTTGCACCCCCACATCAAATCAGTCAAGACAGAGCCCATAATGTCATAAGGCTGCACTGGAAGTACACTAAGCATGGAAGACATAGCCATCTCTTTGTTCCTGGGTGGCCATCCCGAGCGGTACTCTGTTCCCACATCCTCTTTACGAGGCTTGCGTCCCAGAATCCACCTACCTCACCTCATCTTATCAAACCATTCCACCCAGGTGTTTCATTTTAGTTGAAGTTCTTAACTTTTCACAAAACACTTTTCAAGTGACCTTAGCATGGCATCAGTATTAACAAAGTACTTGGCATCCTAACAGGTGGGGTTGGAGGGATTGCTACACACTACTAGGATCTAAGCAGTTGATAAAACAGTTGAGTAAAACACCTATCATGCATACTACAAGAGGTGAATATACTAATGCATAAGTAAAATGGGTAGGGAATATGTGTGTCACTTGCCTTGGTAGCAGCTTGCACACTCACAACAGTTATAATAGTAGCCTTGCTCCTCTTCACAATCTATTCAATCAAACAATCAAGCAATCAATATTCTATTTCTAATGACAATCATAGACATGTATGCATGTGTGCATGTATGCAAATGGCATTTTAATTTCACACACTATGTGAGTGTGTGAAGAGGTTGATTGGGCGGAACAAGTGGCTTTTGAAAACAAGTGTGGTGTTGGAAAGGTTTTTATTAAATTGATAACAAGGTACTCACAAAAGTGCATTTGATGCATCAGGATAGCATTTTAGAAAATTTAGTTCTGGTTGGTACTGTCCTGCAAAAATGAGTTGGAGCTACCACTGGTTGGGTGACAGTAACATGAAGCTACTGCAAGTGGTTTTACTCAAAAATAGTTTTTAGAAAACAATTGGTGAAGAAAAAGGTGATTTGAGCAAATTTAACCATAGCAAGTTTGTGCACGTTTTAATTTTGAAAACTTTTGCTTCTGGAGTGTTCTAAATGTTCCAAGGATTCCATAGACTACAAATTTGTAGTGTTTGGACTTACAGAACAAAAAGTTACGAATTTAATACGAATCCTAGGGCTTGATTCAGATCTGCCAATGGATTCAAAATAAACTCATAAAATAATAGGTTTTATTGAATCATTGGATTCTACACATCCCAAGGATTCTAACGGTATATTATTTGCTATTTTTTGAGTTACGGATCAAAAGTTATGATTTTTCAAAGATTTGGATCAAATCTGATTTGAAAACCTAAACGAAATCTGTTTTGAACTGAGGCTGGCCACATGGCGATCTGTGGTTTGTCGGTACCGGTTCGTGCGGATCAGCTCTGCGGTGCGTTGGATCTAAGTGGTTGTGGACGCACGAGATCAACCAGTACCGGTTCGGTAAGTGATTCTATCAGATCTACTGGATCTCGATCGGACGGACGGGGTGAAAGGAGGGGAGAAGCTCACCGGGGTGGCTAGGTTTCCAGCGAGATACGGCCAGGGAGAGGTCGATGGCGAGCTTCCGTTGAACGGCGACGGCGAGGAAGTGACTGACGGGATGCAGAAGAGGACGGCGAACTCGAGGATGAGAACGGAGGCGTCGATTGCTTCCTGCTGCGAGATGTAGGCGCGGCTGGAGCGGCTTCGGGCGACGGTGAGCTTCGGCTAAGGTCGGCGACGCCGATTCTCTGCGGTTTTGGACAGAAGAAAACCATGAGAAGGTGCGCCAGATAGAGGAGAAGAGAATAGGAGGGGATAGTGAGGCTCGGGCTCACTAGTTCTGACAAAATCGAAGAAATCCGGCGGTGCGGTCTGCAGACTCCGGCGTGAAATCTCCGCAGCCTGGCGGCGAGTTGAGCGAGGGAGGGAAGGGGGAAAGGCAGAGGGGGCTACGGGCTACTTATAGCCGCGGGGGTGCGTCGATTAAGGTAGGGAGTAATGGAATTGAAGAGGGGAGAGAGGGGTTACTGGGAACGGTCACCGGCGGCGTTTTCGGTCCAAGCTTGAAGACGACTGGCAGGTGGGGCCCTCCTATCGGCGAGGTGAAGGGTAGGGAGAGGGTACCGGTTCGGCTGGGAGGTTTCCTGGGCCGGGGCTCTTTTCTCGGTTGGGCCGAAAGGGTCCCCCGGGGGTCCGATTTGATTTTTATTTCTTCTTTCTCCTTTTTCTTTTTTTCTGGAATTCTGATTTGAGTTTTTAAAAGGTTCTTTCATTCAGATTTAAGCAAAAACAAGGCTGACCACTTCTGGTCTTTTAAAAGTGTGTTTAGAAACTTAACCAGGGGTTTTGTGGTAAGATGAGAAAAGGAAAATAATCTGTGAGAAATTAAATATAGGATCCAAATAGATAGGAAGTTAAGATTATTATCTTCCCACTATTTGGTTTTCAAAAGAAATTTACTGGAGGAAAAATATAAGATAGCTCCATAACAATGGAGTTCATTTGTAAAACACTTTCTTTCTGAAAACCTTTTGTATCTAAACTTTGGGAAAAAGGGCATTGACAAAATTCTTTGAAGGATAAGGTTCAAAATTTTGGAAAAGATCTTGAAATGCAAAATGCCATGAATGCATGATGAAATTTTAAGTCTTGAAAAATCTGGGTCGTGACAGACTAACCCCCTTAAGATGAAGCTCGCCCTCGAGCTTCGGAAAGGCTAGCAAATAGGTGTGGGTGTTCTTCTCGAAGGGTATCTTCACGCTCCCAAGTGGCTTCCTGTTCCGTGTGGTGACTCCACTGTACTTTGCAGAACTTGATGGTTCTGGTGCGTGTAGTTCTTTCTGCTGTCTCGAGTATCTTGATGGGCTCCTCCTCATAGGTCAAGTCACTTTCTAGTTGAACTTCCTCGAGGGGTACTGTATCATACAACGATGTTTCCGACATCTCTGGATGGCATTTCTTTAGCTGGCTAACGTGGAACACGTTATGTACGGCCGAAAGGATTTCGGGTAGTTCCAATTCATATGCTACTTCTCCTTTGCGAGATAGGACTTTGTATGGTCCTATAAATCTAGGTGCTAATTTACCCTTAATGCCAAATCTCTTAACACCACGAAGGGGTGACACTCTGAGATAAGCTCTTTCTCCAACTTCATAGACGATTTCTCTACGCTTGCTATCCGCGTAGCTCTTCTGACGTGATTGGGCGATTTTTAGCCTATCCTTGATCAACTTAACCTTTTCTTCAGCTTCTTGAATGATATCGGGTCCGAAGAAACTTCGCTCTCCTACACCACTCCATAGTAGGGGCGTAGTACATTTCTTGCCGTACAAGGCTTCAAATGGTGCCATCTCAATACTGGCTTGATAGCTGTTGTTGTAGGAAAACTCTGCGTAAGGCAGGTTGTCGTCCCAACTAGACCCGTAGTCCAGGGCACATGCTCTCAGCATATGTTCTAAAATTTGGTTTACCCTTTCCGTTTGTCCATCTGTTTGCAGATGGAACGCTGTGCTGAATTCTAGCCTAGTTCCAAGTGATTCATGAAGTTGTTTCCAAAAGTGAGAGGTAAATTGGGTTCCTCTATCAGACACGATGCTTTTGGGAACACCATGAAGGCTTACTATCCTCTTCATGTAGATATCAGCTAACTTTGCACTTGTATAGGTGGTCTTTACTGGTAAGAAATGAGCTACTTTGGTCAAACGATCGACTATAACCCAAATCGAGTCATATCCCGACTTCGTGCGGGGTAACCCAGTGATGAAGTCCATACCAATTTGATCCCATTTCCAATCCGGCACCTTTAGTGGTTGAAGTAGTCCGGCCGGTTTTTGATGTTCAGCTTTTACTCTACTACACACATCACATTTGGCTGTATATTCGGCTATGTCTCCCTTCATATTGCTCCACCAAAATCTTTCTTTCAAGTCTAGGTACATCTTGGTATTTCCAGGATGAATCGAGTATGGGGTTTCATGGGCTTCTTGGAATATCAATCTTCTAATATTAGGGTCATCAGGTACACAGATGCGTTTCTCAAACCAGATAACTCCTTGCTCATCTTCGCTAAAGCCTTTAGCTTTGTCTTTCCCCATGTTTTCTTTGATCTTCTCAATTTCTTTATCTCCTTTCTGTGCTTGGCGTATTCTGTCCATCAGGGTTGGGTGCATTACTAGCGATGTTACGTGACCTTGCGGCACTATCTCCAGGCTGAGGTCTCTCAAATCCCTACACAGATCTTCTGGTAACACTTCTGTTGATAGGCAGTTCACATAGGCTTTACGGCTTAGAGCATCAGCTACTACGTTTGCTTTACCGGGATGATATTGCAAACTTAAGTCGTAATCTTTGATGAGTTCTAACCATCTTCTTTGTCTCATATTGAGGTCCTTCTGAGTAAAGATGTACTTCAAACTTTTGTGGTCGGTGAATACTTCACATCTCTTTCCCAGCAAATAATGTCTCCAAATCTTCAAGGCGTGAACAACTGAAGCTAACTCAAGGTCATGAGTCGGATAGTTGAGTTCATGCTTCTTGAGTTGTCTAGAAGCATAGGCTGCTACTCTGCCATCTTGCATCAGCACACTTCCTAAACCTTGACGAGAAGCGTCGCAATACACCTGGAATTCCTTTTCTATATCTGGTAAGCACAGAACGGGTGCAGACACTAATCTTCTTTTCAACTCTTGAAAACTGCTTTCACAAGCTTTAGTCCATTCGAACTTCTTTTCTTTCTTCAACAATTCCGTCATTGGTTTAGCTATTTTTGAAAAGTTCTCAATGAATCTCCGGTAGTATCCGGCCAGTCCTAAGAAACTACGAATTTCTCCAACATTCTTGGGTGGTTCCCATTCAGTTACTGCTGTCACTTTGGCTGGGTCGACTGTAATTCCCTCCTTGGATATGATGTGTCCAAGAAATCCTACTTCGTTGAGCCAAAACTCACATTTGTTGAATTTAGCATATAACTTGTGCTCTCTGAGTTTCTCCAATATTGCACGTAGGTGCTTTTCATGATCTTCTTTACTTTTTGAATAGACCAGTATGTCGTCAATGAAGACAACGACAAACTTATCTAGAAATTCCATGAACACTTTGTTCATCATGCTCATGAAGTATGACGGCGCATTGGTTAAACCAAAGGGCATCACCGTATATTCATACGAGCCATATCTAGTGACGAAGGCTGTCTTGGGAATGTCATGTTCTCTAATCTTGAGCTGAAAATATCCAGATCTAAGGTCGATCTTAGAAAACACACTGGCTCCTTCCAACTGATCAAACAAATCATTGATTCTTGGTAGCGGATATTTGTTCTTGATGGTTACTTCGTTCAACGAACGATAGTCCATTACTAAACGTTGACTTTTATCTTTCTTCTCAACAAACAGAACTGGGGCTCCCCATGACGAGGAACTCTCTCTAATGAATCCTTTTCCTAACTGTTCTGCTAGTTGTTTCTTGAGTTCTTTCCACTCATCCGTGGACATAGGGTAAGGTCTCTTTGCTATTGGCCCTGTGCCAGGTAGCAGATCAATGAGAAACTCTACATCTCTGTCAGGTGGCATTCCTGGTAACTCATCCGGGAACACATCGGGGTACTCATTCACTATGTGCACTTCATCTAGGCTAACCCCCTTAAGATGGTTTAGCCTAATATCATTAAAATCCAGTTGAGATTTGTATCTAATTCTTCTCCCTTCCGGGGTTGTAAGTGTAATTGCTCTGTTCACGCAGTCTATGACTCCTCCATAGGTAGTCATCCAATCCATGCCCAAGATTACATCTAAACCCTGCGAGTCTAGAATTACCAAATGGGTTGGAAACTTATATTTACCGATTTTCATAATCAGATCTCTGCAACCAGCGTTGACTAACAATTCTCCACCAGGGGAGCTTACTTTAATGGTTTTTCCTATGGTTTCAGTGGGGAACTCATTTTTGTTTGCAAAAGTTCTTGATATGAATGAATGCGATGCTCCGGTATCAAATAAAACCAATGCTGTAAATGAGTTGAGAGGAAACATACCCATCACTGCATCAGGTTCATTCATCACCTCTTCCACATTGAGGTGGTTCACTTGCCCCTTCTGGAATGGATTGGGCTTGGCAGGTTCGACAGTCTTGTTCTCCGGGCAGCTGGAGGAATAGTGACCAGGCTTCTTGCACTTGAAGCAGGTGACGCCCGAGAGATCCTTCTTGGGTTCAGTGTTGTGGCGATGCTGACCATTGTGTCCGCTGTGATGTCCACTGGAGCTATTTCCCTTGAATCCTCCGTTGTGCTTATGACCGCTGAAGTGGTTACCATTTCCTTTGTTGAAACGATTCCCATGCTTGTGGAAGTTGTTATGACCACTGCTCTCAGATGAGTGGTGCTTCTTGTGGAATGGTTCCACATGGTTCTTGTTGTTACTGAACTTCCTTTTACGGTTCTCCTCTTTCTTGATATTGTTGTCCAGAGTGATGGCCTGATCAAGTAGAGACTGATAGTTGGGAGCATAGGCCACAGACAGGGGTATTTTGAGTTCTCCCTTAAGCCCACTGAGGAACTTTTCCTTCCTCTTTGCATCAGTATCAATGTCTTCAGGCGCATACCTGGATAGAGCACAGAAGTCATCCATGTATTCTTTCAGAGTTCTTCCCCCCTGACGCAGACCACGGAATTCTTCCTTCTTCACACTCATAGGGCCCGAGGATATGTGAGCAGTGCGAAAGCCTTCTCTGAATGTGTTCCAGTCCAGATCATCTATGGGGTGGGAAATCTGGTATGTCTCCCACCACATTGCTGCGGGTCCTTCCAGTAAGTGAGCTGTGAAGCGCACCTTTTCAGCATCAGTGCACTCGCAGGTGGTCAGATCCTTGTTGACCGAACGTAGCCAGTCATCAGCTACTATTGGCTCTGTAGCAGATGAGAATTTGTTGGGTCTCAGCCTCAGAAACCTTGCCAACCTATCCACCTGGGGTGGGGGTGGCGGTGGTGGTGGCGGAGGGTTATTATTGTTGTTATTGTTGTTTGCATTCGTCTGGAAGAACTGAGTCATCATTTGCATCAGCTGGGCCTGAGCTGCCACTAGTTGCTGAATTTCCGTATTGGTGTCATTGCTGTTGTTTCCATCATTGTCATTGTTGCTTGGTGCACGTCGTGGAGGCATCTGAGGTAGGGTATAGCATAGATAAGTATTAGACAGATAAAGCTAAAGGAGTAAAAATCCTACCCATGCACAATACAACAAGTCAACCACAAACAATAAACAACATACAACCATTGATTTTTAAAAGCTTTATACTTTGAAGCGTACGATTTGACAAGTTTTAGAAGTAAGTACTAAGAGTTCGATAAAGTAAACGATCGACGGTACTGTCATACCAACACGGTAAGACAATACAAACGTGCTATCACAAACGATACAAAAGATGATGGTGGTCAACTAGCCTCTCTTAACCCTCTTGTGGCATGAGAGGGGTAGAGGGTCTCGACGTTCTGTCTTCTCGAGGTCTCTCAGGGCCTTGGCCTCCCATTCCTCATAGGATAGACCATCACTAGGGGAATACACAATTCTCTCCTCGGGATCCTCTTCTTCTTCGGATTCTTCTTCCTTCTTACTTGCTTCTAACTCTGCAAGCTTCATCTTTAGCTTCTCATTTTCAGACTTCAGCTCATTGTTGGCTTCCTCAATCTGTTTCTTCTCATCTCCCAATTTCTGCATGTTGTCATACTGCAGCAGTAAGGTCTTCTCCAGAAGATGAGACCAGATGTCATCTTGGAGAATTTTTCCGCCTAACTGCAAGGGTCCTTCAACAATCCTGAGCTTGTTCTCCAGTTGAGTCTTCTTATCATCCAACATTATGAGAGCTGATTCAGTCTCCATGATCTTCTTGGTGGTGAGATCCATGAGATCTCTAAACTGGTCCTGGTTGATAATCAGCTTCTTCAGCATGTCTTCTAGATTAACTGTGCAGCGCTCCCTCTCAGTGAGGTAGCCTCTCAGAAGGGAGTGGAACTCCTGGCCTCGACGATCCACTACATGCCCTCCAACAGATCGCTCTCCAATCATCCCATAAGCTGAGGGACGTGGGATGTGAGCTCTGTACTTGTGGCGGATGCGGGCGATGGCGCCTTGCATGGCAATCTCCACCGAATACCTCCAGTCCACATATGCTTCGGTGTACTCCATCGTGGACTCTCCTTCTTCATCAAGTCTTCCTTGGATAGTAGTTTGGATTAACCACTTCTCCAGACCATACTCCTTGTACTGCATCTTCCCACAGAAAACCGGTGGTGGTATCTGAAGCTGGGTGGCGAGGTCTAGTAGTACTTCAGAGAAAAGGTAGTCTCCCTCACCAGCTACCACTCTCTCATCGTAGGTGTCCATCTACAATATTTTGAAAAGAAGAGGGAACGATCAGAACAAGAAGAGAAATACAAGTAAGAATGAAATGGTTAAGACAATAAGATCATGATTATTTGTTTAACAATTTGAAATAAAACTTGGGTTCTAAGGTCTTCCAATCCTAGGGTCTCGATCCTACAGGCAACACTATGCTCTGATACCATTTTGTGACGCCCCACCTTTGGCTTAAGGCGGAACACCTGTGTTATGTGCTATTCCCTGGATCAATGATAGCACCACAGAACAAAATATAGTATTCATCACATAGTATCGAGATTACACGCAGATCCAGATACATAAGTCTTACGATTATTACATGTCTTTGGTCACACAGACCAACAAAGGTAAACAGAGTTCAACTTAAGCACAACGGAAATATAATAGTAGCGAGTCCCCATCTTCAGCATGCGCCACAGGCAGTCATGTTGGTATGTAGACTCGAGATCCTATCACTTCACTCCTCATCGGAAGAACCTGCACATTTGATTATGCAGCCCCAAGTATGGGGGTCAGTACAATGATGTACTGGCAATTGACACTTATTTGGTGGCAGTTGTGAAAGATCTAACTACATGCTATTTGGCTGGTAGATCTCTGGGCTAGATTTGCGTAAAGCCAATTTTATCCTATTACAAGTCAAGATTTTAATTCAAAGGTTTTATTTTGAAGGGTTGAAATAACCCCCAAATACTACATAGTTGCAAGTTATGTAGCACTGGGCGCAATTCAACAAAGTTGGAACCTCAGGCACCACCACCCCTTTGGAGTGTATGGTCCTTAGTTCCTACCTAGGGTTTCTAGACAAGTTTTAGATAAATCAGAAACGGTGATGAGATTATTCCGTACATTCCATGTCTAGAGACTCAATTGTCCATAACCGAGGACACGGCTAATCGATTAGATTTAAACACCTTGCAAGGGTTGTGCACTTTCACCTTACGATTCATTTTATGCCCATACATAAAATGAAACGAGACCTTTTAGAAGGAGAGGGCAACTAACTGGCAAGATCCGTTCCCAACCTATAATTTTTCTACCACCGTCTTCTTGCACCTAGTTGCACCCCCACATCAAATCAGTCAAGACAGAGCCCATAATGTCATAAGGCTGCACTGGAAGTACACTAAGCATGGAAGACATAGCCATCTCTTTGTTCCTGGGTGGCCATCCCGAGCGGTACTCTGTTCCCACATCCTCTTTACGAGGCTTGCGTCCCAGAATCCACCTACCTCACCTCATCTTATCAAACCATTCCACCCAGGTGTTTCATTTTAGTTGAAGTTCTTAACTTTTCACAAAACACTTTTCAAGTGACCTTAGCATGGCATCAGTATTAACAAAGTACTTGGCATCCTAACAGGTGGGGTTGGAGGGATTGCTACACACTACTAGGATCTAAGCAGTTGATAAAACAGTTGAGTAAAACACCTATCATGCATACTACAAGAGGTGAATATACTAATGCATAAGTAAAATGGGTAGGGAATATGTGTGTCACTTGCCTTGGTAGCAGCTTGCACACTCACAACAGTTATAATAGTAGCCTTGCTCCTCTTCACAATCTATTCAATCAAACAATCAAGCAATCAATATTCTATTTCTAATGACAATCATAGACATGTATGCATGTGTGCATGTATGCAAATGGCATTTTAATTTCACACACTATGTGAGTGTGTGAAGAGGTTGATTGGGCGGAACAAGTGGCTTTTGAAAACAAGTGTGGTGTTGGAAAGGTTTTTATTAAATAAATAACAAGGTACTCACAAAAGTGCATTTGATGCATCAGGATAGCATTTTAGAAAATTTAGTTCTGGTTGGTACTGTCCTGCAAAAATGAGTTGGAGCTACCACTGGTTGGGTGACAGTAACATGAAGCTACTGCAAGTGGTTTTACTCAAAAATAGTTTTTAGAAAACAATTGGTGAAGAAAAAGGTGATTTGAGCAAATTTAACCATAGCAAGTTTGTGCACGTTTTAATTTTGAAAACTTTTGCTTCTGGAGTGTTCTAAATGTTCCAAGGATTCCATAGACTACAAATTTGTAGTGTTTGGACTTACAGAACAAAAAGTTACGAATTTAATACGAATCCTAGGGCTTGATTCAGATCTGCCAATGGATTCAAAATAAACTCATAAAATAATAGGTTTTATTGAATCATTGGATTCTACACATCCCAAGGATTCTAACGGTATATTATTTGCTATTTTTCGAGTTACGGATCAAAAGTTATGATTTTTCAAAGATTTGGATCAAATCTGATTTGAAAACCTAAACGAAATCTGTTTTGAACTGAGGCTGGCCACGTGGCGATCTGTGGTTTGTCGGTACCGGTTCATGCGGATCAGCTCTGCGGTGCGTTGGATCTAAGTGGTTGTGGACGCACGAGATCAACCAGTACCGGTTCGGTAAGTGATTCTATCAGATCTACTGGATCTCGATCGGACGGACGGGGTGAAAGGAGGGGAGAAGCTCACCGGGGTGGCTAGGTTTCCGGCGAGATACGGCCAGGGAGAGGTCGACGGCGAGCTTCCGTTGAACGGCGACGGCGAGGAAGTGACTGACGGGATGCAGAAGAGGACGGCGAACTCGAGGATGAGAACGGAGGCGTCGATTGCTTCCTGCTGCGAGGTGTAGGCGCGGCTGGAGCGGCTTCGGGCGACGGTGAGCTTCGGCTAAGGTCGGCGACGCCGATTCTCTGCGGTTTTGGACAGAAGAAAACCATGAGAAGGTGCGCCAGATAGAGGAGAAGAGAATAGGAGGGGATAGTGAGGCTCGGGCTCACTAGTTCTGACAAAATCGAAGAAATCCGGCGGTGCGGTCTGCAGACTCCGGCGTGAAATCTCCGCAGCCTGGCGGCGACTTGAGCGAGGGAGGGAAGGGGGAAAGGCAGAGGGGGCTACGGGCTACTTATAGCCGCGGGGGTGCGTCGATTAAGGTAGGGAGTAATGGAATTGAAGAGGGGAGAGAGGGGTTACTGGGAACGGTCACCGGCGGCGTTTTCGGTCCAAGCTTGAAGACGACTGGCAGGTGGGGCCCTCCTGTCGGCGAGGTGAAGGGTAGGGAGAGGGTACCGGTTCGGCTGGGAGGTTTCCTGGGCCGGGGCTCTTTTCTCGGTTGGGCCGAAAGGGTCCCCCGGGGGTCTGATTTGATTTTTATTTCTTCTTTCTCCTTTTTCTTTTTTTCTGGAATTCTGATTTGAGTTTTTAAAAGGTTCTTTCATTCAGATTTAAGCAAAAACAAGGCTGACCACTTCTGGTCTTTTAAAAGTGTGTTTAGAAACTTAACCAGGGGTTTTTTGGTAAGATGAGAAAAGGAAAATAATCTGTGAGAAATTAAATATAGGATCCAAATAGATAGGAAGTTAAGATTATTATCTTCCCACTATTTGGTTTTCAAAAGAAATTTACTGGAGGAAAAATATAAGATAGCTCCATAACAATGGAGTTCATTTGTAAAACACTTTCTTTCTGAAAACCTTTTGTATCTAAACTTTGGGAAAAAGGGCATTGACAAAATTCTTTGAAGGATAAGGTTCAAAATTTTGGAAAAGATCTTGAAATGCAAAATGCCATGAATGCATGATGAAATTTTAAATCTTGAAAAATCTGGGTCGTGACACTACCTATCCCGTCAACTGCGCCCTCATGAGATGAATTACCCCACTCATGATCTCGAGCTTGCCGCCGTTGTCCATGCCCTCAAGACATGGCGACATTACCTTATGGGAAACCGTTGTGAGATCTACACCGACCACAAGAGCCTAAAGTATATCTTCACCCAGAAAGAGCTGAACATGAGGCAAAGGATATGGATTGAACTCATTAAGGACTACGACCTGGGCATTCATTACCATCCTGGTAAAGCGAACGTTGTCGCCGATGCCCTCAGCTGAGAACCTTGCTCTCTTAATGCCATCTTAAAGTCGAGCCAACCAACCCTATGTGAGGAGTTCGAGAAGTTTGGACTTCAGCTTGTAAGCCATGGTTTCTTGTCGAACCTTGAAGTCCGACCCACACTCACAGACATCATTAAAGAAGCTCAGAAGGGACACGAGAGTATCGAAGGCATCAAGTGTAGGATGGGACGAGAAGAAGTACCTGGGTTCTCGATTGACCAGGAAGGTGTGCTATGGTATAATGGCCGCCTGTGCGTCCCGAGCATCGAGGAGTTGAAGCAGTCCATTTTGACAGAGGCCCATGATACCCCTTACTCTATTCATCCCGGAGGCACAAAAATGTATCAGGACTTGAAGGAACGTTTTTTGTGGCACGGTATGAAGCGGGAGATAGCTTTCTATATTGCCCGGTGCGATGTTTGTCAGCGAGTCAAGGCTGAGCACCAAAAGCCCGCAGGTTTACTGCAACCACTAAAGGTGCCTATGTGGAAATGGGAGGAGGTCGGAATGGACTTCATCACTGGACTGCCTAGATCAAACCGAGGTCACAATTCCATCTAGGTTATCATTGACCGCTTAACCAAGGTCGCCCATTTCCTACCCGTCAAGACCACCCATAAAGGCCGAGACCTAGCTGATCTTTATATGTCCAGAATTGTTAGTCTCCATGGAGTGCCCAAGAGAATTGTGTCTGATCGGGGCACTCAGTTCACCTCAAGATTCTGGAACAAACTTCACGAAGCCTTGGGGACAACACTCTCCTTTAGCACAGCCTATCACCCACAAACTGGTGGCCAAACCGAAAGGGTAAATCAAATCCTCGAAGACATGCTTAGAGCTTGCGTCCTTTCTTATGGAGCCAAGTGGGAGGATTTTCTACCTTTCGCAGAGTTCTCTTACAATAATAGCTATCAAGCTAGCTTGCAAATGGCCCCTTTTGAAGCCCTCTACGGACGCAAGTGCCGTACCCCTCTCAACTGGTCTGAGACTGGAGAAAGTCAAGTGTTTGGACCCGATGTTATCAGGGAGGCAGAAGAGCAAGTCCAGCTCATCCGCAACCGTCTGAAAGCAGCCCAGTCCCGACAGAAGAGTTACGCTGACCCTAAGAGAAGACCCGTCACTTTTAATGTGGGAGATTTTGTCTACCTTCGAGTCACACCACTCAAGGGTATGCAACGCTTCCACGTCAAAGGCAAACTTGCACCCCGGTACATTGGACCATTCAAGATCTTGGAGCGTAAAGGTACCATGTCTTACAAACTGGAGCTACCCCCTGAGCTATCCGAGTTCCATGATGTCTTCCATGTGTCGCAACTCCGCAAATGCCTTCAAGTACCCAACAAACCCGAGACCTTCATCGAGATCGACCACAACTCCATCGATCTAAATTCTGACCTCACCTATCGGGAGAGACCCGTCTGCATTCTTGAAGAAGACGTTCGTCTTACCCGTAGACGCAAGATCAAGAGGTATAAGGTGCAGTGGAGTAACCATACCGAAGACGAAGCCACGTGGGAACGCGAGGATTATCTTCGACGAGAGTTTCCCGGACTACTTCACGTTTAGCTACGGAATCTCGGGACGAGATTCTTTTAAGGGGGGAAGGTCTGTAACACCCCACTTTTGTTGACCATGAGTGAAACCTTGTCTAGTACCTTATTTCGGGTGGATCTAAAAACTCTTGCCAAACAATGTGCTTGTGTGCTTTTTGAAGGCATGATTGCATGTGTGTGTGTGCGCTAGCATGTGTACTTCCATGTGAATGATTATGCAAGATTTTATGTGTGAAATTGTGCATGCCCATGATTTCATGTGGGGGTGTTTGTTTTATTTAAACCTTGTTTCTTTTTCAATAAATGTGTTTATCACCTAGGAAGTGAGCTATGATTTTATGCAAACTATTTTGACCCTAGCTCATTTTATGTGCACCAAAAATCTTAGTATAGACCATTGGTGAGATCACCTCTCTTTTATTTTCTTTTTCTTTTATCTTTACTTCCTAAATAGAAAGATAGGAATTCCTTTAAAATCCTAGCCTAGCTACTCAAAAATTTCCTCAACCCTTAGCCTAGATCCTTGGACCATGTTTGAAACCCCTGGGATCTATTTTCGGAAGGTTTTCAAAAGCATTGCAAGCAAATTCGAATTTGGATTTGTTATTCAAACACAAAGACCCTAGAC